>OY769912.1:639204-1250188 GCA_963669185.1 Dyspetes luteomarginatus
TCCATCAATTAGTAATTTCTGTTAATGATTAATTCGATAAAAAAATCTGCCTCGATTATTAATGAAGAGGATACTTGGCTCGGTTTTAACGAACCGTTTGGTAACATGTAAATTTATTGACTTTGTGCTAAACAGGATGGAATTTAGTTGCGCAACAACGTTCGTACCATTGTAACTTTTAGTTTAAATTTAACGTCCATTGACGATGGTAAACCATTAGTGGAGATATCGTTGTGTATATATAAGCTTTACCACCATAATATACAGAAAATGGTTTTCAGCTTACGTAAGCTAAATCGACTCGTTACTTTAACTTTAACCCATAAACCATCGAGATTTCCGAGCAGAATCGACCAAATCCCCAACCACCTTTCTATGGTGTGCAAAAGCAGCTAGCTGAAGCCACTTTATCGTTGGAAAACAAGAACATAACACATCGGGAAATCGTGTACCAAAATCGTGAGCGTTACGTTAGATCCGATACACCACATGTATATAATGTTGAAACTTTGTGGCAACTCGCGTATATTCGATTATCGAGAAGCGATTATACGTCATCGCGTAGAGCAGGGCTATGTACCTGACGTAAACTCAACACGTTGAGAACTCTCGTGGAATCTTTCTCTATATTATGAAGAATTTTATTCATTATAGATTTTTCATGATGATTCAAGAATTTTAGGCCCCAAATTCCTACTTTTTCCATAACATTAAAGCTAAAAATTTTAATTAAATCATTCATTTGTTTTATCAAATGAAGAAATACAATTTAATCACCTCTGAAATTTTGAGAACAAATAAAAATATTTTCTCATTTATAATATTTTTTACTTAAATTAATAAAATATCCAAGTTAAATAAAAATCTTCTTAGTATTTCTCTTTGCTACCTCGTGTACGTACTTGGTAGTAAACAAAAAAAATGGCGTCAAAAAAATTTCATTACAGCGTGCGATAGCACGATAAAATTTTACATCAGCAAAAGTCCCTTAGGGGATGGTAAGTAAGAATTTACTCAGAGTAGGAGAACAGTGGGGAAATAAATTAAAATGAGAACGAATAGATTTTGGGCTTTTTTTTTGTAGACGAATAAAACATACTTAAGATAAATAAAATTGGTCGATCCTATATACCTCCCAAGCTGTTTAAAGCTTGTTCGTTGTTTTGTTAGCCATGAACATGGGGATATGAAACGATACGATAATTAGGCGATCAGTGATAATTCATCAAATTTTGTATCAGCAAAAGTCCCTTAGGGGATGGTAAGTAAGAATTTATTCAGAGTTGGGTTGGGAAAGAAATTAAAATGAGAACGAATAGATTTTGGGCTTTTTTCTTGTAGACGAATAAAACTAAAATTGGTCGATCCTATATACCTCCCAAGCTGTTTAATGCTTTTTCGTTGTTTTGTTAGCCATGAAAATGGGGATATGAAACGATAAGGTAATTAGGTGGTCAGTGATAATTCATCCAATGCACTCTAGTTGCGTTGCTCTCAGCACAGAATGTTCAGTATTTTTTGTCTCTGGCGAAGCGAGAGCGAGTGAAAACCGCTGCTAATTTGGCTCGAGTCCGATGAGATTACGCGTTACCGGAAATCAACCCACCAGATACAAATTACAAAGCGCGAGAGAGAGAGAGAGAGACGGAAAATGTATGGTATAGCTCGACCCTCGGCCCCAATAAATGTTCACTCGCGAGCACATACAGACAAAGTCTAAATATCCGCGAGAGGCCTTTGGTAACAATTCGTTTGGAATGGGCGAACGAAATAGTATGCTTCCTGTAATTTCCATTGCCTTGTGATCTACATGGATATAATTTAGAAAATAATTCCGCCAAATTGACAATTTTTTTTTTATTTGCAAAATATGGTTTTCCAACTTTACGAAATATTTTGTGTCAATTTTTTAATTCCGCCATTTATTTTATGAGATCTGCTGGTAGTACAGCAATTTGTTATTTTACGCATTTTTATTTATTATTATTATTATTATTATTATTATTATTATTATTATGTTACAAGTGTCGCCGTGAGCATTGGTGTATATCGCGTTCAGTAATTTCAAGAATTTGCCAATTTCTAAGCACGATGGAATTTTGAAGCTTTACCCGAGTCTGAGTCGAGAATGCATGTGGCGTGATAGTTGACAATTTTTCGACCTATCGGAGAAAGATATTGGTGATAAATGTATGAAAAAAAGTCGAAGAGAGATGAGAAAGATCGATCGTCGTCGAGTGCATCGGTGCATTATTAGACACATGAGAAAGAGTGATCGAGCGAAGGGGAGAAACTAAAGATTTAAGGGGTCGATTATTTTTTCCAGACATGGAGAATGGTGTGTGCTTTATCGTTGGCACGTACACACTGAACAGGAGAAGAGAATCCGTACATAAAAAAAAAAATCTTAAAAAGAAATGATTAATATTCATCTCTATTATTTGTCAGAGCAAGGCATTTGATTATCAAAATTTAAATTCTAGTTTAAAAAATCACTCAAAGGTTGTCAATTTTTTATTCATTTTTGTAATTTAAATCCTGTCGAAATAATTTTTCCAAGATTCTACAGCTTACTTATTACTCAAAGGTTCATAGCTGAAACGATCATATTTTTCTATATAATTTATAATAATGTATACAGAAGCCAGAGTCATATTTAGCTCAACAAAAAGTCTACTTGCCTTCGAGTGAGTTTTTACCATTAAAATAAATACATAAATATAAATAAAAATTATCATCCACGTACAACTAATTTTTTCCATTTTTTTTCCCATCGAGTGCAAAATACTGACTTTTTTTTCAATAGCAGATAAATCGTAAATTAAAGTTCGTATGGAAATTGAAACCATTCGATAAATAGGAGAAAAGGAGAAAATAGTGAAAAGGAGTGAAAGAGTCATCTGGAGAACACAAAGGGAGGAATACGAGCACGAAAGAAATTAAAATGAGAACGAATAGATTTTGGGTTTTTTCTTGTAGACGAATAAAACATACTTAAGATAAATAAAATTGGTCGATCCTGTATACCTCCCAAGCTGTTTAATGCTTGTTCGTTGTTTTGTTAGCCATGAAAATGGGGATATGAAACGATAAGGTAATTAGGTGGTCAGTGATAATTCATTCAATGCACTCTAGTTGCGTTGCAAAATACTGACTTTTTTTCAATACCAGATAAATCGTAAATTAAAGTTCGTATGGAAATTGAAACCTATTCGATAAATGGGAGAAAAGGAGAAAATAGTGAAAAGGAGTGAAAGAGTCATCTGGAGAACATAAAGGGAGGAATACGAGCACGAATCTACATATCATTGATACAACCGAAATGATATACACATAGGTGGCGCTGCAACCAGTTCCGGTTAGACTCGAGAGATAAATATATATATACAAACCGAGTGAGTTTCTTGGCCGAAAAAGCCAGCGGCGGTTGGGAAAGGAGATGTGGCAAGTGCAGACCAGCCGGCTTATTTGCAGAGCTTGGTAAGTCGGTGCGGCCAACCGAGCTCGATTCCATGACCCGAATGACAATGCAGCCCTCCCCAAAAAGACCTTTTTAGTATATACATATATATCTACTTTTACATGTACATTATGTATCTTATATTTTACATGTGATAGTTTTATATATATATAAACACAGAAATATATTGTATAATATATACGTGTACGTTGGAATAAAATTATTTGCACAAATGTGAAGTTATACGGGGTCACTCGTCTGGTTTTTGGTGGAAAAAGTGACAGAGATATTTGTGAGGAGAAAAATACTGCAAGAGTTACTGGTAATAGCTACATACATATTTTTATATAAAAGAAGCGTGAAGGGAATAAAAGATGACCCGAAGAATCGTCGAGTGTGTATCAAGTTATATATATATATATAGATCGTCTCGTATGAGTTGCAGCGATAAATTCCATAAAAATTTTTCGAGACGTGCATGCAAACGAAGACGTGACAGCTTTTGGGAAATTTTCGTCCTCTTCGTTCACGTATATGCGATGTATATGCATATGCGATTTATAACCCAAACATCTCGTGTTCAAAACCGAGAATATTATTCGATTTGAACGAGACTGAAAAAGACAAATAATCATAAATTAAGCAACGACCGAATCAGAGAGAAATTTCTATTCGCTGCTGCAAATAAGATTTACGTCAATTTTTAGGTGTGGTATATATTCTACTTACCCTCTTAACTGCAAGAAATCCTCGAGGCAAAGCTTCGCCAGTTTCTAGTTTGTGAACTTTCACCGATGTTCTCTCTGAGCAAATCTTTGAGAAAGTTGTCAAAGGATAATTGAGGTGATTAGGGGCGGGAAGGATTTTGTTCGAGTTGCTAGAAACCGCAAAGTATACACGCTCATGGTTTACGGTAAATTCTACCATCACGTCGAACCGACTCGTTCACGAAGAAAATTATTGTGCAATCATATAAATGAGATTCATTCCTAATTTTGCCCTCAATCTTTTATATGAAAATTTTATGGTAAATTGTCTTAGCACCGAATTGGAATTCCTCGTCATCATCAACTTGATCAAAATTTGGATCCAAATTTGGCTTTAGCACTGTGTTAAAAGTCAATAAAAATTTCGAGCTAAAACTTATTGACTTTAAATTTTAATTAAATCGAAAGTCTTAAATTAGGATTTCAATAAACTTAACGAACTTAATGAAAAGTTATGTAAACTCCAAGTCCAAATTTATAAAAGCTTGTACAGAACATGGGAACGAATGCAAACTTAAATTCATACTTGAGTTAAGAATAATCTCTAACCTTCGTTTATGGTTAACTTTAAATGGAGTTTTAACCTAGGTTAGTATCTAAATTGAGAAGGTTTAATTTATTATATTAATCTGGGGGGTGTAAAAAAGGTATTGAAAATATGAATTTGGTTTGTACATCAATATAGATACGTATATCAAGATCGATAAAAAATCGCGATTTGAACGAGACTGAAAAAGACAAATAATCATAAATTAATCGTGCAGATAAAAACGTACGAATGGCCATAAGTTTGTCATGATTAATAATTCTACACCATCGCAAATAAATTAATGATTAAAAGTCTTACATTTAATAAATAATAAATAAATAATAATAATAATAAATAGTGGAATAATTTATTTTCAGCTACATATGAAACTTTAAAGAGCTTCAATAAGTTTATCCCCTATAGGCTGATAATTACCTATGTTGAAACTCATTTGAGAACAGATGATACTCGCAAAATTTAGAGCTTGATTAAACATTTTAATGAAAATTTAAAGACATTATGTGGATTAAAAAAAAATCTTTTCTTTTTTCATTCGCTCCTGCACAAATTTTATCACGAATATATATATATATATATACGGTGCAGTCTAATCTGACCGCACACCTGGAGGCAATTATGCTAGGGGTTGAATATACTCGACTCCACCCGAGATGAGATTTCCCAACCAACTTCTCTATTTTAATATATATATATATATCTTTTTCTTATTTCTGCGAAATTTCGCTTCCCAGGCTCAGCTCGCAAAATTAGTTTTGTCTTTCTATTATTCATGTATAATATCATATTTATTAAGTATACATAATTAATTATTATATCTGTGTCGTATAAAATCGAAACGAACTTTTTGGGCTTAGCTCGCGAGCAAAATTTTATATATATATATAAACGTTTTAAAAATAGCCCAAGAGATGCCAGAGGGTTAGAGCAAAGTTCAAACAAAGTTAATACGACGAACGAAATAATAAAAAAAGAAAAAACGACTCAGTATGTATATATATATATATATAATGAAGAAAATACCAGAATTGGGAAAAGTTCGTATGGGGGGGGGGGGGGGGGACAATTTTGAAAAACTAAAAAGCAAGAAAGAAACTGCATTGGCTTGATAAAAGAGAGAAAAAAACTCATTGATGGTCGAAAGTCACGAGATTTCTTCTGTTCTGACCGATCCACAGACCTTGCCACCCTTCGACGACTTATCGACTTCCACTCTCGGCCACTTTGACACGTTCCAATACTCTTTGAAAACGTTTTTCTCCCCCGTTAGACACACTTGGTTATTTACCACTACTTTGAAGAAAATCAATCTTCCCCTCGCTCTTTCTCTCCATGTTTTACATATTTTACAAACTCTGGAGTGAAAAAAAAAACGAGACAATTATTTTTTCTTCAATCACGACTTTCAATCAATGCCGGAAAATAAATTTTAGTAGACGATACTTTTTAGTGTTGTGAAATTGTTTTTTTATAAATTTTTTAACAAGACAATTCTTAATAATTTCGCTGATTAAAAATTCGCGAAAAGAAATATAAAAGTTGGGGCATCATAATTTTTAATCGAAGTATTGATTGAAAAAAAAATTACATTTTTTTTGCCAACGTTGAAAAATGTTGAGCATCGATCTGAGTGATTTTTCTCGGCAAGTTAAATGAAAAATGAGTTCGAAGAAAAAGTTTCGTCGTATTGGCAAAGAAGAAGCTTCAGGGATGAAAAAAAGCAACGACGTGGCCCACTGGATCGATGAATAGAAGAAATAAACGTGAGAGAAAATTCACCACCTTCTTTCATTTATTTCTATCTATGTGTATCTCACTTTTTCCTTCATGACGATTTTGCAACGTATTCCAAGCCAAATGCGAGAACTTTTTTTTTTGTTTTTTTGCCTTCATGCACGTGGACGTGTGTGTGTGAAAAAAAAGAGGAGGGAAGAGAAAAACGTAGAGAAAAGCGCTCGCGTGGCCTTTCAATGTATTTAGAGAAGACAGGATGGCAATTCAGTTTGAACCTTATGCGAACAATGAGTTCATTATTTCTCGCCTCTCGTGCTCCTTTCATTCGCAAGGCTATAGATAGAATTTTTTCTTTTCTTGATTTTGTTCTTTTATTTTTTTTTATTTTTTATTTTTCTTGCCTCTTTCACTTCACCCATTTCTTTATTTGGTTTTACTCAATCGGCAACCTTTTTTGCACCATTTCTGTCTCCCTTGGAATAAATTTTGAATCCTTTTTTTTTTTAAAAAAAAAAATCGTAACGAGACGAGCCAATTGCTTAATTCCACTAATCAGACTGGGTAAGTATGGCAAGCATTTCCGTTACGGCAAACACAATTTACCGTGTCCTCTTTTACCTCCTTTGAACATGGGTATATGTATGTAAATTTGCTGCATGTCACGAGGGAATTTTGCTACTACATATGCGACGATGATACTGAAATTCTTCATTTTGTCTCCTGAATTCTTAATAAAAAACAAAAATTATCATGACCCCTTGTCAATAACAATTTCGTGCTGAAGCACTTGTACATTTAACTGGAACTAATATTATTTTTATATTTTTATTTTGATTTTTATTTTGATATTTTTAATTATAAAAAATCATAAAATTATACGAACTTCAAACTATATTTATTAATCGAAATTTGTTCAATGGAATTTCGTTGTGGCCTTATTATTGGTACTTAACGTACTCAACAGTTATCATTTTATAGAATTATTTTTTTAAAATGATAATCAAAAAAATTTAAGATCGCGATAAATTTTTTTACTTGAAAATTAAAATTGGGGTGGTGCTCCGAAATTTTCGTGATTTTCGAATAACATTATGTAAAATTGTAATCAGAGTTTTCGTATCTCTATACGATAAAAATATCTTACCGAAGCCATATAAAAATATTGGACGGTGGACCAATAATAGAAGATAGGAAGTAGTCAACTATTGGGGTCAAAAAAAGGTAGGCAACAAGGGTCAGTATGGTTCTCCTGGTATGTCTATATATACATATATATAAGCGTAGAAACTCTCGTGGGTTCATTTATATGATAATGAGTTGCCTCCAACTCTTCTGGTTTTGTCCTGTAGGAAGATTCGGCTTCTACGTAAAATCTTCTGACAGCTTGATTCTGACCAAGCCGGTGCACCCACATATATATATATATATACATATATATATTTGGGGCAATTCACGACACTCCACTACCAAAGAAATAAATAAATCTGGAATTTATATTTCTTATCGACCGTTGATGTATAATTTCGATTCACTAAACAAACAAAAACACAGCGAAAAAATATAAATAGTAATATAAACTTGTTCAGCTTAATCCTTAATTTGAAAAAAAGGTTTTTTTTTTTACTTGAGAATTATTCAAAGAAATTGTTATACAAAGAAAACTTGTAAGTACAATGTACTTTTACCAAGATTTCACTTTTAAAATAAATGAATATTTTTTTATTTACAGGGCCAGTAGGGCCAGTGTTAATCTATGCAGGATTATTTAATCATATCACCTAGTTAAATATATTTAAAAAATTGAGTTATATAATTTTTTGGGTGGCTCCAGTGTCATGGAATGCCTGGAATATATGTAGCCCTTTAAATAAAAATATTCAAAAAGTTTTTACTACTGCTCAAACTTTCTACGAAAAGCACATTTTGTTCCCTTATATTAAAAAAGAGACTTTACATAGTACAAAAGCCCGGAGGTTACTTAATCATGAAGGGGATATAACATATAACTATTCGCAAGTTCAACGAATATAATAATCCAATTACAAGTTCAAACGATATAACGGTAGACGAGAACTCGACGAACTTACCATATATATATGGGTCATTCCAGATCTAACCGACGGGGTTGTGACCCAATTTTGGTTCTCCTTTTAAAATGTTTTGGGTCAAAATAAAAAATACACCACACTAATTTTCAGTTTTTTTCAATAAATAAAATTTAGTTGCTCTGTAGAATAAAAATATTCATAAGATAAAAAAGATTTTATTTAATTTTTGTTTAGAAATTATACGAAAATTGCACTCATCTTCAGAGAGGTCTCAATATTTATTTTGTTCTGTAAAGAATTCGCTGCAAAAATTTCACAGCAATTCATCAAGCTGGCAACGAAAATTCAATTTTTGGAAAAATCCTACGGTTGCTCCGGTCTATTTTTTATATTGCCCTACAAAATACTAAAAGGAACAAAAATCACGATAAGGGTCACGACCCTTATCGTGATTTTTGTTCCTTTTAGTATTTTCCTGTCAATTTGGCGGAGAAAACCTATACATCAATAATATAACATTGTATCTATAGTATCCAGGTTGAGCTTTAATTTCATCCATTCAGAATCTACACCGATTATAAACGTACAATGGGTATTGTACTCGAACAATATCGCCAAAGAGTTCAGGGATGGAATTCAATTCGGATGAGAGAACGGACCACTTCTACTAATCGATAATAGACTCTGTCGAATATAATCTATATATATGTACACGTGACAGAGTATAAAACATATATATATATATATATATAATTTATTATATATATATATATATATAATTTATTATATATATATATATATATATAAATTTATATATATATATATATATAAATTTATATATATATATAATAAATGTATATTAAAATATAGCTCATATATGTTCGTATAAATGTATAAATGGAATTTCGAGAGTACATGGTTAGTTGTACTGAACAAATTGTCATAGCTGTCAATGTCAGGCTTCGACCGAGTCGAGTAGAGGTGATGTGTAGAACGAAAACCATCAGGCAACGTGCACAGAACTTGAGGGTTGGTGCAATTAAATTTTTTCATCATCTCCTGGAGAAAAATCGAGTTTTTTTTTTTCATCCACTCATACTATATAATGGATTTTTTGGTGGTGAGGGGTGGTTTGGAAATTCGATCGAGCTTTAATGCAAGCTCGAAAGAGCCAAAGTGAAAAGACTCCACTGTATAAACGATATGGGAAAAACTGCCGCCGGTGTTCGGGAGCCTCGAATGAAAGAGTTACAGTAAATGAAAGAGCGCGTTGAAAATGGTGAAAATTCTCCAGCTCGCTTTTACCGAGGGCTGTACTCTCTCTTCCACTTTGGCGATGTAACCAACCGCAATAAATGGCTCTCTCGACGTGGGTCAGGACTGTTTCTGGCAAATACAGTTACCAATTGTATGAATATGCTGAAATGTGGGAGATATTCCAACATTTTGGAGCTCCACCAGCACTTTCAGAGAATTATAAATTCGAAGAACTTGCATATGTTTTGAGAAGAACGATGCAGAGGAAAAGAAAAAAATTCATAGGCACTTGATCAATCTAAATTTGTGTGAATGGTTTGAAGGACTCTCTGCATTAGGTTTAAATTTAGCTAAATTTAGTCAGGACTGTTTTTGGCAAATACAGTTACGAATTGTATGGTATGCTGAAATGTGGGAGATATTCCAACATTTTGGAACTCCACCAGCACTTTCAGAGAATTATAAATGCGAAGAACTTGCATATGTTTTGAGAAGAACGATGCAGAGGAAAAAAAAAATCATAGGCACTTGATCAATCTAAATTTGTGTGAATGGTTTGAAGGACTCTCTGCATTCGGCCTAAATTTAGCTAAATTTAGGGCCGAAGAAGCGTAAAAAAATAAACACTAGGTCTGCAAGAGAAGATTGGACACTGTAATTTTTCCTACAATAATTAATGGTCACTTTCAACTCAGGGGATCGATTACTACACACACACACACACACACGAAATCATCGATAAATTGCCAACGGCCTGGACCAACCTTTGCCAGTAAAAAAAAACCCGCTAATTCCAGAAGCTTTTCCAGCAACGTTAGTTGGATTGGTGCAAACGTGCCAGAGAAGAATAGCCCACCAAAAATAGAAAGCACGACGAGGTAGCTTCATGCATCCATTTTCCAATTAAATTAATTGCTGCATCAATTGGGAGAGTACAGATTCGCTCTCTGACATCGACCTGGAATTCCCTGAAGAATTCGACCCTGTTATGACCCATTAACGAGACTTGACCTATGACCATTTTGTTCCTGGTCCACTCTCTACTGTTCGCACAAGTACACATAAAATTTCCTTTAAAATTTATGAACCTCAAAATTTCTCAATGTGTGCTTGTTGCACTATTTGTCATGGTTTATTAATAAAAAAAACCTACCTGTAACGTATGCTCGCTATATATATATTTTGCAGCAATTGGCAGTCTTTGCTGCCGCCATATTGGAAGCTGTGACTTCCCAAGCACTTGAGTTCCCAATCTGAAGTATGCCATTAGGCCCTACTGTAATTTGCCTGCAATTATCACGAAGCCTACATGCAGAATTTAATTGAGGGTTTCCTAGCTCCTGTGTAACCTTCCCCGATTACTTTAGGGGTTGTTACATTTTTAAACGAGCTCTCCGGCTTTGATCCTTCAAAAGTCATCGCACCTACAGCGATATTCCAACGCTTTAAAAATTTCCTGCTTCATTATTACGTCAGATGCACCCTCTACCCTCTGTCCAAGGACATTTCTGCGTGGATAGCTCATCGATTCAAATTACTTTGGGTCGTATGATGCTTTACTTGCCACATTCCATCATTGACTGTCATTTGCCTTGACACTTGAACCCTGATGTGCCTCGTAGCCGCGTATCATTGACTCTAATGTATACCTCACCCTTAAAAATATGGCCCATCTTGGATATAATATTGCGGACCACCCATGAAGAGTGCTGTGGCATTCACGAAGGAACATACCAGGCTGGTGTCCCTATGAATAGACGTTAACACGCGGAGATTGATAGATCCGTCGCGTTACAACGAATCCTCAGTCCCTTCCACCCCACCCCCCACCCCCGAGGGATGTTTCACTCAGGCTGGTCCGGATGGACGTTGAAATACCGGAAACTCCATTCCGCGTCTCGACGCCATCGCCCAGAGCCCGACGTCGCCATCGCCCGGCGACGAACGTCTTTCCCCATTCTCGTCATCAACGTCGGGGTTGAAGAACGCGGCAAGGGTGAGGGTGAGAGAGAGTGAGGGGCAAGAGGGAGACTCACGAGGTTACGACCATCAAGTCGTACCGGTGATGCCATGAATACGAATGGGATGGTCCCATGTTACAGCATGTTTAAGGGATGGAGAGCAATGGCGTCAGGCTAAAAGGGCTGTTTCTTGTAAGATTTTAGATGTTTCTCGCAATGCTGATCATTCTGACATTTAATATCTCAAGTGGCAGGAGTTAGACGATAAATTATGCACTCATGAAAACCTACAGTGGTTGGAAGCTACTCTGGAAGCTAATGACAAAGTTCAAGTTGACTGGGTCACTTAATTTTGCAGTTAACTCCTGAGCTAAAGCTTGGAGGAACTCTTTAATTAGCCATTGGTGTGCCAGGGACTAGCTTGTTAGATTGGGAGACAGTAACAGGACAATAATTCGTAAGGAGAGTCACGTCCGTTGATGCCAAGAGATATGAGAACAAATATGATTTCTTGCATTGGATGGGGAGTTGATAATTCGTAATCTCCTTTTGAATAGATATGAATACGAATGAGATGGTCCCATGTTATGGCATGTTTAAGGGATGGAGAGCAATGGCGTCAGGCTAAAAGGGCTGTTTCTTGTAAGATTTTAGATGTTTCTCGCAATGCTGATCATTCTGACATTTAATATCTCAAGTGGCAGGAGTTAGACGATAAATTATGCACTCATGAAAACCTACAGTGGTTGGAAGCTACTCTGGAAGCTAATGACAAAGTTCAAGTTGACTGGGTCACTTAATTTTGCAGTTAACTCCTGAGCTAAAGCTTGGAGGAACTCTTTAATTAGCCATTGGTGTGCCAGGGACTAGCTTGTTAGATTGGGAGACAGTAACAGGACAATAATTCGTAAGGAGAGTCACGTCCGTTGATGCCAAGAGATATGAGAACAAATATGATTTCTTGCATTGGATGGGGAGTTGATAATTCGTAATCTCCTTTTGAATAGATATGAATACGAATGGGATGGTCCCATGTTATGGCATGTTTAAGGGATGGAGAGCAATGGCGTCAGGCTAAAAGGGCTGTTTCTTGTAAGATTTTAGATGTTTCTCGCAATGCTGATGATTCTGACATTTAATATCTCAAGTGGCAGGAGTTAGACGATAAATTATGCACTCATGAAAACCTACAGTGGTTGGAAGCTACTCTGGAAGCTAATGACAAAGTTCAAGTTGACTGGGTCACTTAATTTTGCAGTTAACTCCTGAGCTAAAGCTTGGAGTAACTCTGTAATTAGCCATTGGTGTGCCAGGGACTAGCTTGTTAGATTGGGAGACAGTAACAGGACAATAATTCGTAAGGAGAGTCACGTCCGTTGATGCCAAGAGATATGAGAACAAATATGATTTCTTGCATTGGATGGGGAGTTGATAATTCGTAATCTCCTTTTGAATAGATATGATTTACTTTATGTATATTATGTACTTACGATGTTCCACACGAAGGGCGATGAGATCAAGGAGATCGATGAACACTATTAGCCACCAAATATATATCCCCCAAAGTTTCTCAAGCCTGGAAATCTTGTAAGATTTTAGATGTTTCTCGCAATGCTAATGATTCTGACATTTAATATCTCAAATGGCAGGAGTTAGACGATAAATTATGCACTCATGAAAACCTACAGTGGTTGGAAGCTACTCTGGAAGCTAATGACAAAGTTCAAGTTGATTAGGAGACAGTAACAGGACAATAATTCATTAGGAGAGTCACGTCCGTTGACGCCAGGAGATATGAGAACAAATATGATTTCTTGCATTGGGTGTTGATACTTCGTAATCTCCTTTCGAATAGATATGATTTACTTTATGTATATTATGTATTTACGATGTTCCACACGAAGGGCGATGAGATCAAGGAGATCGATGAACTATGTTGTTACACTATTAGCCACCAAATATATATCCCCCAAAGTTTCTCAAGCCTGGAATTTGTGATGCAGACTGGAGAATTTGCCAGACAGGCAAATCCGTCTCCCATAGTTCCTGCGCCGGAAGGCTTACCCATCCCTTCAAACGAACGTTATTCGTGCATGCAAAGTTTAGCTTGGATTGTAACGGTGAACTTTTCCTTGTTGCAACGATGCACTATCATCAGAAAATTTTGAGTAAAATTCATACGTGACTTTTGGAAAGTGTGTCGTCGTTCTCGGTTGAATTGCACAAATCATGACTCCATCCTCTGTTTTGATGGCGATGGGAGATGAAGCTCAGTGAAAATGTACGAAGTAAAAGTCTACTGGAGAAGGTTGAGCCTGGGCAAAGGGATGAGAGAAAAGAGAGAAAAAGCTAATGACACGCATACAAGGTGCACTTTATAAAAGTCTGAAAGCGATCTCTCTGAAGCAATCATGAAAGCACAGAGAGAGAGGGAGAGAGAGAAAGAGAGAGAGACGCGTCGGACGAGAAGTTGAAAAACGTGTGATAAAATCGCAAGAATCTTTGGGGAGACTGTAGAAAAAAAATGGCGTTTCGTAAATAACAGAAATGGAACAAAATGATAGTGAAGAAATGGGAGATAAAAAAGTGGAGAGCTGTGAGCGAAGCAGAAATAGCAAAAAAATTGTTTTTGTTATATGACACAAAGGGTCTAGGGACAGATGAATAGGAATAGGGAAGGATGGAGAAATTGAGGTCATAAGCAGGGGAATTCTCTTGTTATTTCAAAATGAATTCTTTCAACCCTTTTCTTGAATGCCACCGTGCCAACAGCGTCAGCTTTAATTCCTGAATACCACGAAACTCTGCTACCAAAATTTTCAATCAAAAATCATCAGGGCTCGTTCCAAGTCTCTCAAATTAATCTCTAAATCCATTATTTCACTCTTCTAAATCCACAATTCTACAGATTTATATCACTAATGATAGGACGAATCGAGCTGAGGATTGAGTAAGAGCGAAGAAGATCCTCAGTCCTGCCTCGAACGACACGTTGTGAGAGTCGTCTTTTATGATGAGATGTGATATGAACTAACACGACAAATCGAATTGAGAATAGAGATCATCAGGGCTCGTTCCAAGTCTCTCAAACTAATCTCTAAATCCATTATTTCACTCTTCTAAATCCACAATTCTACAGATTTATATCACTAATGATAGGACGAATTGAGCTGAGGATTGAGTAAGAGCGAAGAAGATCCTCGGTCCTGCCTCGAACGACACGTTTGGGTTTGGGTTTGAAAATCGTCTTTTATGATGAGATGTGATAGTTGACTGCTCCCTCAAATCCTGTGAGATTTCCAAGTCGACGAAGCGAAATATCGTGGCATGACGTACACGTATAAACGTGGAATGGTAACCACACTCGACGCTCATCCCTGCTCTATGACGCTTTTAATACTGGCCAAACCAACCACGCACCGTATCTAGCCACTGGTTGGGTTCTAGCGTGGGGAGCGTTACGTGTACTCTAGCGTACGATTTCATAACCTCACATTTCGAGTCACGTTAACCAGTAGTTTTGTCTCGCACTGCTATGATTATGCTATATATTTATCCACATAAACGTGCGAATGTGTATATCATCCGGTTTAACCCTTTCCTCTCTTCCTGGCCAAACAGCCCCTGTGGTATTTGAGTAATGCTTCTCCTGTTCTCGGAACATATAAACGTCCGCGTTGTGGTACACCATTGGAGGTTCGCATAACTACCCCCGTAACACATAAATCTATCCCAGTATATCTATCTTCACATCTCTCTCTCTCTCTCTCTCTCTCTCTCTCTCTCCCTCCCTCTCTCTCTCTGTCTCTCTCTCTCTCTCTCTCTCTGTCTCTCTGTCTCTCTCTCTCTCTCTCTCTCTCTCTCTCTCTCTCTCTCTCTCTCTCTCTCTCTCTCTCTCTCTCTCTCTCTCTCTCTCTCTCTCTCTCTCTCTCTCTCTCTCTCTCTCTCTCTCTCTCTCTCTCTCTCTCTCTCTCTCTCTCTCCCTCTCTCTCTCTCCCTCTCTCTCTCTCTCTCTCCCTCTCTCTCTGCCTTTCCGTATACTTGCCTAATACAGCACAAACGGATGCTGGGACACACATATCTTTTATGGTGCCCGCATCGTTTCACAAAAATCATTGTTAGCATGGGGGTAATTGAAAAATGGATACAGCTATAATTGGTCTAACTTCGAAATGCTTGCTGGGAACTTTAAAATAATTTAATGATAACCGTTGGATTAATTTTTCGTCTGGCAATTATTTTCACCGTACTCTGTTGATTATAATAAACTAGCCCGCAGCTTCGCACACGTTGAATGTAAAAATATTTTACCCCTTCTTATACCACCTTAGGAGTTAAATTAAAAAATGCATGTGGCTAAATTTCCTATAAATAAAATATTCCTAGAGGGAAAATCTTCAGAAAATGTCACGCAAATTTCGCCATTAAAATTCTTCATAATGTACTATACTTTGCGAGAAATAAAATTGGTGAAAAAAACAAATCTACATGTGACTAAATTTCGTATAAATAAAATAATCCTAGAGGGAAAATCTTCAGAAAATGTCACGCAAATTTCGCCATTAAAATTCTTCGTAATGTACGTAATATACTTTGCGAGAAAGAAAATGGGTGAAAATGCAATAAAAATCGTTCGTTCGCCAATCGACTGCTCGAGAGCTTTTTCTACTTAACGCGATATAGCAGCCAGAGACTGTCCGCTGCTCCCGATTGAATTATTCTCTGATAACTCGAAAAGGAAGCGACTCGGAAATGTGGGGTTGCTGGGTGGATTGGGTCACACACACACACACACACACAATTATGCAAAATGAGTTATAGAGGAGGGCACAAGCTGGAGACGAGCTGACTGGATGAGTTGGGGGGCAATGCGAGTGGAGAACTTCGTTTTCTCAACGGAGAATTTAATTCCGATTCGTCACAGTGGAGGAACGCAATGTGACTATGTATGTCTCTGACACGATCGTGTGCTTTTCTCCCTCGTTTTCTCTTCTGCGTTGAGTAGGATGCATGTCTACCAGCTTCCTCACTCTCGTCAAATATCTTCGATGTTCCCATAGTGCATTCGATCAATACTTGAGTGGAATACAAATGATGAAAACATTTCCGATTAAATGAGCCACAGAGAGAAAAATGAAAAACTCCTGTATTTGCCTCTCTGATATTTCCAATGAATCGTGTGAAGGATGAATTGAGAATAATCTTATTTTTCATTCCATCCAACAAGGGGATTCGTTTAAGGGGACTTACCAGGCAGTATAAAATCGACGAGATACCGGAAGCTTATATTATCTCCTATTCTCTGACATTTTTCATTGCTGATCAATTGAAAAATATTTTTCTATTCTGAGATAATTAAAAGAACGATTTTAAAGGCCCCAATTGGCAGGGCTTAAAATTATATCACAAACTATAATACGTTATTCAAAGGGAACTTGAGAAAATAGTCTTGATGAATTATTATTGCTGATGAATTAAAATCAAAATTATTCAATTCATTTTTAATAATAATTGTTTAATAAATTGGTAAATAAAGTAAAGTAATAAAAATTTTATTTTAGAAATTCCGTTTATTAAAAATTTACATAAATGATAATATCGATCGATTTAAGGGTGTCTGCAAGCACATAAAAACAGGAAAAATTAGAGTCAGGGAAAGGGGATAAAAAAGATCTGTATATCTTTGAGGAAGCTGAGTGAAAGGATGAACGAGGAGGCGGAAAAATTATCCGAAACCTAATTTGCATTTGCTGCAACGAAGCGTCTAA
Organism: Dyspetes luteomarginatus; assembly: GCA_963669185.1. NCBI lineage: Eukaryota > Metazoa > Arthropoda > Insecta > Hymenoptera > Ichneumonidae > Dyspetes > Dyspetes luteomarginatus. The sequence goes on from OY769912.1 coordinate 656,747, forward strand.
TAAGTGGCATCTCTTCGTCCCGGTGCTTCATCCACTCAGTCGTGCCTCCCTCACGCCCACCATCCACTTTTCTGAAACTGTACATTCATCTCTATATCTCTATGTGTTAAAACCCCCTGGGTCGTTCTCGAGTGAGCGCATATATATATTTTTTTTTCATATTGGTACGTAGAGCCTAGATGTATGGAAAAAACGTGCACCCTGTCTGGCATTTTCAACGTTCAAGTGACCTCCGGACACTCTTGTGTAGCAATATATATATGTATATATATATATATACATATACACCAAGAGTAGAAAATTGTAAAAAATAAATGAGCTCACCCTCATTTATTTCGCTTATGCCGGGGGTTCCTTTTGTTTTTTTGTTGACCCTCGAAAAAGGAGGCTAGGAAAACCAAGGAGATCCCCTTTTTTCACTCAGCCTAGACAAGAAGAATTAAGACCAAACTTTCTTTAGCTCTTATTGGCAAAATAATAAATTTCCGCGGTCTGTAAATTAGTGTGAGACTGTTGATTCGTAATTATGAAATGAAGGGGATGAACATGCTCCGAAAGTTGTAAACCCAAATATTTTTTAAATACTTTATTGTTATTATTATTATTGTTAATGACCAACAATGATAAATATATATATGTAAAATGTATTATATTTTAAAGGTACACGTAATTAATTGTTAATTTTTTTGCAAAGATCCGAGCTATTTTCTTGATTATTATCACAGAATAAAGCAGAGAGCTTTTTTCGTTCGAAAAAAAAGGTAACATTTAAAAAAAAGCTGTATATATATGCATATAAAAGCGTCGGAAATAAATCGGAGCTTTTACGTATGTATACGTGCCACTGGCGAGCCTCGCGGGCTATAAGTACAAAACCACCCCCGTCGTTTGATTCACGATCCCGAATATATGCCAGGGTGGTTTTATCCGACGAGGCTACGCTTTGACTCTTGACATGACGGCCCCAAACACCTCCTATGTACGTTATCTTTGTCGTGCCTCTCCGACTGCGAAAGCTAATTGTTATTTATTCTCTTTTGGGGATGGAACTCGAAGGGTAGTTGTGGAAAGGTTGGATGGAGAAGGGTTTCACTCCAAGTTATAATATACTCGCACACGTGATTTATCTCTTGAGCCGTTGAAATATTTTTTGTATGTTTTTGAGGTAAGGAAAGTAATAAAAGTAAGAGAAAGTAACTTTTAGCGACGTTGTCAAATTTCTCAGAGCATGAACGCAAGAAGAGACTTTTTTTTTTACATCTTACGACGCTGCCTTATAGAGGCCCATAGTTTTATGGGTTTTTATAAAAATATGAATTTATGGGTAAGTAAGCTTTAAGTATAAGAAAACACCTTGAAAATGTCTTTCTATGGGATACATTTTTTAGATTTTTTTTTGTGTTAAATAATTAATATTTATTCGTCTGTAATAAATTTTTGCTTTTTTATACTATAATTAATAATTCGATAACTTTGTTAGAAAATTATTTTACATTTTTTTTCAATAGAATCGTGTCCATTGATTTATATTCTGATTATTTTTTTAAATAAAAATCTAATATTTAAATAAAGGATTTTATGCAAAAAATTTGAGAACGATCGATAACAGCCAACAGGGTTGATAAGAAAATTTCTTGATAATTACCAGACCGATTTTTTTTTCCATATGAAAATTGCTGTGGAGTTTTTTCTTATATCGCCACCATATAACGTAGTACATGAAAAAGAAAATATTTTAAAATCGTTTGGTTCGTCACGTGTAGAATTGGCATGGAATGCCCTATATAAAGCGAAGTGCTAGTAACGACAGGGTAAGCACGTTGAACATCGATCGAAAGCGAATGATTACATCGTCTAGTATGTCAAGGGGTGCCTGCCCAAAAAATATCGGAGCAATCGAAGCTGCCTCGACTTTCAGGAGATATTTCCTCGCAGGTCAGACTCGATCTTATCGTCTCGCACGAGCAAAGGCACCTTGACCGATGCACACTGTACCACACGTGATATAAAACTTATTACACGAGGGTATAATTTTCCAATTTCTAATCAACGATATTTTTAATCGAGGTAAAAAATAAATCGTCAACTTTCTATGCTAAACGTATCTCAGACTTATTACATGAAACAATTGATAGATTAAAAAAAAAATTGTACATGATTTTTATAACTTTATGCTGCCCTCGTCTAATGGTAATTTCAGGTGATAAGTTTTGGGTGGATGCGAATGACCCATCGATTTAAGGGTCAAGGGTTAATAAAATAACGAAAAATATATCGAATACTTTCCTATTTTTTTTTCAATAGTTAAAAGAAATTAAACAATATATTTCACATAGAAAAAATAACAAATTTTAACTTTCATAGTATTTTCGTCATTTCGAGCTATAAATAAATGAAATTAAAAGAAAAAGTAAATAAATGAATTCGAGATTCGATCGATGATCAAGGCTATAAAATGGCACTGTTAATCTTCCCACCCTATCTCTATTTTTATGAGTTTACATTCCGCACAGGTGAACGACATTTCCGTTCTGTAAACAAGCGACCCAGATTACTTCGTCGAGATTTATCTCATCGGATTTACAATTTTATTGCCAATGAAGACTTTGCGAATATATATATATATATATATATGTACACATATATACATATTTATATATACTACGTACATACATACATATATATATATATATATCTACGTACATACATACAAAGTATATACAATATATGATGAGTAAATGACGTCCTAGAATATTACTCGACGCGTTATGCCACACGCATACGCACACACAGACAATTTTATGGTGCTGGCACATTAAAGGTACTCGAATATGAAATAACGTCAGCAGTTTACTGTCTCACAGACGAGCCGGTTGAACACCAATACGGGGATGCCAGCCAATCACAGCAATGTGTTGCCAGCACCGTTATACTACATTATCGGACTCGACGATCTCAAAGTGCCCTCTGAAGCTTTATCGAGCTTGACGTTGAAAAAAAAAAATGCCGAGGCACGCGGATAAAAAGGTTTTTTCCCCATTAAATCCTTTTGTAAGGCATATAATACTGTACTCAATATACTCTATATATATATATATATATTAGGGTGCTTCATTTAAGATTTTTTTTTATTCCTATCTTAAAAAAGTATAGATATAAACTTAAAAAACTTGCTCGCGAAAGGGGAGCACTGGCTAATAATCGTAAGAGCATTTGTGACTTATACCTAAAAATTCGGAACACTTTTTTATACCACCGCTGTACAATTTTTTCGTACAGCGATCAATTTGTTAATAAATCTTTTTTGTTTATTCGGTTCAACCCGAATGATTTTTTTTTCAATGTTCGATAACAATTTGAAAATTTTTACACTCTAGGTTTCCTTTTTAATATTTAACAGGGCAAATTTGTACGGGAAGGTTGCATCGAGATTTACTTTGGTCCATTTATTTATATATATATATATATATTACAGTGTATAGATAGATCCAAAATTTCCATCGAAGCTCCGGTTGAAATTTCGAGCCATAGGGAAATCATCGAGCGGAACTCATGCTTCGACGAACAGGAATTGTTGAAATCAATTTACCCTACTCGTGTTCCTCCCATTAAAATCGATCAGGAACAAATTGCGTTTCCTTGTACGTTCCAGTTGTATAGCTCACAATCGATTGAATCTCCACTGACCGTTATAATTTTCATAGATTGGGAGGCTCCACTGATTTATTATACATCGTTCTCGTACAGTTTAGGTGAATTTCCATGACCATTAACCATCGTTGAGTAATTTACAGGTTAAATATATATTCGTTGATTCAAATAAAAAATTTCATGTTGATAAAAAATATTGCTGGTCGTATTCGAGGACTTTGGATGTAAATATCCAATTAATTATAATTTATTATTCAACCAATACCAGCTCAATTCAGTATTAACTTGATTATATTCAAAAAATCATTAATTTAATGACATCGAATTAAACTTTAAACCAACCATATTATCAATCAAATATTAATTCGATAATGATAAAATTGAATAGAATCATTTTTTAAGGATCGTATTTATTATTAAATTTATATCGTCAATTTTAAACAAATATCCTTAATACGAAAAAAATTATATTCCATGAAATTTGAACACGATAGTGCTCTTTATTATCGCCACTGGAGCCTCCGTCCTTCACTCGGACATTCATCTCACTCCAGGAGATTTAATAATCCTATAAAAATGTTCACTACGTGATAGAAAGGCTGAAGTGAAATTGCAAATATAGCCGGACGAGAGAGAGAGAGAGAGAGAGTTATCCGGCTGTGAAAATTAAAAATGGCTTCTGTGGAAGAATATTTATTGACACTTTGGAGGGGAAAACACTGGAGAGTCCAGCCAGTATTTATTTTTTCACTCCTTCCCCCTACGTTTCGTGATTCTATATTTCATTCATGGAATCCATGCAGAAGGGCAGAGTAACCCTTCGTGGGGAAGCTAACAGAGTGCCCGCATCTAAATCAACAACTGAATTTTGTAATGGATGAAAGGGAATTGTTTGGCGACGGCTTTCCACTTCTATACTCTTTTCCAACTACATATCTCGAGCTTTTGAGGTCTTGATAATTTATAATGGAGAAAAATCGGGTAAACAGGTTATAGGTCACTAGAAAAAAAAAAAAAGTGGATTCAACTTTTTTTTACCCACAAGCCTTAATAATCGTACAATAAGAGCTTTCAACCAATATATAAAAGCACTACCGACTAAAACTTTGTTACCAAAATTTGTTTTTCGATCGCGTAGAAAAACATTCTTTGCCCAAAAAGTATTGTAAATCGATCGGTAAATAATTTTCGATACGAAAGAATATTTTGATAGCTACAATTTGAGTCTAGCTGGACTTTACTCTGCCCTAGTCAGAGATATATAAAATTATGTCAATTTTTTTTCAATGTGGAGTAATTTGTTGCAATATTTAGTCGCCCTTTTTCATTGTAAGGTTTTTTAGTGACGAAATGATGGATTTTATACTCCATGACATTTGTACTATCTATGAATTTTGTCTATTTGAACTGAGTAATAAAAAATTGTTGAATAATTTATTTTTTGAGGAACTTGACCAGCTGAATTTTTCCACCCATATTTGCTGGACGTTATTTACACATACAAGTTTGGGGGTATCAAATTTGTCTGTATGGAGTTTTCAAGAAAGGTGCCGAGTGAAAAATGCAATGAGGGCGCCACTCTCGGACGGTCTGTAAAATAATACGATTCCCACGAGATCTGACGCATCGCCTCTCAGCCAGTCTCGTCTCTCTGTGTATCTTCGTATTGACCAGATGGGAGTGAAGGTGAATCCCAATACATACGAACTTTATGCTATCGTACTGACAAATTGGGTAAGAATCGTCGTGAGCCAGAGATCGAGCCAAATGGACCAAAAAAATTGCGAATTTTTTATCCACGTGATCCCTTTAATGCTTTTTAGTCTGCTATCCAACATATATATGGTGCATGTGTTACTATTTTTATTTTAAAGATTAATCATATCAATTTTAATTAAATATTTTTATATTCCATTATTTGTTTACTCGAGTGACACTTTTTTAATAATATTTCTTCAATTTACTTATTAAGAAAGTAATTACATCATTTACTTTTATTTTTATGTTTGAGGGGAAATTATTATTTCGTGTACTTTTTCCACTGCTGAGGCTTGTTTTTTTCAGCTTTAATTGTCCACAGTCACATTTCCTATTTAGCAATTTTTTTTTATCAAAGAAAAATTATTGTTATGTCAGGCATTGAGTGACATTTTTACACAATATCGAAATAGAAACTCGCAATCTTTCTTTGTTATGAATTCCCGAGAATCGAGAATACAATACGGAGAGAATAATCAGAAAACTTGACATACCTATTAGCTTTCGTCGTGCTTTTATTTTCCTTTCTGCCCAACTCTTTGGGATTTTCTCGTGCTTTCGACTCTCTCGCCATTCTACACCCAAGCTAGACAGTTGAAGCAAACAAATTCTCTGCTCAAGCAAAAAATGGTACTATAAATATTTATATATATATATATATATATATATATATATATATATATATATATATACCGCTGTACTGTAATGCTAGTACCTGGACTGAATTACAGTAATGTTCAACTACGTATTATATTATGAATATTGTGGGATTTGTAAGAAACGATCTTACACCATATTTCATGACCTCGTTACGCAACCGATTAATCAGAAAAATTTATCGTAATCATGAATGATAATCATACATGAAAAAGTTCATCATTTTTCATATAAAATTAATATAAAATTAATCCAGTTAGTAATTAGTTTATGAATCAAAACTGGATTATGCAAAAATGATTATTTCTTAAAATTCATTTATATCTACAAAAACAAGGATTTATTTAAATTAATAAGAATTTTGATTAATAGTTCGTTGAAAATTTAAACTAGATGGACTTAAATTATTACGTATTTTTTCAAGACTTTCATCTTACTTAACCCTTTTCTACGACCCCCACACTCTGCAGGTTCCCTTAGGGAGACACTTAGCACGCGTCGAGTGACGGGTCACTGTGAGCTAATTGCATTTCCATCCCTTACCACGTTCTCTCAAGAAGCCACCCAGTTCTTGATACAGTCAAAACCACAACGTTGAAATTTTGATTTTACGACCAATTATTCGTAAGTGCAATGCTGAATACATTGAATCGTCAATGGCCCAAATAAAATTATATAAATTTTATACCTCGACACGATACTGAATAATAATTACTATTGTCATTTCTTTCTTAAGTTTATTTCATAATTATTCAAATTCAAGCAACAAAAGTATTTTTTTCCCTTCTATCAGTGACCAAAAGTCTCATTACAAAATATATTTTTTATTGCCTATTCCTGACGATGAAAAAAACAAAAAAAAAATCTATTAAAAATCTCTATTAAATTCCGAAAAGTATTTTTTTCGTTGAAAAGATTTCGAATTTGTTTAATTTTTTTTCTTTTCCGCTAATACGTTTTAGAAAAAAAAAAACGTACAAATATTTCTCACATTGTTGAATCTAATAAGAAGTATGTAGAGCACAGGAGCAGCATGAAAGATATTGTCTTCATACAGAAAGAAGTGTGCTATGTGAGAACAGAATTCGGAATGCAGCAATCTCCACTCTCCAAGACCATTTCTATATATATATGTGTGTGTGTGTATGTAAAAGGCGTTTTTATTCTTTCGCGTTGGATTTATCTGGCGCGTCACGAGAGCGAGAGACAGAGAGAGTAAGCAAAGAGAAAAAGCATGGAGTTGTGCGGTATCGGGGAAAAATGGTGCACGAGCGAAAAGTACAAGGATATATACGCAATAAGGGTTGTATTATTTACGAAGACAAAACTGGACGAAAAGTTTAATAAAATACGAATGACAAAATACCACGAGCACATTCCTTGTATTATAAGGCGAAATGGAAGTCAAAGTTACTTCCACCGATATTGAACTATAATATTGATGGGGAATTTGTTTAAAATTAAAATTTTCACCCTAAAACTCGATTTATCCTATCTATCATTAAAACTCGATTTATCGTATTTATAATTTTAACGAGATTTTATCGTTCGATCAAAGCCCTATCGAGCTTAATTGGTAGTCAAAGTTACTTCCACCGATATTGAATTATAATATTGATGGAAAATTTGTTAAAAATAAAAAATTTCACCATAAAACCCGATTTATCGTATCTATAATTTTTAACGACATTTTATCGTTCGAACAAGCCTTTATCGATCTCAATCCGGTGGAAGTAACTTTCTAACCGATATTAAATCATAATATTGATGGGGAATTTGTTTAAAATTAAAAATTTCACCCTAAAACTCGATTTATCCTATCTATCATTAAAACTCGATTTATCGTATTTATAATTTTAACGCGATTTTATCGTTCGATCAAAGCCCTATCGAGCTTAATTGGTAGTCAAAGTTACTTCCACCGATATTGAATTATAATATTGATGGGAAATTTGTTAAAAATAAAAAATTTCACCTTAAAACTCGATTTATCGTATCTATAATTTTTAACGACAATTTATCGTTCGATCAAGCCTCTATCGATCTCAATCCGGTGGATGTAACTTTCTAACCGATATTAAATCATAATATTGATGGGGAATTTGTTTAAAATTAAAAATATCACCCTAAAACTCGATTTATCCTATCTATCATTAAAACTCGATTTATCGTATTTATAATTTTAACGAGATTTTATCGTTCGATCAAAGCCCTATCGAGCTTAATTGGTAGTCAAAGTTACTTCCACCGATATTGAATTATAATATTGATGGAAAATTTGTTAAAAATTAAAAATTTCACCATAAAACTCGATTTATCGTATCTACAATTTTTAATGACATATTATAGTTCGATCGACACTCTATCGAGCTTCATTTCGACGGAGCTTTTGGCCAAGATAAGGGATTATTCGTGTTCAGCGGGAAATTTCCGATTTCCGAAAAAAAATTTTACATCTTTTTTCATCTAAAAACGAAAATTTTCGAAAATTTAGAGTTTTCAAGTTGCGATAACTTTGTCATCGTTTGGCCGATTGAGCTTTATAAGGGGGGTTTTGAAAACGTCTCGAGTAGACTTAGAGAATGGCATTTCATCCAGATATGCCAATTATTTCTATTCCATAAGGCACTTTGAAAATCCACGTGTGCACGCTTATGTGGCCTAAATATTTTATGTCCTAAATAAAATAAATTCAAAAAAAATTTAAGCCCGATATACATGAAATAAATTTGCGATCTCATGATTACGAGACACAGGGGGCCAAATATACTAATAAACGTGATAATTTCCGAAGTAATAACAATAACAATTAATCTCATCTGCTGTGTTTTAAAAAATAACCAATATGGAAGCTAATATTTAATAATCGAATAATTGTCAATCAAATAATTATAATAAATGTAATTCAATTGTTAATAAAATTAATCAATGATTACCTTAAATTTTTCATCAAGGTTTTTAATCCATTTAATTGAATGCCTTTTTTTGTTGTTGTTTTCCAGTTGTATGCGGAGTTGGCGTTGATCTGGCATTCTACGGCCACCTCATAGGGTTTTACGTCACGTGAGGAAAATTCACAGCATGTACTTGTAAATTGATTTATCCACTAAATCGAGATCTTTGGGATAATATATACCATCAAGCTTCACGTATGCGTGGAGCATTCCGTCATCATTTTTATTTATTTTTATGCCTTTGACCTGCAATGCAACATATATTATAATAATTAAATCATAATAATTATAGGGTCATGATTACATACCAATGTATGTAACATACTGTATATATGTGTATATATTTAAGTATTAGCAGATTTTAATGCATTTCCTAAATTCCTAATATACATTCCGACATTTTCTTCATTTATGTGGTCGACGCCATTTTCAAAGTAGTTTTATTTACTTTCGACTGGAAATTTCGAGAATGAAATGCACCATATTGGTAAATTCTCCAGTGAAAATTCTCTCTCCTAATCTATGAGCATGAAATTCCCCGAGAGAGTTTCTCTCAAAAGATATAATTCCATATCTTGCTTCAAGAACAAACTCGTGTTAAATTTGCATAATATAAAATTAGAACTTTGGCAAAATTGTTCATAATATAACAGATATGATTATTTTAATAAAAAAATGTTAAAAATAAAGAAGAATAATTTAATTTTCCGTAGAGAAAAATATTTATTCAAAATTATTCTCAATTTATTCGCAAAATGATGTATTTTTTATTTTTTTACGTAATTAATAATTTGTAGTATAAATGAGGGATAATTTTATTTAAAAACAATTAATTTTTTGATTGAGGGATAATTATTCTGAATTTATTATAAATTAAATTAACTGTAGCCATTAAATATTTAAATGACAGCGAATAATTATCCTCTGAAAAATTAGTTTTATCACCTTTTTAAAACTAATTTTGTCAAGAGATTATTTGATGGTAATTTTTTTTTCTTATGTCAAACCTTTATTTCAGAGCTGCCTCGGGTATGATTTTCTTCCTCGAAATCACCTGGGTCGTCACGCTCTTCGTACAGATTTGTTTAAGGTACGTATGATGCATTTTTTATTGACGAAATAAAGGAAATTTTACTGTCCGCCATTTTCCAAAATTACCAATGAGAAGCAAAAGTACTTTTTGTTTGTCGTAAATTAACGCAATACATTGCCCGTAAACTCATTTTATTCAATCCTTCGGCTGTACACAATTTTAGTAAAAAACTCTGTGCCGAATTCTCTGCGATTATTTATAAATTTACATTTAAAAAAAAAACTTAAAAAAGTGATAGCTATAATTTTTTTTATCTATTTATCAAAATTTCATTTGTTAGAAAAAATTGTTTTTACAAGTTTGAGAGTTTTTTTTTTAATAATAAAAAAGCAATTTAGGTCATTATTTTTCTACCCATGGGAATACGTGAATTTTGTACCGAAATGGGCAAAGTAAGTGCTGGTTCATTAAATACTTCCGGAACATCAAACATGGAAATCATAAAAAAAATTGTGCAGCAATGCTTCGAACGGTAGAAATTAAAAGATGATGGAGAATCGAGCAGGCAATCTTTTTTTTTTAATTACATATATACATGCATAGAAGAATTTCTATGGGGAACGTTTCCTGCGGTTAAATTCGATCACCGGAAGTACTCAACGTCAGAGCTCGACTTAATATCCATTAATTTCCGGATTGCGGTAGTCAGGGTTTTGTCGTCTCTGGATTTCAGTATACGCGAATAGGAGAAAACGCAAAAGATCGATGAATTAATTACATACGTCAGTTAATTGCCGCCACATTGCCATTATACAAATTTAAATGTCAGTGATGGATTATAAAACGAGTTAAACCAAATGATAAATTAATCGTTAAGCAAAAACGTAAAAAAAAAGTTTTCATCGAATTTTTCAAAACTGCATAATCTGGGACAATTTTTTTGAATTTTCTACAATATTAAATTGGCTCCATTAAGCCAAGAGATACAAAATTATTAGGGTAATCATAATCCAGTATAATAAAAAATTAACCTTTCGGGCGAGTCCTATCAGTTGCTTGACCTTGGGGTCATAGTGGGTGCGCACTCTTTCCAAGCAAATTTATGGCGAAAAATCTCGCTTTGTTACAGAAACGACGAGTCCTATTGTTCCCGTTGCTGGTCGAGCGTCCTGATGATAACAAGAGGATGGCGCAGAGCATTGTTTTATCTTCCTCTGTCTTGTATTTTGGCATGGAAACCACACAAGCTCTGGCTCTGCTTTGTAGCTGGTAAGAGAGCAACTCTGAATGAGAATTCCACGAGTAAAATGTCCCAATTTACATACACGAGGATTTATTTTTTTCCTCATAAACTTCTGCAAAATGCGTTTGAGTAATTAAAATGAAAAAAAAGCTCGAATTAATAATATTGTCAGATTTGATTCTGTCAAATATAATTTATAACAATTTCGATTCTGTCAAATATAATTTATAACAATTTCGATTCTGAAAATTTTCATATTTCAAATTCTTTAGCCGATCATTTTGACAAAATTTTAACTCGAGCCTTTTAACAATAACCTCGAGTCTGTCAATTATGATTTTGACAACAGCTGGTTATTGACAGCATTGTCATACTCAAGTTTTTAATTATCTTTATTGTCATAGATAAATTTGTATTATTCTCAGCTGGACTTTTGGTGGTATTGTCTCTGTTACACATTGCCTCGAGCGCTCTTGGAAGACGAGGCTCTTGTAACGGTGGTGCAGTTGATTCCGTAGGTGAGAGTCTACTAAACTCAAGACCAGAAAGTTACGATCGCTTCGAAGAAGTTTTGGTAAGAAGTTTTTCATTCATTCGCAAGGTCAACTTTTCTTCCTCGATTACTTCGAAGATTAAGTAATGAAATGCATCTTGGGAATTTTGTTAAATCTCGCGAGTGCACAAATTAATGATTCTATTCGTAAAGTTTATAATATATATGGGCCATTCCAGGCCAAATGAAAATATGGCTATGACTATCATCATTGAACTTGTCTCCCTTTTAATCCTTTCTGTACCATGTGGAAAAACAGGACCTGATCCATACACGGGTTTTTCGAGTTGGACGACTTTTTCAAAGTGGTTTTGAAAATCCCGATTTTTTTTTTTCAATATACTTTGAATTTTGTCGCTTTCAATTCAAAATTGACAAATTCAAAAAGTATTATATTTATAAATAATTTTTTTTTTTAAATCTTTAAACAGGTGACGGAAGTTTTGGATGATGGTCTCTCGGGTCCAACGGGACGTATGGGTGACAGCGATGGGGAAATGTGACAAGAGCGTCAGCCCTCGTGGGCGAGTGATACGGACGAGGACAGCGAGCCTGAGCAAAGAACTTGCCAAATTGCAACGTTATCCTAGTCTTTTCTCCGCAGCGACGACATCATCAATGATGCGTTGCTGCATCCGATGCCCTTCGTAAATCCGGAAGCTTTTCAGGAGCAGGATCTCATGCGACATTGACGTGATATACAAAATGAAAAATATTTTAAAAAAAGTGAGAATGAAAAAAAAAAAAAAACAAAAAAACACCAGGACCCTTTTGAGTCTGGTAGGAGTTTTTCGATAATTACAGCCGATTTTTTTTCACGTCATATTCGGGATGACCCGAGTGTAAACGTGCCCTAAAAAAAAAAAAAAAAACCTTTCAGTCTCAAAATGCGATTTTCCAATTTCAAGTTTTTATAGTTGGGTTAAAATTATAATTTTAACCCAAATTTCGGGCAAATATTTCAATCGCTATAAATAAGTTTAATTCATTCGAAAATTCAATGATTTTAATATTTTTAATTTCCATGGAATTTTTATAAAAAAAAATTTTATGAATATTTTTTTAATCGTTAAAAATAAAAATTAATTCCATAAGTATTTAATAAATAAAAAATGTATTTTTCAAAGTTACAAATTCAATTTTTTATTTACCATTTATTTTCAATTTAATAACAATTGGAAAAAATCTAATCGTATTTCGTTGCTCCCAAGAATGTTTTTTTTTCTTTCGTAAGGGCAAATTAGACTTCGTGAATCAATCGGAGAGAGAGAGAGAGAGAGAGGAAGATAAAGGGGGGGGGGGGGGGGGGTAGTTGGAGAAAAAGAGAGAGATAAAAGGTTTATCGAATTAACGAGAATCAAATCAAATATTCGGTGGAACGTTCAAGTATCGTCGATGTACTTACCGTTCACGCGAGTCAAAGATTATATTTATTAATAACGAATACAATTTTATACGTAACTTTGGCTATATATATGTATATATGTATATACATATATATATATATATATACACACATATAATATATATATATATATATACATATAAATATACATATATATATACATATATATATTAAATTAGCGCCAATTAAATTACAATCGTATAATGATAAAACCCGCTATAAAAGATCTATCACGCTAAAGATGTAATAAATTATTATCATGTCGTTGTACACGTATTGGAGTTGATAATAAAACTACGATAAAATGTACATTTGTTTTGGGATAAATTAATAAATGAATGAAAAAAAAAAAAAAAGTCTCCGGTACTCGTTTTCGTATTACGAAATTTAATTTGAGACGATTTTTCTTTAAAGCCTCGATGACTCTCGATTCAACGAATTGATGATGTGAAATGACCGTCATTTTCAGCAAAGGCCAAATGACAGTTCTGCAACGTAATCTTTGTTTTTAACAATTTACGATGTTAATCGACGGTCATTTATAATTTGGTCATTTGATCGTCTCAATAATCGTCATGTGACGAAGAAGATACGACACCTATTGTGAAATGGCAATTTCCAACTTTGGCCAAATAACGGTTAAATTACCCATATTGAAAATTATGAAAAAATTTCATCTCTATGCTTATCTATTTGCAAATTGCAACTATAAGATATTTCCGATTTGTGATTTTAATGACCAAATCGGTAATTACCCTCACGGTGAATGTAATTTTATCGTGATTGGATTATTTTCTAATCGGTCACAATTCCAACTCGCATCACTAGTTTTTTTTTTCTCTCTCTCTTATAAGTATATAGTAATATTTACGATGTAATCGTTTGGCCGCAAGCGAGATTTTTCATTCAATCTGAGAAAGCATTTTTGATAATATCCGCTCGACTAACGAGAGACAGAATTTTTCATTAGACGCATTACGAATGGAAAAAAATCGTTGATACAAAAAAAACAAACAAACAATTATTCGCAGATTCCTTCACAACTTGAGACTATTGCGATTGATAAAAATCCCGTTAATTTGGAGTTTTGTAATGGAATGCATCGCGTTGAATTATTTTGATTTTTTTTTTACCATTCCACGCCGGTATTCTCAGTTTTTTTTATCACGATTTGATCGTGACGATATCACATCGCCCTCCTCGTTGCTCGTCCAATTAAGCAACTCGTCGAGGACCGCTGTCAACAGTGGATTACCTCCCAATCGTTCGATCTCGTCACGCGCCGATTGATCGAGCTCTTGAAGCACCGATCTCGTGTATGCAAATGAACCAAATTTTTCCAATAATGTTATGCAGTACTTTTTCACATTGACGTCCTTCGTTCGTTGTCGTAAAATATCTGAATTTTGAGAATAAAATAATTTTTATTATTCGTGCCAAATTAACGAAAATTTGAATAAAAAATATCCTATTTAATTTCTCTAACTGAGTACAAACTGACGTATAAACTTATGTTGAATGAATCTGCACGAAAGTATACACAATGGCGATTATTTTAATCTGGTATTTTTTTTGTTGAGTGCTTTTTTTTTTCGATTTATCATAAATAAATACTCACTCATAACTTGTTTGTCGTCCGGCTGGCTCTGAATCGCATGAATAATTGGAAAACTGAATTTACCCTCAGACAGATCTTCACAATAGCTTTTGTTCTCGGAATACTGAAAAAGAATCCCCCGCAATAATTAATAGCATATCAAGGCATAAAATCTGAGCGCAAATAATTTTAAAGGTAAATTTGGAAGAAGAAAAAATATTACCTCTTGCATGCAAAGATTGCAATAATCATCGCGTATCTGAAAATAAAGTCCGAGAATGCCAGTGAGGTCGGAAAATTCTTCCTTGCATTCGGAAAAGAGTTGCATGAGTCTGACGGCTAAATTGAAAAGTCCGCCAGTCTCTAAAATTACAATAATCGAGTTAAAAAAGATGGAAAATTATTCAGAAGATAACTATATAATATTTCCTCTTATATTGAGATAATTTTGTATCGAATCGTACTTTTCATAGTCATGAATCGGTATTCGGGCTCGGTGGGACAGACGTAATTGTCACGCCAATAAATTTCGATGCCCTGTCCCCTGTGAAGTTCCAATAACTGCTCGGTGTAGACTTGAGTAGCCTAAAAAAAAAAAAAAAAGCCCAAAAATGAATTTCATAATTTTTTTCGATTTTTATTTAGCTTTTGCCTAATTTCGCAATAAGTCGATAAATTGTTCACCTTTGGATGATTCAGTGCAATGACCCGTTCGAGCGCGATAAACAGAACGTAATTGGCCGCTGAAATTGTACGAGCTACTCCATAAATGGCGTGGGCGACGGGAATCCCACGACGCAGAATAGAGTTATCCTGAATATCGTCGATACTGCGAAATTTATTCACGTCTTTGGCGAAATTGAGAGAAAAAGCAAGGAAAAAAAAACCAAACAAACAAAGAGGAATGTATTATTTTTATTTTGCGAGTGAGAACGTTTTGGAAGATTTTTTCCATATTGGGCGTAAAATTCTTACGTACGTTTGAAAGTTATGAAAAATTATGATTTATTTATAGCAATTTTTTACTCTCTATACTTAAGTCTCTCGGTGGGAATGGCAAATTTAGATTTTTAGAATTTTCTATGTGGAAAGTATTGTGCGAACTTATTGAGAGAGTGTCACTAACTGGGACACCAATACTAATTAGACATTTGTGTTTCAGGACATGGGTAAAAATTAGGGTATGGACGGTAGTTGGGACATGGTCACTAATTGGGTCATTTTTTCCGCATTATCTTTACAGTTATCATGAGTCGATAATAAATAATTTCAAGGCCATAATCGTATAAAAGAATAGAAATTCAATGAAAGCTTGCTCATAGAAACTAATTTTAGGGTTAAAAAAATCACCACATACGCGATTATAAATCATGCCACGGTGTATATTTTTCTTTCGCCGGGAACTCACAGTAAACTCGAATTATGTAGCATCTGGGTTATATCGCCGACAGCCTGAAGTTTCTCGATTGGTATTTTTAACCAATAATTCATAGCGTGGGCGAGCTTGGCACGTATCTGCTTTCCAGGAACTTGAAGAATATATGTAAAAGGCTGGAGTAATTTCTGCAAGAAAATATAAAAAAATCGTACAGTTGTAAAATCAAGAAAAAAAAAAAGAATTCTAGCGTCTCTTTCGTAATAGTTCAAAAACTACGCCCAGCAGACGACACTGGAATGGTCGGCGCGCGCATCGCTCGCTCGTAAAATGTCAAAATTGACATAATAATGAACGAGTCAGTTGTTAGTTATGCAAAGTTTTCAATAAAACTTTGCGTCAAAAAAGACAATTTAAAAATATTAATTAAATAATCATAAGGGGTTTAAGACGTGCGTGAGAATTATTGATAATTACGATAAGCGACAATGCAGTGTATCAATTTGACAGGTCGAACATAACCTCGAATTTGATATGGACAGATTATTTAGTGATTACATTGTTTTAATAGCGTATGTACGTATGTATGTCATCTCGGTGACTAACCTCGTCTTGCTCCTTAACTCCTTTCTCAGAATAGGGAATGCTGTTTTTCTCTGCCATTTCTTCTCGTTTAATTGTGATATCTTCGATGATACGTGAAATACAAGAATTGTTGTTTTATATTTTGTTTGACGGTGTGTGAAAAAGACGATCTATAATTTTGTAATACTAATGATCAATGATACTCGCCGAACGCCGCGTTTGCGTCTGACAGCGAACAGTAATCACTAAAATGCGGCGTTCTGCGCTTCTCCCTCTTTCGTTCTCTTTGTCGACTGCTATACTGTCGTGTGAAGAAAGTCACAAGTGGCGCCAATGTTCGATTAAAATGTTCGATTATCGATATCAATGCGTACGCTACTTCACGTTTATTATCAAAAAAAAAGATTGGTAACGCGGAAGTAGCTCTAGACTCCATGTGGGGAAGATTAACATAATTTCAACATTACTTGAACAACTATTTCATACAAATAATAATCTTAAGGTAATGCGCGACTCCTCTGTTGATAAAACAACAATCACTGCGTAAGCCATTGCAAGTGCGAGAGAGAAAACTGCTTTTACTCCGGTTCCAAAATTTTCCTAAACGGTTGATCTTTCGGACAAACAAAGAGAACCACGAACTGCAGAATCGTTCATATGCAGTTCGTTGTTCTCTTCGTTTGTTGCTGTTTGTGAAAGATCAACCGTTTAGAAGAATTTTGGTACCGGAGTAAAAACAGCTTTCTCTCTCGCACTAGAAACTGTTTTACCAAGGGAGGAGTAGCACATTACTTTAACGAGCAAAAAAAATATTAACGGTAGAGTAGCAATCTAGCAAAGACCATTTCATCAAGAAATTAATTGTCGTCGTAGTAAAAGAAATGGAGATATGTTGATACATTCCTGACCACCTTAAGCCATCAGTCGACATCGAGTCGACATTATCGACAGTCGAGGTCATCAACGCATCGGTCGCTGCGTGAAGTTTCCAACCTTTTCATTTTCTCCGCTTGTTGGGGGTGGCGCTTAACTTCCGTTACAAAAAGTGTGCATGCAAGAATTTGTATTCAAAAAAGGCAACTGAAATAGTGGGCGCACTTGCTGCCACTGTGCCACTTGCTGATATTCTGATACTTCACAAGAATTCCTATTTCCGTTTCTCTCGGACTTATTATTTATCCATAAGACCATCAGGAATCAGCAACTGGTACAGTGTCAGCCCATTAACTTATTTTTACTCGTGCATCGGTGGTCATGGTGTTTTTTCATGATGAAAATGCTAATGCTAAGATTTTAGTCGTCTCACTTGCCGGATTCGTTTTTGCGATGTTTAAATCGAGATATTATCGTAAAATATTACATACGCGCGTGACAAATAATTATTGTGCATTATTTCCTAAAATTACCGGATAAAACGCGATAACCTCGCCGCGTAAACCGGGCAAATAATTAAACACGCAATATATATATATATATATACCCGTATACATATACGGTATATATATATATATATATATAAACGGTTATAGTGGCGTCTTATCGTGACGAAAAGTGAAGTGCAAGGATTCTGGTCATTTCAACAAAGTTCATCACGGTAAGTAGAAAACACTTTTTTATCATATTTTTCTCTATAATAATGAATAACAAAATGGTCATAGCAACAAAAACTGCTGTGAAGTTTATGTGAAAACTATTTCGGAAATTAAAAAATATGCATGGTGAAAGTTCAAGAATGTTTATTTTTATCGAGATTTAACGGATTCGTTCGGATTAGAAAATCCCGTGAATCGATATTTTTCGATGAGAGTCAAAAACTGACTTATTTATATTCGTTTTGAGCGTAGAAAAAAACAAAATGGCGGATCAGTTTTTTTTTAGAACTTTACATACATTTATTTAATAGCGTTCGTATTTCGAGAATTTGTTACATTATATAAACATAGACATTTTTGTTGTTGTTTTTGTTTTTATCGTTTACGCTAAAACTCTAATTTACCAGCTACTTTGTTAATATCTATGTCATAGTTTCTAAGCATGCAGTATTTGGTAATGAAACGCGTGCATTGTGTCAAAACACACTTTATTCTCGTCACATTGTCATGCTTCTGTTCGATTTTTATTTTTGTTCTTACTTTCTCTTTCTCCAGTTTCATTATTTTCTTATTAGACTATTTAGGTCTTTCGCTCGCACGTTCACGCAAAACTCGTGATTTGTTAATTTTCTCGCACGATTTATTTTTTTTCCTCTCGGCTAGTTTTTTTTTTTTCTCACTATCACTCAGTTTTTTCTTGTCTCCCAAAGTAGCGAAAGAATTTAAGTTTTTTTTTTTCAAACCTTGAATTTTTTGTATTTCAAAAATTGTTGGCAATTTTATTTATCACGAATGGACATCGAGAATTTCTGGGTGAGGTATTATCGTAAATGCTAAATACGTGGGAATTGAAAGGAAGCACAATATCATATACGGTGTCGAGGTTTATCAAAAATCTCGCGACACAGCGTACACACGTTTCTTTTCTTTTTTTTTTAATCTTATTTTCATCAATTTTTTATTTCCTTCATTCTTTTTTTTTTTTTCTTTATTATTGTCCATGGAGACTCGTCCGATTTTTTCAACGTTCTTATCAATTTTTTTCCATTTTTTTTAAATTATACCACACGCTCATACGTACGATTGGTCAGAGTTGGGATTTCTCAACTACGATGAAACTTTGTTAGTTTCTCTAAAATTCCTGTAATTCGTTGATAAATTTTGCTGAAAAAATTTATAAATGAAAATTATGAAAAAGAACATTATTTAAGGAAGTTCTGGATGTGCAATTGGAAATCGGGATTTAAAAAATCCGAAAAAATTGACCATATTCAAGTTTAGTAAGAATACGTTAATTTTCAACAATAATAATACCCAAGCGTTATTAATAAATTGATTACGAAATATTTGTCTAATAAATTAGCAAGTAACTATTATTTTTTTATTTACAAAATGTATTGTATGAGTTCTTCAATACATCTGAATTTTTCAAGAATTTTTCACACCATTTTGGAATTTCCGTTTTTGAGACCCTTATCAAAACTGATTGTTCCATAATTTTTAAATTTTACAAGTGTTTATCGAAACATATTCAAAATTCACGACGTTCCATTAATTTTTCGATTAAATTTTTTTTTTTTTAAGTGGTATGAATTTTTTAAATCAATTCAGATGCATTGAGAAAACCAACTGAATACATTTTCGTGAGTAAAAAAATGATAGCGGCTGATTTGTTGAACAATTTTTTTTTTAAAACCCATTTATCAATAACTTTTGGCTATTATTATTATTATTCAAAATTAATGTTCTTAGTATGTTTAATGTGGTTGATTTTTTTCAAATTTTTATTATACCGCAAAGTACTCATATTCTGATTGAAGAAAACTTTTGTCTCCGATTGTACTTACGGAACATCCTTAAAAATGCTTTCAAGCACAAAGACGATTTACGATCTATTATGTTGAGTCAATGTCGACCGACAAGTAAACTATACTTTAGATCATCCGGGATCACGTATTGACCAGCTGGACACGAATAAAACTAAATTTGACGAAACGTCATTGGTTTTGTTTATTGATTATAGACTGAAGTTAAAAATTGAAACATTTATGAATCGTTGTGAAATTAGCCCATGTGACTCCCTGAAAAACGGTTTATTTTGAGACACGGGTGCCAATAATTACGATTTAGTCGTAATGCGCGTTTTGGCACCAAAACAAAACTCATGGTCGTGACCATACGCGTAACACCCTTATTTTTTAGTCAGATTTAAAAAAAAGAAGAGTTATCATAAGTAGTAAAAACTTTGAAACATTTCGTCGAGTCGTGGGAACACAAAAAATACTGCTTACGAAACTATTAATACTATTGTATTATTGGATACCGTTACAACATATGCGATCATGATACATTCATAATTTAATACGACGATAAAAAAAAAGTAATAAAAAAATCATACATAAATTCTTGTCATGGCGAGAAAAATGAATTTATATTACGTCTAAATAATTTTCTGTTCGAATTGCAAAAATAAATAATCTTTTGGACAGAAAATCAATTGATTTTGATTTCATTCTAAAAAATGTTGCCAAAAAAGAAAATGACTTTCATTGGTTTAAAGTCGATTTTAATGAAATGAAATAAATTCTTGTTTCTCGTTACGGAAAATGTGTGCGGACATAAGTTGAACATAAATTATCGCAAATCCATCGGAATTTCATAGGCCTACAGAAAAAAATTGGCTCATATGTCGAAACGACAGACCGGAAGTCTGCTAAGGATAATTCATAGCATTAAAAAAAAAACTTACATTGATAAAATGTTTACAAATAACGAGAAATACAATTTCTTAATAATAAGTGTTTAAATAAAATTTAAAAAATATTGGTAAATACAAGAATGAAAGAAAAATCGAATAAATAATCATTAAATATTGGCAGTGGAGTAATTAGAGTAGCGAATTTGGGTGCTCGTTTCGCTCAATCGCAAAGAAAACTTGTTCGGTACAAAAATCGCCCGATCGAAAAGATAAAATTTCCTCGCGTTAAATGAGCCAATTAAGCCTTTTTTATTATATTATTAATTTGAGAAAAAATACGTCATTGCTTGAAGTAAAAAAAGTAATTCGTAACATTTTTACGAAAATAGTTATTATTGAAAAAAAAAAACAAATTAATCGTTACTCAAATTCGTTGATTTTTTTCTTTCTCGTGTATCAGATACACCTGATTCTTTATGATTTCACGCAAATTCGTATATTTTGTGTGACCGTAATAATCTCGGTTTTTATTGTGTCCGTGTAATTCGTGTATTTAATGCGATAACGCGTTCGGCTTTTTTGTTGTTATTGTTAAATATAATAATATATATTTGAATATATATATGTATATATATATTTAAATACATATAGTATATATTTATTTTCGTTCGTAAAACGTAATTTTTTATTCACCCCATGTTTTTTCGCTTATCTTGTTATCCAACTTTTTAAATTAATTAATAATAGTCTTATACAAATACCCAATATGCATTGCTGATTCAATACAAGTTGATCGATAAATCGATCAATATCCTATGTAATTAATATATCTCGCTTAATAATACAATATCACACTGAGCCGGCTGTGTGTGTCCATCTAGTTTGTTTGTTTGTTCGTTTGTTTTTGTTCATTTTTAGCCCGCACTTCGTCACTCACTACGATACTGACGTGATTCTCTTTAAATATTAACGTAAAAGTTCATAGAGTGGTCCAAGTTTTAGGCGCGACACCGTTTTTTTTTCATTTTTATTTTACTTTTTATCGATTATTTCTTGTTCTTGGTTTTTTTTTTTCTTTTTTGAACGGGGTTTTCTCGTTGAGATTTTTTTGAACTCACGCGACGCTTTCCGACGAATGGGATATTACTTATTATTATGATTATTATGATTATTATTATTCATAATAATGTTATTGTTATTATTGTTATTATTATTATTATTATTGTTATTATATTATCAGTTATATTGGTACATTGGAATTTTTAAATCGTCCCCCACGTCTCTCAGTAACACTTGCGAGTGCACGTACATTTGCGCACTAGATCAACGTCCTTCGTGTAACGTCTGCCGTCTGTGCAGATCAAGCGAACCTGTGGAACAAAAATTTATTCGATATGGAAATATGAGGAATCATTTTTTTTTTTTTTTTTCGATCGGGTATTTTGACTTTGCTATATTGTATTGTCAAATTAAGTCAAATTAAATTATACTTAAAGCAGGTCTTTCGGACGAGCTTTACGGTAAAAGGCTACATTTTATTGAAATTTGTTTACAGCCCCATTTAGGAAAATTTAATGCCATCTAGGGAATTGTAGTATGTCTAAATTTCACGTATAGAGCAATTCAGGAAAGAAAGAAACCATTTTTGTAAGGAATAATTTAAAGATAAAAATGATAATGTACCTTGCGTCTTTTTGTCTTTCGCGGTAGGCAACACGAGTTGCCACAACTGCCCCAGCACTTGGCAAGTTTTACGGGTCGTCGGCTTCGACAGCCATTCTCGCTGTAATACTCGCGCGTGTGTTCCTTTCGGCACGTTGGTGCTTTTTCGCAGTATCTCCCTTGCCAACCGGTCTGACATCGACAGGAATAGCCGTTGTTGCCGAATGGCGATGGGATACACTGAGATCCTTTTCTGCACTCGTTACCGGTGCACGGATCATTCGATCCCGGTGCCGAGACGACGATGTCTGTTAGACAAAAAAAATCATTAAATAATTGATGAAAAGTCATTAAAAAATTAATTAAAAATTGTTATTTTTTTTTTTCATTTTATTCCAACTAAATGGAATTTTTCGAACCTCCCGAATTGAATTTCGTTACATTTTCTTCTCTAAAACACTTTGCAAAAAAAATTGAGTAAAATTAAAAATTACTCACATTTATTTTCAGACTTAATAAAAGCGGAGCAATTTTCATTGGGTTTTATTATTGGCAGAGAAAGACATTGAATCAAATATTTTCAATAAAATAGTAAAGGGTTGAGATAAGTAAAAAATTCTAACCAGATGGATCGTGAGCCACGTGTTCCTGTTGCATGGAAGCTTCTTCCATGCTGCTTGCTGCACTCACGATACCAGGCTCGACGATATCTCTGCGAGCTTCGTCCTCGGCCTCTTCCTCACCGGAAGTACAGCCAGGCGTAACCCGATGCATCTTCGCTGCGTTACTGAAGTCGACCAGTTTGTGATTTATCCACATTTCCGATATGCAACCTGACGATTTAGACAAATATTTGCATTTGATCTTAAAGCTCTTTACTTGAGCGATGTTATCTCTCTCTCTCTCTCTCTCTCTCTATAGGGAAATTTGATACCATCAAGGAAATTTTGGCCTTGCTAGTGCCAAATTATTAGACTACAATTTTTCAAATCGATCATTTACTTTGGTTGAAATGAATGTCAGGATTGATTACATTTAAATTGGCAGCTGTTTCCTAATTAGCTGCAAGTCTGATAGAGAGTAATTGACGCTGTTGGTAAATCTGAAATAATTTTTCCAGCTTATAGTTTACCTTGGAAGCTCGTGACGTTTCTCAGATGAAATTGTTCGAATGCAATGCCAGCCAATTCGGGCGCCAAACCACCCACGTACATGCGTGTGGTGAGTTTGAGATACTCTCGTGGTCCCTCATTGATAATACTTCTAGCTATGCCACGATCGACTCTCATCGTAAAATTTTTCTTAATCGCCAATAATTCGGCCATGTGAGGTTTACCGTCCGAAACCATCTCGTAGCTGTACATCGTTGATGTTGGATAATTTCCAACGTCGTAAGAAACTCGCACACGTCCGTTGAATAATTCGACGGCAATGTGCTCGCCGTTTTGATCAGTTCCGTCATAGAGTAAAACCCCGTTCTCTTGGGTCGTCGTGAATACGATGGTCACATTAGCCTCGGGCCTCGTGCGTAGCGGCTCCAGCTCGACCAGCGAGCTGTTGTCCACGAAGCTCAGGCTCGTCAGGTACTCGCATCGTTTTCCTGCATAACAAAAATTAATAAACTTTTCAATTTTCAAAATTCAATTTTCTATTTGGCATTATTTAAATTACTCGAATTACACGAAAATTAACACGAAAAGTTTGATTGATTAAAAATAATAATTTGAAAAAAGAGATTTTGTTGATCCCTGGCTGGGGGGGGGGGGGGGTATAAAAGTTGATCTGGTTACGTACCAGTATAGCCGGGATGGCACTGGCAAAGATAATCCGCGGTAGATCCGGGGGATGGTTGGAAGCAAGCGCCATGCTGACAATCGTGATGGGCGCATGGGCTTGTTTGTGGATATAACATTGCCGTTGATGGCGCAGCTTCGCAATACCTACCCGCGTAATCCGCCGCGCATTTACACTCGTAATCATTTATGCCGTCGATGCAAGTAGCACCGTTCTGAAAATGAAATTTTTTGTTTAATCAACCTTTTTCCATAATTTTTCGTTCATTTTTGAAAATCGTAAAAAGTGTATTCTGTTTCGTTCATTTTTGAAAATCGTAAAAAGTGTATTTCTGTGGCAAATACTTTTCTATTATAGTTTTCATGGCTTTTTGTTTTTTTTTACGAAAACCAGTATAGTTGTGACTAGACTATCTCAATATTCCAAAATATAATATCTTACATTGTCCATAGTTTATAAGCTGCGGGACATGTTTCTAAAAATTTATTAATCCAAGTAGTCTGAATTGCTTCAAATTTTGTGAGTCATAAGTTTACGTCAAATTAACATAATTCTATTAAAAAGAACTAAATCGGTTTAGGCGATTTGGAGATTCTATCTTGTAACGAAATAAGAAATCGAGATTTTGTCGAAAAATCGTTGAATTTCATAAAAATATAATAGTCCAAATAGTATGAATGGCTTAAAACTTTATGTGCTTCAATTTTACTTCAAATTGAAGTCATTTTATCAAAGAGAACGAAATCGGTTTAGTGTTTCTTGAGAAATGACTCTGCCAATCTTTGTGAGCGGAACGCAATTTTGGAAAGAAATATTAATAGGCTTTCTCGGCATCTAACTAAGAGTAATTGCTCAAAAATAATATAAAGAGAACTGAAACAATACAACAAACAGCTTAAATACCTGGCATAAATGATTAGCGCAATCATCCAAGTTTGTGGAACAATTGAGACCGGCGAAGCCGATCGGGCACTCGCAGCTGTAGTGGGTCTTGTGGTCGACGCAACGTCCTCCGTTCTCACATGGATCGTGTCCTTTTGTGCAGAAGGGTATTTTCGCCTCGCAGTATTCTCCCATGTATCCGGGTGTACAGTCGCATCTGTAGGCCTGTACGAGATCCACGCAGGTCGCGTTGTTCGAGCACCTGTTGTTGGTGCAATCGTCGACGTTGCTCTCACATCTGATGCCCTCGTAACCGGGGCTACAGTCGCAACTGTCACACATCGACTTAACGTCAATTGAGATATTTAGCCCGTTATTGGATCGCGATCGATCCACCAACATTCAAACGTTAAATGAAAGAAAAAAGAGCCTCGACATTCCCTCTACTTGAGGGAAAAATCTTTCTCCTTATCTCTTCCTTTTCCTTTTTTACAAGCCAATCGAGATTACTGGGCAATGTACATTCTTTACTTCATTCTTTTTCATAATTTTACCATCAAAGTGCGTGCCAAACGACAATGATACCACGAACAAAATTTTGTATTGCGTGCTTGACGAGACAAAGTTTTTTTATCTACCAAGTTGGGGGAGCCGAGCTCGATCCAACCCCGATCTACTCACTAGGGATGGACACAATTACCATGAAAAAAGCTTTCGAACTATTATTCTGAGAGAATAATTTTCATTTGATCGAAGTTAAAATAAACTACACGTTAATCACAATTTTAAATATCTTGTGATAACGAATTCTGTCAAAATACTTGTTCGATCGTCTTTTTCATTTCATTCCAATGATGTCGATCCCGTCTACAGCACATTCTCGTAATTATCGTAGACAAAAAAATTAATCAACGCAAGACTCACAAACGGTTAATTCTCTAACTACCTGAATCTTCCTTCCTCCAGTACTTTACAAGTTCCGGAGTTCCTGCAAGGATTTCCATAGCACGCGTCAATTTTATGCTGACACCTGTCCCCGTGATATCCTGGCGAGCACTTGCAACGGAACTTCCGGTCCGGTAGCGTCTCGCAAAATCCTCCGTTCTCACATGGTACGGTGTAACACACGTCACACTTTGCCAATACATCGGCAGGCTGTTGTTTGGCTGAACGGAAGAAAGGTCTACGATTAATGAGCAATTTTAGTACACTTCTGAGAGCTTGGACCAAAAAAAATCAAACTAAATAGACGAATTTTCATAATTCAAGAAAATAAAAATCATCCCGAGAAATTTTGGTTTCTTATTTATTTTTATTTTATTTTTCTAATTGGTTGCCATTTTTCATT
Organism: Dyspetes luteomarginatus; assembly: GCA_963669185.1. Taxonomy (NCBI): domain Eukaryota; kingdom Metazoa; phylum Arthropoda; class Insecta; order Hymenoptera; family Ichneumonidae; genus Dyspetes; species Dyspetes luteomarginatus. Next base: position 683,534 of record OY769912.1, read on the forward strand.
TATTGGCCGCTGTTTACATGCAGTCACGCTGGATTTGATACTTACTTTTGCATTGAAAGAGACTCGTTGGAGCGGTCAAAAGTAGCTTTTCCTTCATTGATGGTGGTTCTTTGCACATTGCAATTCCGGGCTCAACGTCCAAATCTTTTTTCACCCATTCGGCCAACCAGCGCAAATTACAATCGCAGTATAACGGATTGGAACCCAAAGCTCTGAGAAAAGTGAATGGAAATTATAATAAATTCAACGAGTCTAAAAATAAAAAACTTTGGTATGAGAAATTGAGTTTAAATAATTCTTTGTAAGAGCTTACAAATGAGTGATCGATTCTAAATCGTCGAAAGCACCCTCTGGAATCGTCGAAATATCGTTACCATGGAGAGAACTGCAAAACAAATAATAATTCGATTATCAAACGATCCCATTCAATTACTGGAATAATGGATGAATTTCTTTTTCACTTACATGAGCCTCAGTGACTTGAGTCCGGCAAGAGCATTTCTTTGAACGCACTGCAACTTGTTGTAGCTTATTATTCTGAAATGTTTTTAAAGAATTTCATAAGAATTATAAAAAGATTTTTTTTTAAAGAATATTGAAAAATTATAATTTTACGATATTTACAAGTGTGAGAGTTTTGTGAGATTCCTGAAAGTGTCGTTGGACAGCATTCCAATTTGATTGTTGCTCAAGTCCCTTAAAAAAAAATATATTTCCAGGTTGAGATGGGGAGTTGAGAAAAATTTGATTTTTAGGTGATAATGATTTTTTTTTTTTTCTTGTAATTACAATCGTGTCAGCATTCGCAGATGGCTTAGCCTTTCGGGTTGGATGGTTTTTATGTCGTTAACGTCCAATAATAATTCCGTAGTTTCGGGAGGAATTCCACGTGGAATTTCAGTCAAATGAGATCTTGAACATCTGACGACTGACCCCGCACAGTTGCAACGGGGTGGACAGTAATCATCACCCAGACAACCAAAACTGTCTTCTGTTGAAGAGGAAATGTGGGAAAAAATTAAACTTATTATTTCGTAATAAACTGAGCCAGCCAAAACGAAAATGAATGCCAATGAAAATTTTATTAACTAATTAATTATTGGTCCATCATTAAGAATAAATGGAAAATTACTCATAGTTTTTGCCACACGAAAATGGTAGCAAAAACATAATTAATTAACTAATAAATCGATTAATTCTGTGACTAGTATCGAAAATTAATGAAAACAATATATATATATTTTTTTTTTTACAATAACTTACTATTGCACTTGAATTCGTGGCTAGGAATATCCTTGACATGAGCATCCTTGAGTCTCGGTGGTTCGTGACAACGACCGATTATTCCTGGCACGTCTCGACTTCTCAACCACTCAGCGAACCACTCCAGATGACAATTACACGATAGTGGATTTGCTTGCATATTACTGCGAATTTTTATTTTGTCATGAGGATCAAATTATCTCGAGGCTATTTTGGCTTAATTTTTTTGAACAGTAACATTTTTCTTATTTAACTTACATCGCTTTTATATGGGGCATTCCATCGAATGCTCCTTGCATTACACACGTAATAGCGTTTCCTGTGAGGTTTCTGAAGTCATGAAAAAAAATTATAAACATTTTTTTTATTAGGTTTTATTGAGTTTAATTTTAAAAAAAATTGTTTTGACACTTACAAAGTTTTCATATTCGTGAGGCCGGTGAACATTTTATTGTGAACTTCGCGTAATTTGTTGTCCGATAAAAGCCTGAAAAATGAAATGAATAATTTTGGCAAGTGAAAAAATTGATTTAAATTAAGCAAATTCCGTTCGTGATCAATTAACTGATTGATTAATTTAATCATTAAAAAAAATTTTTTTAAAGATTTTTGTTCGTTTGAATTTTTAGGATTGCCTACAATTCGGTCAATTTGTGAGCTCCCTTGAACGCCGCAGCTTCGATTCGCGATATTCTGTTTCTCCTTAGATCCAAATGTTGCAATTCCGGAAGTTTCTCGAAAAGGCCATCAGCCTTGATTTTATCGAGATCATTGTTGCCGAGTAATCTGCAAAAAATTTTACATCTTTTATAACTAAACAAGTTACATAAAAATAATAATAATTTTATTATTAAATTAGGCGTAACATTTTATTATCAAAAAAATTATCGGCTTAGAATAATTGAACATCATGTTTATGTAGATGCTGCTAATATTAATTGAAAACAAAATATTCTCTAGATCGTGCAAAATTGTAATTGCAAAAATTAAATTCTGGTCCCTCAAATTAAGCAGAAAAAAAATAATAGTGGGATAATATTTAAAAATAGTCAACTCGTTTAAATAATTTGATATAAAAGAATTTTTTTAATTCGGTAAAAAAAAAAAAATCTGGTACTTACAGTGTGGAAGTGTAGATGGGTAAATCTTTGGGTATCGAGGTGAGTTTTTTGTCGGAACAGTCGACGGTGGCGCCGTTGCATGTGCAAGGCGATGGACAACCACCCGGTAAAATGCACTCGCCAGCTCTTTTGGTCAGTAATTTTTCGTCACCTGAGGGCAAGATTGTTTATCTTGGATACAGACCGAGTCAAACTCGAAAATGCCTGCTCTATTCTGTTTCTCTCTTTCGACGCCACCTCGAGTCGAAAAAATAAAATAAATTTGAAAAAATGCGGGAGGCGTCGAAATTTATTATTAACTTGCGAGAATGGAATGACATATGCGAATGAAATGACGAGAGATATACGTTTTGGATAAATAGCATTTTTTTAATTTTATTATTTTTTTTATAAATGCATTAACGTGCATTGCACTAATGATTTTTTTCATGCAACTTCACCTTGACACCTTTTGTTGGCAGTTTTCAAATGTTCCTCAGAGAAAACGGTTTTTATTTCATTGAAATAAATTTTCAAATAAACTTCGTTTGGTTCACAGAAATTCTATTAAAATAAAATAAACCAATATTCCTCGGTCCTTGAATGGCTTTTTTTTTTTGATTTTTTTAAACTATTAAACGTGCAACGTCTCATCGTTCTATACATACCCATTTACCGTTTTGTATTTGTAGGTCTGTCTCTTAAAATTCATCGGGGTAAAATATATTTTTGGAGTCGTGAAAAATTCCTTTTTACTGTAGAATACGTACGGCAGCTGGTTGAACCATTAAATTCGCCAATAAAAATTCACCCGTAAGGGAAAAGAAGAAAACAAATGGGTCATGATACTCGTGCGCGCGCACACAAACGTGCGAAGCGAGGATCGGGTATTAAAAATTAAAAAAAAAAAACGAATCGTGTCTCTGGGAAAATATTTAACGAGAAACTCACAAAACACAGATAAGAAAAATAACCAAGGGTTTTTTTTTTCATCGTATATGAATCAACGAGAATTAATAAACAGAAAATTACTTTTTCGGCGAATTTTTCAAGAGAATATCATTAAAAAAAAACGTAATTTGAGGTAAATATTTTAAATTTGATTAAAAACAAATTTTTCGTTGAAATGTACTTTTTCATTTTGTTCCACATTCACAATAGACATAGATTCTAATTAAGAAAAAAAATATACTATAAAAATCGAATTTGTATTCTTTCGTTGCTAATAATTTTCTGTTTTGTTCATTATTTTTATGTATTTATTTATTAAACACAACATTTGCAAACATAAAAGAAAATAGAGATGGAAGAAAAAAACGTAACGGCCATAATGGCGTAGGCGCGATGACGATGAATGAAAAATGTGACGGGGGTTAAAAAAAAAAAAAAAAAAAAAAAAAAGAATGGCGTTTATGAGGAATGTTTAAACGACCTGAACCAACCTGTCGAAGTTAAGAAGAGATACCGGAAGTCGAATCGTGCTTACCCTTACATTTGAACTTTTCGTCCCGCATAACATCGATTTTCCTCTTGGCAGCGCGTTTCGGTGATTCGCACTTTGCACCTGAAGTCTCAATTGGATTTGCATGAAGATAAAGACTGAGCCATCGTAAATTGCAATCACAAATGAATGGATTTTTCGCCAGATGAAGAACTTTTATTTTGTTGAGATTTGCGAATGTTCCATTTGCGAGTGATTTGATTTTGTTGTCGTAGAGCGAGAGTAGAGTCAGACTGCTCAGATCGTGAAAAAGATCGGTTCTTATGCAGGATATTTCGTTGGCGTTTAGTAGACTGAAAAAAAAAAATAGTCATTCAAATTTTTTTACGACCACGAAAACAATGAAAAAATAATTCCAATAATGAAAAAAAAAATTACTTATTTCAATTAGCAAATGATTTCTGATCATTAATTAATTCAATACAAACCTATTTAAAATCGATAAAAAAAAGCTCAGTTTATTCTAAATGTTTTTTTTTTATTTCAAATTGTTGGTACGAAAATAAATAAATTAAAAATATTGACTCACAGTAATTTCAAGCTTCCGAGACCTTGAAATACACCTCCGGGTAATTCGGTTATTTTGTTGCCGTATAGAACGCTAAAAAAAAAATTTAGTTATGAATATTTACATCAATTAATTAAAATCACCAAGTAGTTAAAGTTCTTACAGAGATTCGAGTGATTTGAGACCGTGAAATGCGTCGGCAGCGATTTTCTTTATCTTGTTGTTGCTTAGGTCACTGGAAAATACAAAAGGAAAAATATTCATTTTATTTTTAATAATCAAATGAGCATTGATCAATTTTTTTTTTTTCGTCTAATAATTAATAAACTTACATTCTTGTTAATTTTCTGTAAGGTGAAAAAGCCTTTGGTGGAATTTCACGAATGTTATTTTGCTCGAGTCGTCTGTACAAAAAAAAAATAATAATGACAAATTCAATCAGAAAAAAAAATTTATCGATAGGAATAATTCGAAAAAAATTGATTAATTTTTTTTTGTTCAATTAATTAAAAATGAATCGAGGGCTCACAATTCTGTCGTGTCCTCGGGAAGATGCGTTGGTACTTTTTCCAATGAATTTTCACGACAATCGACAATCCCATTTGCGCAAGTGCACGGATGTGGACATTGAGGCTCAGCGCTGCACTCTGAACCCGTTCGCTCAACTAGACCCGAACACTTGAAATCGTGTTCCTGATAAAAAATGATAAATATCAAATTTTTGGCTTTTTTTTTTCATTATTTCTCTTATAATAAATTCATTATTTTTTTTTTTCATTATTTCTCTTATAATAAATAAATTATCATCCAGAAGAAAATAATTTTGTTAGTAAATAAAAAAGTCGTTTTTTAATTAACTTTAATTATTGAAAAAAAAAAATTGAAATATTTAGATTTTATTTCTTGGCAAGTTTTATATTTTTCCGATAACAATAATCAAAATAATTTACGACAGACGGATTCTTGCAAATTTCGTTTAATGACCACCCACACGACATTGACGTTTACGCTGTCGAGTGGGATTCGTCCATTTGGTTTCTTAGTCCACACAACATGTTGGCGAAAAGTGATAAACAAAACTTGAATTTTACAAGGATACTGGACGCTGTTAAACGACATCTTGTTGTCCGGCAATTTTACACACATAGAGAGAGAGAGAGAGAAATATAATCATTGCCGATGCAAGTCCGAAATCATTTGAAAACAGGTTTCTCGTACACGATCGTTTCGCTCGGACTTTACAAGAATAAATTATTTATTATAGTCGAAAAAAGAAAAAAAAAACGTTTATTTTTCGGTTACTTTATTAACGCGAGGAGAATATTTTTATAAGAAATTTATCCCCGTCGATATTATTTAGAGAGAAATATTTTTCATAATAATAAGACTATATAGGTAAATCCTCCAAATGGAAGAATTCTTTACATTACGAAATTTCATGTAAATGTTTCGAATAAAAATGGATTATTTAATATAGAAATGGGAAACCATTTTCATAAAATTAATTAAACAAATTCTCAAAAATTCAGGATGAAAAATGTTTTTTAATTTGCTAATAATTTTAATGTAAAAAACCTGCTCTGAAAAATATTTGCACCAATCCATACCATCCATAAGACATCCATGAAATAATTGAAAATATTCCAAATTTTATTTTGACTATTTAAATGGTTTTCTTTGTATCCTTACCTGCAAATCAGCGAGATTTTGTCCCTTGAGATTAGCCGGTGAGGCGCATCTCGTGTGTTGTCCGAGTCGTGAAAAGCTCTTGAGATGTCGCGAGAGCCAGGACAGATGACAGTCACAAGCCAGGAGATTGTCAGCGAGTTTTAGAGTGCGCAATCTCGTGAGACTGTGCAACATTTCCTTTCCGAGTGTCGTCAGTTTGTTATTATTCAGTGTGCTATTAATTCAATATGGAAATTAGGCTATAATATCAATTAACGAAAAAGTAACCATAAAATGGGTTAATCGATATCGACCATTTCCATTTTCTCAAAATTCTTTTTTTTTTTTACATGACAAAAAAAAATACTCACAGAATTTCCAAGTCTTTTAATTCTCTTGTTGCACTCTCGTCGATGCAGGTCAATACATTATTGTCGAGCAATCTGCAATTAAAACGATTCGTTCGAAATTTTATATTCATTTTTTTGTTTACAATTATTCGATTTTTTTATGATTATTATAATACAGCTGATAATAATTATTTTATAAACTCACAGATGCCTGAGCGAGGAAACGCCTCGCAGGGTTTTGGGTCCAACCATCGCAATTTGGTTGTGGCTGAGATCCCTGAAACACGCGAATAATAATGTCGTTTTTTAAATCATTTTTTATATATTTTCGTTGTATTTTTTTTTTTTTTTCATTTCCACAATTTTCATTATGATTTCAAGTAGTTTAATGTGACAAGTACTTGGTACGATATAGATTTAATAATGAGGATCCAATGGAAAATAATATATTATTTGAATGACCTGTTAGGCCTGAACTCTATATAGAGATAAAAAGAGAATTTCGGTTGTTTGATATAAAATTCGTCTAGAGGTCGTTGGAATATATCTTCGTCAATGATTACCAAAAAAAAATCGCCTCGTTTTCGCTGCTTCACTCTACATGTCTCATAGAATAATTTACTTGATTCTAAGCTATCATGATTTTTTTTTTGGTCACGTCACGAGACCAGAATAATAAATGACCGGAAAAGAGCCGAAACTCCACACTCGGTGTCAGCGATCGAAGATGTAGCGGTAGAGTCGCCAGTTTGTTCCACATTTTACGATAAATTATTCATGGAATCGAGTGTCCACGACCTATGGCCGGCTGCAGCTGGGTCTGATAGGTCGTAGGAAAACACTCGACACTTATGTCATCCCTCGTGGTGTTGTCTACCATCGCATAAAGCTTGCCAGCACACAGATGGCCATCGCTATTTACGTTGAAATGCTAGTTGGCACTTGATAACATCCCTAACACCGCCTACAATTGTATTCAATAATTTCTCTATCTGTTCAAATACGATTGAAGAGACTTTTAAAAAACTTGTTAGAAAAAAGAGATTAAAAGACGAAAAAAAAATTAATGATTCGTGAGAACTCAAAAAAATGTGAGTGAGAAAAATGAAAGTTGATTTTTGAAAGTGCGTTTTAACATTTTATTATTTTGTCAGCATGTGCTTGTGTCTAAATGATACTAGAAATTTAATAAAATATCCAACATTACCCAAAATTATGTCTAAAAGTTTGCCTTCTCGTGTAAATCGAATACATAAATTATCAACAACAATCTTGATCGGAAAAATCGTTTAAAACATGAAAAAACAAAAAAAAATATTTCTAATTAAAAAATCCCATGAAGTAAGTTCTAAAAACTCATTATTTTTCTCCATGAAGATTCAATGTAACAAAAATAACGTATCTTTACCGTTCCTCTGGTTTATACTGGTTATTATCAACCCTAACGACTGTAGCACTTTTGCGGACATGCCATGTGATATTAAAGAACCCAGTAGGGGGTGAAACAGACGATTGTGGCCAAGAGGTTGTTACACCGTTAACGAGTGACCCTTTACCCGAGAAACTGGACACTGTACCATCATTTTACGACTCGTGAAACTTTGCCAGTCCGCAAAACCGTTAAATAACATATTTCCTCGCATAGCCTGCAATTTGGTAGCATTTTTTTTTGCGATGTCATATGGAGGGTTATTGCTTTTTTTCCCAGTCTCTTATGAGGGAGGATAGTGCAATAGAAGCGGAAAAAAATAATAGGGTAGCTATATAGAACCTGGGACAAGAACTATGTCCGATCCAAACCAAACGACATATTGCGAAGATGTGAGAAGACCCCTTAGACTTGGTTAGATCGACAATGAGGTGGAATCCATTTTGCTGCCTTGAGAAAACTCTTACATTGGAGTTCATTTGACCCCATATCGATTTCAATACTTCATAATACTCTGGTACATTTTTCCAGCATTTTTCCAGCATGGAATTTATAGATGTTGGCCGGGAGTTAGACCACAGAAGAACTATTTTTAATTATGATCGAAACTAAAAGAACGTTAATTAAGAACGAAAAGTCACTTTAGTAGCTCCATCGCTAACTAGAAATATCAAATATTGGAATGACTGACGCGAAACTGTAGTCACGTTTTGTCCTTTTAACTCGGTCATAAACGAATTTATTATTTGGTGGTTTTGGTAGTTGCTCCAACGAATGGTGGTTCCAAATGGTTTATCGCGGTATGACATTTTTTAAAATGTTTATACGAACTAATAAATTGACTCGGAGTTAACGTGACCCCAGGGGTACAAGTGGAACAGTATTGGAAACTTAACGTAGCAGGGTTAAAGGGCAATAGGAAGTGGATCATGCTATAGACCCTCTTCCAATGCTATAGAATCGTGGCAAACCACTTTTCCACATATGTCTGTAGTCTCGAACTCTCCCATTAACCGCTTAGTTTCCCTTCGTCGCAAGCTTTTTTCCTTATGTTTTTTTTTATTATTCAGCAACAACTTGTCGTAAAAGTCGGTTGTACCATTTCCCACGTGAATTAAAAGTCAATTCTGCGATATTGCGAAGTTACCGGTATATCATTGTTTTTCTCGTTTTTTCCCTCGTCTCAATCAATTATGCTGGTGGAAGGGCCATGAACTGCTGGATGAACCAATCGAATAGATTGAACCGTGGTTGGCAAAAAAAAATCCTCATAGCCAGAAAGCTTGCATGGGATTACGAATTTTCTTAACCAGCTTGAGCAGACGTTCCTGATTATGGGTGGCTCCTTTCCATCCGGGAAGTGTACTCTGGGGTAGAGAGAGATTTATTGTGGTTGGACAAAGTAGGCTTGTATGTTTCCATCATAGAACATTATGGAAGGTTGAAAACCACCAAATCATTCGATGGTACCATTGTGTATCCAATTTTGTCCTCCTGTTCAAATCAATTATGTTTCTGGAGGAGCCATGAACTGTTGGATAAATCAATCGAACATCGACTCTGGAACTGTGGTTCGAATTTTGCTAACCTTCGCGACCAGACGTTCCTGATTATGGGTTGTTGTTTCTACCTATCCACAAAGTGTACTGGGTTAGAGAGAGAATGAATGTAGATGGACAACCGAGGTTTCCATCATTGACCTATGAGGGCCTTTGTCGAAACTCTCAGAGTATGTAATTACGTTTGGGCCTCGTTGATGCCTCCGGTTAACAGGACAAAGACGTGAAACAACGTACAGAGTTATAATCAGCAAGCTAGACTGAAAGGCTCTTTCTGTGTGTGGGTTTGCGAGTCAAGAACAACCAATAGCTGGATGTGCATTGCTGTGAGAGAGATTGAAGTCTCCGGCTAGCTTGGGAGTCAATCCAGAAAGCAATTACAGAATTTTGGGTCGGTGGAGCCAGAGTTGCTATCGGGAGATTATGCACTTGGTGTTACTCGTGCACATTGGATTCTCATACAGTGTACGATACGGAATTCTCCCCAAGGAATTGGTTGATTGAAGGCACCCAAGAGACTGGATTAACGACTCGAAGGATTTCTCTACTCTCGTAGACCCACGCGTGCCAATAATTCTAGAATTCTCATATGTAGAATTGATAACGTCTGCAATACTTGAGATTCCTGCGATTCATATTGTATTTTCGGAATTATTAAGGGCGTGCTGCATGTGTTATGAATGAAATGATGGCATTCGGATTAAATCGTACAATCACGACCCGAGAGTCTGTGCTTAGGGTTGTTCTATCTATCGAATATCTTAAATGTTTGGTAGGGAGCTCGCTGATTTGGGATCTCCTTTAGTTTGACGAGTGCCTGATATATAACATGGCACCTCATCGATCAGAATCGACGATGATAAAAGTGACCTGGTATGGTCGTTCTTTGTGTGACGAGCTGATAGCTGTGGTGGGTTGCTTAACCTTCTGACCTCATATAAAGGTATTTTAATAAAATTTTGTTCCAATTGTCACTTACCCTTACTGGAACTAACTCTGGCAATTATTTTTACCGATCATTCATCTTTAATAGGGACAAAAAAATACGGAATTCTGAGGTTAAGAATTATTATGGGTTGAATGTTAGTGTCCTCATCCAATTCCGCTCTACCCTGTACCAGCAGCTACTTCGGACGATGCTCTTCGCGAAAGATAAGACGCCTGAGGGTAAAAAAAGTTCTTTATCGGGTGGGTGCTTATCACGATCGAGGGAAGAGGTCTGGATGTCTGGCATCTTCGAGGCTGAAGTTATATGTGCTGTACACAGACAGCTGCCACTCGAGAGTTTGAGTCAAAAAGTGCTGTGCGTTGCGAGCCTTTCGTTCGGCGCGGAACGAAATGAGCGAGCGGGGTCTCTCATCGTCTAGACTCTTTATCTCTCTTCTTCTTCCGGAAGAAGAGCTTTGGTTTCTGGCTGGTTTTGTGTACTCGTGCTCTCGCTTCATCCCGAAGAAGTTGGGTCTCGTTGGAGCCTCGGAAAGAAAACTCCCGAAGGTTCGACTTGGAGGACGTGGGGCAGATTTTTGCCTCTCCCTCTCTCTCTCTTTGTCTTTTTTGATTTTGCTGTCTTCCTCTTTATGCTTGTGCGTGTCTTGTGTTGGTGTGCGCTCTCGGAGATCCATCCATCATCCAGAAAAGTGGGCAGACAGGACTCGAAAGTTGCCCAGTTGGAAAGTTGGACGAGAGTAAGAGAGGGAGAGAGAGAGAGAGAGAGAGAGCGATCAGCCAGCGAGAGGGCTCGATATCTTTCGTTTCAAGCTCGCTCTGCTCGATCTGACGAATAATCTCATCTTTGTTTACTATGAAACGAATTATAAAACAACAATGTCTTTCGAGTGATGAAATATATTCGTTTGCTTCATAGTTTACTATATATTGATTTCGCCCTTGATGTTTCTTCTATTATTATATTAAGTTAACGGTCCAAATTTTTTGACACGTCCCAGTCTTTGGACACGAGTTTGTATTTTTAATTTAACAACAAATTTATTGAAAAAATACTAAAATTAATATTTGAAAATGGAGACATGTAATTATCAATTTTATCATTAGAAGGTGTCGAGGTCAGGTGAAGTTCACTTCCATTTTTTTCCCAGTCTTTGGACACGAGTTTGTATTTTTAATTTAACAACAAATTTATTGAAAAAATAGTAAAATTAATATTTAAAAATGGAGACGTGATTATCAATTTTATCAATTTTATCGATCAATTTCCATCAATTTTATCAGTAGCTCTCTCGGTCTCGCTCGTGCTCTCTCGCCATTGCACAAATATCCAGTCGAGCCAAAAATTCCCTCATACTCGCGTAATTATTTTCCGCCCCCAGCAGCCTTTCCCAGGCCCTGTATACTCGTACTAGATTTGTGACTCCAAAAAAAATATTTATTATAATTTTTTGAATACTTAATACTGCAATAATTTTTACTTAATTTTTTACTTAATACTGTAATAATTTTTTTAAGGATTTAGACGTGCGTCTAAATCTCTTATTTCCGGCAAAAAAATGTTCTACTTCCGGTGAAATAGCCCTTACATAAAATTTCTGTCTAGTATATGGTCTGTCTTTTTGAGGTCCTTTTGTCGTTGGTACAACGAAGTGCTTTTCGACTGTATATACATATATATATATATATCGGGTTTCTAGGCGTTTGTCGAAAGCGCGGCCAGCAGCACCACCGCGGAATTTAACCAAGAGAGTTTTATGCAGGATGCCCACAGCTCTCGCATATAGTCGACAAAGGATCTCTCGTCTCTCTCTCTCTCTCTCTGTCCATCCCACGGTGAGTGGTGTCGTGCCTTTTACAACGCAAATTCTCTTTCCACGATTTTCTGTCCGTTTCCACTTCCGGGAGGCAAAATTTTCTCTCTCTCGCTCTCTTTTGCCAAACCCGACCTCCATTTCGACTTTTTGAGTTTAATAATAATTTTTTTTCCAACGCCTCTCTCATCACAAAAATGGAATATGATTCTGACCACGAGAGTAGCGAAAGAGGAAATTCTTTTGTGCGCTGCTTTGGCGTTTGTTTAACTTTTTTTTTTTTTGTCTTCCTCTATTCTTGTTTCTTTTTTTTTTTCGGTACCCGAATGAGACTCTTTTGAGAATAACGAGACAGAAGCGAAAATATAAAGTAAAATGTGACTTTTGAAATGGAAATTACGAAAGGGGTAGTTTTCATTCTTTGGCATTTTTGAAATTACTTTGTAGTGATTATTTTGAGCAAGTTATTATTATTTTCATTATACAGGGTAGTATTTTTTTTTTTTTTAGAGTACTTACAGCCTTTTGAGGTTCATCATGTTGCTGAATAGGGTGTCGGGAAGATAACGAATTTGATTGTTGTTGAGACGAAGTTTCTCGACCGTCACGAGATCCTTGAAAGCTCCTCGCTCTATCGTGTGAATCTGATTGTACGACAATTGCCTTGGAAAAAAGCAATATGTTAATTCATTACTCAATATCAGGAAAATATTAATAATAATTTAAAAAAAAAATCGATAACCTCAATTTCATAGTACGATTAAGCTAATTGCTATTTTTTTTTAAGACCATTTGTTTATTGTACGAGTTATTACTGGACAGCACTTTACTACTCTCTTTCATCATTTTATTTGTCGTATAAATTTTTTTCAAACGATGAAATTCCAGGATTTATTTATCGTAGGAAAATTCTGTTCTCATAATAAGTATTATTTTTTTTGCCAATGAATTGTAAATTTTTTAAATCCAAGAGTGCCAAGATCAACGAGATTTTATTAACTTTGTAATATTCTGATCTATTGATTTTTAAAAAATTTTGACCCTGTAATTTTTTTTTTTAATACTTACAAAACGTGAAGGGCTGCCATGTCTTCAAAATCCGTTTTGAAAATAACGGAAATGTTGTTGCTTTGAAGGTCACTGAAATGATAAAAAATAAGATCTATGAATTTAAATCCTCGAGACGTTTAATAAAATAATTCAAATATATATTTTTTCATTGTTACAAAGTTATTATTATTTGAAAAATAAATTTACAATGAAGCGTTGAAACTTTTAGCATCGTATAAGCTTCGTAGGAATAGTCGAGGTGATGTAAAAAAAATGAAAAAAAAATATCGCTCAGTGACGGGGATATTACGTTTCGCAAGATATTCACGATCCTCGGGGAGTTCCAACGGAACTAATATATATGTATATATATATATATATATATATATATTATATATACATTAACGAAGCTGCAAATGCGAGACTTCGTTAACCCCTCTCCCCAAGAATTTACTTTCATCGAAAATGTAAAGAATTAAAAAAAAAAAAAAAAAAAAAGCTCCAAGGTGGAACAGACTGGAAGGAAAAATAGAGCCAGCGAGATAAAAAAAAAACGAAATATAGGAAGAAAAAAAGGAAAGAACGAGGAAAGAATTGCGAAAGGAAAACGAGTCGTCGTCGTCGTCGTCAAATGCAGTGCGAAAGGCAGGGAAAAAAAGAAATAAAAAAGAAACCCAGTGAGATTCGGTCCACTTTTCCCCCGATGGAGAAGAAGTTATTAAGGTCTTATTAAACCGCTTCTTACGTCACGTTTTTTTTGTACCCCTTCGCGGACATGAAAAGCTCGACAAGTGGAATGGGCCATGAAGATGACGCTGAAGGGCCACGAAGAGAAAGTCGTATAAATATGGGGCATTCCAGGCCGAATGAACCTCTGAGGGTTTTCTATCCCTGAGGGACTTTTTTCCATTCATTATTTTGTAGGTCAATAGGCAAGAAGTCTCCATACCAATTTTTGCAGAATAGCTACGACAATACTTAATTGGAAAAAGCAATCAAGATGATTGGTAATTGTTTTGGTAATTCAATTTTCAAAAGTATTAGGAATATCATCGATTATACAGGGTGTCCCATTTTAAATGAATCGTTTGATTATAGGGCAAACTCGTCGTCGTATAAAAAAAATAGTTCAAGCCAAAGTGGGTTCGAGGGGTCACCAAATCAGTCAGTTCATGACTATCCAAATTTTTAGTTGAGAAGATTTTTTTTCTCGAAATTGGTGCAAAGTCTTTTTTTTCCTTGAGCTACGATGTGATAAAAGATAATGATTTTTTTTTTCATTTAAATATCGAAAGTCAAAATTCTAACGATTTGGCGTGAAATTCCCCATATAAAGTAGAAAGGCTACCGAGAGATTAACGAGATTCGACTTCCCAGTCGAGTCCGAGGGTCTCGGCAAATTTAACGTCATAGTAGTAGGAGGATGAGGAGTAAAAGAGCAGAGAGAATGAGAAAGAGAAAGGAAAAGGAAAGCATGAGAGCAGCAGAAAATTACTTCGGGACGTTGCCTGACGCCTCTCTCTCTCACTCGCGTCTCGTCGATGACAGAAAAACGCTAACACTCGTCTGTCATTCTCCCGTTATCACCAAGCTAAGTTGCCAAGATTTGTCGTTCGTCAATTCGTTTTCCTAATTTACTCGCTCCTCACTTTTTTTTTGCACCATCTCTGGATAAATTTCGAAGCAATACAAAATCGACCATAATTAAAAAACGGTTTGTTGACTTTTTATAGCGTCTTTAAGAAGCGAAGAAATTCACGTTAAAAAAATTATAATATTAATCAAATAATGAAAAAATCATAAATAAATTTAATTCGACTAAATATATATATAATTATTCGATTATAACAATCTGATATACATAGAAATCGATAAAACCATAATGATATAAAATAAAACCAAAATCTCTGATTAAAATTTCATTGAGAACCAATCGTATTTCCCATAAACTTCATTTCAATAAACTTTTTTTTCTCCTCTTTTTTCTTGCTCCTTATCCGCATAAATTCTGTGATACGGCCCGTAAAAAAAAAAAATCTAGGCATTGGGTATATTTACTTACAAAAAAAAAAAGAAAAAAAAAATAATGAAAGCTCTGAAGAGGCGCCCGGCGTCTCTGAAAATTTTCATCCGTCTGTTTGTGTATGTGCATGTGATATGACTTGGTGCAGAAACACTCGAGAGCCACATGGAAGTGAGCAAGCGTTCTTAACACGACGGATTTGTGCTTCCAAGAACGTCTCTCAGTCTTAGCGAAAAAAAAAAAAAAAAAAAAAAAAAAAAAACACGAGCTTTTCGCCACGCACATTTTCATCATCGTCTCGGCTTCGCCACTGCTTCTGTCTCGCAGTCAGAGACTAAACGTGTGTGCTCCTCCACCGCATGCTCAATTAAAATAATTCGAGCCAGGGCTTCCTGGAAATGGCGAAGCTCCCTGGTGATAACCTCGGCATTTTCCCGAAGTGCAGGTGGTGCGTGAAACATACGAGGTGAAGATGCCCCATAAGATGAGATACGTTTGAGAACTCGTGGAACGAAACTCGTCATATCCGGTTACCAATTCACGTTTGCCCCTCGAGAAGCAACGTAATTAAAAATCTTTGGAAAAAAATGGCCTAGCAGTTTGGACTTTTGGTTCTGATTTTTATCATTTTATAATGGTTCTTGGTGTAAAAAAATATGTAAATAAAATTTGAAAATTTCAAGAAACTTAGGGGCAATTTTTAAATCGACTTATTCGGTAATTTTTCATCGATTTTTTTATTGTTTTTTTTTTACGAACTACATTCTTTTAATTATTAATAAAAATGGATAGTAAATTTTTCCATAAAAAATTATGTGAATTTTAAAAAATATCAGCAGGATTAAAATAAATTTTTCGTTAAGTAGAAAAGGCGCGTTATAGTCAGACATAAATTATTCATCATTAATAAAATTTGTCCCAAAAGAAAATATATTTAATTTAAATAAAAAAAAATGGTAAATTACTCTCTGAAAGTAAAACATTCATTGCATCACACTTTATCTCATTTAATTTGATATCCTTGGCTCTTTAAATTATCAAGCTGGTAACATAGAATTTAACGATGCTATTCTTGACTCTGTCGAGGAAATCCGAGATATTTTGACGCACGAGAAGAGATCTGGTGCACGAGAATGTACAGGGGAGTGAAAACTCTGGTGCTCAAAGAGAGAGAGGAAAGGAAAGGAAAAGCATGGTCGTTGTAGGATATCGCTAGGATCGGTGGCAAGCGAGTAAATTCCAAGAGAGGCAACGACGCGTTCAACGTCATCTCGAGTTCTCTTCTCGCTAGCTGCATTTACTCCAACCCCTATTTTTTTATTTCTCAACCCTTTTCCTCCCTCTCCTCATCCTTAGTGTAATCGACGCTTCATTATCGTACACACGAGAGCGCGATATGAAATGCAATTTGGATGAAAATTCTTCGTTACAAAATTTTCTGTAAAATAAACTTTCGACGATTTTTTTTTTTTTCCTTATCTTTCTGAAGTATGACATTTCATCCCTAACTAGAAAAGAGAGTTGATATGCTGAATCGATAGAACGAAAAGAAATCGATAGAACGAAAAAAAGAGGAAAAAAATTCTGGCAGTAAAACTTACGTAAATATTAGGATAAATATAAGGGCATGGCAGGAAGATTACTTATCTATAATACAGACAAAAATTATCTTAAGTTCGATTGAACCCCTAATAAGTAAATAAACTAGCAAAGCAGACAAAGTTTTACAAATATAATATACATTCAGATATGAATTGTATATTATTACCGTACTACGTTATATATTTTGGGGGTGGAGGGGAAAGAGAAAAGGGGATGGTGCACAGTGAGGGAAAAATTATCTTAAGATAATGCAGATAGAATTTATCTGCGTATGAAATAGAAGATTAATATAAATTCGATTGAACCCCTAATAAGTAAATAAACTAGCAAAGCAGACAAAGTTTTACAAATATAATATACATTGAGATATGAATTGTATATTATTACCGTACTACGTTATATATTTTGGGGGTGGAGGGGAAAGGGAAAAGGGGATGGTGCACAGTGAGGGAAAAATTATCTTAAGATAATGCAGATAGAATTTATCTGCGTATGAAATAGAAGATTAATATAAATTCGATTGAACCCCTAATAAGTAAATAAACCAGCAAAGAAGACAAAGTTTTACAAATATAATATACATTGAGATATGAATTGTATATTATTACCGTACTACGTTATATATTTTGGGGGTGGAGGGGAAAGGGAAAAGGGGATGGTGCACAGTGAGGGAAAAATTATCTTAAGATAATGCAGATAGAATTTATCTGCGTATGAAATAGAAGATTAATATAAATTCGATTGAACCCCTAATAAGTAAATAAACCAGCAAAGAAGACAAAGTTTTACAAATATAATATACATTGAGATATGAATTGTATATTATTACCGTACTACGTTATATATTTTGGGGGTGGAGGAGAAAGAGAAAAGGGGATGGTGCACAGTGAGGGAAAAATTATCTTAAGATAATGCAGATACAATTTATCTGAGTATAAAATAGAAGATTAATATAAATTCGATTGAACCCCTAATAAGTAAATAAACCAGCAAAGAAGACAAAGTTTTACAAATATAATATACATTGAGATATGAATTGTATATTATTACCGTACTACGTTATATATTTTGGGGGTAGAGGAGAAAGAGAAAAGGGGATGGTGCACAGTGAGGGTTCGAATGATGCTGGGGCTACAGGCAGATGTAATCAAAGTTTGCAGACAACCCACTCAGCCTCTTCTGCCTTGAGGAGGTCACGTCAAAACCACCCGGATATTCATTTCCACCCTTGTCAGCGTCTACGATGAAAACGACGAAGATTATATGATGAAAGCGACGAGTTTCATACTCACGAGCTGTGGCTAAACGTTCAAAAGTCTCGTGGGAAAACTCAAAGAAATCCAAGCCCAAAGTCTTTAAAATATTTTTAACTGAGGGTGAAAAAAAATTAAGAAATAAAAAAAATCTCCTCGATATGATAATTATATTTTTCTATATACTACATGATATAGAAAAATTCTACAGTTGAGAAATTCTTGAATATGATGGGTGGGACGATCCAAATATCGTGGATCAATAAATCTGATAGTTTTATCTCACATAAATCGATAGTTTTTATAATATACAATTGCACTGCAAAATATTGGAGCTTCAAGCACGAGTAGCCACTTTTGTGGAGGGGCCAGACAGAGTGCACAGTTTTCGCATTTATTTTAATATACAGTACAGTACGTACAGTGATAATCTTACTGTGCACCACGCTATGCCAATATGTACATTTACACAACTGCCATATACATACAAAATGTAGCATTTATCCTCCCATATAGTACATAAAAATGTATATATATATATATATATATATTTATACATATATATATAATACAGTAGTACACGTCGTCGACCTACGTGAATTCTCGGTTATACGATCGGGTACTGAGAGGATAACAACGCTCGGTACGTGGGCAAATCTTATTCGGTACAATACAATTGAGCGTCGACGCGTACATAACGGTGTACTCGTGGCACCGGTTATAAAATTTTATGCCTCTATGTATATTTTCTATATAGTATTTATACATGTATGTATATTTATGTGAGTACATACATGATGCATTTATGGTACACATGCTTCTGTGCCACAGAGGCGGATGGATAGAAAAAGAGAGAGAGAGCGAATCAGAGCTGATGATGCAGCTCTAGGTAAATTTGCACAATGAAATTGACCAGTTTCCGAGCTGTGTCGTGACATGACCTTCAGTTTCCGCAGAACATTTTTTTGAGTGAATTTTGCAAAAATTCGTTGATAATTAGAATTGTTATTATGAAATAATAATCAGTAATTAATTGTAATAATAATAATACTATTTAGTATTGTTATTATTTTATTACTCATCATCATAATTTGCCAGTTTCACCGTACAAAATAATTTTCAAAGATTTGTTGTATATATATAGATATAGGTACGCAAATACGTACGATGGTATTTTGCACAGAGCACGTTTTCCACCTACGCGCTCAGAACGTGCCTCCTAATCATACGAAGACCTGGATGAAGAATTTTGCCTCTCTAGACTCTCCCTCGCTCTCTCCCCGTTGAACTTTTTTGCCCCACGATTAGTGTGCAAAAATGTCCTCTCGGAAACGTCGAACAGCTTTATACACACACACACACACACACACACACACACTCGTCCTGAGTAGAACGAGAAACTGGAACAAGTGCGCGTTAACGAGTGCAGAGGTCAAAGAACGTGATGGGGGAGAGGGGAGGGGCGGGGGCAAAGAAGCGTATCAGGATCACGAAGCGTTTTAATGTAAAGCAAACGCTTGCGCGCGATTTAATTCACTCGATCTCTCTCGGTGACCTGCGATCTTTGCTCTTTCAAAAAAAATTTTTTTTTACGCATTTATAGACTCGAAAATTTATTCGAAAAAAAAACGTTCAACGTTTCAATAATTTTGGAAACATAAATTTTGTTTCTATTTATTTATTGCTTGTGTGATAAATATTGTTATATTTTTGGTCAGCATCTTTCGTAAAATATTTTATTTAAATGTGAAAGAAATGTATACAAGATTTTGTGGAATTTATAACGATTGTGTCAAAAAAAAATTGACGAATCTTCTTTTTAATTCTCAGACTTAGAAAATTTTAATTTTAGGGAAAAATCATTAGTAAGACAAAAAAAAAATTACCATTGATAAGACTCGCGATTTTCATAATTCGCAAATACAGCACGAAAAAAGATTCGAAAGAAAAAAAAAATTCCATAAAAATATAATTTAGCAAAATTTACTTTCTCGAAATAATTGCACCAGGGTGTAAAGACAAGGGGTTTGTAAAATGGGAGAAAGCTTGCCTCGAAGGGAAAATCCGTCGACGCTTCAACCGCGACCAACCTTCAACAAATTCTCTCAGAGTATGCTCGAGCTTTCATTAATTACTCGTCGCTAAAATGAATGCGAAAAGAGAAAAAGTGGAGGGGGGTAAAAAAGTTGTAATTACCGTGTCGTGGTCGGAGTGCATCTGAATATTACTATGTATATGAATCTATACGTATGTATAATTTGTTATATTCATTATAAAGCATTGTAGTCGACATTGACATTTCTGTCGACGACAACGAAAATTAGTGAAGTGAGTTTATGCATATTATATATATATATATATATATACACATTTAAATCTCATTCAAGTTATGAGCAAAGCAGAATTTCTCTGTTTTACGCTGTGAACGTTTGAAAATAATTCTTGATAATTTACGATGGGAAGCAAAAGTGGAAAAGTTGCTGTACTTTTTTTCTATTTTTCTCTCCCCTTTATGGAGATTTCTCGCAAAGCTTTTGCTACTCCCAAGATCAGTCACGTTGAGAAAAACTCGAGGAAATTGCACTCGGGTGGCAACGTTGAAATTCTCTCCGTTATTTTTTTTTCCTCACAATAATGTTTTAACAATTATTTCCTCATTTTTTTTTTCTCCAAATGACATCGACCAGCAATTTGTATATGTACGTTTGTGTGGTCTGATGTACATATATAATATATATGTGTGTGTGTGAATATAAATTAAACTTGTTTTAAAACTGCACTTAAAAACTCTTTAAACTCCGCAGGCTGACCGAGCTCGACTGATTTTATTTATCCAACACGAAATTTTATATTAAGGGCAGTTACATTAATTTTTTTGTCGAGAGTCCTCAAGAAGAATTTCCGTTGGATCGAGTATAATTTTTTCTCCTTTATTGTTCTTAGCTACACACATATATATATATATATATATATATATTAGGATACTCGCACTACTATTTTAATTACTTGGCGTCGCGAAAATTCGACTGACGAACTTTTTAATATGGAAAAAATGTAGACACGAAAATATATCTCGACATGCATATTCGCGGAATGAATCATTATTATTATTATTATTATTATTATTAATAATAATAATAATAATAATAATAATAATAATAAAGTACACTCACTGGACCCGCTAATCGACACTCACGGACCCACGTTGGGTGAAAGCGAGAGAATATTATACATAATATTTATATTTTTTCCATATAAATTATTCTCATAGGGGTGTATTGCAATTATCGTTAAATAATTATATTTACGAGTTCTATATATAAAATATGTTTGTTAGCACACGTAGCTGGGTCTCTGGTACCTGGTCCCTGGTCAGAATGAAAAATTAACGTCGACGTTAATTAAGCAAGTCGCGTTAACGGTAATTAGTCGAGACTCTCGTTTCTCCTCCCCTTGCCAGCGTTTAGTTGTGCTCGTGGAGGCGCGAGAACACCGCGAGAATTTTCTCTCTCTCTCTCTCTCTTTCTCTTTCTCATTCTCCTCCTGTACTCTCAGAGTATAATACGAGAGTCTCGTGTGTCGTTTGGTCGTTTAGATTTAGACGCCTGATTCCCGAGCATGAAAGAGCTGGCTCACCGTACTGGAGCGCACGCACGAATATTCCCTCCACATCCCTCTCGACGCTCTCACTCGCTCTCGTAAACTTTTAGCCACGATTCTAAATTTTTTTTTTTTTCCCTCTTTAAAATTACTCGGCGTGTGCCCTGACATTGAGTATATGGCAGTTCTTATTTTCTATCCACGAGTATACTCGTACACTTTATTGAAAAAAAAAAAACTCAATTCTACTTATGGCCCTGCAATAATTTTTGTATCGAATTTTCGATCGAGTCTATAGAAATCTTTAAAAAAATAATTTTTATTCTTTTTTCCAGAAATTCAATTTTTTTTTTAAACTTGAAACTTTCAACAAATTACAGTGTCATTCGGTATTTCGTAATACCATTTTTTAAAATTACTCGGCGTGTGCCCTGACATTGAGTATATGGCAGTTCTTATTTTCTATCCACAAGTATACTCGTACACTTTATTGAAAAAAAAAAAAAAACTCAATTCTACTTATGGCCCTGCAATAATTTTTGTATCGAATTTTCGATCGAGTTGATAGAAAGCTTTAAAAAAATCATTTTTATTTTTTTTTCCAGAAATTCAATTTTTTTTTTTAACTTGAAACTTTCAACAAATTACAGTGTCATTCGGTATTTCGTAATACCATTTTTTAAAATTACTCGGCGTGTGCCCTGACATTGAGTATATGGCAGTTCTTATTTTTTATCCACAAGTATACTCGTACACTTTATTGAAAAAAAAAAAAAACTCAATTCTACTTATGGCCCTGCAATAATTTTTGTATCGAATTTTCGATCGAGTCCATAGAAAGCTTAAAAAAAATCATTTTTATTTTTTTTTCCAGAAATTCAATTTTTTTTTTTAACTTGAAACTTTCAACAAATTACAGTGTCATTCGGTATTTCGTAATACCATTTTTTAAAATTACTCGGCGTGTGCCCTGACATTGAGTATATGGCAGTTCTTATTTTCTATCCACAAGTATACTCGTACACTTTATTGAAAAAAAAAAAAAAACTCAATTCTACTTATGGCCCTGCAATAATTTTTGTATCGAATTTTCGATCGAGTTGATAGAAAGCTTAAAAAAAATCATTTTTATTTTTATTTCCAGAAATTCAATTTTTTTTTAAACTTGAAAAAATAAGGAAAAACTCAATAAAAAAATTCACATAGCTCCAATTTACATGGAATGTCCCATATATGTGCGAATTATATAATTATATAAACGTGTCAAACTTTAGAGCTTTATGAAAAAAGTCTCGAGCAAGTCGTATGTGTCTGACTACATATAGCCGGTGATTTATCCACTGGAGTGTGGCTGTAGCGAGAGTGAGAGAGAGAGAGAGAGAGAGAATGAGAATGAGAATGAGAGAAAGAGAGAGAGAGAGGGAGGACGAGAAATCTCGTCCACGAGCAGTGAACAAGGACTCATTGTCAGCCATCCAACTCGGACAATGAATAATCGGTGGTAACGAGAGAAGAACTTCCTCTGTCAGTACACAAGATTTTTGCACCAATAATAATAATAATGAATTTTTATCCGAATGAGAAGAGAGAGAGGGGGAAGGCGAAAGTCCTCAACATTCGTCGCGCGCGACGCCCACAATGTTGAAACTCCCCAGAACCATGAGGTCCGCGACTCGTTGCTTTTTTTTTCCTCTCTTTTTTTTACACTACTTTTATAGAGACTGAGAGCATCCGTACAGGCGGAGAGGGCAGTTATAGGATTGCGCCAAAGTTGTGCATCGTGCGGTCGAGTCATTAGGCACCGGAGACCATTCATTTTGTTGCTGGCTGCTGCCCTCTCTGTTTTTGTTGTGGGTGATCAACCGAGAGATTCTCTCATTCTCTCTTTCTCTTTCTCTCTCTTTCTCTTTCTCTCTCTTTCTCTTTCTCTTTCTCTTTCTCTTTCTCTCTCTCTCCCTCTCTCTCTCTCTCTTTCTCTCTCTCTCTCTCTCTCTCTCTCTCTCTCTCTCTCTCTCTCTCTCTCTCTCTCTCTCTCTCTCTCTCCCTCTGTATCTCCCTTTCTCTTTGACTCACTAAATATATAGATAGTGAAACATGGAGCGTCGCTTTGCCAGTCGGATCATTGAGTTCGACACCGAACGGTAATCACCTGCGACAACATCTAACGATCCGACTTTTGGAGAACTAGAGCGAGAGAGAGAGCGAGAGAGAGAGAGAAATAAAGACAATAAAAATGGCTGCCAGGATCTCGACAACGATTTATCGTCCGGGCCACCCAAATGCGTTAGGCTTGAACTACATATTTATCGTCATGCAGTGTTATAAAGCATGGATATCATATAATATGCATAGATATATAATAAAATACATGGCACATATGTATAAATAGTTCACCGGATGTATCGCAATTACGAAGCGAATAAAATATCTGGATCAGGATCTATAAATTACGTAAGGGGCAATCGTAAATTAACTGTATTGCCTTTCATGTATTTTATTTGTTGTTTATTATGTTAGGAGCATGTACTTGGTGCAAAAACTATACATATACATCCGTACAGTTCATCTGATGAGTATTTATATAGAACGTTCTACATTGAATGTACCAATGCTGGATCCTGCTTAATTCGGATTCGCTCCATTATTTTTTATACCATTCGTCCAATTCAGTAGATAATATTCAATTTTTAACAGATTTTTCATAATGCGCGTTTTATAAATATGAATTTTCAAAATTTTCAGTGTAATGTGAGAAAAAAAATGAGATCTTTCATTAAATAATAGAATCTGTATAACTCAAACGAAAACTGCGTGGCCGAGTTACAAATTGGCCAAATGCCAGCCTGCTGGAAGACTTTTATTTTATTCAAATGGACCTATTTGATTTTCTAATTAACTCGAATAGCTATTTGAGTGCTCAGCTCAGTGTAAATTCCATAATTCGTATTTTACAAATTATGAGCCACATTGAAAAAAAAATCACCTCTAATTAATTATCCCGAGGTGTGATCTTGCGTGAATGACGTGAAAAAATTTATAATAATTTTGCTGAACGTCATCATTGAATCTAATCCGAGAGGCTCGAGATAAGAGCTCGAGCTCGAGCTCGAGCTGATATGGAATACTCCATACATAGTACGTAGCACTATAGCGAGGTAAAACTATAGTATTAGTAATGAAACTACGTGCACATAGAAGTTTCAAAAGCCAAGATGGGATAGCGAAGAGGACGAACGATCGTGACCGCACGTTCACGATCACGATCACAATCACCGACACCCATCGAGCACGAGATTACGATCTTAAACCGCAAGTCTCTGGCTTTTCAGTCTCTGATATATATATATATGTGAGTGTTCACGATGCATTTATATATATATATATATATGAGTGTTCACGATGCATTTATATATATATATATATATATATATATGTGAGTGTTCACGATGCATTTATATATATATATATAAATGCATCGAGAAGACTCACCATGATTTTGCTTCGGAAATTCGTACGTCACATCCACAAGATATCTACTTAAAATCATTCAATTTCTACGAATTATCTACTGGATGATAACCCGCCGTGTCCCATGGTAATTTAAGCCAGTTTTTACGAAAAAATGATGAGGATAAATTGGGTGAGAATGAGTGGAGAAAAAATCTAAGGTAGATGAAAATATTGAAAAAAAAAAGAAACAGACGTAAATGATAAGATCATTGGAGAAACAACTTTGTGGTGGGAGCTGAGAATCTTGCATGGGCAAGCCCTGGAGCTAGTTGGGACACTCGTTGTCGATTGGCTCAAATTTTCAAATTTTGTCAAATTTTGGTCACTAATTTAATGTCTTTGGGTATAGCATTGAAAATTAATAATATTTTCAATGAGTTTCGAAAAAATGTTGAATTAGATGTTTGAATTAACTAAAAAAAAAAAAAAAAAATCAGTAAATCAATCTCAGCCTAATAAACACGATTTAAATAAATATTTTTTTTTTGTGCTTTGGAAAAATGCATGGAGAGTTTTACTGTTCAAACGGTCGTATTTTCTCACGAAGATGTGTCTCTTTTATATGTGACGTTGAAACGCCAGGAAATGTTCAAGATTGCCTTACGGTATTCAGAAAGTGCAATCATAGAAATAGAATCGAGGGAAAGAAAAAAAAAAATGAATGAAGAGCGGGACGATTTTCTCGTTAATGATGGAACAGAAAAAAAGTTGTTCTGAATTTTATTCAACTGCATGGAGTATAGAACGATATTTTTATGTTATTAATATTTTGAATACATTTGTTTATTACGGTTCGTTGAATTACTGAAAGAAATTGCAGCTGCAAAGCCTTATCAGGACGCTTTACACTATTTTGGAGTGGTCCGGAATAAATATCAACGTCTTAATTAATATAATGTTGGATTTAATTGCTCTGTATATATTTTATTGGCAAGGGGGATAAAAGACGTTCGGATTTTCGTATTTTTGTCAATTGACGGATCTGCAAGGAATAAATTATTGTTATTACTATTATTATTATTATTATATTGACGAAGACACCGACGACGAGAATCTTAATTGCAACTCATAATTATCGGGCTACCTGATAATAATAATGCACTTGAACGTTGGATGATATCGATCGAATAATAAGTGAACTCCTTACTCGTGGCCACGCGAGCGTTTTCTTATCCTTTCTCTGATCTGAAATACTAGTCGAGGCAAAATTGCTTTGGCTGTTGCGTATCGATACAATAATTTCTTGCGAACTGCAGACGATAGAGGGAGTTGAAGAATGTTGAGAAATCGTTGAAAAATTAATTTGTAATTTGTGTCAGTTTTTTGAAGCGTTGAAGATCCAATCCGGAGTAGAGTGGCAGAAAAAAAATCTACTTAAACTAATTTCAATCGTGAGCTCGCAGTTAAAAAAAAAATGTCATTTATCTGAACAGAATGATTGGAATTTGATTTTAAATGCAATTTAAAAAATTTTAATTTGCCGATTAGAAATTTAAATCGAATAAACAAATATTTTGTTCGTGGTAAATGTTTTTGAGATTGAATAATCTCAATTTTATTTCTGATATTTTTTTTTTAAATTAAATTGCAAGAAAAACAAATTAATAAAATTAAGAAAAATATTCTGGCTGCGTGGATAATTTTATCATAAATCTATGTTTTCAATCTAGCGCTCTATTTCAGTGATATTCAAAATTATCGTTGCCTTCAGAACGAGGCTGAATAGTCTAAAGAAGAGAGAAAAAAATATGAGAATGAGACGAATGAAAAATTAGAAAAAAAAAAAAAAAAACAATGAAAACGCTCACCCACAATTTTCATCGAAGAGCCCCAACGGAGCCCCATCTAACCGATCTCCCGCTAATGGATTCATAATCTTAATACGTCCGTGAGCGGTTCGCGTGTCTCGGTTCAATTTAATATTGCTCCCGCAATATTCGTAATATTCTCGGGCTTTGCCCGACTCTCATACATACTCGTTGCAGTTTTCGAGATACTGTATATGCATTTTTTCAACGTATATATATATATAAACAAACGATGATGCCTTTTGTATCCTTGTTGAGAAATAAAACGAATGCACAGATAAATAAAAAATAATATAAACTTAAAAATAAAAATAAAATCTAATGTAATCAATTTATTTTGTAATTTCGTTAACAATTTAAACTTCCGCGTTAATTGACCCTTCAACTCCCTTATACCTTTAATAATATATTTTCCTTGCATCGTAATTATTTATTTCTGACGACGGCTGAATAACTAAAAAATAGATTATTAATTCATAGGCTCTGAATAATAATATAATTTAACGAGAAAACTCGTGGCAATTATTACGACCGAGATTTTAATGACCACTTAATTCTGTGTAAGAAAATTTATTATTATGTGATATATATATATGGATATATAGTCGTTTTAATGGAAAATTTTCGGTGTGTTGAAATGCGATTCGGAGTCGTCGTGTTTGGGACGTCAATTTTCGTGGTCTCCCATCGTTGAAATCTGTCCCGAGTACCGCACGAGCCCGTTAAAGTTTAACCACCGCGCGTTACCCAACCCAACTCATTTTGCCCACTGCTCGCTCTCTTCTCTTCTTAGCTCCCTTGACTCTTCCTCCCATTTCATTTTGGCTCTCCACCGTGTCGAACCGCGAGAATACTTTACAAAAAGGCTCGCGAGCCTTTTACGATAATTCCAAAGTATCGATTTAGACCATAAATATAAACATAAAAAATTAATCACGAATGAATATTTATTCTGAAATTCCATCAACGAAGAAACATTTCTCATCGTATGTGTGAACCATATAAATAAACGTGTGTATCTCCAGCGTATAAAAAAATATACTGAGGTAAAATGGACGACGAAAAAACTACTCGGATAAATTATTTATTTAAATCATGTCTTTAAAAATTAACCATGTTCGATTCAGGCTCCAATTCTTAATTTCAAATTTCATACCAAGATCGAGTCCACGTTCGAAGTCGAATCTTCGTCGTATCGCATTAATATATTATGTATTGTGTGCATATTTTTTCACATGTACATACATATGTTCACATGTACATACATATAAGAAGATAACCTTTGACGTATTTTGGCAGCCTTTAATTAACGTTTCAATATACAATAATTAAAATTTCAAAGTTTTGCGAATCCGTTTAAAAGAAGAGTATTCCATTTTACTATATTTAAAATATAACGTACGTGTGCATATGCGAGAAAACCACTGACGTAATTTGGCAGCCTGCTGTTGTTCGTAAAACAGCCGGTGGGTCCAAGTAACGTTCCGATATGCTGCATATAAATATATACGAAAAGGGTTCAAAGTTCTGAGAGGCCCTAAAAGCATTGACCTGTATGTACAACCACTCGGTTTATTGACCACAGCCATGTTTCCTGGTTATTAATGACAACGTGAAATGTCACCCAAACCTAAAGTTCAACAACATTCACGTAATATCGAGTTTCCCTATTTTAATAAACTCGATAAAATCCATACATATATGAAACGAAGTTGATAAAATCAAAGTGCAGACTCGCATCATCAGCATTGTTGGCAATGGAAAAATTAAAATTTTATCGTTTCAAAAATATTTATGAGAGATTTTTAATTGAATAAAAAGTGCCACCATTGAGTGTCAAAGTTGGTGATTTCTTTTTCAATAAAACGAAATCATTTTTTAATATCGATCTAGTACTATATTGATGCAAAAGATTCGTTGATTAAAAAAAAAAACGATTTATTGACTCACTAATTTTATTAATTTCATTTTATTTTATTAATATTTATTTTATTAATTTCATTTGCAAGCATTGTTCGATGATCTCCTAAAAAAAATATTTGTAACAGGAAAGTTCACATTTTTGCATTTAGAAAATTTATATTGAATTATTTATTTATTTTTCTAGTAAATTTATATGAAATTTTTAATTAAAAAAATTCCTTAATTGACTTAATTACAATACACATGTGCACAAAACTTGAGGTTATAAATGCTCTCGAGTCACTTCGTTCTTGTTGCATTTTGTGCTCGAGGCTCTTTTTCCGGTGCAAAAAGGCTCAAGAGCGAGGGGGCGTCTGTTTTAAATATAGATATGCTTGTACCGGACTGTCTAAATTCGCGACGAATGAAACTCGGCAACGAATACAAACTTTGTGGAACGAATATGTCGTGTGTCTCGGCCTCTCTTTCTCTTAGCGTTATGTCACGTTAATAACGTCTCCTAGAGTCTCGCCAGTTGAAGAGAAAAGATCAAAAAAATGTTTCGTGACGAGAGAAAGAGGTGGGGAGGGGGGAGAGAGAGAGAGAGAGAGAGAGAGAGAGAGAGAGAGAGAGAGAGAGAGAAATTCCGAGGGTTGTGGGATGTGCATACTTTGAAGCTCTAATTAATGATAGGGCACCGAGAGAAAGAGGATAAAGTGACAGTCTAAAGTCTCTCTGGGCTTTCGGGCAAAAGTGGAAGAACGAGGGAGAGAAAGAGAAAATTTTCTGGCGAACATGAAGCGTCTCGTTTTGGCTAGTTGAATTCACCCCGTTCCTTTCTTGGCCCCTAAAGCAGCGCGAGCCAGTTACTAAATTATTCTGGCATATCAGCTTTTACTCATGGAGGAGAAAAGTTGAACTTCTCCAGAGACCAATTGAATATCCGGTGGATATGTAATTATTAGTCACCCTCTAGATGATTCGTGAACAGCTTTGATCTGCAAATATTTCGTAATTGATGATTTTTTTTTTTTGTCAATTGTGATTAAACGAGGTTATCCCAACTACGAAATGTTCATTGGATATTTTTTTCAAATTTAATTAATGAGCTTCACCAAATTGCAAAATGTCATCATTCCATTTTTCGAGCGTCTATATAAAATGGATAGTAAAACTCGTCGGAAAAAAAATGGAAGGCAAGAATTTTATTAAACGTAATGTGACAACTTGATACTTGACAACTTGCAGAAAAAACGATATTCCCTGAATGTGTAATTTTTGATTACGTTGAGTTATTTTTTGCTCACGTTAGAAATAAACGTAAGCTATTTCCTATTTTAACACAGTTCGTTTAATAATGATGGACCATCAGAGAATTCAGGACTTTTATAATTATTGATGTGTATATATAGATCTATCAACTGCCCTCCCTAAAACCTCGTCGTTAGTACTAATAGTATTTGAATTAATATTAATTGGTAATAATGAACAATAATTAATAGTAACGATTGGTAACTATACAGAATTAATTAATAGCTTCGGCAAAACAGAGTCATCGTTCCATTTATCGAGTGTCCCAAATTTTATCTAGCGGTTATAGTAAAACTCTTCGACAAAAGATAGAAGAATTGAAAAAAAAAGAAATAATAATCATATGATAACTTGACACATGAAAACTAGGGGAGGAAAGTTTTCTTCGTTACTTTTCATCGCGTTAAACTTTTTCTCACGCTTTAAAAACAAAAGTAGTCCACATCCCATTTTAGCACAGAACTCGGTATAATTCCAAGGCAAGAGAGAATCCAGGACTCCAACTTGTGCTGTTGGCTGCGTCGTAAATAATAAGCCGATCACGATCAATGCGCAAGGGTCTGCCTTTTGTGGGGGTTTATGTGTGTTACTGACACAGAGTCTCGTGGATCGATCATTGATACTCAATACCCGATGATTACGAATTGATATCGGGACGTCAGGGCTCTGGTATGCCTAATACCCACCCATCAATGGGTTCAGGGAGGTCAAACGAGCCTTGACTCTTGCCAAAGGTCGAGAGAGCGAGAGAGAAAATCTCCGATGAATTGGCTCGTGTTGAAGAGAACAGGGAATTACCGCTTAACGGAATTTTCTTATACATGATATTTACATTCTTGCCAAAGTGGCATGCTTCTCAAAATCCCTCAAACTCGTTGGCAATCAACTGAAATTTTGCATGAACACATCAGCTTGGACGGAGGGCCAAGAATAATTAACAAAAAAAAAAATGTCAAGGAGAATAGTTTGCCATGATCAAATCACCACTGGATCACCAAAGTCACATGGGGCAGGAAAACTAAATAATGATTAAGATTCAAAAGGTATCAGAACTTTCCTACAGTCATCAAGACGATGATGATGGTTTATATTTGCACTCCAGTATAATAAAAGACCCAGAAAATAATCTACGAGGCTGACAAATATGGGATTGTGCATGCCCATAAACGAGAGGAATATTCCATTTTTAAATTTATGAAATGGGTAAAGGGCCATTATGAAATAGTAACCATTCAAATTACGACATTAGTATTTGATTGCACTTCGCTAAGCTTCCATTTACCGTTTTATTATTATTATTGTTTCATTTTACATTTCTCGATACTTCTACCCTATATATGACGTTTTCATTGTCGAGAAGATAATCCTGTACACGCACGTGATCGCATTACACGCCTGGCGATTATCGTCGCGAGTTTGCGCAGCGAAACGATCATTTTGCCGTTGGCAAACGTGAAGAAAAAGAAAAATGGAAACTACCACACCAGCCAGAATCCAGGAAATATATATTCGCTGTTCAAGCTTCGCAGCTCGGGAAGCTTTAACGATATATTGAAGTGGAGGGAATATATTCGCTCGTTTCATAGATTTTGTGCTAAGCCCATTGTGCAATTCGTGGAGAACAATTATTGTCTTTTAAATCTATTCGGATGGATTGAATAATTCCTGGAAAAATTGGGGACAATGAAGTTTCATGGAAATGAATCACATTAATTACATTTGATAATTAATGGGCTCATTTTCAGTCAGAGTCTTTGAAAAGGATCCGGCATTTTGGGATATTCCTGCAAAAATGATTATGATTCCTCGTACATCGGACCAGTGCGAGCTTATATGGAAATTTTAGGTAATCCAGAGACTGAGTTCATTGAAAACAGATCGATGGTCTTCCGAGAATTCACCTTTGGGTCACCACAAAGAGCTTCGTCGACATGATCCTAAATGTACTCTGCTGACATGGACTGTACAAGCCTTATGAATCGAGGCGAGGGATCAGGAGAGGTGGAGGCGCGTAATGCGGTTCATTTTCAATGGGGGATGACTGGGTGGTCCGGATTATGCATCGAACGAGAGGCTCAGAGGTCCAAGGCATCGTGAGACAGTAGCTTATGCATAGTGGACGAGGGAGAGTTCGAAGTCTCTCCTTGGGTCGTAGTTGATTCCTGGGTAGTTAAGGGAAATTGACCCGAGGGATCAGCAGACTATGCAGCAACTACGCGTACACCAAGGCGCGTCGGTTCACTAATTGTATGTAACACGAGAGAGTTGAATCGCGAGCATTAGGGAGATGATTGTAGGGCTGCGGGCTTGGGTTCAGCATGATCGGTCCACACGTTCGCACAAGGTAGAAAAATCGTTCGTACGAGCGGAAGTCCTATGATTAAATTTGATGTGACTTGGTAAAAAATTGATTCCGAAGATGTTGGGTTGATTTTGGTGATAAATTGAGGCGAGCAGGGAATCATGTTCTAATGCTGAAGATTGAGTGTCATATTTTGAGATGTTTTTGGCGATCAATTGTGGGCACCAGTACTGGAAGTCCATTAATGCGACCAGAGGCCGAAGGTCAGCATCTGATGTTGAAGTTTGAGCACCGTTGGTTGAAAATTCTGCTTGATACCTATTTTGGGAGTCAACTTACGCCATATTTAAGTCCATTTGAATAAAGTATCCTCGCGACCAAGTGGTTCGGATCATTTTAAAAGTGACCTGTGGAGACGAGTTGAATTATTACGTATGGTCGATGGCTGGTAGAGACAAAGGTATAGCAGCCCTCATTTGATATTTCCCTGATGGACAGGTCCCAACGGTCACGTGTATTTTGATAGCCGGACAGTTTCTGTTGGCTCATGTCCCAAGGTACAACGACTCATCACTTTGCCCGCGTCTCGGAGTCTCCGCTTCTCGCATTCGTCGTCATCGTTGAGATGACATGGCCGTCAGACGGGTGCAACTTCTCAAAGTCACTTGTCACGTCCGAGTGAACAAAAAAATCCAGAAATACTGTTGCAGTATGTAAAATTTTTGTGTATATATATATATATAGAAGACGAAGAGGAAGAGGGACGATACGGGAAAAGGGTCTTCGAATGCCAGACGTCGTGGGTCACGTTTTGAGAGATTGAAAGATCGTCCAAGTCAATGTCTACCACTTTGTTCATCTCTCTCTCATTCGTTTGTTCGAACCCAAATCTCTTCCTCTGTTTGTTTTCTCGTACAGAGCGGAACCCAAGAAGAGATCACTCGGATCAATCGAGATTGCTCGTTTCCTCCTCGGTAACTCTTCGTGGCTCATTAATTTCAATGTTATTATCTGATCCAAATGAATCGATAACTTCTACATTGTAAAATTTGCTCCCTCGTTGTCGATCTCTGTTGTTGGTTTTATCATGAAGATCGAAGAAAAGCCGAGATAACGAGCAAACTCCTTCGTATTATTTTGTAATGTAGTTGACTTATAAATACGCAGGACTCAAATATACACCTTGGGTACGTATATCGGTAGCGCAGTGCACATAAGCCTCGAGGAAAACCATGACAAATTACGGACAGACACGAAGAGCGAGAGAAAGATCTCGTGGATTCCTTTTAACGTCTTGTGAGGCGACAAACCAACGCGAGGGAGAGATACTGTGAGCACGAGATATACTCGAAAATGTGTGCTGCTTCTTGTATGACTGAGCAGAAGTCTTCAACTTGCACGAACTGCTACACTGGTGTGCAGTAAAGACAGAAGCCTCGGGAAATTGTGTATAACTTAGCAATTATCGTTTTCCTTGGGTATACCGAACTCTGAATATACATACGGGATGCAAACGTTTACGCGACGAGGATTTTTGATTGCTTACGGGAAAAAGCCGAAGGCTGGAACAAACTGGCAATCGATAGATGTACATGTTTGTACTGACGAAGGTTTCTACTGGAAGAGGTTAATCATATGCGTTGACGGGATAAGCTGCTTGTGGAAGTAGCATCTGTAGATTTGAGTCAAGGCAATAGTCTACTATTACGATCAAGTGGATCGGTAACATCTCAGTACCAATTATTCTCCAAAGCGGTTGTCAAAGTAATGTCTACGGTGTAGAGGCTCCAGTCGAGTTTGAACTCTTGCAGTGTGAGTTTGAATCTAAACGACAGTCTGGGCATAATCTTAAGTATCTTTGGAAACGTCTGTACAAATGAATTGTCAGTAAGCCATTTAAAACTTTATTTTAAATTTATTCGAAGGGTTAATAATTAATAACAATAAGTTAGTAGTATAAGTAGAGGCAGCATCTGCAGATCTAAACAGCAGATTACGATACAGACCATCAACAAAATTGACTCCCGTATTGACATTTCCCCACGAGTTATGGAAGCTTTTACCATTTGATGACCCGTCCGGGGACAAGGAATAATGGAGGCTTTAAAAATATATCGACCTTTCCTGACATTGTTCCTGTTCTATTTTCATCGACACTTCGCCCGGCTAACATCTCTGTCGCTCAAGGTGAACTGGTAACTAAATACAGAATTGAGATATCGTGTCGTCTATAGAGGGTTCTCTGCAAAGCTGGTCGGATCGTGGGAGGGGATGAGAGCGCTTCTGGTAGATACTCTCGTGTAAAGCTTCCAACATAGAAGCCAGAAGTCGTATGACCATAATACCATAGATTGCTAACACAGTAACCATCAGTTACAGTACAGAAGCGACCACGAGGATAGATGCCCACACACACACACACACACACAAAGTAGCGTTGTATATAAAGCACGTGCCCCGCGGCTACTGCCGCACTTATACACAAGGAGGGATTATCCTCGGGGTTATCGCGGTTACAAACTGCGTTTACGAGGACGCGACTCCCAATGTGCCTGGGAGTTCAAAGTAGCCCAGCTACCATCTTATGATGTTCTTAGGCTGCAAAAATATTCGATACCTTTATGCGCGTCCACACAAAAGCAAGAAGCGATCTCCTATCGTCTGGAGATACTTTTGAGGCTCTTGGAGGAATAAAAGTAATAAATAAATTTCTCTTGACAACAGTTTGGCTAGAAAAGAGTGCTGTAAAAGTATATACTCAGCTTTGGATTTCGCTAGATAAGTACTGAATAAGTTTCTCTTGAATAATGTGAAGTAGAGAGTAGTTGATCGTAAATAGGTTAGCTCTGATTAGTGTTGTCAATTGATAATTATTTCAAACTGATTCGAACAGAGTTGGACGAAAGCGTTGAATTGTAGGTCTTGCATTGTTTTGCGAAATGCTGTGACCTGAATGAATCTCGCGGTGTCTCGCATGATGAAGGACGACCTGGGATGATGTCCGGAATGGGACTAGCGGGAACGAGGTTAACTCTCGATCTTGAACGACCCTACGGACACTCGTTGCTTTCTCAACGATGTTTCCATTCGCGTACCGAGATCAGTGGCTCCCAATTTAAACTAAATCAATTTCTAATCAAAGTCTGGCCTGGTTCGAGGTAAGCCCTTTTGTCATTAGTGGGAAAAAATGGTTTAAACGAATAGACTAAAAATTTAACGTTCTGGGAACAATCCAATCTTCCAGAATTTTCTCAAAGGAGTTATCCCACAACTGGCCAGGAAAGGAGCGGTGAGAACCTCTGCACAAGTCCTGAATGTGGATAAAAGAGATTAGATGGTTGAGCGGTTCACTCTGCTCTCCGGAGGCATAACTAAGGTTTATTAACGATCCCTCTGGCTTCTTCGATGCTCTTCCTCTCTTTTCCTCCTTGTGGTACACCTTTCTCTCGAGTTGGCCCTCATATAGGTATACCAAGTTAAACTAACCGAGTCTTGGTATCCGGTCTCGGGCTGGTAATGCCTTCCACAAGGATATAGGCAGTCACTGTCTTACTCATTCTCGAGCATAAAAAGAAGTCTCTCTCGATTCTCTCGCTACCTCGTCACTCCTTCAACATCTGAATCCTGCCTATGGAACGTAAGATCGTTAACCCGACTGAATCCACGTAGTTCTCCATAACGTCCATCGTTTCTCTCCTCTTCTCGTTCATCTAAAATCCCTATCTCCATCCAAGAGACTCCATCTCTTTTCTTTCTCTCATTACCAACAAGATTTCCAGCTCTCTCCGGATCTCTTTCATTCTCAAACACTCTGGAAATCTTTCTTCCCGTCGTATCATCCTGTTCTCCTCATTTCCCCAGGAACGGTCAATACAGCTCTGTTCTAGGATTCGTGGAAGTGCCAATTTCGATGTAAATCACGTAAATTGCGAGAGCGGAAAATGATGCGTTGATGGGACGAGGAGAAATAAAATAAATTGATGAAGGGCCGAACGCGACAGGTTCAAATAAACGTTCCACTTGGTACAAAATCCTGCGGCTTAGGTGGGAGCATGTGAAAAGCGTTTTGCAAATTCCGCGGTGTGGACCAGACAAATGCCTGGGCGATACGCAACTACTGAGAAGTTTGATAATGCTTTTGGAACCATGTGGAATAGTTTGCAAGTTTTTTCTCGTATTATCACATTTTTAATTCGCAAAAGCCTCGTTAATCCGCAAAGGAAAATATTCGTGCGCTACCTGGGGTATGCTTTACCAAAGCTTGGGACTTGGGAAGGGGGACCAACCGCATTTGGTCGTGGTCAAGCGTTAAATTTCACTCGAACACCGGCGTGAACGAACCATCTCGAAAACACGTGATGAGAGCACATTCTCTCTCTCTCTCTCTCTCTTTGCACTTGTGGCCGAGTTCGAGGAATTTCGAGGTGAGGTCGAGTTGAGGTCCTCATGAGTACGAGTGGACCAGAGCTGTATTCAGGAAACGAGTAAAAAAAAGTAATGCATACAAAAATATCTGGCTTGGTGCGATGAGGCTGGGTAAGCTTAACGAGGAGCATTGAATTTGGACTTCCGTTTTATCGTCGCAGCTTCGTCCAGTATATTCGTAAAATTCCAAGCGAGCTCTTCCGCTCACGCGAGAGTCTAAAACGATCTCTGAAGCGGCAAAAAAAAAGTATATGTATCATTTTATATCGTGCTTGACGACTAGTGTGGCTCTCGGGGATTTCGAGGGAGCTCGGAAGGCACTTGAGACTTGACGAGGAGATACGAGGGGAGATGATTCAATCCTCCCGCACTGTACGAGCAACTGCCAAGTGCCGTAGAAAATTTAAATTTAACTATGAGTCTGATGGATCAAACTGATTTCATTTTTGAGTCGTACGAAATTTGAACTGGGACTGGTCCGGTGAAGAAATGGAGCAAATGAATCGTTTTACTGTCCACGAGTGTATCCTTTGTTTGCTTTTCGGTGTGGCACGGAGAAGCGAGTTGATCTTTTAGAAAATTATTTTCACATAGTCCCATTAATTTGTCACATAATTTGCATAAATTGGATATATTTAATTGAAGTGAATCGCGATGGAGACTGAAAATACTGAGGAACTTCTCGACTGCTGTGTCCATAACTCTGTTCAGCCCCGTGTGAAAGAGGGTGACTACGTTTCCGTTATATACAAGTTCTAGGTGAATAAAGGTCGTATATGGGCTACTCGAAACCGTGGAGGATCTCGAATCCAGTATGCGCACCCAAAGTCCCCAGCGCCTTCTCAAAACTTTCTCAAACTTTGGTCCACCGTCCAAGTTGATGCAGTAGAATGAAATGCGGATGGTTCTCTTCGCGACGTCCGGAGAATCCAAGTTTGAACTACTCCCAGTCACGACAGAGACGAACGAAGTTCCGAGGAGTCCTCGAAAATATAGAACTCTCGATGGCTCCGATGTCGTCCAGGTAGAGACAATTGGCCACGATTCGATTTTACTCTTCGAGTTTGGCGTTATGTGGGCTGGCACAGCCCGCATCGAATATCAAGAAGACCAATCGGATTCAATTTCTCGGGGTTTTTCGAATCGGTAAAGTTTGGGGAAAAACATATTTTTGGACAAGGAACGGTCATGCGTTTCGAATGATATTGTTACGAGGAATACCAGGAGAAAAATAAATGATACTTTGACATGGAGTCCGAAGACCCTGTGAGTTAGCGTTAAGAATGTAAGCCATACTTCGAAGGAAGTCACAAAATGTATACAAGTTTCTGTCATCAGCCTTTGAGTCTTTACGTTCTGTCATGGAAGATGGAGAGACTGGAAGACTTTAGTTGGCAGGTTGTTTTCTATTTTGAAACTTGAAATTCTCGCAGCTTTCAGGATGTCCAGTTTTGGACTTGGTGGGGTTACACTTGTGGTTATGGTCCTCTTTGAATCTGGATCTTTTAGGTACAAATGTGGATTAAGCTTCGTAGCTTTTAGATCCCCACCATTTCCGAATTGGAGATTCCTAACTTCTAGGCTATAGTTCTAGACTTGTCCTCGTTTAGGCACAACATTCAAGCCTCCACCGTTCCAGGCACATCCAGCATTAACCCTTTTTTTTTTATCTTTCCCATGTGCCAAGTTCCTCACCATCATTTCATATTTACCACGTGACCAACAACCATACCCCATCGGATAGCATTATAGGAATATCGTAGAGTAAAAACATTGAAGACCTGGAGAGTCCAGGCTTGTGCTGCACCTGCTGGATGGGCAAGAGGGAATCACATGAGGTAAAGGAGGGAGGAGGCCGAGGGCTAGCCCGTCCAACCGGTACTGGTTTGTAAAATTCTCAAGTATGCACTTAGTCGAGGCTCGATCTACACACACAAATACCATCATACCGACACACGCACACACACAACCACTACAAAATTCTCGATGTGCATATACGGGGTGTACCAAAAATAAAGCACACTCGACGCTTTTATTTACGGCACACTTTCACACGAATATTACTGACAATATCCATCTCCAATTTGCATACAAGACAGAGTAATATTTTTCCCTCATGCAACCCTTGAAAAATGCACTTGAACCCAACACCGAGAAACCGGAAACCACTAAAAACAGAGACACAGGAGGTAATGGAGAGAAGAATCTCATCGATTATTCACATCGACACGACAAGAGGGCGTGTGGGTGTCCTCAATAGACACGATGAAAGTTTCGACTCAAGATTTAACTTATGTATCGACTGGCGCTTTTACGATAGAATATGCCCGAGCATTAAAATTTGAAAAAGCCGAGATAAAATGGGGACCCGAGTCAAGATGGAGATTTACACGTGTTATTCACCAGTGGGCATACATTTTACATAATGGCAGGAGTCACGACCTCTCTTGTGGCAGGGGTTAAAAATATATTTAACAGCCGTGTCGAACATATGTTTCGAAGATAGGTTATATCGATTAGGAAGTTTCCTCTCGCAATTCTCCAGGCTTCTCTACCAATGTGCAAACTCAACACAGGTGCATCAATATATAGCATACATGGGCAATTTCCCTTGGGCATCATTGCAGTGGGGTACGCATGTGTTCGATGCCTATTACAATAATTAGTCGCGCCCTGTGTAATTTCCACACACACATATATATACATACAGCATATATCACATACACTATGATGTTTGTCTCTATGGTTTTGAATCGAAGCAAGGAGCCCCATAGTTTATCCAACTTGGCAAGTTGAAAATTTATGGATCCTTCTCTACTATATAACACTCCTTCCTTTATCGTTTCGCGATATTCTTCTCTTTGGAATAATAATCGCATGGGCCCGACGTACACGTTACCTACGTCCCACGCAATTCACCGATCATATTGCCAAGCGTGTGTTTTACCGAGTAAAGTCCAGCGATCCCCTCACAGTCTGTCTCATTCTTGTTTTATTATTTCGCTTAAGTTGCGTTGAGGAAAATTTTTTCACACGCTCAAGCAAAAGCATAATAAAATATATACGCACGTACGTGCTTCGATAAACACGTATATATGTTATTGTTATTATAATATATGAGTATGTGCATACATGAACTCAACGTAATAAGAGTTATCATCTATTCTGTACAATACAATTTCTTGGTGAATCGTAAATCATAGTGAGTAATGATTTGCTGAGTACGAGGTTGAAAGTATTAGCAGCAGGGATGAGATAGCCGTACTAAAGATCGAACGACAAAGTTTTAAATGACCTGGGGGTATTTAGAGTTAATTATAACTCAACTGTAAGACGGATATTCGAATTGGAAATTAACTGCAGGATTTTTACCGATGATATCGGTGGGTTAGAAGAGACGAACGTACTCATTGTGGGGTCAAAGGGTAGAGACAAATTGCTGTGAATAAAAATACATATAATTATTACATTACAAATAGTTCCAGTCATCCCTGATCGCAAAAACCATTAGGGAATTCATCAAAGAGTGAACTACGATGCGCTTCTTAAGTATCGAAAAACTCCGAGATCCAGGGCTCGATATTTGTGTCGTTATATTCGATAAGAAAAAAGACTCGCCATGAAAGACGCACACAGTGCTTGAATTACTTGTCAGTGTATCGACCAGAGAGCATAGAGGGCATCCAAGGTTATTATCGGAGATAGTACGGGATAAGAGAGATCCGGTACTCGAGTGTGGTGAGTTGCGGAAATCGAGGCGATAGAGATAAAATCGGAGAGAAAGAGAAATAGAGAAATGAAGAGAGATAATGGGAGAATGAGAGAATGAGAGAGAAAGAGAATGTTGCATACACGCGAGTGTAGCAAATTACTCGACGGGACGTGCCCAGTGTGTTAATGGTTTAATACCCAGCGGGACGACAAAGTAACCGCTCGCACGAGGCTGCTGCTTTTCCTGCTGCGATCCTTTGGTCAAAAGAACTTTTGCCGGCTTCTCATGCTGCTTCTTCCAACTTTCAACAGAGCCGAAGCAGTATGATCTCGAGATGATTATAAATAACGTTCCTGATTTGCGATGAACTAGCGAGGGCCCGAGTCCATTGAAGGGGCCATCGAAGGGTATAATCGTAAAATTGAAAATTTTATACACACGCGAATGGAAAATATAATTTTAGACGGTGAACCCGTTTACCGTCTAAAATTAGTACCACTGTCCGTTACACATCCTTTTTGTGTATCCTCGGAATAATAATAATAATAATAATAATAATCTTTACAAAACTTAATTAAGATCTCCAAAAAATTTGAGTAACACCAGATTCTTTTTCCAACTATTATCTGACACAATTTTTCGCCAATATATTTATTTTAAAGGATGTTTATCGGATGTACATTTTTATTTAAAAAATTATTTGCTTAATTATTACATAAATATGAGAAAAAAAGTCCCTGAAGCAGTAATTGTTAAGGGAATGGATTAATTTTGAAGCGAATTATCGTATCAATAAGACAATCGATTATCATGGCACCTAACTCGAGGGGACGCAAAATTAATACATAGATTAAAAAATGAAGTTTTATTGATCGATTTTTTCGCCATGAATGCTTACAATGCCTATCATAGCTGGTCAGCTCCACTCTGACAAATTGAATTTATTTCCAAAGCGATGAGAAAGTAAATATTATCAATGACAAGTTCAGTTTTTGAATTGAAATATAAAAAAAAAAAAATTACCAATAATTTGCTCCGACCGTTGATTGTAAAATTTCCCTTTAGATTATATTACGACGATTATCGTGCTAGAGTAAATCACACGGGAGCACATTCTTGCTGTCGTCAACCCGCATTTCTACTTGTCACGTGATATTTTTTGCTCTATTCGATGAACTTTTTTTTTCTTTCTCCTGCATTCGCTCATTGATACTGTCCTCATTCTCAGCCCCTACGGGTTCTCTTCACTCGATGATCTCTCGCGCAGCCTCCTCATCTCTCTCTCTCTCTCTCTCTCTCTCTCTCTCTCTCTGTATGAGAGGCAGCAGAGCCCGCACGGAGGATCCTTTCTCGCACGTGCACTGGCGACAGAGAGAGCTACCGTGCAGCTCGCATAATAAAGCATCTCCTACGGCATATCCTCGACGTGCTTTTTCTCCTCTCTTTTTTTCCTCTCCCCCTCGCACTTACTCCCATTCTCACAATATATATATGTATATATTTTATCGTTCTTACATAGCAGCATAATTTTTTTTTTCTCACGAGAGAGCATTTCAACACAAGATGCGTATATGCATTCCAATATAATATTGTAATAACAGTTTTTTTTTTATGTATGTGCGTGTGTGTGTAGAAAATGTGCAGCGTGTGATCGCACGTAACGGTTATGAGAGAAAATATCGCAATTGAAAAAATTTAATAACGGAAAAGTGGAAAATAAATTTAAAATACTGGCGAGATGATCACGATTTTTCAATTCGATATTATTTTTCAACATGACTATTTAAAAAAATAATATTACGAATAGAGAATTATTATTTTTGATTTATTTAATTGCGTTAATTATTAGCAATTAATTTTTTCGTAATGATATTTATTTAAATGATTACTTGAATGACGATATATTGACGTTATTCAAAGCTTCGTTATCGCCTATAAAAAATTTCTATATAATTTATTGGCTGGCTGCTGATTCTTGAGGTGGGAAAAAATACCCAGCTACTGTAAGCGTTATACGTCCAACCGTAAAGATCTTAGCAAGTTACGTGGGTGCGAAGGGTGACCTTCCATTTATATTATATACTTATGTAAATATGTTTACGATATTTTGATGATCTTTTATTCTAAATCATCCACTTTGATGGCTGCATATCATGTAAAACATTCTGCATGTGTATCGATTTTTAAATATAAATATGAATATATGTATATTGTCATCATAAATCGCACCGGACTTTCGTCTTTTACGATGGTGACAGTAGCAAGTTTAATCATCGATACTTGGCAGCTCGTTCGAACGTGAAATCGCGACTGGAGTTTCATTCATTATTGAAGTTACCCAACCGGCGAATTCATTAATATTGCTTCAATTGAAAATTGACAAGAGCGAATTTTTATTTTGTATTCTTGTTACCTTTTTTTTAAATTATTTCATGAATTAATTTCCGGCCTGTACTGTATCAAATGACTCTCGCAAATTTTTTTTTTTTCTTACAAAGTCACTCCATGAAAAATAATTTATTTACGAAAAATTAATCTGCATGGATTTAAAAAAAGATTCTATGGCTAAGTGTTGATTTTTTTTTTTGCAAAATGATACATTTTTCAAATTATCATTTCGAATTGGAATATTTAATCGATTCTCAAACTTTCTTACACTTAAAAAATCCCCCATACACTGGACAATTCTTTTTTTATACACATCTTTGAATTTTTTCTGAGCGAATCAAGTGTCGAAAAAAAAATATGTTGGTGGAGATTGATCATGTATTCAGAGAGAAAGGGATAAAGGAGAGGATCGAGAAGATGCGTAACGCCGATGGTGTCAAGAGTACAGCTTCTCCTCCCAAGATTCGAAATTAACGAGGACGACGTTCTTGATTTATGTGCGTAAGCTGCGTGAACGACGAACTGAGCTATAATACTTGCACGCTTGATCTACGATCGATCTACGAAACTCGAAGAGCACTCAATATATATATATATATATATATATATATATATAGTTTGAGATGTTAATATATACAGCGTGTAAGGATGAGAGAGATGAGTCGAGTAAACACACACACGGTTCGATCCGTGCCGTGGTTAATCGTTATTCTCTCACTCGCTCGCTTGGATGTATCGAGCGGATAATTAATAGCCAATCAGCGTGCGTGTGCCCGGCTGAATGTTAAGCAGAGTCCAACGAAGCGAGACGATATATACGCGAACGACAAACTCACCGCCAGGGGGCTTAATGACCCATCCATCGACGCCCTTCGTGCAACAAAATTAAACTCTAGATATATATCCAAGATGAATAAAAATAAATTATTTCAAATTTTATTGCCCAAAAAGTACGAATTTACGTTCTTTATTTTTTTTTTCTTTTATGTTCAACACTTTTTCATGTATTTCCATTAACTTGTGAGATTCATTCATTGATTTATTTCAACTAATTATAATAGTCTATAAAGAATAATAAGTTCGTTAGGATTTTAAGAATTCATCTATTTGCATTAACTTATGAGATTGATTTCTTTGCACTAATTTATAAATTTTATTAATTTGTCCGCCCTAAATTTTTTAGAATTTATTGATTCACTCATTGATTTATTTCAACTAATTATAATAGTCTATAAAAAATAATAAGTTCGTTAGGATTTTAAGAAATTCAATATTTCAACGATGCTTCTTCTATACAAATATCATTACAAACTTTGATTTTATCATCAAAA
The DNA here is from genome assembly GCA_963669185.1 of Dyspetes luteomarginatus. Classification (NCBI taxonomy): domain Eukaryota; kingdom Metazoa; phylum Arthropoda; class Insecta; order Hymenoptera; family Ichneumonidae; genus Dyspetes; species Dyspetes luteomarginatus. Next base: position 727,888 of record OY769912.1, read on the forward strand.
ACTTTCCAGTTCGAAGCTTGACAATTTTCAAAGTCAATAAAATAAATAACTTTGAGTCCTCCGTCGCAAAGTTTTTCGCTTAAAAACTGAGTCGAGAAAAAACTGAAAAATATAATAATTCAGAGCTGCAATATAAATAAATAAATTATAATTTATACGATCTTCATACTTGAGAATTTGTATTTGAGAAAGCTGCAGTTTGTACTTCCATCAGTATGAAGCGCTCCCCGTAAATCTACATACATCTACATCTACATATATCTATGTATGTCCGTATGTATGTATGCACGTTCTTAACTAGCCAAACTGGGCAAAGACAGAGAAAAAGAGAGGGAGAGAGAGAGAGGGGGGGTAAACTTTAGTATCGCTCGAATTCGTCACTGGGAGAATATCGAGAAAGCCTTTGGAAATTCTGCACACCCTCCCAACCTTACCAGTATTACCCTTTAGGGGTATAGTAATAATGCAAGTAGAAACAGCTATGCAGGAATGGATGTGGAAAGAGAGAGAGAGAGAGAGGTGCGAAAAACCAGGCACACCGAGAGCGTTAAAGTTCATGGCCTGTTTCGTGTCGTAGGAAACGGGCAAAGATATCTATCTGTAACATTGCACACACCACAGCATTGGTTCGTGTTGCTTCCCCTTTCTGCTGGTAGTTTCTATATACCCTATACATGCTCGTAATATCCACAGCTCTCTACACCGCACACATATGGTCCCTCTGCATTTCTCAATCCGCGAAAGCTTTCGCTATTTACCGAGGTGAAGCTCACAGAACGAAGTACACGATTCGTGTGTGCACATTTATCTATCTATTTACACACTTTGTATTTCTTAAAAGATTTTAAACCTTTTCACGTGATTTTTGTTTTGTTTCATCGCATTTTTGTGAAATTCATAAAGGACGACTAATTGTTAGTTCCAACGTGACGGAAGTCTCAAGTGTGAAAAAAGTTCAAAACGAAAGCTTTCGCTATTTACCGAGGTGAAGGTCACAGAACGAAGTACACGATTCGTATGTGCACATTTGTCTATCTATTTACACACTTTGTATTTCTTAAAAGATTTTAAACCTTTTCACGTGATTTTTGTTTTGTTTCATCGCATTTTTGTGAAATTCATAAAGGACGACTAATTGTTAGTTCCGATGTGATGGAAGCCTCAAGTATGAAAAAAGTTCAAAACGAAAAAAAAAAAATCCTTTAATCGCTAGAAACCTAACAATGTTAAAAATATCCACAGCTCTCTAAATCCCACACATATGGTCCCTCTGCGTTTCTCAATCCGCGAAAGCTTTCGCTATTTACCGAGGTGAAGCTCACAGAACGAAGTACACGATTCGTATGTGCACATTTATCTATCTATTTACACACTTTGTATTTCTTAAAAGATTTTAAACCTTTTCACGTGATTTTTGTTTTGTTTCATCGCATTTTTGTGAAATTCATAAAGGACGACTAATTGTTAGTTCCGATGTGATGGAAGCCTCAAGTATGAAAAAAGTTCAAAACGAAAGCTTTCGCTATTTACCGAGGTGAAGGTCACAGAACGAAGTACACGATTCGTGTGTGCACATTTATCTATCTATTTACACACTTTGTATTTCTTAAAAGATTTTAAACCTTTTCACGTGATTTATGACACGTGAAAAAATCTCATAAACACAAAAAATATATTTCCAAAATCCCCAAGTATTTTTTCAATTATCCCAAAAAACGAAATTGCACTTTTCAATTTTTTCTCTTCGAATAATGCACTTTTCCGTCACAAAAAAAAAGGTACAAAAATGTTTTTAATGGAAAATATGTACCGGCAGATGAGGCAAATGCACCGGTAGTGCATCGCGAGAGACAGAGAGAGAGACAAGTGAACGTTTCTCTGCCGTAACTTTGCACATCCCGGCAAAATATATGTGTGTGCGGCAGATGCATAGCCCCAGATAGACGCCTTGGGTACAGGCAAATTCTAAACGTGGATAATGTAATGTTAACCACAAATATTCCGTGCTCTGCTCTCGCGTATACTGCTCTGACGTGAACTAGCAGGGCTCGCATGAGTGTAGAAGTGTTTTGTGGGATAAAGTAATTCGTTACATATGCACGTGTATATTTTGGCTTATGTATATGTGCATATTGCACATATTTCGCGAGACGTGCAACTGCACGATGCACCCTGTTGGGAAAATGCAATACGCGTTTATCCATGTGAGAAATTTGTATTTGTATTATGTCATAGAGATGAACTGCAGCGTGCATCTAAATTGTATCTGAATGGGATATTTCAGGTTAAATTGAAGAAGCATTTTTTTATTGTTATCCTTTTAGTAGGTTGTAGGGCAAGATAACAAACAAATCCATTCTGATTTTCAGATACGAAAAAATCAGGGAAGTTTTGAAATTTTCGTAATTAATTCTTTAATTGCAATAACAATTTTTCAAAACTTTAATTAGGTCAACATTAAAAGATAAGGATATTTTTGGAAAGCTCATTGTAATTTTTTTTTTTTTTATAAGATGAAATTGGTTTGTTGCCTGTAGAATTCCTGATACAAGAAAATTTTAGTAAAATTTGAACGGATAAAAAAATATAAAATGAATTTGTGGTATTCTTTATAATTTATAATAACATTGCAAAAAGTTTTGTTTCGATTTGAATCAGAATTGCTTCGTAATTATGCAGAATATTTCGGCAATATTGCAATTTCTATGCTGCGTATATATAATATTTTTGACTAAAGACGTTTGAACTGGGTCAAAGGTCATAATCCATTCTGGTTTGAGGATGCAAAAACTTACGGGTTCCTCGATTAAAAAAAAAAAACGGAAATAGCCTCGTACTTAATATCGATGATAACTCCATGGAGGCCAACTTACCTGTAACATAAAAAAAAAACCAATTAATTAGTAACTAATTTACATGTTTGAAAAATCGTGAGAAAATTATTCACTTTTATTGCTTATTACAAAAATATAAGGTAAGAGTTGAAAATATTTTCTCATATTACGCAATTTCATTCTTCGTATTTAAATATCTCAAAAAATATATAGAGTTTTGATATGAACGAAAGAAAAATTATTCAAGCTGACATAAAAACTCAATGAAAAGTTAAAAATTTTATATAATTGCAAAGTACATCTCATACAAAATTATGATAGAATTGTGCTGTAAATTTATGACCAAATGAGTAATAAATAATACGAGAGTCTCTGAACTTAAAAATGCTTTATATGTGCATTTACAGTTCCAGATTGGCTAACTTTTTGTGCAACTGTCATGACCGATGTTTTTTTTAAATATTTTTTATTCTGTACTAAAGTTAGAAATAGATTGCCACTTGACTTTTAATTACGTCAGGAACTGGTCTTAAGGAGATGATCATCATAATGTACAGAAAAAAAAAAAGATATTTCGACCAGATTCAACGATGCATGGCTGAAAGTTTCATGAGACTTTGCAGCTTCATGATCGTAGCGTATCACCAAACGAGAGAAATTACGAGAATTATATATAGCGTGTCTCAATGAGACGAGAATTGCTTGTAGTAATACTCTTCTACATTTATTTTCGTGTACGCTTATATATATATATATATATATATTTGGCTATAAACTCCTATGTATATGTCTACTCATCGAGTAAACTCGAGAAGTTTCCTCGTGGTCGCATTAGTTTTCGTTATAGGTTGATTGTTGATTGTTTCACAGTGTAATTATAACTTTAACCTGATGACTGAAGAGCCAGACGATCGAGTCAGGAAAGGGCACACAAAACAGTTATTAATAATTTTTAATTACAATATTAGCGAAGGGAAAAAAGCTAAGAAAAAAAAAACGATTGGAACGAAGTGAAGAATTATATATTTATTCATTAATATAAAACGTGAATATGTGCTAAATTGCAGTTATAAAGTCAGAGCCAATATATGTATATTCTCGTACGCCAATTCATCGCTTATTAGCTCATTGAACCATCGATCGATTACAAGATCGAATTACTTGTATGAAATTATCAACCAACCACTCTAGTTGTCTAACATCATTAGGTAGAGTCGTGCCTATATATAAATTCTATAGTGCTCAAAATATGCACGTGATATATTATGTATGGTTAGGATAAATCCAGTTGAGTTGAAATGCCAGGAGAGATGAAATGGTTGATTAAATTTTGATTAATCTTCTCTCTATTATAATTATACATATTTATAGTCTCGTGTAGAAAATCTTATTGGTACTGCACAGGGATGTTTTCTAGCATCGTGAAATTTAGAGTACCATCTGGGAAATTATTTTTCCACCTGGAAGTTTACTTAATATATTCAGGATACAGTCGAAACTTCTGAACAAAAAGTGTCCCACCCATTCTGGATTTCCTCTACTATACATATAGATATGTTGGTAATGCAATTCTCTTTTCTCCCCTGTTAATTTTTTTTCCTTTCCAATTAATTTCTCAACAGCCCGGTGAATAATAATGAAGGTATATTTTAAGATATATTTATATTTCTCATTAGTGCGGTTGGGCATGAAGAAATCGGTTTTGTGGTTTATGTACACCCGTTACATATATCCTGCATATAATTCATATTTATAGGCATAGCTACATTGATTTCGGTGGTTAAAAAAAATAAAATATGATAAATATTATTAGGATATGTTCAGGATACGATCGAAACACTTTAACAAAAAGTGTCTCATCTATCCTGGACTTTACTGGATATCTAAGTAGGTATTCATTGTTTTTCCTTCTCGATTTATTTCTCAATACGTCCACAAATAATAATTAACGTAACGATGGCTTAAAGTGAAAAGAGTGTATTGCCTGTGTATAAGCAATATTTATACGCCTCTCTGATCGATGTTAGACCATCGATTTATTTTTTTCCCATTAGTCCAGTTGGGTATCAAGATATCGGTTTTGTGGTTTATGTACACCCATCATTTTATCCTATGCCTATACATTCATTTCGGTGGTTAAAAAAAATAAAATATGATAAATATTATTAGGATATGTTCGAAACACTTTAACAAAAAGTGTCTCATCTATCCTGGACTTACTCTACTGGATCTCTAAGTAGGTATTCATTGTTTTTCCTTCTCAATTTATTTCTCAATACGTCCGCAAATAATAATTAACGTAACGATGGCTTAAAGTGAAAAGAGTGTATCGCCTGTGTATAAGCAATATTTATACGCCTCTCTGATCGATGTTAGACCATCGATTTATTTTTTTCCCATTAGTCCAGTTGGGTATCAAGATATCGGTTTTGTGGTTTATGTACACCCATCATTTTATCCTATGCATATATATATACAAAATATCGATATATTTATATTTGTACAGCGTGCGTTACGCAAGCGAAAATTCCACACGAGTTCATGTAGATAGACATTATCGATGAAATTATTCCATATTGCCAGCGAACGAGAGCAAGAAAGATGGAAAAAGAGAGATACGTATTTTCGGCGTGTGTCTCGCACATGTTACGAGGGGTAAATCTTCATCGACGTCCAACGTCGTTATATCGATATAAATCTCTCTCTCTCTCTCTCCATTCAGCCGAAAAATCCAAGGCCCAGATCGATCACAATATTGTCATTTTATAATGGACAAAAAAAAAATAGTAGACCATGCAAAATTAATCAGGAAGGATCGAGCATATGTGAGCTATGCCATTGACCATTTTCGGCGTGAAAAAAAAATGGAAAATGTGAGAAATTTTGAATTGAAAAATATTTATATAAAAATATCAATGATTGACGAATAAAAAAAAGTATCATTCAAATTTCCTTAATTAATTATAAAATCACCCGAATCAATTAGTCAGATTGAACATTTTCATTTTTATTGAAAAAAGAAAAAACGTTTTGAATTCCAGCCCACCTACTTTTTCCTGAGACTTTTTTTACATTCCTAGTTTTTATTTCCGAGGAAAATTGCGCGGCGGTTCGTCAAAAAAATTATCAAAAAAATAGAGGGGGGAAGAGAGGTCCAAATCGATATACCATGGGCCATGGGTAAATTCCCCATAGTATATATAGCAAATTTCCTATATTCATACACATATAGATGATGGGCAAGGACCCCTATTATACGTTTCTGGCTTAATCAGTTTAAGTGATTTCAAAGGCGTAACGTAACGAGTACGAGCGGACGCCCGGAACCATCAGATGGAAAGATAGAGGGAGAGGGAGTGTGTCAGGGTGGTCCATCCTGCGTATGCGCGTGGGCGTTCCATATACCATATATATATATGAGTTTATGCCGAGTTACGCACACGCAATCTTGTCCCGTCTGACCATTCCGTCCCTTTCCACTTCCCAAACGCACGTGACATATATCTATATATAGTTTATAGTTATGCACACTCGTAGGCTTTCATTAAATTACCATACTAATTGCAGTCAAAGTTCTGGGCATCGTGGAAGCTTTTGCCACGCAGACGAGACAATTTATCGTTGGACAATCGACGATAAAACGATGTCCGATCGCGCGCGCCTCCACATGTGCTATCTTATATGTATGTAAATATATAGATATAATTCGGTTGTAATTAACGTTAACAACCGGACAACGTTGTGTGGGCAGTTGGGCTTGGGGAATAATCGTTCGAGAGCTGGAGCTTGAGTCTGTAAACTTTTTTTTTATACCGATCAAAAAGTTGGAAAAAATTAGAAATTGAGTATATATATGGAGTTGAAATTCTCTATAATGAGTCGATTTTGCCTTTGAGTCAATCGTTTCCTTAAGTTAATTATTTTTCTTAACTTAAAAATTATTTCCTCACTGGGAGTACAGAAGTTAAATTTAACTTATTAAAGGAATGAGAAACATTCGATTTATTGAAAATTTATCTTTTAATACGAAACTGTACAAGCGGCGAATATTTCGTTAAGTTTATTATTAAAGGCGAGTTAATTATCTTTAATCGTAAATTTGATATTTTTTCGATTAGTATCTACATAAATCCGTGTTAAACCTTTTTTTTCGTTCTCACTGCCATCTCGTATATAGATTAATTTTTTTTTTATTCGGTGTTTTTTCTTGTTAGTGATATAGCGGATGTGATCAATCACTCTGGCTCTGGTAGCCAAGATCCGACGTCGCTTCGATCAGCCTAATAGCAGGTAGATACAGCGGCATTCGGCTTCTCTATAAAGACTTGTCCTCGATCCAGGTATGCATCTCACCAGAATGGGAATACAAATTTACTATATATATATATATTATGTGTTTTATTAATTATACTCACTTTATATGTATAAGGAAGAAATATTTTTTTTTAATCCTGTGAAAAGATTACGTGAGGTTGCTTAATGAACAAGAGAGAGAGAACTTAACATTATACGGTACATAAAAACAAATATATATCGTGCTCGGGGTAAAATGAAACACTGTTGAGAAATAATTTTTTTTTTAGTAATATCGCAGAGCATAATATGAAGAATAATTTTCAAAGATCCTTCCAAATAAAAAGGGTCAAAAGATGATTGTAAAATCTTTGGGAAAATATTTTTGTCGAAAATATTTATCGTCAATTTTGTAATTTTATTGTACAATAAGATTTATTGAAATTTACATTTTCTGTAAGTGTTTCATTTTACCCCACTCTCCACTTTTACATTGATGGAAGATCGTAGCCTCTTCTCGGCTTCCTCTCCGACACTCCGGAATGTCGAACTGATAGATTTATACGCTGAGCCTCCCGAGAGGCTCGTGTGGTGCACTAAATAAAACAGCACAAACGTCGTCACCAGAGAGCCACTTTCGAAATTGCAACGTGCGAATTCGCGAACGAGCGAGATTCCATGAGAGACTATCAGACTTTTCTCTCTCTCTCCCTTTCTCTCGCTTTTACTCTGATTTACGAAAAAGACTCTATCTGCGATCGAAAGATGCCACGAATCCGAGTGAAAGATGCTCCCGGGGTGGATTTTCCGTCGCATTGCTGCTGTCTATGAATTGATTTATTTTTTCCACTATTGGACACTTTTGTATGGGAAATTCCACCTAAATTATAATAATCGAGTGTTTTGCCAATAAATAAATAAATACATAAGTAATAAATTAATTTATTTGGCCACATAAAATTCTAGGACATAATATGAATTTAAAAAAAATTGTCTAAAAATAATTTTACTGAACGTGGAATAGCCCATACGTTTAACGAGAATGACAAAGTTTTCTCGGGGGAGGAATTTTTTTTATGAACGGAAATTAGATTTAAAACATTAAAGTCATACATCCACCCCAGTGTGCACTTTTTTTATCCTATATATATATATATATATATATAAAATGTGTCTCTGACCTTGCCTATAGGTATTGGTGAGTAGCCCCCATGGTACAAATACGAGGGATTGGAATCGAGACACATGTTTCCCTTATGCAAGAGCTATATACCTCGATTTCCCCATCACAATCACCGAACCATGAAAAGGAATTAGAAAAATTGCAATTGTAGCGAGAAATTTTTAACGCCTCGATTTTCCATAATCCTTTTTCTCCCACATATGTTACATTATTTTTTTCATACGCGGAGGGTGTGTCCATCGTTAGCAAAAATTTTCAGATAACTATAGAAACCTTTTATTTTTACACGCTATTTTTACGCTGCAACTTATTTCGCGATCTGTCAAATTTTGTACATTAAGATTACACCTGAAATTATTCATTTTTTTTTTACTTTTATTTTTTTTTATTATTACTGACTTTTGGCTCGATTGTCATTTTACCAGAATTTCACCGAAATATTTTAACGCCACTCTAGACGTAATTTAGTATTCCATAAAAAGTGAAAATGCCCACAGTATGTCACGATGATGCTTTTGGGGCTTTCGTAGCAATTTTCAACGACTATCTGAGCGACACATATGACACACACACCACGAGGAGAGAACAATAACGAGATGTATACGTCGTTTTTGTGCACGTGGACCCGAGGAATATTTAATCCTGGCACGAGAAGCCATTCCCTGAGGATTCTACGGAACATTAAGGACCCCTCGGACTCCCGTGAATACTTTCACACCCCCCACCCCTACAATCTACCCTATTCCCGAGGTGCCCCCTTTGCTGACAATATTTTTTTTTCCTTCACGCTTTTGTCCCCTCTTGGTCTTCATGGTCGGATCATCGCGTCTGTTTTGTAAACCATTTTCCGCCACAACAGGGGGGGAGGGGGGACCTGTGAATTTCATCTTCGCCCCCGCAACGAGAATCGCCCTTTCTGCCCCCTTAATTCTCTCACACGACATCCCCTATGGGCCATTCCTCACCAACTCGTTCAACTTTTCCTTCGTTATCATTTTTTTATCCTCAAACTTTTAATAAATTCCACCTTGTACCATTTGCATGTGCATTCGATTTTTCTTTACGTAAAAATTATTTGCCACCCTCCAAAGTTGGTGAACGTTCAACTTGAAAATTCTTAACAAGAGACTTAACAATTTTTAATTAAACGTACAAGTAATTAAAATTGCTCGAAACAATGATTGGTTGAATCGAATGAAAAAATAAACAAATGCCATTTCAGATTGTCGAAAGCTCGTTCATTTGACAGAAAATGCCCCATACACTGTAGTAGTCCATGACTATGTATTTTTCGAGACGAGGGGGCACGGTGAACCGAAGGGGCACTTGGACGAAGATTGCACTCCTCTTCGGGCCCGAGGGGGGGAGGGGGGTGGACTCGAAATATTGCGACATACGCCCAGGGATTATGCACTACTCGCGGGGGTGCACATTAATGGTCTAAGGGTGGGTTTTTCGACGTCGAGGGTGAAGGTGCGCTCTTGCGTATCGATTGCAAAGCTTGCACCCCTAAATTCGAATCGATCGACACTCTTAGATAAAACGAACAGGTTCATCGATTTTGAGATAATAATAATAATAATAAAAGAATCAGTGATTTTTTCATGATTAAAGAAGAATTATTATTATTATTTTATTGGTTCTTTTTTAAATTCTTGTAGTAATTTGCTTAAATGAACGACTTTAATATCTCGATTTTATTAACTCCGTGACATTCGAATATATTCTCAATGTTATATAGAGGGCATGTAGGGTATTCTGGAAAACAGAGCGTAGAAAAATGTGAACGTCAAAATTTTTCCCGAGCTGAAAAACATTTTCACTTGCAGAGTGACAGAATTCCGGATGCTGTGAATTGCTGGAAAATGTGGGTATAAAAATATCCTACTGATACAGGATAGTCGTTTATATATATATATATTTATATATTTATGTACCGAGTAGACGTAGAACGACGTATGTGTAGGATAGTAAATTCTCGTGACGTGTATACATTTTCCATCTCTCTATCTTTCTCCACGTTGCCTTTCACAAATCGAAGACCAAAAAAAACGAGACACCTGTCGATTCTCACGAGTGTTGCCGGAAAAACGGCTCTGTCGTTTCCGACCTTTCCATTTCGATGCTTCTCCAAGCATCTACAGTGCTCTATTCACTGGAAAGATATGGGCATGTATATATATATATATTTTTTTTTGTATACATGAGATGTCTGTCTTTTCTTCAAGTTTAATGACAAATCGTGACCCAGCGACTGTCCACTCCTTGGAAATTAAAGTCCCTAAGAAACCCTAAGAGTTTTTGAATTTTCCAGAAAATGGCCAGCAGATTTGAAATCAATTTTTTCGTTCTATTTTGCTAAAATAAGTTGGTTTACTAAAATTGTTGTAACGCTTTACTGCTTCTATATACTCATTTTCTTCTATCCCTGATCATTTCATATATGATCCATTATTTTTTATATCGTTCCAAAGTACGCTCAAATTTATTAACATTTATCACTTTTCGCTCTCCAGAGTTATGAATTTTCAAAAATTTCCAGTGCATCTAAATTTTAATAGTTTAAATGTTATAAATTATAAATCATGTCAGGAAATTTTTCTAGCTATATTTAATCGTCTTGAAATTAATTAATTAATAATTTTTTTCGATACGGTTAATACTTCGGAAAATATTAATTATTTCAAAATACTCAGTCAAAATTTGAAAAAATTGCAACTCTGAAACTAGAAGCTTGATAAATTTCAAAAAAAAAAAGTATACTCTATATGGTGAATGATATAAAAATAATAATGTAGTAAAGTATGGAAGTTGTATGGAATGCCCCATATATATATATATTGGTATATATCAGGTGTGCGTGAATCACTCGAGGATAATCCGCATCGTTTATCGTGAAAATAGTATGGACCACCCCTTGCGCAATATAACGAGTTATATAGCATATATATAGTCATTATATATATATATATATATATATATATGCCTTTAGTGGGTACAGTGAGAAAGAGCGAGAAAGCCCATTGTGGCATTCTGTGATTGCGTTCCTCTCGGCTGAAATTGCTGCATTATGTATCGCGGAATATGCGATGCCATATTCATGTATTCATTGAATAATTGCTGGATTCGTATCTCTCGCTCGGTTCTATGTTCTCGCTTCTCTATTTCCACTCCTCATTTTCTTTTCTCCTTCATTTATCTCTAGGTAAATGGCCTAGACAAAAAAAAAAGTCACACCAAAACCATCATGGCTAATGAAGAAATTTGGAAAATAAATTGACAGCTGATTGACAGTATTCATAAAAAATTGTACAGATACGGTAATAATGGTAATTGCAAAGCTAATGTCGAATTTTCGAATTTACATTTCATGATCATCGACAGTTTGGAAAAATTGGATCAGTCTATTTTTTGATTACGCGTAAAATATTTTCCAAGTATATAAATGACAATAATAAAATTGATAATCACGGTTAGAAAAAAATGGCCTGAAAATTTCGGTATCACGATAATCACTTGATACGTGGTGGACACGAAAAGCTTCGAGATTTAGTTTCTCAGAATCCCCAGGGGCTAACAGAAAGAAATCTGGAAAAGCCAGCAAAAGCCAAAGAGAAAAGTGAATGAAAAAAAGAAAGAGAGAGAGAGGGAGAAGAAAAAAAATGTTGTTGGGATGCTCATTAGGAACTCGTGAATGGCATAAAAGTTTATGCATCGCCTTCATGAGGGACTTGGTTCAATTGCACGTTTGTTCACATTCACTACAAAAAAAAAAAAAAAATACATAATACTTATGCATCATTTACTGGCAATCGTCCCTTCGATCTCCCCCTATCTAAACTCGAATCTTTTCTCTTATCTTGATGGCGAGCTAGACGTTAATTATTATCGTACGGTATATACGCATATATATATACGTTTAGGGGTTTAGGAATTTACATGTTATATAAATGAAATTATTTTCATTTGATTTTATCAGAGTGCTTATTAAAATTTCACGAAGATGTGAAAAATCTTCGTGGATGCGATAAGAAAGTTTGATTTTTCTTAATTCTTGAAAAAATCTCGTGATGATAAAATAATATTTGCGCTGTTGATGGGGCTTGAAATTAAAAAAAAATCGGGTGAAAATTAATTATATAATAATAATAATAATAACAGCAATATTAATAATAAGATATTTTTGGTATCACAGAAGTCGAATATCGTTGGTTAATTCGGAGCTATATATATGAGAGAAATCTCTCACATTATCATATAGACGAGTATTTCGCCTACCGTTATCTGCAGGACACAATTTCTGCGTACGTCTGTGCAGATCCACGTTATATATACATATATATATATATATATATCTGTAATAGACTTTCTATGTTATATATAGGACATACAGCTAGCAATGTCATCGGGGTGTGCAACGATGTAACGTATTATGTAGTGCAGGGCCGAATGCACGATACATTATTATACATCAACAGTATACATATATATGATACGCACGTGCGTTCACGTGCCCTTCGTCCCCGCTCGATTCGTAGAGCGTGCCCTAAGGGGAATTTCGAAGCAGATACGAGGGGGCTCTTATATGCTATATATAAATATATATATATACATAAATATATATATATATATGTATAAATGTGCGTGTGTATATGTGTGCGTATTAAATATAATACATGTATATTATAGGTTGGTCTTCTTATCGTCGGTTTCATGAGAATGCGAGGGCGTGAACCAGAAGTGCTTTCCTTCCGACGAGGAAGTGACGATCACTGTACAAGCATCTCTCGACACACATATATATATATATATATATATATATATATATATATATATGGATATATGTGTGTGTGTGTGTGTTATATTATATATAATTGCACTCGTATAAGGATTAAGTGTAAACTCCAAGTACATCTTACATACGTAGTTTGCTCGAGCACAGAATTATATAAATACATAAATAAACGTTTTCTGTAACGGTACAGTACTGTGAGAAAAATTCACGCCACTTATCAATTTCGAGCCACGTTGATTATGAGCAGGTGTGGATAAAATGAGATACAAAAAAAAATGATATCCAACAAAAATGACAAGCATCGAATTAAATAATAAATTTTCATAATCGAATTAAATCGAACGACGTTTTTATAGGTTCTCATGGACATTTGAGGTTCCAATGACGAGAGAAAAATTCATAAAAATTGTTTCTGGGTTGGTGATTTTCTCTTCACAACCATCGAGTCGCTTGAATTTTTTATCACGAATTTCCGTCTGCCTAGGAATGAATGAAAAAATTATATATACTATAAATGTTGTATATTCTCCCGAGTATATTTTTCTGTTATATGCATATATATATATAGTATATATGTAACAGAAAACAATCATATAACTTTATAGAGTACATAACTATTTTTTTTTTCAGTAACACGAAGAGCCAATATTTGTCCAAACGCTTTTCATACATTTTTTCTCTTCGATTTTTTATGCGAAACACATAAAAGCCGCTCGGTTAACCAATTTCAATGAAAGGTACGTTAGAGAGGCCAGCAGTGTATATAGCAAACCCCTTGCCAAATTTTTATATACATTTATATATGGAATATTATATATGTATATATAAAATGTACCCTCGAGGTATTCATCGCCCTTTACCATTTTTTCCTTTCTCGCCGAGCCTCCCAAGAGATGCTCAAGGGCAAAAAAAGGACCCTTTGTGAATTTTGGCCCTATTTGCCAAATATTCGAAGAGAAATTCTCATTGGAGGGCGTCTCTTCTCGGCTTTAGAAGACAAAAAACTAAAAAAGTTTATTCTTTCGCTTCATTTTTCGCCGAAAAATTTGAGTATAGGTCGATGTTACGAATTAAACATTGAAAGTGCGGGATAAATTCATTGAGAGGGAGAAATTTTAGGTGAATCTCAGCCGCTAATTTATCCCGCAGGAGTTTCCTCATAGAGCCCGCAGGGCTCATTCTCTTTTACTCTTTCTCTCTCTCTCTCTCTCTCTCTCTCTCTCCTTCTACGTCTCTCTCACTCTCTCTTTTGCACAGTATATACTTCAAACCTTCTGTGTGTGTCTCACGTTCGACGATTACAACATGTAGAAACGTGGCAAAGGGTTTGTACACGAGAGCACAAAGCCTGCACCATAAGGGACGTCCAAAGAGCGCTGAGTATAGAGCGTGTACAAAAAAAAATCGTCCCAAACTTGGGACAAAGAAATTCACCCTTTACGAAAAACAGAAACTTTTTTACCAGCCAGAATTTACTACAAATCTTTTCTGTCAGAAATTAAAAATATAAATATTGATTCGTAGAAAATTTGAATAATCTCGGAAATGATTTTGTTTTGGAAAGTTTTTATTTTTTAAATCTCGATAGAAAAAAAAGCGTAAGTGCATCAGTGAAAAAAAATAGTAAAATCCTTGGAAAAAATAACAAAAGTGGCTAAAGATCCGAGGATCAAAAATAATTAACTCATTTTGCACTGTTAAAATTTTCGAAAATCCTTCTCAAAATATTTTTAGGAAAAAGAAAAAAAAAATCGAAGAATACGAACAAATTTAGCGGTAATGAATAATTTTGATACTCCCTGTAGAACGAAAGTGCAAGTGAGACACGACGTTTGGTGTGCTCGCTAAGTGTGGGTGAACACGATGCTTCGCGAATCCATTAGCCTCTGTAGCGCCCTCACATGCTACTGTTCCCACTCTCTTTACACGTACATGGAGAAACAAAGAGAGGTAGGGAGCGCGATAGAGAGAGAGAGACTATATATCTATGTGGTTCGCTCTTGGGTCAAAAATCTCTTTTCCAGAGGAGGCTCGCGAGTTTGATATTAAAAAAAACACCGATCACATACGAGCACTTCACAATTTCAATTTTTTTTACATATACACAACGAACGCAATTTTAGCACATGCCTGGCACGAGCAATTGACACGGTTAAAAATATATTTTCAAAACTGAAGCCACATCGTTCCTGCCCCGACTCTCGTACACAAGGCTACCCCGTTTGCTCTTTGACCTGGCAGATTGGGTGAAAAAATCAATTGATGAACACGGTTCAACGAGAGTGAACAAATCTGCCCGAGAGAACATGCAGGAAATAATAATTCGTCCTAAAATACAATAAATCAATAAATAAAGGAAAGTTCGATCTCAAATTCTATCGAAACGTTAGAAATTTCGATAAATATTTACACGATGATAAATAAAAATCAATTTCAAACTCTTGATAACTTTGTCAACGAATTTTTGTATTAAAAAAAATGTGATTGAAAGGAAAAATTGTGTTCCAACTAGGTTATATGTATGAGACTGGGTCAATCGATCATAGGGTTGCCGTATACATATGTATACGTGTTGGGCCATGCCGTAACTTTTTCCATCACTGCTCTTTCAGTTTTCCGTCATCGACTTTAGGATTCCAGGAGTCTGTGAAGTTACCCAAGAATTTTAGACCGGGACTCCAGCAACCCTAAGTTCTTAGTAACTCCGGGTTACTAACCATTCCAGCACTTTAATCAGTCCGGAACCGTAAAAACGTCGGTGTTCTAGATTCTTCCAGTGCCCAAGGCCCAGGTGCTCTGACAATTGCGTTTTTTTCGCCAATTGATTCCACTCCAATATTTTAAAAATTCCGGCACTGTGTATAGTTCAAGAATTAGTTAACTCCGGTATCACCGCAATTCTTTAACCCTAGTCGCTCTGTAAAATTAGTTCCTCCGTGAACCTAGATACCCCGCGTTTTGAGTATCCTGACGACTCCGGATACTTTGGTCAGTATACCCCACCAACTCCGTTATCCTAGACTCTGCGGCAAACCATTTTCTCCGGGACTCTAGATTTTTCGATACTTTAGCAGCAGTATTATACTGGGTCCGGGACTCGAACCACTTTTGTACTCCGGCAGTTTAGCCGCTCTGGGTTCTCAACCACTCCGGCAGTCTAGCCTTTCAGGAATTCTTACCGATCCGGTGTTCTAGACATTCTGGGCTTATACCTATTCTGTTACACTGCTCCGTGCGACTAGTTCTTTTCTCTCTTCACACTTCGGGACTTTAGCACTTCCAACCTAGTACGCTAGAAAAATTGGCTGAATAGACGGAATGGGGGACAAATAATTTATCCGTTTACATAATATATATATATATATATATATATATATATATATATATATATATATAAACACTGACGAGCTGTCGATAAAGCTACTTTGCAGCAATTACAAATACAACTGTACAAAAACGTGCATAGGAGACACATGTAGCATGCATATGTATTTTGTATGTAATACGTATGCATATGTACAGTAGCGTTATCGGCATCCCGCCAGCGTCTATTAGCGAAACTAACGAGTGTACAGTTGACAGAGAGTATTGCTCTTGTCGCTGCTCTGCTTATTCTCTCTTTCTCCTCTTGAAGAAAGGGGATACGTGACTGTGTGTGTATGTGTGTGTGTGTGTGTGTGTGTGGGTCACGTTTATTCCGGCGAATGGGGTTAGGTAAGGAGGGTAACGGGGTACCAACAGGCCAATCTCCCCCCGTGATCTCCTTCAGGCCTTAGGGAATTGTGCAGCTCTTGGTTCCTTCAGCCCATTCGCGTGTTACTCGACGACGAGACAAACCGAGCAGCGGCATAGCCAGGCAGCAAGTGAACAGTTGGCGAGAACACCACTCGCGAGAGACGATAGTGCATCTTCCTCTCTGTCTCTCTCTCTCTCTCTCTCTCTCTCTCGCCCTGCACCCTTTACTACGCTCATGTTCTTCACTCTCGCGGCAATATGGGCGAGAGCTACCGTTTTCAGATTAAAATCTTTTATACGTTTCGCACACACGTAGCATAAAAGCTCCATATCTACGTACCTTTCTCTCTCTCCCCCTTGCCCTCTCCCTTTCTTTGGCACTATGGTACTAATGCATATTTCACGCATTACTCGTTTGAGAAGCTTCTGCATGTTGGACAAAATGGCCTCGTAGAATTCACTAATCCGTATTTGTATCATCGTATGGATACAGAAAAAAAAAATTCCATCACGAATAAGAATTTTCCAAAAATTATTATTAAATCGACTGGCAAATTACTCTCGAGTGATAAATATAAATTGACAGTTTATGCGCATCTGTTTTATAGTGAAAATATACCAAATTTGTATTAGAATATTTTTATTACAAAGTATTATTTTCCTATAAATATATCGATGAACTAAGAATGATTCCACTTGGCTGGATGAAAAATTTCAACGATAATGGACCATACTCAAAAGGGTCAGGATAAAAAAATTTAGGTAGAATGTCCTATATATGTAGCTGCTGTACACTTATAGGTAAAATACAGTATTCGACATGTGTGAGGAAAGAGGCAGGATTCGTTCTTCTCATTTGAACCTTCATACACTTCAAGTATTCTCTTTCATCCCCATCCGTGTCATTTTTTATACACTCACGTACATGCCAGAGGGACAAGCTTTGGCGAGAAGGCTTACGGTTGAAGCAAACACTGTCCGTTCTCTCGACTTGTCCGAGAGAGAGAGAGAGAAAGCTTCAAGAGTAAGCTTGGCGTGCTTTTGATTTTATCTCTCCAATCCGCTTCGGCTGTTGGGCTTGCCCCCCCCCCCTCTCTCTCTCACTCCGTCTCTGTATTTCTATCTGAAAAGCCGATTCAACGAGAGCACTAACGTCACAGTGCCTTCGCACAGAGATTTCCAGGATAATATATAAAGGATTCTATATAATGTATAAATATATGTATAGGAGGCTCTAAAGCGTTTGGTTGGCTCGCTGGCTCTTGTGCACCAGATAATATTCTGACTGGAGCAACATCATACGAGACACTCAAAACACACGGGAGAGCCTGGACAGAGCCTCTGAGCTGTACGCGGCGGCGCCACCAGGCTTGATAGAATAGCTGAACAGGGATAAATGGAGTGAGAGCAACTTCTTGTTGCTCTCACTCCATGTATCCCAGTGCAGCAGCCAGTGCAGCAGCCTGAACTGATATCTCTGAGTCTCTGCACCGTTTATAGATAATTTCGGCTCATATATGGTAATGCATCAGAGGTGATTTGTATTTCCGGAAAGACATATTGATATACTCAATTTTTTTAATCGACGAAAAGTGTATTTTTTTTAATCATTATTTTTGTCTTGCAATGATGTATATTTTCATCTTCTTTTCGATTATCTGTCATCTTATCTTTTATCTGATATTTTATATTGAATCTTATCGTTTATCTTACATATTTTTTTATCTTTGGCTTGCTTTATTTCTCATCTTTCTTTTTCTCATCCCGCCTGCTCTTCTCAAATAATTTTTAAGAGGTCAATAATTTATCCCGCGAGCCTTGGAACAAGAAATCATTGAAGATCATGAGAGTCTCTGCACCGTTTATAGATAATTTCGGCTCATATATGGTAATGCATCAGAGGTGATTTGTATTTCCGGAAAGACATATTGATATACTCAATTTTTTTAATCGACGAAAAGTGTATTTTTTTTATAATTATTTTTGTCTTGCAATATTATCTCATTTTCTATCTTCTACCATGTATCTTTTCATCTTCTTTTCGATTATCTATTATCTTATCTTTTATCTGATATTTTATATTGAATCTTATCGTTTATCTTACATATTTTTTTATCTTTGGCTTGCTTTATTTCTCATCTTTCTTTTTCTCATCCCGCCTGCTCTTCTCAAATAATTTTTAAGAGGTCAATAATTTATCTCGCCCAGCCTTGGGACAAGAAATTATTGAAGATCATGCCCCCCTCTCAAATACACCATTATTTATTATTATCATTGGGTCAGATTGATAAATTCAAGAGAATAATTGCTAGTCGCCTCCACTATGAAAATAAATGCGTGAATAAAATCACAAACAATCCATCTTGATGTCGTCTGTGCAAAAAGATAACCAGACATAGACCGCATCAGACGAAATGACTATGGCGACGATAAGACGCCTTGCGATGTGCCCACGACGACCCTTTTATACCCTCGTCTATTCAAACACACGTATATTAAAATGTATATGTGCATATGTAGAAAATACATGTATCCACATTACATAAATGCACATATATTAGTCCATATGTATATATATGTATATATATGTATATATATGTATATATATGACCACAGATTGAAATAACTCTGATGTCTGCATTATAATAATACCAGAGAGTGCTGGTAATGCATCAACGTCTTATGGATGCAATACACGATGCACTTCGCCTCGTATTTTCTCTCTCTCGAGCTGTACCACCATTTTCATTTCATTTCTCGCGTATATTATTTTTTTTTCCCATTATTATTTTATCAATTCTTCCACATCTCTTCTTGTCCCTCCGTACGAGAAGCCATGAATTTCAGGTCTCTTAGTCACGGATGAGCGATGAAACGAGAGAACCATTGATTCAATAATAATGACGTTAGAACGAGGCGGGAGAGACGAGACTAGGCGTCTTGTTACTTACGATATGTATGTATGCTTTTATATGTATATAGAAGGGCAAGAGAGAGGGAAAAGGGCGACGTTCCTACAGTGCCATTTTCCTTGGTAAACGTCATTATGGCGTAGGATTATGTAAATTTTCTCGTTATCCGTTTCATGAGGGTTTGCAGCGTTGCGCTTCGTCGAATGCCCGCGGGTGGCGCTGAATAGAGAAAGAGAGACAGCGAGGGGGCGCCACTAGTGGCGCGTGGGTGACGCCATTAAACGTGGCGCTCTCTGACTTGAAGCCACGTTTACATTAGGCTGTCACGATCCAGCAAATCCAAGCACAAGCCAAATTAAAAGCTATATATATATATGTATATATATACTGTACATAAGTTTTTCTGTATCATTTTAGGCCACGTGATTAAAAAGTTGATGTGATCTTTGTGAAGCCCACGTAGAGAAAAAATCGACGCTTAAAAAAACGACTGTTTTATTCTTTGTCAGAAAAAAGTAGAATTTTAAGTAGAAAAAGTTGGTGGAAGTAGAAGTGGCTCAATTAATAATTCTTTCGTGGCCTATCGATCAAGCTATTGCTTCGATCAAGTTTAAAGGGAAGCGACGAATTTGGGTTAAACAATTTTAACCACAACACATATTTTTATTTACGAACAGAATACTCGTTTATGAAAATAAATTCGTTAAGTGTGAAATTTATTTGTTTGATTTATTCATTCTTGTTAATTGCAAACTGAAAATAAAATTATAATTTGAACTTTTTAAATTTTCCATTTAAGTGCTCAATCTGCAATTTAATTTTTTTTAGGCATTGCATGAGATTTTTTTCTTCATCTTCGAATTCGCTGTGGTGTAAAAATAGAATTATTATTTTTTTTCGTCATGGATCTGTAACGGTGCATTAGACTCTGACCAAAAATATTTCGTGGTTAACAGGGTCGAGATTTAATAAATCATTTTATTCAGAGCCCCTGGATCTTTATCAAACGCAATTGTTGCACTTGCTGCGTGGAATGTGCTCTTCGTATATATATATATATATATATATATATATATATATATACTATTTATAAACTTGTAGCCGCCAAACGAATTTACGAAGTAGTTGAAACAAACAATGAATATATACGAGTAACGGGGTCGAGTTCTCGCTTCACGATTAATTTATGCTATGTGCTCATCATTGATGCAATAATACATAGAGCGAAATATAAAGTAAATGAAAAGGGAAAACGAATGAGAAAAAAATAATAAAGAAAAAAAATTATAAATAACATTATGAATTTTCTATAAATGTTTTTTTTTTCAATGGAATAACGTTATTATAGATTTTTTTAACGTCAAATAATAAAATTAATTTTATATTTAAAAGAGAGAGTAATAAAACAATTGAAAAAAGTATTTAAATATATTTTACCACAGATTATATTTATTTTGTAGGGTAAATATTATAAAATATATTTTTGGGATGATTAATAAAGGACGATTCGAAGATGACGTTGGCTTGTTAATTTCTGCTATGAGCAATTTTTTTTTCGTATCTCATATAAAAATGACGTATGACACGATCGCTGAGAGATGTAAGAAAAAAAATCACTTGTTTGCACATGCCACGATAAAGCATACTATGTATGTATATGCTCATACATATCGACACATCCATCTATATATATATATACATATATATATATATGTATATATGTATGTGGTGGTCCATCTGAGGTTCGCGACCCAACGAACAGGTCTTTCCCGAGTGAAACGAGCGATATATACTCACTCACTTTATATTCGAGTAGACCTCGTTCAATTCGTTCGACCATAAATCTTCGGGTTGGCCGAAGCTCGTGGACGAAGAAGTTTCGACGCGTATAAACCGTAATTAAGCCCCGGGTGGCGGAGAGAGAGTCAGAATGTATGCACAGAGTCAAATGGGCCTCTCTGCTATGCTACGGAATACAAGAGACGTACGAGAAAAATACGAAAATGCAGGACATTTCAGGTCAAATGAACAGGGTCATGACCCTCGCCAATTAAATTTTTTCCCTTCAAAATATTTTCGTAGGGCACAGAAAAAAAAACCCTACACAAATTTTTAGATTAAAAAAAAAAATCAGTACGACCTTTATCAAGAAAATTTTAAATTGAGACATTCAGCAATTATCGATTGTTCAAAAATGTTTGCAGTAAATTATTCGTGAAAGAAGAAAAAAATTGAGACCTTTCTGAAGGTGAGGCTGGATAAAGTGTAGATGCTTGATGGTGATTCATTTTTTTGTTGTTATTTTTTGGTATTTTATATTTATGAAATTATTGAGAATGATTAATAATTGATAAAAAGTAATTAATGATTGTTAATATTTTTATTATTTTTCTATATTTCAATGATTGATAAGAATTCGACAGTTAATAATTACTCGATTAGGAGTGTCATTTTGGCATGAAATGCCACGTATAAACTCTGAAACATGGATGAGACTTAAATGGTGAACACGAGAGAGAAGTACGCAGTGCACTTACGGTTCAAACCGATTACTCAAGCTGGCTCGCCTGATTCCGAGGTTCCTTCCGCGTGAACTCCTAACGTACACTCCGATAAACAATATAAATATATATATATATATATTTGTATGTACCATTCGCTAACCAGATATATTTAAAATCAATAAAAATGTATTTATCCGTTCAATCGAAATTTACAAAAATTGATTTATTTGGATAAATCAATTTTTGTTAATTGCAAATGACCTTTCTACATTTTGAGACCCTATCAGATTGGGGTTTCTGGTTGATTACGAACCACACAAAATTATAGATCACTAAACAATTCTATGTGAGAATGCTAAAAAACAACAATTGTTATAATTTGTTTTTCAACATAAATACGTTATGAAATTTACGATAATTATCCCAGCTCGCTCTGTATCATGATATAAATCCATACGTACAAAATAAAAGATCGAACATCACGAGCTTCGAGTATGGGCATTCAGATAATTCTTCACTTTTTTGCCTCTCGTGTGTACCGGGGCAGCTGATGATGCTCATCGCGTGTACCGTGTAATTTTGCCAGATAATTGTTTCCATGCCAATTACCAAAATTGAAATGCAATTACGATAAATTAAAAATGTGGATAGTGTATACCGTCCACATAGAAAGCTATAATATATGATCATGCGAATTATTAAGTGCATATCTCGCTGCGCGCGCGCTCTTTCTACACTTTCTACACTTTTCATTGGCCATTGATTGCGGCTTCAATACCGAATTTCCGAGATATTATTGCAATGGATTTTTCAATGGAGAATAAATCGCATTTGTATCTCACTGCACTACATGCCATCTTCATTATCTGGCATTCAATCATTTCCTGCAGTTCCCATTATTATTATTATTATTATTATTAACAGTTAGGTGTTGGTCGTTATTCGCCTAGACCGTTTATGGCAGTTGACCAAAACGTACGGAAAAATATCATGACAACGCAAATAACAATTGACACCCATGAACCAGAGATAATGACATACATACTCAATATTCTGACGAAATACATCAGCCCTAAATACAAAAGAAACAGTATCAGAGCAGACTTTTCTTCGTTTAGAATCTCAACTATATACATACTATTTATATACTATACTATACCATACCATACCATACCATACCATACCATACCATACCATACCATACCATACTATACCATACCATACCATACCATACAATACCATACCATACCATACCATACCATGCCATGCCATGCCATGCCATGCCATACCATACCATACCATACCATACCATACCATACCATACCATACCATACCATACCATACCATACCATACCATACCATACCATACCATACCATACCATACCATACCATACCATACCATACCATACCATACCATACCATACCATACTATACCATACCATACCATACCATACCATACCATACCATACCATACCATACCATACCATACCATACCATACTATACTATAGTATGCTATAAATATACTATACTATACCATACTATAAATATACTATAGCTATACTATAACTATATTGTATTACACAACATCCTTAAATTACGTCTTGCATCGCATACTGTTGTAATGTAATCGTATCAAGGGCCTGTTGGGCTTCACATCCGAAGCAGATTTGCCCTTTTTCTCACTCTACTGCTAGGGATATTACGATGACGACGACGTCGACGACGTCGACGACGAGGAGGATGAGGATGTATCGCAGCAACATTGGATTCGAGGGTGCAATCAAGTCGGCATTGAATACGCTTGTTATGCTCACGAGTAGTTGCAAGTAAATGCATACACATACGCGCGTACACACACACACACACACACACACAGATATATATGTATATATTAAAATAAATGTATGTGCGAGTCTGTTATGTGCAGAAAGAGCAAGGGAGGATCGGAGTGTATAGGCAGGCTCGGGTTAGAACATCATGTGTACAGCGAGAGACATATGGAAGAATGACTGACACATAGTGAGCAGCACGTGCGCGCCAGCCATCATAAATTCGTTATGTCACGAAATCTACGATATTTTAGCCAGTGAATAACGACTGTACGAATAAATATATCAAATTGTGCATCAATTACGTGCATTTAAGATCGAATAGAGTTTATGAAACAGTATGAAAAAGGAGGAATTATTATGAAATCACTTTAGTGTCATATCGCTGAAGATGAAACATAAAAAAATTTACGAAAGTTCACGCACTGCGCAGCACGTGCGCTGTTATAAATTCGTTTTCACAGAATCTGCGATGTTTGAGCTGTGCATACTCACGAATAAATATGTCAATAGGCCAGGTGAATTTAAGACTGAAGAGTGTTGATGAGGCAATAGTAAAAAAGAGGAAGACAATGCAATCGCTTCAGTAAATACATACTTTGTGAAACAATTTGACGTACGTGTCTATTAGTGTAACAATCACGAAGTCTAGACGATAAATCAGATGGTCTAGACGATTTTCATGAAATTGAGATTTCACGTTGGGTCAAGTCTTGTCCTCGTATTATATAATAAACGACAAGGCTGGCTCATGGAGTTTAAATTTATCGAAACTCGACAGATTTACTTTGGGGTCATTCGGCCGCTTAGAATAAATCAATTTTACGAATCTACCTGTATATTAATATTCATACACTACGCCATCTATCATTAGATTCGACAATTTTGGGATTATGTCATCGTTCGCCAGAGTGGAGACCTGAAAAAGGGAAGCTCATAAACCTGTCCTTTCGAATGTCACGACGGTACATTTTAATGCCGTTATGGCGCTGCTGCAGTACAGTCTGGTAGGTCCCCGTCAGATGTCACTTTAGTAAATTTCCCGACATTCACAAGATTCTCGAGATTCTTGGTTCGTACGCTATATACGACTATATACGTATAAATGGGGCCATATATGTATATATATATATATATCAAATTTTAAAGCCGCGTATGCCTGTCTCATCGCCTCATAATAGTTAGAAGTTTGTGCATGAAGAGCACGTCATCACGAATAGAGCCGACAAAGGATCACACAGGGAACCAGGAGCATTGAGACTTTAATGAGGCATCATAAAATTCAGCCAGATTATGAAAAGTGGAATCACTTTGGTATCACTAAGTAACAAGTATCAGCATTACATCTGGTAGATAAATGTCAATTACTTTCTACCAGTAGTCGTAATTTAGTATTTTTTGTGAATAGTTAACAGATTAATAATTCGTAGCAATCTTTACATTCTCTAGCAAACTTTACACTTTGAATTTACATTCAGATTTCACATTCAGCCTTTACATTCATCATTATATCTGGTCGACAAATGGCCAATCTCTCGAAGTAATTGGAATTTACTCTTTTTTGTTAATCATTGTCTGATTAATAGTTTGTAACAATTTTTACAATATTTAGATTGTAAGATTGTTTCTAACCATCGCAAATTTGAACCGACTGGGTTACAGTGATTTTTCACTCGCATTGCTTTCCAATTACATAGTATCTGGATTCGAGATTACCGAACCAGATCAGTTCCATATAAAACGCTCCTTGGAGCAGACAGAAATGGAGTTTGAGGTGTACCAAAATCACCATCGATCGCGTTGAAATCGGATAGGCTTGAGAGGGAATTTGGTCCACCGGTCATTTGCAGACTCAGCGAGAAAAGGAGCTCATATATAGGCATATAAATGTTACAAGAACATATACATTTTTTTAGGGTTCTCCCTTTATAGGCATTTATATATCAGAATAACTCTGTACAGGTATTCAGTAGAGCATGCAATTAACTGAATTAAATTTATGCAATTAAGGACCGAATACATTTTTCTTATCCAAATTTTATAGTTTGTCTATTAATAAAATTGCAAAAATAGCAAAAAATTATAGAAACAAATTTAAAATCAGGATTCCATTTCAGCTCTACCGCGAGAGTTCCTCACCTCCGACAAAACTCCCCTCCACTTCGTCTTCGTTCTTCCCTTTCCACGGTACAAGGCCTGGAGCATTGCGTCGCTGGTTCGAACTAAGTACAGAAGTAGCTTCCATTGAATACAATAAAAGCTCCCCGTACTAAAGTGGCTTCTTAGCATCCAAAATTGCATTAGTCAAATTCTTTCGCGTTCCCTCTCTCATTTTCCTCCTTCCTCCCTCTTTTCGTAAGTGAAAAGAAAAGTTGAAGAAAAGAGGCAGACAGAAACCCTCGGGGTTTGCTTCGCTGCCCATACCAGCATCCTTGATAAGAATAAGAATAAAGGATGCAAAAATCTTGGAAAATAGAGAGAGAGAGAGAGAGGGAGAAAGTAGGCTGAGGCTAAAAAAAGAATGGAAAGCCTGCTGGGGATTGGGACACTCGACAC
Source organism: Dyspetes luteomarginatus (assembly GCA_963669185.1). Lineage (NCBI taxonomy): Eukaryota > Metazoa > Arthropoda > Insecta > Hymenoptera > Ichneumonidae > Dyspetes > Dyspetes luteomarginatus. The sequence goes on from OY769912.1 coordinate 754,530, forward strand.
GTATACAGAAGCAAGCCCAGCATCAGAGCCAAGGGTGAGATTTGCCCCTTTCCAAAAGTGTACGCCATTGCTGCAGGGCAACTCTTGAGAATCCCCCTCCTGTCTGTGTGGGACCAGCGTGCATTGCGATGTAATGCGAAACTAAAACAGAATTATCCGCGGGGAAGCTTTTCACCCTCTGTCGGCTCCCTGCGCCGAAAGACCGAGAGACCAGAAAGGGGGATGAGAAGCGTGTGCGGCGACTGTGGCCAGCGAAGGGTTTCGTTCCACACGTGGAAGCCCAGAGGAGTAGATGAGTGTGGTCTTGGTGAGTCTGGTTCTAGACCAGGGAGGAGGTACGAAGCTCGTCCTACTCGCCGTACGTCCTACCATAACGTAATTTTAGGACACAATATATGTATAGGTGACAATGGTACTTAGATGTCAAGCTACGTGGCTGGAAGGTCAAACGTCCAAGTGATGAATTTTAACCGATAACAAAAGGTCCACGAACGTTATGGCGTTTCAAGAAAAAAAAGGGTTTCATTATTAACTGTAATGTTCGTTGATAAATTTCATGTGTTCTAAAAACAATTTTTAAAGCCGAAAAAAATAATAAAAATTCACGTTGATCACTGGGATGAAATTTTAAAAATTATGAATAGAAAACGTGAAAGAGAATCGACTTTGGATGTCAAATATAAATGACAGGAGGACGCCGATATCTCGAACGAGACGAGCTAACAAAAATCCGTGAATCTGTCGGACGATATCTAGAGGGATGCTGGAAAAAAAACGAAAAATGGGGAGGGTACAAAAAAATTACTCGTAACAAGGCTCGTACCGCAACCGCAAAGCGAAATAAAGAGAGACAGACGAGTCGAGCTATGCGGATGACTGACACGCACTTTTTACATCCTGTCTACGTGTCCTTCCCACTCCGCCATTTTTCTCTCTCGTTATACCCGTCTCACCGTGCTTCGAGTCAGCCTCAATCCTCTCCCCTATCATTCGTCCCATCAATTTTTTATCCACCCTCGAAATTATCCGTCAAAAAACCTCTGCGTCCGATCGAGGATGGCGCGTGTCGTTCGTTTTTTTCGACTATCGAATTACTCGTTGTTTCCTTCTATATCATATTCGTTTTTTCCTATATATTTCTTTTTTTGCATTCTACAGGAGTAGAACAATGGCTGGCAAGGAATTTATTGTATACTATATATAATATGAGAGAAATCGACTTATAAGCGGACTGTTTGAGTTCGATATACATAGCTGTCTGTATTTATCGGCGGGCAAATGACCAGCGATGCTTCGTGGTATAAAGAGAGAATTTATGGAAACTTATGACATTCGATTGAAAGGTATTCATAAGCTTTTCGAGGTCAACTTTCATGTCATGACGAGGAACGAGCAAAGCAATAATTTTTATGTCACGTCTAGAATGTCGTAACTCTCACACAAGTACTTAAGAATTTATAAAAATTGTCATACGACGCCATTTTATTGTGAATTGTTTATTTTTATTTTTTTCAAATTCTCTCGGTCGTTCTGTAAACGTAGCCATATTTTTTTCTTCTAATTTCCCACCGAGACTCAGAGGGGTGAAGCACGAGTGAAATTCAGGAATGGAAAAGTACCACGAGGGCTGTATATGTTCAGGTGTTCCGTGGTGCTGGGGCAAAAATGCGAGGATTTTCTTTCATTTGAATACCAGAGTAAGAGGAAGAGAGAGGGCGAGAGTACTTGCGAGAGAAGCTCGTCCTCAATTTTCCAAACGCTTCTCGTCTTCTTCTGAGCGTTGCAAGCTTGAAATCCGCGTGAGCTTTCGCTCTCATTCCTCGAATCCCACCTTTTGCGACCTTTTGGGTAAGCTGCTGTTCTGTATATGTCCACTCTCGGCCCTGTGGACGTGGAACGTTCACTGGGATTTTATCTTAACTGGGATTCGCTCACAAAGTTCAGCACACGGTTTATGCTAACCCGGATTTTACACGTCTCGACCGTGAGGATGAAAACTTTTGAAAACGTCGACAAATTATACGGAGATTAAAATTTCATTTTATTTTATATATTTTTTTTTTACCAGGCATTTTTTTTTATTTTTATAACGCATGTAAAAATTGTGAAGTATTTTTTTTAATGATTTTCAACTATTTTTATAAATATTTAAATATAGAATATAAAAGAATAAATAAATATATAAATCAAAAAAATTTCCATACTTTAGGTGACATTTGAAAATATCTGGAAATACTTCTTCTCATTATGGTCTGAATTCTTATCGATAATAAATTATCACTTGTCAAAAGGGTGAAAAGCTCATTTTCAATTTTAACGAAATTTGAGAGCCTCGATACTTCTTCTATGTATGTAATTTTTTTTCTTCTCTGAGATAAACGCGAAACCAGCACAGGTTCCCTGACGACTCTGGTGGGTGAGAGAAAAAATGAGTACGAGAATGAGAGAAAAGAGTGAGGAGAGGGCAAGGGTAAAGTCATTGCGCTCTCACGAAAACGAAGGGTTCGTCGCTCCTGCACGAAAGACTGATTTACAATACCCGCTGGCTCTCGCTGGCCAATTTGTCAGGGATGTCTACCCGCGTTTACTTTAATTAAAATCCTTTTCCTCTCCCTCTCTCTCTCTCTCTCTCTCTCGCTCTCTTTGACTCTCATTTTCAAACTACTCTTTCATTCGAAACGTGGCTGCACGTTTTACACCCCACATACATATAGATATACTCCGATAGAGATAAGCTGATTTTTTGTTGTTGATTTTATTTATTTTATTTAAAAAAAAACACTCGCGATGGATTTTCAATTTTTTATTCAGTTAAAAAAAGCTCAATCAACGACTTTTTTAGTTAACTTTGACCATAGATAATTTTATTAAATACGAAATCTTTATTAGAGTTATGAGAAAACAAATTTTGGGGACAATTTTTGATGTCCTGCTATTTTTATTTCACAATTAAACAAATATTGTCATTCGCTGAAGTCAATACTTTTTCGATTGTCCGCAGGTAATTTTTTTAATTTCGAAATATTCCAATTGAGAAAAAAAATATTTCAAGTACAATTTTTTATATGCTGCACTTTTAGCACACCATTTTTTACACCTTTAGAAAACGCACCCTTTGCATATTGTACCAGACTTTGCAAAGCTCATCCGAGAGAAATATAAAAAAAAGCTTGAGTTGTTCTCGTCACGTCTCATTTCACAAAACCCCAAGCGAGTTTTTGCACTATTAGGGACAAAAAATCTTCATTTCATATACGTCCCCCTCGGAGGCGGGGGGTGGGGGGGGGGGATTAGCGTGCGTTTATCGTTCTCGAGCTTGAGATAATCCAACACTCGGCTCTCCTACACGTTTTCGGCTCCCATCGAAAATGCCTCGTTTTCCATCTCGTCTCTCACTATTTCGTGACTCACTTTCTCTCTCTCTCTCTTTCTCGCTCTCTCTCGTACATATCCATACATATATTTATACAAGTGTACCCCTATATATACATATATGTATATATATACCCCTACCTATATATACATATATGTATATACCCCTACCTATATATACATATATGTATATATGGAGCCTTCCACGCTACTTGAACTATTCACAAAATGAATCTCAATTTTTTTCCAGTTAGGTGATATTACGAAAATTAATCGGGAGTAGGTTTAAGCCGATCTCGCTGAAAATCACAAAAGATATTTTTTTTTTAAGCCATATCTGTATTTTTTCTTTTTCCACAAAGGAAAAAATATTTGCCATTTTTGTTTGAAAATTTTTGCATTAAAACAAAAGAGGAAATATTCTGTTTTTTAATCGTAGTGGCAAATAATTATTGTGAAAAATTATATTTATGAAACTATTAAATTTTTCGATGAAAATCTAAATATTGGAATAGCTGACAAAAAAATTTGATCTTTACGAATGATTTTTTTTTTGTCAGTAAAGTGGCTTGGAATGCCTCATATATTTGGGTATAGACACAAATATCCATGCAACATTTTCGGAGGACGTGGAGACGGAATTTATGAGCGAGCTTGCCAACGTTGTAATAATCCGTGGGGGATTATCTCGGACGCTCGAGTTCTTTTACATTCCACCCACCCCTCGATATTGTTCATCTCACATAGGACGAGATGCCCAACTTCTCGACTGCTAAATAGTATACTGCAATTATATGATATATATATATATATATAGTGCAACGAAGGACGATCGACGATTATTACAGCGTCCCAGCCTCGAAAATACAGGCTGCAGTACATCCCCTTCTCCCAAAGAGCCGCCATATTACTCTGGTCAGGAAGGGAGACGACGATCCTTTAATTACGAGGGTGATCGATGATATGCTCGAATTTTCCTCGCCCTCGAACCGTGATATAACTCTCTCTCTGTATCGCAAAAGAGACGACATAAATTGCCTCGCATTAATTACTGTTATTACTTATGCGGTTCATAACCCTCGAGATGGATCGATATGCGCAATTTTTATTGAATTTTTGTAGGCATAAATTGTTTTTCCCATATTGTTTAGAAGAGCATAAGAACAAAGTTATTGTGCCCTTAAAAATATATCAAAGTTTAAAAAAAGCACATTGTCTGAAAATGATATTAAATTCACTGAAAGCAGAAATAAAATATTTCCTCTCTTATTTGCATTATTTTTTGTCATCAAAGATCACACTGATACTCGTACCTTGTTCGGTGGATAAAAATTCTTAGGGCTTGACAGAATTTAGATCGATATGCGCAATTTTTATTGAATTTTTGTAGGCATAAATTGTTTTTCCCATATTGTTTAGAAGAGCATAAAAACAAAGTTATTGAGGCCTTAAAAATATTTCAAAGTTTAAAAAAAGCTCATTGTCTGAAAATGATATTAAATTCACTGAAAGCAGAAATAAAATATTTCCTCTCTTATTTGCATTATTTTTTGTCATCAAAGATCACACTGATACTCGTACCTTGTTCGGTGGATAAAAATTCTTAGGGCTTGACAGAATTTAGATCGATATGCGCAATTTTTATTGAATTTTTGTAGGCATAAATTGTTTTTCCCATATTGTTTAGAAGAGCATAAAAACAAAGTTATTGTGCCCTTAAAAATATTTCAAAGTTTAAAAAAAGCACATTGTCTGAAAATGATATTAAATTCACTGAAAGCAGAAATAAAATATTTCCTCTCTTATTTGCATTATTTTTTGTCATCAAAGATCACACTGATACTCGTACCTTGTTCGGTGGATAAAAATTCTTAGGGCTTGACAGAATTTAGATCGATATGCGCAATTTTTATTGAATTTTTGTAGGCATAAATTGTTTTTCCCATATTGTTTAGAAGAGCATAAGAACAAAGTTATTGTGCCCTTAAAAATATTTCAAAGTTTAAAAAAAGCACATTGTCTGAAAATGATATTAAATTCACTGAAAGCAGAAATAAAATATTTCCTGTCTTATTTGCATTATTTTTTGTCATCAAAGATCACACTGATACTCGTACCTTGTTCGGTGGATAAAAATTCTTAGGGCTTGACAGAATTTAGATCGATATGCGCAATTTTTATTGAATTTTTGTAGGCATAAATTGTTTTTCCCATATTGTTTAGAAGAGCATAAAAACAAAGTTATTGTGCCCTTAAAAATATTTCAAAGTTTAAAAAAAGCTCATTGTCTGAAAATGATATTAAATTCACTGAAAGCAGAAATAAAATATTTCCTGTCTTATTTGCATTATTTTTTGTCATCAAAGATCACTCTGATACACGTACCTTGTTCGGTGGATAAAAATTCTTAGGGCTTGACAGGATTTTTATTTTTTTTTATAGATTTGATTAATATAATTTTGCGATAACTAAAATTTTTGTTACGAACAAATAAAAATCTCACTCTCTTCTCAACCCTCGAGGCTGTCCTTCTACACGACGATGGTCCCCAGGGTCGAGTTCTTGAATATATACGATTGTATATACCATCGCATAATGCCCGGGTGACGCATGGGTAGTCTGCATAACTGCAGTCCCAGAGCGATTTACTCTTGCGATGAGCATGAGGGATGCAGCGAAGGGAAAGGGATATATATATATATATATATATATTGTAGCCTCACTTGGGTCCTGAACCGGCGACGTCTGGTCGCCACGGATTCTGCACCGTCGCTCGTCCATCATCCCCTCCGCAAACTCCTCTGAAACCCCCGAACATCCAAGGGTGGATGATCTCTTCGTGCATTTACCACCGATCGCACCCCAGCATGAAAAGACGCAGCGTTTTAATTTACCACCCCCTTAAAGCCACCCTCATCCCAAACTCGTCGTTACGAGACCTTTCACTTTCTTCTCAAGCTCGAACAAAATTTCTCACATTGCTCTGTTATTTTTATTTATATTTGTATTAATTTTTTATTCTTTCATTGCAAATAAATATTTTTATTCGATTTGGATAAAGTTTTAATAATTAAAAAAAATATTCATAAATAATGCGATAATGATACATTTTTTAGGGTTAAAATAATAATGAGAACATTCGTATTCGTTGATTTAACATGGGAGGCTGTTTAGGTCAACATTGGCTTTATCTTGTTGTCGAATTAACGAGAAACTTTTTTGTTGAATTAAGAAGGAAAAATTGTAATGGACATCCTCGGTGATAAATTTTTAGTGAATTGAATATTTTTTATTTCAATGTGGAAAAGAGCTCTAAATTTTCTTCGAGTAGTTAAACAAATGGAATAGAAAAATAACGACAATCCATTTGGAAACTTAGTGTTTCGAGGCTTGATTTAAATGTTAACCTAAAAATCGAGTTAATTAATTAATTAAATGGACTCATCTTACAACTTAAATAAATGAAACATTATTCAATCTATAATCTTAAAAATTCTTCAAATAGTTATGAAAAAAAAATATAGCGAGACGTTTTTGAGTGTTAAAAGATTACAAAAATTGATAATGGCCGGAAGCTTTCGTACAACTCTGCCTGAAAGACAAAAGCTCACTTTGCCAACTCACCACTTAATTTTAACTTTCATTCTCGCACATCTCACAATGAAAAGAAATCCTCCTCTGCGACGATTCTCGACGAGATTACATTTGTAAAAAAAATACCCAAATCTTCAGAGGGCTGAGGGTGGTTTTCTTGCCCTTCTGACGTTTCACACAGGAGGAATTTCATTTAACAGTCCTCTTCCTCCGAATCTACGAAGTAATAAAGTACTTACGCAGCCTCTTCACTGCCAAGATGTAGGGTCAATATGGGGCATTCCATCTCAACTTGTCCGTAATATGATCCGAATGTGGTTCGCCTGTTTTTACATCAAAATTTTTCGTTTTTTTTTTTAAGCACGATCAACTGTTACTCAAAATGTTCATTTTTCCATTTTGAATGTTTATGATTTTTTAAAAACAAAAACAACAAACTGCATGCGTTAGAAAAAAAAAAAAGGTTTTTCGACCATAAGGTTGAAAAATAATCATTCATAATCAAGGCTAATTATCTTTTTACGAGACCCACATGAAATTAGACATTAAATTAATTGATTTAACCGCGTAATTTTTTACGATAATTTTTAAATTTTACAACATACGAACATCTCGCAATTCAATCGCAATGAAAGCTTAAAAAAAATGTGTTCCTGAAATGCGACGTACTAAAAATATGAAAAAAATTCAGTATTCTCTACGTGCCAGAATGAATAATTAAAAAAAAAACTAATTGAATCCCTGAGGATCGGATATGGTCAAATTAAGATGGAATGCCCCATATACACCATAACATCTGTTTTGTAGCTTTCCGCATTATTACAGGCACTGTCTAGTGTGAGGAATAAAAGTGCGTCTACTGTTTTCAAGAAGGGCTTAAGATGTGCTCGTAATTCACTGAAAGATTTAAGTGGTGTCTGTGGATTGTTCTTCAGTAGTTATAAAGTATATAGTACATAAGCCTGTACATATATACCCACTACTACTTATATACAATGTTATCTCTATATATCCCTCACTCGTCCCGTTTATATAATAAATCACGAAGATTTTTGTACCTCGGGCATACGACCGAGGGATGTATATATAATACATGCAAATATAACGAGAAAAGTTCGAGGATTTATTCATCGCGAGTAGCGAGCGGGCTTCTTGTCTCAGTCAGTAGCGTACCCACAATGGTAGATGTACTTTATTTCTGCAGCTCAGACAATTCTATCCTCCCCATACGGATCTATGCCTATATATAAATATAAGTATATATGCTGTCATATATATATATATATATATATATTGTTTGTGGAAAATAGTATTAGCGATTTATAAATGAATCAATATAATATATGACAGCATATATACTTATATTATATATATATATATATATTGCCACAAAAAATGGTTTACAATAAATCACATTTATGCATTATTTCATAATAAATTGCGCTATAACAAAGCACCAATCCTTATCTATTATAATATATGAACTATATCGTACGTCATTTCGTCACGTTTGTTTTTAATCGAAAATACCACGAACGCATATAAAAAGTGCATAGAGAGAGAGAGAGAGAGAGAGAGAAGAGTATGTGTACGTGACGAACGTTCGAGGGCGAGTCGACTGAATGGAAAATCGCGTCACGATACACCTCTGTTGCATATCATACATGAACGTACAAATATTTATGTATATATATATATCTATAGTGTGGTTTCTATATCATACCACGCACTCACCTGGAAGGTAATAAAACATCCGGTATCGCGTCGAGTATCTCGTTCGAGCTCTCTACGCATACATAAATATACAAACATAGATAGTAGCATATATCTGTATTATATAAAAGGCAAAAATGCCTCTCGCTCGTACAGTTATTGACCAATGAGATGAACAAAATATTTTTGGCTATTTTGAGTGGAATTTTCGTTTTTTTTTTTTTCGTGAAACGGCATTTAAAAAAAAAATGTTTATAGATTGTTGAAGTCAAGGAATAGTCTTGTAACATTATAGACTTGTTATTTAAAAATGTTAATAACTTGGAATACTTTCACTTGGTACACAGTTCGTTCAATTGTCATACATTAAATGTGTTGATATATGGAGTGATTGAACCGTTGGTCAAACCATACAATCTGGTCGTCTCCGTGGTTGTCACTATCCGCGTTTCATCACCCTTGTTCTCCCTGTACCATTTTTTTTTTTTTTTCATGAAACGGCATTTAAAAAAAAATTGTTTATAGATTGTTGAAGTCAAGGAATAGTCTTGTAACATTATAGACTTGTTATTTAAAAATGTTAATAACTTGGAATACTTTCACTTGGTACACAGTTTGTTCAATTGTCATACATTAAATGTGTTGATATATGGAGTGATTGAACCGTTGGTCAAACCATACAATTTGGTCGTCTCCGTGGTTGTCACTATCCACGTTTCATCACCCTTGTTCTCCCTGTACCATTTTTTTTTTTTTCATGAAACGGCATTTAAAAAAAAATTGTTTATAGATTGTTGAAGTCAAGGAATAGTCTTGTAACATTATAGACTTGTTATTTAAAAATGCTAATAACTTAGGATCCTTTCACTGCCAGCGATAAATGGTTCAGACATGATAAATGCTAAATCATTCAAACTTGAAAATGGAAAGTCCCTTGAGCTTTTATCAAAATCTTTTTATAATTTTTTTTAAGTCGGGTAATGAATTTTTGCATGCCCCCATTCTTTCTTCGATTTTGGTCATTTCCGGAGTGGTACACAATTCGTTCAATTGTCACACATTAAATGTGTTCATATATGGAGTGATTGAACCGTTGGACAAACCATACAATCTGGTCGTCTCCGTGGTTGTCACTATCCGCGTTTCATCACCCTTGTTCGCCCTGTACAATTCTCTCGTTCATCCAGTGTGTCGCTTTAATAATCATATAGGGATCTTCGTGTCGCGGGCATTGCGCTTCACATGCAAATCGGACAATCACGCGTGATACTGTCCAGAGAATTCAAACTAACGCCTCTCTCCGTTTCTCTCTGTCTCTCTCTCTCTCTTATACGTACATGGACACGCACACACATGTATATATATATATATATATATATATATATATATATATATATATACATATATATATATAAATATATATATATATATATATATACATATATACATAAATATATATATATACATATATATATATAAATATATATATACATAAGGATATATATATATGTATATATAATATCTTCTACTCGCATGGATTGCACTGCACATCGCTAGTTTAATTAGATTGCCCACCCCCACGCCAATTTCTACCCCTCACAAATCCAGCATTCCCTACTCACACACTCTCTCTCTTTCTCTTTCGATCCTCCCGTGAGTCGCGATTCGCTGCCCACGGTTTCTCGCCAATCTCCGACAAATTCAAAGTGACAAGCCCATATACGAGACTAAAGGGTAAGTTCTGCCATACAAACATCCCCATGGAATGAGAAAAAAAAAATAGATATTCGAAACATAATTTTTCGGCGATCTACATAAAAGAAATATATTTTAAGTATATTTTACCAATACCAATTTTTGAAAAACAAAATATATATATATTTTAATGTAAAAGTTTTATATTAAGATTTCTTATCAACTCCTGACTTTCGCGATGATTTTTTTTTAATCTCAAATAATTCATGGTAATTATCTGTTAGTTACCAACGTGTTTAAGCCACAGACCAGAATGGCTCGGTTTTTGGATTTATTCCTTTCAAGGTTTTTTTTCGTCAACAAAAATAAACAAAAATAAAAAAACCAGTATATTCTCACGACAATCACGAAAATGGCATAATTTTGAGATTTCCATCTCTCAGAAGAAGTAGTAAAAAAAAAAATCCTGGCTAGTTTTTCCATCAGAGTTGTTTTTGGCAATGAGATTATCAAATTTAAAATCTCGATGAGCACCTGATTATAAAAATAGACTCTTTTAGACTGCTGTAGTGTACATGGAAATAACTATTTCATACTTGTATGTACTGGGGAATAAAATGCTGATGATTGTTTGGTGTGAAATTGGCATGTCAAAACTGCATGTGACTTTCGGTTCCCTTGTCCCTCTGGACAAGGGCACTATATAACTATAGTTACAAAGTTTCTGATGCTGGTACGTTGAGCTTCATGAGGTTGTTTGTTCGTGGCTTTTAGAGCTTTATGGAGTTTTCAACGAAAATACGTATAATCGACAATTTATTGGTCTGGTTTAGGAATTAAATTATTGTTCAGAAAAAAATGTATTGGCTGTTGAAATTTTTCATAAATATAGTAGAATATAATTCGATAACTCAATTAATATTGCAAGGATAAACATTGAAAAACTAGTAATTAATTTGCTCACAGACAAATTTTTTGATTATTTATTCGATTTTCTGGCTTCACCTTATCCATATAAATGCTCGAGCTTTTTTTTTCTCTGTCTGGAAATAGCAATTAAAAAGTGATTCGAATTTTCGTTAATCCGTTGTTTCCACTGTATTGCAACAAACGAAAAGCAACAAAAATGAAGCGAGAATCGTATAAAAGAGAATGAATTTGAAAGCTCGCTTGCCGATTTCATATTATCAGCGAGTGCGCTCGCGTGTATTTTTTTTTTCGTACACTCCGCCCATTTCTCTTTTATCTCCCACAATCGAGTCTTTGGAGCCACGTAATAGAAGCTGATCCGATTGCCTTTTGGCCTGGAGACGAGAGCTTTGCTCGCTTTACTCTCATATCGCACGGCTCGTGAAAAAAGCTCCATTTGTTTTTTTCTTCTTTTCGCTTTTCAACCAAGCGATAAATTTATCGCATTCTCCGCTCGAACCCCTACGCTTTTTTTCTGATGTTTTTATCCGTTTTAGGCTTTTTCATTTGCTTATTTTTGTGTGCGAAAAGAATTTCGCTGTTCTACCTCGATATAGCATATATGGGGTATTCCAGCCCTGAAACTGAAACTCTGTGAGCATCATAATATTCTGATAAATTAATAAATACTTCGAATCGATATTCAATTATTCATATGCTGTCTTTTTTTATGCTAAAATTATTTCTTCTATTACTTTCTTTAACACTTGTAACTGGAGTCTAAATTTTTTTCATCGGCAAGGAGTTTACTAAAATAATGCTAGAACAGTCGATAACAGCTGACACTCTTAATTACTAGTTTTATTGAAAAGGGCCCAAGCCACTTTTTTTATCTGAAAATTTACATCGAGTGTTTTTTTTACTTGTCCTATAAAATTTTAAAAAGAATAAAAAAAAATATTGAGGCTTAATATTTCGTCGATTTCGCCTGGAATGGCCCGTGTATGTCTGTGTCTAGTATTGACATGTTTGGTGCAATTTGCATCTGAACTTTCAGGAAAAATAGAAATATCGGCTCGATGATATATGTAAAAAATACATGAACCGGTAAAAAGATAGTTCGGCTTTTTCGTATGCCGCAGTTACGACCCAGATTATTATTATCATTATTTGTATTATTATTGTTATATTTTCATATGTGAATTTTGAGGATCATGGTGGGGGACTGCAAACTACTTTGTCTCGACTCAGACTATATATTTTTTCATCCCTTTTATTCCAACGTCTTGAATATAAGAAATAAAAAAACCGTGGGCGAAGTAGAAAGGGTCCGTGTGTGTTCAGACCAACCGAGACAGGTCTACATGTGCAACTCTCCCTGGCAATTTTTTTTTTTCTCTCCCCTTGTAAATTCGACTCACGTACCACGAAATATTTTCGTCTCTGACCGAAACGTGTTTCGTGCTAGCGTTTTATCGAAATATTTCCAGCTCTTCCGCTTCCGGAATATTAAAAAATGCAGTTGCACGTTTATTTTTTTACAAAAATATAGGGTAAGTTTGATATTTTTAAAAATTTCACGTGCTCTCGATCGAAACTACTAAATATTTTTCAATTAGGTTTGTTGTTTAACTCAAAAAAAGGTCGCTCTTTAAAATGCTGGAAAATAAACGAAGCATAATCCTAAAAGTATATTTCTAACCCACTTTTTCTATTTGTCACTTTTCTCCTTTTTACGAATTTTTATGAATTCCCTCTGTAGGATATTTATCGTCGTAAAATGTTTTACTGCAATAAAACAGAAAACAAAACCATTGAAAATAGTCTCTATACATCGCCATTCATAAACTTCGTCAAATTTTCTCGTCTGGTGAATTTGCGAGACTAGAACGACCAATAATAGCAGTGCAAGAGAGAGAGAGAGAGAGAGAGGGAGAGGGAGGAAGTAGAGACAGACGATTTATGCGTAGCTCGTTATTTTCGGAAACTCACCGAGGTGCGATTTCGCGCGATCGTTTCAATTCTCTAATTCGGGAATGATGTCGCCCAGTCCGGCGATGTAGAGGGATGAAGAGTTGAAATAGGGGTGGTGGTGGAGGAATAGTGAGAGGAGGGGGTGCAATCGCCATAGAATTGAACGACTCGATTCTGTCGGTGCTTTCGCATCGGGAGGAGGGAGGGGAGGGCTTCTCGTCCCCTCCCCCATAATGCCCCTTTCCACGAGACCCACAAGTGTGATTTATACAGCCCGGGCGCGGTTTGTCGAACGATTCGTCGGCGGCCAGGAAGTACCACGAAATTTATCGTTCAGGGCCTTCCGAACTAGATTTTATCGTTTATCAATAACGTCATAGTGCTATATATATATATATATATATATATATATAATATAGATATATATATGTGTATATATATTATATAGATATACGTAGTATGCTGTGCAACTAACTGAAAGTCATAATGTCGTTCTTGGTGCAGTTCATGGCTGAGAAAACTATCGCGAAGTAAATAAAAATTTATCATAATAATGATAAGGGCGTTACGAAAGTTTTTGGATAATGATTATTTAATGGAATGTGTGTACACCGATAGATGAAAAAAAAATCTAATTCATTGGTAATTTGAGATTTGTTGAAAACAAATCTAAGATCAAATTTAAGATTCAAGTTTGTCTGTTTTCATTGAATAACAAATAAGGGTGCGACGAGAAATTTGTGTATATAGAGCAGACGTGAGTCGTCCACTGACCAGGTGTTGCGATGATGAAAAGGGAAAAAAAAATTGTCGAGAGACGTGGATCGGAGACTCTCTACTGCGGAAATCACTGAATTATTTAACACGGGCGTGCATCGATCATCGGTGTCACGCGATACGTCGGGGACTCTATACATCGTTGGGTCAGGTTTGTCCATACATGTATATTTTATATACTATATAGTCAACTATGATCTAGAAGTCTCAGTGATTTGAGCCTGCCTAGATTTATGTATACAATATATATATATATATATATATATGTGTGTGTGTGTGTGTGTGTCCGCGACATGCATAAGCCACTAGAGTCGACCTATGCGCTTCTCAGGCGTGGAAATCGTTGACCTCGATTCCAGTCTCGCGGAGAGTGCGAAGTATTTTTTCAAATTATTATTATTATTATTTTAATCACGACTCAGGGGAGATTTTCGCGCGCGAAGCAGCAAGCAATCCCAGCGGGAAATAATCTCCGTGATAGATGTGAAAAAAATCGAGAGAAATCTAGTAGAAAAATCGTTGAGTTGAGAAAAAAATTAAATGCATTTTTTGAAAATCTCGAATCAGTTCAATTTTTATTGGAAAACAACAATTCATTAGTTTCTTTTTCCAGTCTCATATTTTTATTGTACGATAATAATTGTGACGTAGCGAATCAAAGTGTTGAAAATTAGCAGAATTGGTGAAAAATTTTATTTTGTATTATATTATTATTATCAGTGCGTCGAATGTATATAAATATCATTGTAAAAGTACATAGGATAAATCTACATATACATAGGTAAATTTTTTCTCTTCGACCCACGCTTCGTCATCGACGAACCCTGAAGCAAATTTTCCTCACCTTTAACTCACACACGCTCGTACCTATCGAAAAGTTCATGAATTCCACTAACTCCTCGTGTTCAAAGTGCAAAATTAATTCAACAATCTCTCGCGAATAATCGTACGGGAAGTTGACGTAGAACGAGGAGGCGGGCATACATATACGAAGTCCATCTGGCACATCAGAGAGCAAAAGCTCGTTGCACAATTACATACTCGCACACGCACACATACAAACAAATTTCATCCTCCTGGAATCATATAATCTGATATTCCTAACGTATAAACTGTTGAGGTGATAACGACGCTTCATTTTGAACGATACAGAAATTCATATATATACATATTTATATGTGTACACATACATATATACATAAATATATATATGTGTATATATCTTTATCAATACATGCATACATACATAAATATGAATATGTATATGCCGGGAAAAGTTTACATAAGTTTGTACTATAACTGTGCTCTCTAACAGTTATTGCGGATTTGAAAATTCCCGGGTCTGACATTCCGTGTATGAGCAGGTGGTGATGTTGGAAGGTGGCTCGATATGTTAGTGTCGACATAACGAACGCATTTATCCACTAGCACACCCAGTGTCGACAGTACCTTATGCTGAACTGACAGAAATATCGCAGCATCCTTTGCTTCCTGTCTCTCGTATGTGCTGTCAGATATAACTAACCAAGTGAAACTCGTGGATATATATATATATATATATATGTTATCATAGAGTGTGCTTCGGAGATTAATTGGCTTTCTCTTTTGAATCGTGCAAAAAAATAATTCATAACTTTTATTAGAATATTTAAAGTGATTCTGAATCGATATATTTAAATCGATCAGGCTCTATTTAAATAAAATATTAGTATTTACTCGTATAAAATTAGATCAATATTTAAATCAAATCGAATCCCACTTGAATCAAATAGTTTCTATTTGAGTCAAACAGATTTAATTTGCTGCACATTGAGTCTGTTTGATTCAAATATATAAGCAGGACAATTTTTTAGCTATATTTCCAAAAGTCATTTTGCAAAATCGTGCAAAGAAATAATTCATAACTTTTATTAGAATATTTAAAGTGATTCTCAATCGATATATTTAAATCGATCGGGCTCTATTTAAATAAAATATTATTATTTACTCGTATAAAATTAGATCAATATTTAAATCAAATCGAATCCCACTTGAATCGAATAGTTTCTATTTGAGTCAAACAGATTTAATTTGCTGCACATTGAGTCTGTTTGATTCAAATATATAAGCAGGACAATTTTTTAGCTATATTTCCAAAAGTCATTTTGCAAAATCGTGCAAAAAAATAATTCATAACTTTTATTAGAATATTTAAAGTGATTCTCAATCGATATATTTAAATCGATCAGGCTCTATTTAAATAAAATATTATTATTTACTCGTATAAAATTAGATCAATATTTAAATCAAATCGAATCCCACTTGAATCGAATAGTTTCTATTTGAGTCAAACAGATTTAATTTCCTGCACATTGAGTCTATTTTATTCAAATATATAAGCAGGACAATTTTTTAGCTATATTTCCAAAAGTCATTTTGCAAAATCGTGCAAAAAAATAATTCATAACTTTTATTAGAATATTTAAAGTGATTCTCAATCGATATATTTAAATCGATCAGGCTCTATTTAAATAAAATATTATTATTTACTCGTATAAAATTAGATCAATATTTAAATCAAATCGAATCCCACTTGAATCGAATAGTTTCTATTTGAGTCAAACAGATTTAATTTCCTGCACATTGAGTCTATTTTATTCAAATATATAAGCAGGACAATTTTTTAGCTATATTTCCAAAAGTCATTTTGCAAAATCGTGCAAAGAAATAATTCATAACTTTTATTAGAATATTTAAAGTGATTCTCAATCGATATATTTAAATCGATCAGGCTCTATTTAAATAAAATATTATTATTTACTCGTATAAAATTAGATCAATATTTAAATCAAATCGAATCCCACTTGAATCGAATAGTTTCTATTTGAGTCAAACAGATTTAATTTGCTGCACATTGAGTCTGTTTGATTCAAATATATAAGCAGGACAATTTTTTAGCTATATTTCCGAAAGTCATTTTGCAAAATCGTGCAAAGAAATAATTCATAACTTTTATTAGAATATTTAAAGTGATTCAGAATCGATATATTTAAATCGATCAGGCTCTATTTAAATAAAATATTATTATTTACTCGTATAAAATTAGATCAATATTTAAATCAAATCGAATCCCACTTGAATCGAATAGTT
Organism: Dyspetes luteomarginatus; assembly: GCA_963669185.1. Taxonomy (NCBI): domain Eukaryota; kingdom Metazoa; phylum Arthropoda; class Insecta; order Hymenoptera; family Ichneumonidae; genus Dyspetes; species Dyspetes luteomarginatus. The sequence continues at coordinate 771,693 of OY769912.1, forward strand.
TCTATTTGAGTCAAACAGATTTAATTTCCTGCACATTGAGTCTATTTGATTCAAATATATAAGCAGGACAATTTTTTAGCTATATTTCCAAAATTTTGCAAAATCCTGTACCCGTTTGAATGGATAAAATACGATGCGGAAGATATGGAGCCGCATATCGGATGTGCTCAGTACGACCTTCACAGGCTCCATCTGGATAGCAGGTCTGCAGTAGTCAAACGTACGCACTGTGCGCATCTGTGGGTACTGCAATTTTCGCACTCAGGTACACGTGATAATGTATATGTGTGTGTGTGTGTGTGTGTGTGTGTGTATGTGAGCGGGCGATCCAGGAGGAGGAGAGCCGCAGCGCGTTCCACCCGCTAGCAAGGTAATCGTTGCAGTAGGTAGTGCGCCGGGCAATGCAGTAGCCAGTAGTTATAACGAGAGCGAGGTGCACCGGCAAAGCAACACATCAGCAAACCAGACCAGCCCCAACACACATCAGCTAACCAGACCAGCCCCAACACACATATACAATATATGTGCCAGATATATCCGACCAGTAGCAATAGCAACAGAGACTACTGATTCTCTCTCTCTCTCTCTCTCACACACACACACACACACACACACACTTCAAATAATATATACAGCATTGTGCCCTACGGGCTATCAAGAACGCCTGGTAGAAAGTAAAATTACACGGTTACCACTCAACCACTCACCTCAGTTACTTACGAGCCTCTTGCAAAAGCCCTATCTATACATATTACTTGATTTCTCCTTCGCTACTCGTCTTCATGTAGCATTTTATAGGATAAAATTCCACATTCCCCATAAAGGAATATTATTTTCTGGGATAATTTTTTTTTTCGCACACATCTAAAATGCACAACTCATAATGACCTGCATATAATAAACGATGTAAATACACCATGAGTGTGCTAGTCACGTTTTCAACCCCCCCTATATTGCTATCATGGTCAATACAATTGGATCTCTTAATAAAGTGAACTGTATGAGAGCTTTGTATATATATATATATATATATGTAATATTTATCGGCAATAGTTGAAGACTGTGAGGGTCAGACGAGAGATCGAATTACCCAGCTCGAACTTTGGAAACGTACGAAATCTATTTTCAAAGCTCTCACGTGGTTCCATTCCAATCTCCCCACTCAAAGCTCTCACATGGTTCCATTCTTTTTCGTAATATATATATATTTAGTATTACGGTGTTCGTGCGAACGGTGGATGACTGAGGGTCGAGGCTGATTTGCATATTTCAACAAACTCGATTTGTCAGAATTGCCCGAACAGAGGAACAAAGCTCCACGATGCTGGTGGATAAAGCTTTCCTCGTAATATTCCACAGTCTCTCCTGGACTACTTTTCCCTTATTTGCATTATAATTTCTCACCTCAGGATCTCGTAAAATAAAAACATATGAACAAAGTTGTAGAATCCTTACCATAGAAGAGAATGATTTTTTTTACGAGAATTTTATATCTAGTAGTAGGGTCCAGTTCGTAGGCAGACGAAGCATAAGATTGTTCTCATCCATTGAGAAAAGCTCCACTCGATAAATCAACGCAACGATCAAGACGACAATATATTCGAATGGTATTTTTTTTCGAATGCAGTTAAATTGACAAAACTTTGACAGAGCCATTTGACATTTGACATTTTAGCCAATATAAAGACGTGATATTTGCGGGCGGTGCCAATGTCTGTATTACGTAAATTTCAATTTACGTTTACTGTCATTGCTCTGAAAAAGTCCATGAAAGTTGGAACACCCTGAATTTCATTAATTGAATTTTTATTGCAAGCCACGTTTTTTTGAAAATGGTTGATAAAGTGTGTCATCTATACTGGACATATCGAGCAATCTATAGAAGCGTTTATATGCTTGCCGGTAGTCCCTGTTAAATGCCTCATAAGGCTCGGTCTCGTGGATAGCAGTACATATATATACGTTTTATATATATATATATATATATATATATATATATATATAATACATACGACCAGGAAACTCGAAGGAGCTGTTCGATTCCCTAGTGAGCTCTTTTCATACAGTTATGCACGTATAAATATATGTGTGTGTGTGTATGGTTAGGAGCGAAACGGGAGGAGCTTTCAAGGTTTTAAGTAAATGCGCCAATGAATAAGTAAGGATGAGAAGGAACAGAGAAAGTTGTATACCAATCTCGATTTAGGTGTGAGGCATTCAGGATACTCCTCGTCTTATCTTCTATCTCTAAAAAATGTGATTGTGTGTGTTGGGCTTTATAAAAATGGCAAAATAAATTTCTGTTCGTGTGTATGTGTCTGGGTATGAGGGTGGCTGTTTCGAGGACACTTCCAACCGAAATCCCACGAGAAAACCAAACCGAGGCAACGTCGATATCTCGTAACATGAATTCGCGCTAGACCCCCTCGAGCATTATCGTCGATTGGACAATATCCTTTATACGAGAATTTTTTTTATGCGTCTTCGAAATATATCCCAAGGCTCTCTCCTCAGCGTCAAAATTATCCAACAATCATCGATTTTTTTTTTTTATTCACTCATCGATCATTCTTGTTCGATTCAGAGTGGTATAAAAATCTTATCATGGAACGAATACATCAAGATTAAAATCGAGATTATTCGTCTGTATAGAGAGAAACACGTGTCAGTTTTGGCATTTTTTAGTATGAATGATCTTAAATTTGGAGACAATTTAATTTTGCAATAGCTTGAGTTTTTTTAGTTCTATATCGTGACACTTTGCCTTTGTCATCCATTTACGATTCGCGTCTCTTCCTTTATTAATTTTCTACATATATGCGTATATTTATAGAGTGCTTTTATTTGCTTGTGTGAGAGACTGCAGAAAAGTATGTAGTCTTCAATATATGCAGTTACATACCCCATAGAGTCAAAGCGAAGCGCCCACGTGGATCTCATCGCCCACGTTTGTAACATCAACGCCCACTCGTGTGTATAGATATACGAAGCTTAACCCTCTCCAGGCAGTGCCCAGATTGTGAACACATCTATATATATATATTTATATATATATATATTTATATATGGGGTATAATGTCTGAGCTTTGAAGCATTGCATGAATACGCGTAATTATGAGGCGGAACTGACGACGAGACTGCAAATTGCGAGAAGACAAGATACTGAGATATAGTTTTGATTATATCTACATTAGACGGAGTACGAATATATATTTATGTGTACAGAGATGCGAGGAACATGTCCAAGAAGAATTTCTTCGCTTCTAAGTGACTGACTCTAATTGGCCGCTTAACCATCATTGTCTGATGGTTTGGTAGCAGGGGAAACATTTGTGAGGGAGCGAAATGTTGAATATGTCATTTTCGAATATATCTTCTCATCAAAGGATCTTCCAAATTTTTATTTTGGACGAAACTATTCGAAATTATAGTGCATATTTTTCACAATAAAAATCGTTCGAGTCGTTTAGGAATTCAGTTGGATTACTGAAGTTGATCGCAGCAGCTGCTTTAATTTTGAATTTTTTACAAAAATCTTGTGTATGACATCTGGTGCCTGGATGGAACTTTCAATATTTCCGAGGGTTTAAGATATTTTTAAAAAATGGATTTCTTTTCATGGTCATCGGTAACACTGGACTATCGATAACGTGTCCAACATCACGTGTCCAACGTGTCTGCCATGAGTATCCAATATCTCTGCGAATTTACACTATAGAAAATCTTGATGCAATAGAAAGAAAGAAAGAAAGAAAGAAAGAAAGAGAGAGAGAGAGGCAGATATTCCAGTTGGAAAATCGTAGACCAGACGTACGTATAAGCTTCTCTTTCGAGCAATATCCTGACAACATCGAGGCAGCAACAAGAGAGGTGATCCAGTTGGCGTGAATGTATGAGGTCTGTTCTTGGCTCTTGGACAAGACCTCATAGATTATTATGCAACAGGAAAGAGCATCTCGTTCGTGTGATACTCTCAACAGGCTGTTTGTGTCTTGAAGAAGCAGTGCGAGTGAGACACTCGTTGGTACACGGTCGATAAGAAGTCTCGTGTACACGAGATTCTCCTCGTCGAGTTGCGACCCACGTATAACCCTCCATATGTCCGCTATTCAGCTGAGTTTAATGCAAGCGAGAGAGCCACCCTGACTAGGTCATAAATTAACGATCGAGTGACTGTACTCAGCTCTCGTGCTTCTTATTCTCGACTGCAAAAGAGCGAAGCAAATCTAATCAACGAAGTCAATTCTAGCTTGTAGCTTATAACCTGTGGCGCAATAAGGAGTTCATAGAATCGACAGTTCATTCCAATACCTTGCATGGATGAAGGTTTGTTTGCAAATCGTCAAGTTGGAAATTGCCTGGACTGTTATGGTCCAAGTATCATCAGACATTTGGTCCCGGAAGTGTATCAGTGAACAGGTGTCATTTGGCATTTAGTCCTTCAAATTTACCCAGAACCAGATGTCATCTGCTATTTAGTCCTACAATTGTGTCCTGGAATACATGCCATCTGAAATTTGTACATGGAAGTTCATTCGTAGATACATGTTCCTCGAATTTAGTCCTGGAAGGCAGCATGGTTATCCCGGAATAAATTTCGTCCGCCATTTACTCCTGCAATATTATCCACGTATAACCCTCCATATGTCCGCTATTCAGCTGAGTTTAATGCAAGCGAGAGAGCCACCCTGACTAGGTCATAAATTAGCGATCGAGTGACTGTACTCAGCTCTCGTGCTTCTTATTCTCGACTGCAAAAGAGCGAAGCAAATCTAATCAACGAAGTCAATTCTAGCTTGTAGCTTATAACCTGTGGCGCAATAAGGAGTTCATAGAATCGACAGTTCATTCCAATACCTTGCATGGATGAAGGTTTGTTTGCAAATCGTCAAGTTGGAAATTGCCTGGACTGTTATGGTCCAAGTATCATCAGACATTTGGTCCCGGAAGTGTATCAGTGAACAGGTGTCATTTGGCATTTAGTCCTTCAAATTTACCCAGGACCAGATGTCATCTGCTATTTAGTCCTACAATTGTGTCCTGGAATACATGCCATCTGAAATTTGTACATGGAAGTTCATTCGTAGATAGATGATCCTCGAATTTAGTCCTGGAAGGTAGCATGGTTATCCTGGAATAAATTTCATCCGCCATTTACTCCTGGAATATTATCCAGGGGGTGTATGCCATCTGTCATACAATTCCTGCAAGAATAAATGGCATCTGTCATTCAGTCCTACAAGATTCATCTCGGAATACATGCCATCGGACAATTAGACATAGAAGTTCGTTTATCAATACGTGTAATCTCGTCTTGGACATGGCACTTCGTCTTGGAAGTTTGGCCAAAAATATATTCAATTTGGTACTCAGTCCTGGAAGTTTAAACTAGAGTCACCTGGTATTTGGTGCTGGGAATTTGTCGAGGAATAAATGTCATTTAGACGTGGAAGTTAATCCAGGATTCCATGTCATCGAGTGTTTGGTCCTGTAAGGTAATCCAGGAATTGATGCCATTTGGTATTGAATTCTGGAAATTTGGCTACTGTCACAATGACGGAATTCCGTCATGTGACTAATTCCACGCTGGCGGTTATCCCACCGAGCCGGATGATGACGATATCATTGAATGCGCCCATAGAGTGATCGCCATTATAGAGAGGAGGTTGGTGACTCGTCCAGGCAATATCTCCCAATATATCGGTCACCGTGTGCTCGATGGTACACAACTATTCGTATAAATCGGTAGTGGGACATGTAACAGCCAAGAGCTATACCACACGTGCTGCCCCATGCACCGTCGTGCGAAACTAATCGAGATAGAATTAGGGCCGGTATATATGCAGAAATTAGCTCAATCGTCACAAACGACAGCTGCCAGGACGAATTCACCGTTAAGCTCTCTGCGTCCTCTGCGCTGTGCATCAAATTTCCTGATCCTCCCTAGCACAAATTCCAATCACAGGATGCATCGACACATGACTCAATTCGTCCATAAATTAAAGACTGAAAAGAAAATTAGACCTCGAGGAGAGAATCTGAAGTCAATCCCAATTGATGATGGTCAGACACGCGATTTGATACACGCAATTCGTGCCAAATGTAATTTTCTCACTAGTTGCAAAGTCTTCGATATCCAATTTTCATCGAGAACAATTGAATAATTAGCAACGATTCCATGGTTTCAATCCAATCCGGGATGGATTAGGCATCAAAAGGGAAAAAACACGGGCGAAAATCGTGTTGCTTCGGTCTTGGAACTACCGTGATGTTTGTGTGTATGTTTGGTGCTGGCTAAGCGGACTGTCGAGATACGGGAAAAACACACACACACACGGAAAGAAAGAGAGAGAGAGAGAGAGAGAGAGAGAGAGAATCACACGGGCAATTTATTGCAATGAGTGTCGGTTGGGGCTGGATGTAACAAAAAAGTCCACGCGAAAGAGTGAAAAATACCACAGAGAGGCTGTAAGGACACAATCCAGTTGGGGTCATATGGCGCACGATAGTTGTACGAGGCTCGGTAACGATGGAGGGATAAGAGAAGAGAGAACAAGAGTGAGGAAGTGTACTACGCGAAGCAGGATACGCCAATGCGAATGAGGCAAAAAAGGAAGAGTGGAGAATATCTTGTGGGTGGTTTTAGCAAGGGCCTTATATGGTGACGATCACGAGAGGTCAGCTCTTGGCACATGGTTACGAATCTTTAGCATCATTTGATCAAGCACGATTCTAAAAGTTGGCCCATGAAGTGATGGTACCGAATTTGGTAACTTTCAGTCTGGTTCTAGTCATAATATTTCGATTGAGAAACAACCAGATGATTTTGTAGATTGGTTCGAATACTATCGAAGTTTCAACCTGAGAAATCGAAACAAATATGAACCGTCAAAAATCAAATTTTGTTGACCCAATGAGGAATCTTCATCAACGCTTTCGATCAAACGATTCGAGAACTCTTAACACAAGGTGGAAAATGTTCCAACCCAACCATGTTCAGTATTCATTCATCGCTCCAGAGGGTTACTCAATTTCTCCAATTTGTCGGATTTGCCTCGTTCGAATGGTTATCATGGTAAATGTGCGATAATTTCACCGATTCGGAGTTGTCGCACGCCAAACGAGAGACCGTTCGTCGTTACATGCCAGCTCTGCAAACGTTGTGGAAAGCTAGCTGGCAACAACAGTTTGGGTTAGCATTGTCGCGCCAACAACGAGGGCAGAGGAATGAGCACCGCACAGAGAGTTGTGTGTGTGTGTGTGTGTGTGTGGGTGCGTGTGTACGAGAGAGAGAGAGAGAGAGAGAGAGAGGAGTTGACGCAACAGAGATCCGATTCCTTTGTACTACGTATAATTGTGGACGAGGTTTCTCGTCCCATGTGTGCACACCTCGAGTGGAAATCAGCCGACGAATCCTCTCCCATGGTACCCTAGCATGAATCATAGACGGGCCATTGCGGAGTTTCCTCTTCGTACACACAGGGACACAAGACACACGTCTGGCTATGAACAAACCTGGGTTAACTCAGCACTGACGATGAGTAGCTGGAGTGGACGTGTTGACTCTCTCCCACTCTCTCGTTGCTTCTATGTATGTACCACTTCATCCCTTCTGTATGTTGTTACCTCAATCTCTCACTCTCGGTGTACCTGCCCTCTACATATGTATAGTTACAGGTTGGTTCCACTTCCTCATGTGACAAGCTTGTCACCGCCACGGTTTCCTAATCGCTTAACAAAGCCCCTTTACCTCTCCATTAATGTCTCGAGTGTATTTACTGAAGGATTCAACGAGATATGTTGACTTGTGTACGAAGCTTTTTCAGTATCTACAAAACCTTGCTGGAAAATAGTGATTTCTGTCAGGCCATTTGTGGACCCAAAATGGAGTGATAAATTTCAAAAGATTGCTTGTCGTTAATCGTGAACTGGAGGGTTACAGAACTGAGACATCTGCAGACTAACCATTTGAAATCTGGGGTTAAATCCTAAGTTGATGGTGTACGCCTTGGCCGCGATTGAGATATAGCTGACAGTGGAAAAACGGGATAAATCTGTATGCGGTATAGCATCAGGTCAAGGTCTCGCCGCTGTCGTTGTTGTACGAAGTACAGGTAAACGGATTTGCAATTATTCATGTGACTGGTGGCCCGACAGATGACGAATATAGAGCTGCATCGTTGGTGGTTCAATATTTGTTTTTTTTTGGTTTCTCGATTCGTGTACGATAATTAAGTTGTTGGGCCCAGTGCTCGCTCAGTTTCAAGAGTGGCCAAGGGTCAACGAGCCAATGTAACGAATTCGTTTAGCTGAATGCCATAAAAAATGGATTAAAAAAAAACCTTTTCTATTTTTTGTCCTATAGACATTTCGTTATTTTCATCGTGAGAGGGATTTCGTTTCGGTCCATCCATTCGTTCCTATCGTTGTCCATTCATTTCCTAAAATCCTCGATGACACTCGGGATGGACCCATCTGTGCATCGCGCAAAGCTTTTATACATACATATATATGTATGCAGAGCGATGATACTCGAAGCGCGAGAGAGAATTGGTTGTGATCGTGTGCGTTGTGCGAAATTGGCTCTCGTGTGCCGCACTGCGGACGCATCGTCATCATCACACGTCGTCTCGTTCATCGCATCGTTAGGACTGGCCAGCGGCATATACGCGTTATATATACTTCAATTAACTTGGGCCTGGTGCGTAATTGAATTAGACTGGGCTTTTCGAGATTCGCCTGCGAAACTAGAGTCTACAGGATGGCAGAAAGAGACGTCGAAGCCTCTTGCGTGTCCTAGGAGATGAATTAGTACGTTGCAGTATAAGTTGTCACTTCTGGAACAAGAATAAATTCTTGGGTATCTTTGGTTCATTCCAATTTCTTGCCCCAATGGAGAAAAACACGCCAAAGCCTCTTATGTGCCTAAAAAAAAATGGTTAAACACGTTACAGCATACTCCACCCTCCACTGGGCGAAAATCATCGCATACATTTGCTCATCTACCACATAGCAGATAAAATATTTAAAAAATGAATACGTCATGAGACGATATAGCGATATATAAGATAGTGCACATATGTATGGACACTGTCGTGGCTAAAATGTGGAAGTGGAGCCGAAGATTCCACGAGAAAAGCAGCGTTGAGAATTTCGATGAGTTGAGGCGAGAGCCGGAAGAAAGGAGGAAATAAAACGCCTCTGTATCCGCATTCAGGCTCTCGGTACACATACCATCCGCCGTTTTTCCTCTCTCCACCACCTCCACACAATCGTTCTATCTGTTTTATCACGATTTTTTTTTCGCTATGCAGGAAATTCTCGCTTATTCCAGCGTCGACGGAAGCGTGAAGTCCCGTTTCAATGTGCTGATAAGGGAGGAAAAGCCCTGGCATGTACAAGTATGTGGAAGAGGGCATGAAAAACTCTTTTTCCAAGGGGGAGGGGATGATATTTTGGGTACAAGAGTGAGAGATTCGATATTTGCTTGCACGTCGTCGACCTGTTTCATTCGTGTGCTTTGGGAGACTTTGTGCCCGAGCACATTTCCAGAATTCGTTGCACTCGAGCGAGCATGGTATACAAAATAATACTTTACATGTAAACCTGTGTATATGTAAGTCTTGCCTCGTTGTGTCACGTCCTCTCTTCTCTCCTATTTGCCTCTTAACTCCAGCTGTCTTTCTATCTCGGTTTATGGACAGAGTATGAAACAGGAAAAGCTCAATCTTCCAGGATATTCGCAGCAGCTGAGGCTCCTCCACTCAAAATGTTCTCTCTCCTCTTTTTTTTTTCCTTATTGCAACGTACATATACAAACACACATAAACACAATTTATACTTACTGAATCTACTTCTTCGCTTGGGCTTTTTTTTATTTTTCTCTCTCTTTTATTCTCGTCGTCCTCGGCGTTGGCATGACGTTATTGTGTGCTCAATGGAAGCATCGCAATACTCGCTGGGATTTTCTCATATTTTTCAGCTTACGAGATTCTGGACTGTGAGAGGTAAGCGTCCTAGTCACTGTTGTCCTAGTTTTGTTCTTCTATGCCAACATCTGAATTATTCACTCCGTCGTACACATCGGGCTTTTCCTGGCTGCACATCTGCTCAGAGATGATTCACCTCAAGCCATTCAACATTGTATCTGCACCATTCGTTATTCATAGCTCGAAGCGACCACAAATTGATCCAGTGTCAGAAATTGGATGATACCATCTTGTAAAAATCCAATTTCCATGTCTGATTCTCGTAACTTCCCATTACCAATATCTGCTCATCATTTTCAAATTGCGTTCACATCGTGTCCCAAGGGACGTCTAGTGGTGAACATGCATTCACGAAGCAAGTCGACGGAAATTAATTAGCCTAGGTGCGAGCCACAATGCGGAGTTGCTGCAAGGCTTGTTGAGCTATTTCTAACACACGACGTTGGAGTCAAAGTTGCCCGATCTCATGTTCTCAAGCTATCAAGATTGGGGGGAAGTTGCTCCTGTGTCTTCCTCTTGCTCGCTTTATTTGTGCAAAAGCCAAAAGCTGGCTGTCTTCCCTGTAATATAGCTTTGCCCGAGTGTGTACCAGGCATCACTAGGCAAAGCTTACTCACTGTGGCACAATGTCGCTTATTAGAAACGCGGATGGTAAGGGAAACAAGGATCTGAGATGAAGAGAAAGTGAGACCTACACGTGTACAGAGAAGCGCATCTCCCATTGATCGTTACGCCAGGATGAGGGAAAGGGATGGCTGGTGTTACCACTTGTGCATAGAGAGAAAGAGAGAGAGAGAGAGAGAAGTAGGTTTGTTACGTATCAGACAAAGAAAAGATGGAAGGGTGGGGAGCTTGAGCAGCGCCAAGGACGCGGTGTAAATGCTTTACTTGGTAAGTCAAACATCCCTACAGCTTGAAATATCCTGAGCCTGACGAAGTGTAAGATATCGTTAAGGTTGGCTTGAACGCGTCCTCTGCCTTTCTCCCTTGCTCTGAAACTCTTCGCCTCATTCTATACGCCTGGCTCTTTCTCGAAACCTTGAAACCACCGCCAGTTCCCCACCTCCTAACCAACGCCTTCAGGATCACCGGAACCAGCACCGCCATTGATTATTTTCCTGACCACATCAAATTGAAATGTTGGCCTGGCCTGGGCTACGCAAAGTATATCTTTTGCCGGAGTCGAGCGAGAAATTTTGCAGGGATCTCTGCAGTTTCCAGGGATATCAAACCTTGAACTTTGACGAAGAGCAATAGAGAAATGCTCCCTAAATTCCTCAATGGCTTCGCCCGATGTGCTTCAAAGTTAACCGGTCTCTGGGCCAAAGTTTCATATCTCGTAAGTCTGCTGCATATTATTTGTAGGTGTGGAACTTATAAGTGGTCCAGTCGTTGGCCAACTAGAAGCCATTATCCGTCGACCCCTGCGGCATTCCATTGAACGGAAGGAGGACTAGCTGATCTTATGATCCACTCATGTGGCTAATTCGTTCAATGTCTGGCCTGGGAATTATTGGACATGTGCCGGGAGCTTCCGGCCACATCAATGGAGATCACCATCTGATTCATTCCATAGATTCGCAGGGTCTAAAGTTACTTCTCTCCTTCGCTCCCTTTATCGCTGATGCTCACTCAAAGTGTTTTCTTCCACGAAATTGTATTAAATGCGTCTAGAACGTGCCTTGGTATTCTCCTGACTTCCTTACGTTGCGAAATGGATCACAAGAGGTAAAGCGATGTATAAGGGTGTGGAGGCAACATAGTCCGAGTCTCTCGCACCATTATGGTCTAGCGCACGGCTCATCAATCCTCGAGATTGAAAAAATAAGGGAGAAAATTCCTCCTGGCTCATCGGGCGTGAGAGATCCAGCTCGTTCCTCTTCCAACTTTTTTTTTCGTTCTCTCCTTTCGTCTACCTCAATTCACCCTCACCATTCTCGATGGCTTCTCCCACATCCTCCGCCATCAAGGTGGGCTAGGCCCACGATCGTATACACTTTTCGATTGCTTTTTTTCCCACCACCCGTCCAACCAAGTCCGGATCAGTGAGTCAAGAGGCTCAGGCACACCTCCCAGTTTCGCAAGCTTCCTCTTGAATTCACTTCTTCAACACCGGCTGGTTTTCCATCGCCAGGTGGTTTGGAAGAAAATTCAACGTAAGTGCGTTTCCTTAGAGTGAGAAAAACTTTGACGGGAGGCGTTTCCAGGGAGAAAATCAAAGTGTTCCCCGCAGCCTCGGAGATTCTAACCACAAGGAATGGAAATATTGATTTCCAAGGCCTCCTCCAAGCTTCGCTGGTGTTTTTGCATACGGCTTAACGGTTTTACGCAGTACGATTTCGAATTTACTGAGTGTCGATGATGACGGGACCTATCCACTTCCGAGCCAGAGAAAGCAGTAAAAGCGGGTGCTAGACGACGAAATCTGTATCGCGCATACCCTCAATACTCTTTCGCGTGGATAAAAAAAACCCCGTCGATGTTTTACTACCACAAAAAATCCATCCATGTGTAATTGACGAGTTGGTCGTGTGTTTGCGTGTGTGTGTGTATGTGGAACGGCGGGTGGGGTAATTGACAAGGGTGTACCGGAATACGGGCTTTTCTTTTCAAAAACCTTTTATACGAAAAATTCGCACGAATGCCGCTATAATCTCGATGCATTACGGACCTCACGCTATACGATACGTCCATCCGGCAAGCTTTTCTATCTCGATAATAGTGAGAATGCTCTGGTCCATTTCGATGAAGGCGTCGCGACGCTCATACTCGCTCTTTGAGATGGTCTACCGCTTTTTTTTTCAAGTCATCCGAAACGTGACGAGACGTAGGGTACGTTGATATTGCCGGGCCTATTCGATTAAAGATATTCGAACGTCATTTTCAATTTGAAGTCTACAAACCACTATCGCACTTGGATTATTCCGCTATTCTCATTTTGGCGACCTCACACCTTGTTTATCTGACTTGGAATATCCCAGCGGAAAGATAATGGAATCGATCAGCATCCCAAATGATCCTACATCACCAAGGACTTAACCCATAAAAACGAAAAACTTGTGTATATCTCCAGGCGTCGAAAGTGGAATTTTCTCGAGAGTCATAGACTTGTAAATGAGGTGCCTTTGTTTTTCAACCCATTGAAGTAAACATATTAAAATTCCATCGCCAATTGGAAATTTAAAAACTGACTTATTCACTTACCAACAATTATCCTATTATTCTCATTTCGGCAATCTTGCACCTTGCTTTTTTTGACTGGATTACCTCAATGGAAAGATAATAGAGTGTTGACTCCATTGTCTGCTGGTCGCAGCATCTGGAATGAACCGACTAGACCCTGGAGCGTTTGTCCATGGAAACGAAAGACTCGTGAACGTCACTGAGCGCTGAAGGCAAAATTTTCCCGAGCGTCATCGACTTGTTAATTAAGTGACTTCGTCGTCAATGTTGGCTGAAACTCCTCAACGTGGAATGAAACTTACTGGACTGGATGGAACGTTCCTCTATATCACGTCTACTTCGATTCCCAGGTGACGCGCGTCGACGGGGTGATTAAAAAGAATGGAGCCAGCTCTCATGAAGAAGGGTCGTAAACCCAGAGCAACAGATTGAGATGGAGAGACGGGGGAATGAAGGAATGAGACGAGAGAAGAGAGAAAAGGAAGGATTAGAAAGAAAAAAATGAGAAGAATAATGTGGAAAAGAAGAAAGGTCCTATACGTTAGTACACAAGCAAGTTATCCCCTGCGGCGTTTGAATTCCACAGGGACATTCATTTTCGACCAGCCCCCACGTTCAAAAACTTCATTCAATTTTTATACCGAACGCTCTTTCTGTCCTCCTCTCTCAGCACGATATCAACTTTATGAACATTATGAGCCCTCCTATGGTAGACGTTCTCGGTGTCCTTCGCTGCTCCCATCCCTTTGCGATAATGAACTTTTTCTTTCTTCAACTTCTTTCTCCAATTTCTTCATTTTCTTACCCGGTTTCTTAACATTCCGTCCGAAGCATAGATCTCATTCTTCAAATTCTTCTCACTTCCCATCTGACTCGCAGCATCGTATTACGAATTACACGATTTCTAGACGACTCTCGTCAGTTTCAACGTCGTTGAAGTCGTTTGACGCGACTAACTCTCAACCGAGTGAGCGAGCATCAGCCTACGCCCTGGGTCTTTTAATGAGATTCTTAAAATACACTTCCGACCCTCTCTCGGTCTTTCCATTCTCCGTTTTCATCTTTTCTCTCTACCTCAACCTTCGTACTGCTTCGTACCACATTCCCTTAATGCCTCTCTCTTTCTCTCTCTCTCTCTCTCTCCGTATGGCTTCGCTATATATGTACGTTCGTACACTCGAGATCCTTTTTCTTTGTCTTCCCTCGAGTGGGGAGGCAGTTGAGAGTGCGCGAGAGTTGTAAACGTGCCTTTAATCGCAGTTAACGGAGTTAACGCTCGGGTCCTATGGGACTTTTGTTGCTCGTGACGCTTTGAACCTGCTTTCATGCGTCTGGCACGTCATTAATAATTTCTTTCCCTGCCTTTCTCACGGAAACAACAGAATTGTATTGTGAAACAGCGAAAATAGAGCTTTTGCACTAGTTCGTTGAAGCTATTCGATATTTGGGGTTGGATTTATCTTCCAGTTGGTATATTTAAATGGATAACGAGAATATTGGCATGGCTATATGAGAAGTAAAATATCCGGGGCAGCGCAGATAAGCCGCTGATTCGATTGATCGACCCATCAGTCTCGAGGTCATACTCTCGTTAACGTGAGAGCTTTAATGTTTTTTTACTGCAATTTTTTACCTCACCCTCCATATGCCGCAGTTTAGTTTGTCTTTTTAAATTATTTTTACTCTCTTTTTTTGTACGTTTTTGTTTATATGTAGATGCTGTGGATGAGGGCTGATAGCCTCATCGTGATTATTATTATTTTTTTTTTTCTCTTCGGGGCTTCGGGATGAGCCTGTGTCGTTCGAGGGTGGCAACTGGGTTAACCCGATTATTATAGCTGTGCTCTCGGTATTATAAGCCGGTCAGTGCAAGCACACAGCACCGGATATACATTATGTATATACACATATATATGGGGTATATTAGAGAGGAGCGAACGAGGGAACGACCAGACCGGATGTGCTGAAAAAACGATCGTTGTTTGTTGCACCTGCGACACTCTCTTTATTTCACGTTTTTAGGCAAATTATTGTTATATTTATATTTTGTTATAGTTATATTTTGCGATATTTTTCGGACGTCATATAAGCTTCTTGAAATGTCCAAAGGGTCGATGGTCCAAAAGATTTAATTAGTTTCATCAAGTCTCATGAAACGTGGTCAGAACTATTGGCAAATTTCTGAATTTCGTAGAGTTATGATTTTTTTGTAATTTTGCAATGTTCGAATTTCTTAATTTTTCCGATTCTGAATTTTTCAGACAGTCCATACTATTCATGAATTTTCCCGACCCAATTCCTAATCAGGATTTAATCCGCTCACCGATTCAACGTCGATCTACCACTTACAAAAAGGGAGATGACATTTCTCGTGCGGAATACGTAACGACTTTGGTGCGATGGATAAGCTCGTACGGAAGTCTCAACGCAAAGGGGGAAAGGGAGAACTCTTAGCATTAGGATGCTAATGGAAGGCTACGGGATTCTCGTTATCCACCGGTCTGACATTTATTATTACTTTTCTAAGCATCCATTATGCTTCAAGATTTAGATATCCTGACCGCGTTCATGGTCTGTTCACCCGTTTTGTGACTCCCCGAGTATGAAGGAAACTACGACAAATTCTCGATGAATTTCTAATGCGGCAATAAAATTTTACCTACAAATTTTGAATGACGTCTCAATACTCGTAGAGTGTCTTGAGGATTAAGCTAATCTCGAGACGTTGATCCGCTTCGTTGCATGAAAACTCTTAATGGATACATGAACACCATAAAAAAAGTCTCCGAGCAATTAATCGAAATCATTCGATGCTCAGATTTGTGTCTGTGACTTGGCCACAAATTTTATCCTCCTTTTTTATTTTACTTTCAATATTTCATCACAGCATTACGTGCACAAAATTACTATATATACATATATATGTTATCAGTAAGAAATACTTTGGTTTGGGCAAAAATCGTGGAGGGAGCCTAACATTTTTACGACCATTCGCGAACGAGCCTACTTAAGGACAATCCAGCTTCGTCCGGTATCATGAGGATGCGGACGGTATGTATTTCTTGAAGTTTCGAGCATTACGGAATAAAGAAAAAATACGACATAGGGCAAAATAGCCTTTTAGGCTCCTTCAACGATGGACCCACTCAGCAATCTCAGTTCACCCATCATAATTTATCTTCGCGATAACCATTAACAAAGTTAAAACCCAAAAAATAGAAAATCTAAAAAAAACACATTCGATATTTGAACGAATATTCAACGGTTCATTTATCTCAAGATCCAAAGCCATTTTGTTTCTTAATTATTAGTAATATGCACCATAAGAAAGTATCTTAACACTCAAGACCCTTAGGAACGATCATGCGTACTTGGGAGCTTGAAAGTTATTATTGTAACTCCATATAATAAGCATTTTCAATTAACCTGCCAGTTCAAAGATCTAAAAAAAAATCAACCCAAGACTAGTAATTTTATAATCCACCCTTGCCCCATTTAAGATAAAAAATGAGGCAGGGGTGAAGGTGAATGAAGGGAGAGAGAGAGAGAGAGGGAGCTCATCGACTTCTTGGCGGCACACGAGGAGTCTAGGCACGTGAATGCACCACACACATTGGCTGACTACATATATATATATATATATATATATATATATATGGAATACATTGAATGCCCATAGTTGGCTGTTCTCACGCCTACGTGCTGGGTGCCGAAGGATAGGCCGATCGTTGCTCTACCTCTCTTTTCTTCTCCCTCTTGCCCTTTTCTCCTCCTCCTCCTCTAAGAGCTTGAGCTCGCGAACCTCCGGCGTTAACGACCCTCTTACTATAATGCGAAGATAAGCGCTTATTACTCACTGCCCGCTGAGAAAAAGAGAAGAGATGGAAAAGACCTCGAGAGAGAAAAACGCCTGGCCCATGCGAGAAACGAGGTGAGAGAAAGACGAGGATAAGCCCAGACCAAGAGTGGACCACAGATCGGTTAGGATGTGAGTGCATCAAGCCAACAGCGCCACCATACCAAGAATATTGCCTCTAGCAATCCCAAGAGTGCCTATCCTGCCTTTCTTTGCGTTCGAAGACTCTTCCAGAGCAAAACGATCCGCCAATGACGTGGTCAGGATCGGAGATTTCTTCTCGTTCTATCGCGATACCGGCTAGGACGAAAGAAACACGCGGGGATTTATATCTTGTTAGAGCCAAGCCTTTTGTACCAATGTACATCACATTGGTAATGTATATAAGCAATGTACAGTAGGTTACTACTTCATCCAGCCTTAAAAAACGGATTAAAGCATGATCCATAAGATCTACTTGCTGATGAACACTGGAGAACCACAAAAACGAATTCCTACGAAGCTGACAGTGATCTGAGCTAAAAGTAACCAAATATGTTATTAACTTGGAAATATAACTTCTAGCCGGAGATCACGTGGTTATGGGTGGCTAGAACGTAACCAATATAATGAGAATCCATAAGAAATTATCAGGTGCTCTGTGTAAAAAAAAAATCCCAGGACGGTAGAAGAGATGAAACCAACAATTTTGTGTGAATCTATGCAGAAGCAGCCCAAAACTGGGACACGTCTTTTAACTAAAATATTATACCCATCGTACCTTGAACGAGTTAACTCAACATAACGAGGACCACAAGAAAAATTAAGTTAAATGGTTCCAAAGATGAAATGAAACTCTTCATACTTTGTGAAACTGAATAAAACGGTTAGACAATTGTTTGGGAGCTTTTAACTACGATATCATATGTATGTGGTTTGTACGCGTAAAAAATTATGTCCTATGGGTCCAAGAGTAAAATTATGCTGCCGAAACGCTTACCAACAAAGTAAGAAATAATAGTTGGTTGAATCCTACGTGAGTTAAAGTAAAACCATGTTTCAATTCCGGGAGGTTGAAGAAGAGCACGAAGGAATAATTCGTACGTGAAACATGATCCTCTGCGACGAGAGATCTGCACCGGGTATATAACGGTCCGAGAGAGCAAACGTCGAAGAGGTCAGGCGTGCGGAGGTAACCGCGTCCAAGCGTAACTGGATGGGCTGAGTTCGAGGATATGTAGGTCGTCAAGTAATTAGGTTGCAACGGTGGTCCCCTTCCTCTGTCGTTCTCTCTGCTCGTTGTTGATATGGACGGTGTAGTGAGCCCGTGACCAACAACCACGAATTGCCGTTTGCCAATGATATCGGACCCACCAGTCACCTCTCTTGAAGCTTCTGGTACGCTGGACGCTTCTGATGATGCGGACGTGGAATAGCAGAAACGAGATCTGGTGTCCCGGGCAGTAATTCGCTCTGCTACGAATGTTCGTTGATGTTCAGACCTCGTAAAAGCCAACCCCTTCACCTAACGAGGGTTCCCGAATCTTCTTGTTACATTACGTTTCACCAGAACTACGATGTGTACAATATGGAGTACCGCACAATTCACCATCATTGAACGCAGTATTAGCAGAGCGTCATGTTGGACGGGGCCCAGTACTAGCAGATAGTATACAGTCCAATCTCGCATAGGATGAATGGTTGGGAAAATCGATCATAACTTGTCAAAAATTCAATCCCAAACATATAAGTCAGTTTTCCGTTGATGTACCTCTTGCACTGTAAAATTGTAGAAGTTCTGGATGTATCGATTGATCGTGTACTTGAGCGGGTAAGCCCAAGAATTTTGCGACGTTCTTCTCTTCTCATTACGGTAAAATCTCTAAGCCCATTCGGACACAAAATAGAAATTGACATCCATTTGGGAAATTGAATGAAATTCAGTTTGTAGATGTATTGAGAGAGGGAGAGAGAAATCATCATTAAAAGGAATGCTCTCCTAAGAACGGTGGTGGGAGTTGTATGAGAACAGAGAGATTTTGGATCAACTTCCAATGATTCAAAGACTTCCGCGCTTTGCCCAAGTATAGAGATACCTTTGAGTTCGTATCAGTGGGTCGACATTCAAGGCGATCAAATTGTTCAACTTCGGCATTCACGTTTCATTACTGGAATTGGAATCGACATCCAACTACAGCATTTAATTGGATAGGAGGTCAAGTTACGTGAGATTTGACTGTACTTCAATAATTCTGCGATGGTGACCAGTGGTCCATACAAACTTGGTCAGCAATACCGGAGTTTGTTGAAATGGAAACTGCCACATAGGTCGGAACCATGAATACAGCCAATACATGTTTCAGGGAATGAGAGAGAAACAGTAGTAATGGCGCACGATATGCAAGAGTACATGGACTGATGCTACAGGCACTTTCCAAGTGGAAGCGCGAACGGTAAGCAGGTGGTATTTACTCGAGGGCATTACAATCCGACTCAACCAGACAGTGGAGCACACCACGTCGCTCTAGTATCATGAGATATCGTACGGCAAAGCATCGAGAAATGTTTACCAATGTACCCCATTGGCAATACATGCGATCCCAAGCTTTGCATGAGCGTTAGTTCGCCATCTCGTCGCGATCTAAAATATATACCATTGTCAGCATTAACACACCCGAGCTCACAATCAGCCACAATCGAGTATCACCACCAACAGAGCATGACGATTTTTCTCGAGAAACCTGCGGCTCCCTCGGATCTTCTGGATTAAAAACAAACCAAAAGGTAACTGCACCATTTTCACCAACATTCTCAGAGCACCCGAGAGAACGTCTCATTGAATTTTACGAGCCTCGGATGCTCGAGAATTTCACACCCTCAGATACTCACCACGAACCACTTTTAACTCAGCCAAGCTATGTTTGCTTGCTTAGTGAAAGATACGTGGAACTGGGTCAATTGGGGTATAAAAATTTACATGACTCGAGAGTTTTGAGTACATGGAATGGCTTGGTGGGTTATGTTAACAAAGGCAAATGAAAATGTAGTGGATTAATTGGTGTCTCGGTTCTGCATTTGCAATTGATACGAGGTTATCTCTCTTGACTATTCTATGCTGCCCTTGGGATGTTGGGCTCACTTAATATTCCACGTGTGATATGAGCGAGCCCGAAAATGATTTTATGGTTTTATTGGATGAGCTTTCATGTTCTTATTTACATCTAATGAATATAAAAACAACCAAAATATGTGAAGCAACATGGAACAACGAATTCCCATTAACCTTTTCAGTCCTGATCAAGGCCCATTTCACTACACGAAACTACTGTTTCCACATGGTGGACATTGCTCTTCCGGTTTACCATAACATTTCTTTACGTCTAATCGTGGACTCCTGGGGCAAGAACATCGAAATCGGTGTGTAACGATCGGTGAGATCGATCCGTGTAATATTTACACGAGGTAATAGGGTAGACGACGAGGCCCTTGCCATGGAATCGCACACGAACATTAGAACACATCGGGGAGAGAGGGGCTTTTAACTACACCGGTGTGAGCTAACTCTGTTCTCTGCCTGTCTCTCTGTCTCTTACTCACTCCCTCCCTCCCTCCCTCCCTCCCTCTTTCTTTCTCTCTCTCCCTCTGTCTCTCTCTCTCAATGTGAGCTGCGTTTTGTGCACAACGGTATCAGCGAACGACCCGGTTATCGGTGTCGCGTTCGATATAATCGCGACATGGTTCGCCACGTTCATGTTGCGTGTATCCACTCGTTCCTATATTCAAGTTATACGTATCTGTGCGTTCCCGTAGTTGTCAGTGTCATCGTGTTACTTCTATCACACGACGCTTCAAAATGCACGCTATGATGACCAACTATTCAGAGTTTAAGGCATTGAGACTTGTCCTTTTGCACGATAAATAAATTAATACTAACTTGATATGAGTTGGTCATTGGATGGCCAAGAGAAGAAATGAGTCCAGTATTGAAACATTTTGAAATAATTATCCAATGAACAGAAAACGATTTCATTTATTTCATTTTATGATATTTCTATATACAGTGAATTTGTATTGAATTTCAATTGATCTCCACATGCTCTTCGCCTTTTCGATCACCTCGAGTTTAAGGCATTGAGACTTGTCCTTTTGCACGATAAATAAATTAATACTAACTTAATATGAGTTGGTCATTGGATGGCCAAGAGAAGAAATGAGTCCAGTATTGAAACATTTTGAAATAATTATCCAATGAACAGAAAACGATTTCATTTATTTCATTTTATGATATTTCTATATACAGTGAATTTGTATTGAATTTCAATTGATCTCCACATGCTCTTCGCCTTTTCGATCACCTCGAACACGGAGGATTGTGCACATGCCAACTCCACATCGACCTCGATTCTCTCACATTTGTAGCGACCGAGCACACGCTCATGTAAGCGAAGGCACAATAAGAGATCAACGATACAACTCTGGTAAGCCTCGTGAGTGAGAGCATCGATATACAAACCGGGCGGGAACGCGAACCGCGTGTTAACGTTAGCACTTCGATATTTCCCTGCGTGTATCGCTCCCACTCTCGAACTCAACTCGTGCTCATACAGCGTTTCCGTTATTATATTTTATCGTTCGCTGACACAAAATAAAGAGAGAAAAAAAAAATAATAAAAATTGATAAAACCATAAAATTATATATAAATTGAATTTAATTATTTGGATTTTTTTTGTTTTTTTTTTCCGTCATTAAAAAATGTATTCTCAGGTTTGATGATTTCATGCGTCACACGATATCGAAAGGGCAATCCGAGTTCCGACTATTTTCAGAAATGTGGACGAGTCTAATGAAAGAATAATTATAACTGGCGCTGGTGACGGGATAAAAATTTGTGGGAAAAGTTGACAGTAAAAGTATTGACGATCGAGAATAAATGTTAATCATTGAAAAATTGTTAAACTTGGCCCGTTCGATTCGTTGAATAGCGAAGCTATACGGGTGTAAAATTATTTACGTGAAATGTGGACAAAAAATTAGTACTTAAAAAATGAATTATGTGAGGGACAAAAAAATTAATTCCACTTCATTTCGTGTGGAGAGCAATGGATGTAGAAATTCCGATGAGATTATTGGAATGAGTGCAAGAGCTTGATGGGCCCCTCGACGAGAATTCGATTAATAGCACTGGCATCGATATTAGCCATACTTAATACAGTAATAATATACATATATATATATATATATATATATATACATATATATGTATATATATATAGGTATATATATGTATATATACGGTCTATTCTGTTCTGAAGTATCCGGAATCATCGAGAGAGCGATATGTATATATCTATACAATATATATATACTCCAATAGGGTATAATATATATATTATATACCAGGAGGGTCTATTGTACCTGTGCTCTAATTATCGACAATTACCGGTGCGTAATCAATTACGTTAACGTAATCAGCTCTCTCTCCCTCTTCCTCCCCACTGCCTACGAACTATCAGCTCGCCGAATACTGTTAATTGGCTCATTCTCTTCCTACCCAAATATCTACATCTGCAACCGATAGTTGGCACAGGCACCGCCGTGAAATTGGGACAATGGAAAAAAAAAATAACAATTACTCTAAATGACGTATCTTATAATGGACAATATTCGATTACCAGAGAGTAATTTTAGAGATCGTTAAAGATAAAGCAAACAAACGTCGACAAAATGCTTAAAAATATGTAATTTCATTCGATTTTTTCGTAAAGTGTAAGAAGGATAAAAAGTTAATTCAATTTTTATCGATTGCGGTAATTATATTAATTTTTATTAATTTGACTGCAGTGAATAATTTTGGTATCGATATATGATGGAAAAAAAATGAAATTTCCAATGTCCTGAACCACGAGAAAAAATTGCACAATAATTGGAATGCATTTGTTGATTCGATTCAACTTGAAATTTCTGTAAGATTCGTCGTTATACATTATTTTTTGAGATATCAGAGCACGAATGATTTGTTTTTTTTACTAAAATGTACAATCTCGAAAATCTTTACGAGGCTGTTCTCATGAAACTGGCGAGTAAATTAGTTTGAAACTTGGGAAATTTAACTATGAAGACTTTCTACTAAACGGTAAAAATAATCACGACTTTTATTAAATTTCCACCTAAACTTCTCACTGAGACTTTAATACGCCCATCATTTTTATTTCAATCTAAAAATGGAATGACATACTTTCATCAACTACCAAAATAATTCCAAGTACGAAAAACTATCACAATCACTTGAGTGAATTGTGAACTGTTTTTATCTTTAAGATAAATCACAGCTAACCCTTCCGTATAATTTCTAAACTCAAATCTTTCCCTTGGAAAAAAAATAAAATATCATTCGCGCCTTCCATCTAATTTTTGTTATACCCTAAAATTTGAATAGATCGTAACAAGTGACAAAATTCTTTTTATTTGTTCAAATGGAAACAAAGTTTACAAGAATCCCTTACAAAGTAAATGGCAGAGATAGAAAAGGTTTATATTGGACTAAAGTAGCGACGAGGAGAAATACAAAGATTAAAAAAAAAAACCAAAGTAGGAAAAGGATACGGCTTGACATTTTTTCTCATCAACTTACGCTCTGTGTTAGCTTTTACGTGTTAGAGCGTACCTGGAGGAGCTGCGAGGTCGACTTAACCTATCTTTTGTCGTTGGGACGACGCTGCCTTTGCTCGGGAATATTTTTTTTTTTTATACGCTCGTACAGTTTCACCTGCGACTTACGACTCCGGACGTCCCGTTCGTTACAAGCTTCCCTAACCCCTTGCACGATCTTACCCAACACACATACACTCGAAGGCTTGAGGTAAGCAAGAAAAACGAACGAGAACTCGACGAAGGAACTTAAGGGACCTTTAAGAATCGAGAGAGTACCCAAAGGCTCGCTCTGCCTTTATCGAAGTAGAAATAACCATATATATAGCCATTTATTTTATGGGTATATATATGTACGTATGTACGATACATCGTCGTTATCGAATCGAATCGGGGTTAGTACAATTTTTTTTTTTCTTCCGTTCGTTCGAATTTATTATTTCAAGTCGTTACTGAATAAGATCAAGATCAATACAATTTTTTTTTATCAGTATTCAGTATTTTTTATTCAGTATTTTATAGTTAAACAATATATGATAAGATTTGTAATTTTTTAAATTTAAATTATCTAAATTATAGGCAGTATTAAATTAATTAAATGACAATTCAAAATGATTTTATATTTTGCATAAAAAAATATTTATTAATTATTTTGAACTGTTTTTTTTTAATATAAAAATTGCCATTATTAAATTTCTACCATTTCTACCTACAAATTTCTACCACGGCACCGGTTTCTCTGTACGTCTGAAAGTTTGTGTGTAGGTTTTTTTTTTAATAACCTAAAATATATTGAAAGGGGAAAAAAATATCAGAAATTCCGATCAACCCTGGAATGGCTCATATCTATACATACATGTAGTTTTCCACGATGCAGTTTTTAGTATTTGAACTTTACACTGGCCAAGCCAATATATCGCGAAAGAGCTATCTGAACGAGGCTGTTAATTATCCGGGATTGGTTCGAGCGCTATACCGACCATCCCCCTATATATATATATATATATATATATATATATATATATATATGGGCACTATGTATACCTCGCAAACGAAGATGAAGCGGTTGCAACGAAGTCTTGACCCCCTTCGTTCAAGATCAGTTTAATTTCCCGTGGAAGTACTTTTTGCCCGTTCGGCCATCTTTTTTTTAAAACATTAAACGCACTTGACATTAAATTTACTACGTTTCGATGTAATCACGCTCAGTGGGGTATAACAGAAAGCAGGCATACACGGTAAACGCTCGCCGTGACTTTCCAATCGTAAATTTACCGTGTGTCAGGAAGGCATGTCTTTAGCGATATATACAAACATCCATATTGAGAAAAAAAAGCACGCGGTTGGGCTGATTCAGGATCTGCTTCGGAATGCTTTAGAAAAACGATCCTCCAAGTTTGAAATTTATTGTAGTCAAGTAGCGAATAATTACGGAATAATAAACGTGTTTTCTTAATTGGAAAAAACTAAACTTTTTGATTTTCGAGGTCAGCCATTTTGCAATTTTGATTTTCGAAATTTTGACTGCGGTTAGCTCATTCATAAAACCGCAGATACCGATTTACGTAACAATCGAATCACTTTTTTCAATACGTGACCATCTTAAGCCCGCCATATTGGATTGGCACGTAATTCGTAATTCCTCTTGACAGCCTTTAAGTTGAGTACTGAAATATAAATCTACAAAATTCTGAAAACGTTGCTTCGCAAGTATGGCCAAAATCACGTGACAAACAAAAAAGTACCAAATAATTTTAGCGAATTTTTTTGAGTGGGAATATATTTAAAAAATAAATTTTTTGATACAATCAATTTGCGGTTTCATTCTGAATGAATCTCATAAAGAATGGGGATAAGATCATTAGTATCCTCTCTAGAAATTGTTGAAACAAAAATACGAGAAACGAATAATTGCCTATGCTAACCTGGCCACAGAAACGGTAGTCGATCTGAGGAGCAGAAGTAAGCGGAGGAAGAATGATACGATTTACGAGCAGCCACACCCCATTTCCAGGTTGTCTCTTCGCCAAGAGAGGAAATATATACAGAATTTCAAAAGAAATTACGGTGCACGGGCATCGGCAGTAAAACAACAACGATATACATATGTGTTGGATATATAGATGACAATTTACACTGGTAATTATTTCCTGTCTGGAAAACCGAGAAAACTGTGGATATATATATATATATATATATATAAATTGTATGGGTGTACATTGGACGATTGTAAAATGCATGCGGGTGCTTTTCAAGCGACGAAGCGTGCCAGAAAGCTTGAAAGCTTGTATATGTTTCAACGCGCTATGTGCGCTGGTTCGGGTGCACCAGCAATTACCCAGAGCGTGACAACAATATATAGAATAAAACGAGGGATTTTTTGTATTGTTTTCCTTTTTCCATTGAAACACGATTACGAACGGCAGTCGAGCTAACGTTGTAATCCGATGTTATGCGTTGTCCTATCTCGGCTCCACACATCGATGGTTAGTGCGTTGGACTCGACGATACTATATTTGGTACCGTAATGGTGGAACCTCCATTTTGTCAACGCCGTCGGGCTTTGAAAGGGATCGATTACATGAATTCGTTACGCTAGATAATCGTTTGAAGCTGAAATATTAATTGGAATTTCGAAAGAATCGTCATTTAGAGGAGATCGTGGTTAACTCGATGGAAGTTGACAGAGTTCTCATTGTGACAGAAGTTTATGGAATCGTTCCAAACACAATAAAAAATGACACATTCATTCGAAACAGAATCGTTGTTAACCTAGTAGCAGTTGACAGAATCGCGATTAATTTTGCAGAAGTTGACGGAATCGTGGTCAACCCACTAGTTGACAAAACCGAAGTTAATGGTTTACAAATTGATAGAATTGTAGTTGGCCGCACATAATGGGAGGGAATCGTGTTTAAGCAAATGAAAATTGACACAATCCTCGTTAATCCAATAAGAATCAACAAAATCGTGGTCAACAGGATACAATATCGCAGAAGTGTGGTTAACGTAATACAGTTCAACGGAATCGTGATTGACGGAATAAGTATATATATGGCTGCCTATAGTCGTCAGTAAATTCACCCCAACAAACAAATGCGTTTAGCACCGAGCTCAAGCACTAAAATAGACGATTCGTGAGACATGAGTCTCACGAATCGTCTATTTTAGAGTTGACAGAGTTCTCATTATGATAGAAGTTTATGGAATCGTTGCAAACACAATAAAAATTGACACACTCATTTGAAACAGGATCGTTGTTAACCTGGTAGAAGTTGACAGAAGCGCGATTAATTTTGGACAAGTTGACAGAATCGTGGTCAACCCACTAGTTGACAAAACCGAAGTTAATGGTTTACAAATTGATAGAACTGTAGTTAGCCGCACATAATAGGAGGGAATCGTGTTTAAGCAAATGAAAATTGACACAATCCTCGTTAACCCAATAAAAATCAACAAAATCGTGATCAACAGGATAGAATATCGCAGAAGTGTGGTTAACGTAATACAGTTCAACGGAATCATGATTGACGGAATAAGTATATATATGGCTCCCGATAGTCGTTAGTACGTATGGACAGCCATTGGTCCAGAGCAGATTTGATGGTTCTCTTTCAGGCCGATTACAAGCCATTCAAAAATTCGTCGATTCACATATGGATCACATAAAACCGCTCCGTGGTTCGCGCGGTCACACGATTGACCAACCATTTCACACCAGCCACCCCGTTGGAACGCGCCAACACACGATGCACCTGAGTTACTTTAACCGCAGTACCGCACATGCCACACGCTCACACACACGCAAAATTCCTCGAGGCAATCGCTTGAAAATAAATCCAGTACGGATGCAGATGGTTTTTGATCTATCCATATATTACATACGTATATAGTTTAGGGTCAACATATACGTTATACCTTCTCGCAGACCCTCCTCCCCCATAAAAACGTTTGGCAATTTTCTCCCGTGAAAATTCGTGACGAGGGAAAAAAAAATAAAACTAAACGACCTGGTTTGAAATTAAACACCGCATGCTCGGGTTGGTAGTCCGCGCTGTTGGTACGATTACAATTGAATATTCATGCAATCGAGGAGAGACACGAAACTCGTTTATTTCGTACGCTGACATTCACGAGGGGTGTGATGTACCCTGGCCATACATACAGGGGTTGGGTTTTTAGCCTAATTGAGTAATTGAGGATAACTTTTTTCCCCCTTCTCCTGTACGGTCTTTGACATCCCTTATTAAAAGGGGGCTCAAGTCATTCTTTAAATACCGGACCATATCGACCATTCTCCAATTACTGAATTCTTTAATTTCACAAATGCCTGTCAATGCCAATAAAAATTGTCACATAACCAACGAACTTTGAATTTCAAGGTTAACCCTTTGCAAACGAAAAAAAATTACTTTGATTAAATTCTCCATGTCTCCAAACTGCTCGGATCTCTAACTCAATCTTTCGTGCAAATTCGAGGTTACCCGAGAACAATACCATGGATAGGCAATGCAGTATCAAGATCCGAGGCTCATTCTTCACTCTATTCGTTCGGTTGATATCAACTTGTTCTTCTGCTCTTCTTCTTTCCATTCACGATCGATTGTATATACTTTGTTCTTGTATACATACACATACACAAATGCGAACACACACACAGACACAACCGCAGATATATATATATATATACCAGGTATATATATGATACTATAGAGGTACCTATAGTTTCACGACGAGATCCATCGAGCCATTGTTCTGCCTCGGTACTTCGATGACCTTACCACCTACCTTACCCATTTCAACCCACCCCCACACCATCGACAAAACGATCCGGAAATCGAGAGATCTATAGATCCTGTCCATGTTTGTGTCCGTGTATCGGTGTGTGTGTGTCTCTCTCTTTCGCTTTTTGTGGGCATGCTTCCGTGTGTGTGTGTGTGTGTGTGTGTGTGTCAGTGTCTATTTGTGCACACCAGGCGAAGGCGGATTGCAACTTGCAGAGAGAAAATGAATGAAAGAAAGCTTCGAGCGTCTAACGGAGCGAAAAATATCCGTTTCGAGACGAGGAAGCAGAACTGGGCGAACGTTCCTTTTTCTCGATCGTCCACCTATCGTGATTTACTCTGTATAGATTTATAAATATATATGTAAATATATATATATATATATGTATATGTATATATAGTATAAATAGTAAATGTATAGAAAAGCGAGCATAAAATTCATCGCAGTCGTCCGATTTCCATTTTTCCAGTCCGGACGATTTTTCGTCCTCTCTCCCTCTGCATCGTTCCAAAAGATCGTTTATTTCCGTTTCTACTCTCATCTCAATGGGCATCGAGAACTAAAACCGAGCCGTAAATAATCGACAAACTGTAAGTGTGGCGGGCCACGCGAATACGGGCCAGAAAATCCACGCTTCGCTCGAATTCATTCTTCCGCACTGTCTGACAAGATTGGAAGAAAAAAAAAATGTTTTTGATGCTTTTAAAGATGAAAATGTTGGAGAAAGAGAGATACAGAGAAGTGAAAAACAGGGGTGTTTGCGGCTTGGTGAAAAATCGTCCTCTCCGACGAAGCGTACTCGGGCAATATCTATAGACGACAGCTTTATATGCAAACCCGGAAAAGAACGGTGCTTCGCGATGTATATTTTCCGCAATTGTATTTTTTTTTTTTTTTAATGTATATACAAAAATATATGAATCGGAGCGGTAAATTTTTTTGCTGTGATTTCGGGCGAACGGGCCTGAGGGGCTCTGATAAATTTTGCACACACACAAACCTATATATATATATATATATATATATATTTATATATATATATATTAAATGGGTCAAAGTATATAGAATACGAGCGCACACACTATTTACGCTGATAGAGTTTACCTTTGCACACACACACACAACTACATATATATACATTTGCAATGTATATCTGTAGATATCTGTCGATAGATGTGCTACGTTATACCTAGAACTGGGTATTTTACGGTCTCGATGGTACGCGACCATACATGGAGAGTGTGCAGCTGGGATAAAAAGAATCGATATGTAGGTAAAGGGGCATTTTGAGTGTCCAGTGTGAGTGAGAGAGAGAGACTCACATGGGGGTTGTGGACGCTCTCCCGAATGAACGAATAGTTTGATGGGCCAGGGGGAGGGGGAGGAGGATACGCTGCGGCATTACTTTATCCTTTCCCCTTACGGCACATTCGATAGGAAATTGGAAATTGAAAATGGACCACACGCCTGCGACTCGAAATGTAGGTCATTTGTCCGCGTGGCTTTGATTCTTTCACAATTTCACCACAACACACACACACCCCTATTAATCCTCTCTTTTCATTATATATAAGTTTAGTATTGAACAATTGTGAGAATTTTAGCCAGGCGAA
Source organism: Dyspetes luteomarginatus (assembly GCA_963669185.1). Lineage (NCBI taxonomy): Eukaryota > Metazoa > Arthropoda > Insecta > Hymenoptera > Ichneumonidae > Dyspetes > Dyspetes luteomarginatus. The sequence goes on from OY769912.1 coordinate 801,747, forward strand.
TTTTGACTCTTCCTGAAATCAGATTTTACCAAATTCGTCAACCCTTGCGTACCTATGGAAATAGTATATTTTTTATAACATAGAATATATGACATAAATAAAATGTATGAAATATATTTCACGTTCATGTATTTTTACGATCAAATTTACCATGCTCAAAAATATATTGTTACATTTTTGCGTTTGGGTCCTATTCGTACTACTTTCTGCTCAAAACGCAACAACCCCTCTAGCATTTTGTCATCTAGTCAAATATTATTTGGACAAACCAAACGTCGCTGTTACTATTGCAGTTTCGCTGCAGCTTGACGTTGTCGTTGTTGATGAAGGTGAAGATACTTTATCGTATCAACTATTCGTCCATTAAAACTCGAGAGAGAGAGAAAAATTAGAGAGGGACAGAGAGAGAGAGAGAGAAAGAGAAAAAAGATAAAGAAAGATGTCTATCGGCCTTGAAAACTGATAGAAAATTCGGGAGTCACTCTCGAGACCAAAATACGTGGAGAATTTAATTTTCTACCCTCTCGCTCTCCCTGACTCTTTTTCTTTACTGCAGGGTGTGGGCATATTTTTTTTTCTTTTCCTATGAGAACTTTTTATCCGTCTGTGCGAATAAGCAAAGAAGAGAGAACGAGAAAAATGGGGTGACGTGAAAAAAGGCGAGGGGTGCGAGGAGATAGGGGTAGTTTTTCGATTGATACGACGAGGTCTGAGAGAGGAGAGATGTGGGAGAACTGCGAGCACTAGATTTTCATGTGGATGCTGCTCTCGTTTTGCAGCACTATCGCGTGCTACGCGGTCCGATACTCTAGAACGAATTCGGTCTAGAGTAGAGAGGGAGAGGGAGAGGAGAGAGAGAGAGGGAGAGGAGAGGAGAGGAGAGAGAGAGAGAGAGAGAGAGAGAAGGCTGAAATGTTATTAACGGGAACTCGATGCATCGAGTGACAATTGGGTCGACGAGAACTCGACAAATTCACCAGCAGCCGGAACTGGGTGTATCCACTGCGTACATAGCCATATGGGGCAATCCAGGCCAAATGGACAGGCACGTGACCCTTTGCACTATGGTCCATAATTTTCTTTATCGTTGGTACAATCCTCGATGCGGTTTTTTTAGATTCTTTGGCCAGCCCTTGATTCATAATTTTTTCATTGACAAAAAATTTATACCAAACAAGAAGGTGAAGAAAATAAAAAAATAAAAACTGAAAAATTTCACAAAAATTCTATGTTAGAGAGAAAAAAGTTCAAGTCAAACCAAATGCGGCCAGAATTTTCTTCTATTTTTGTTTGGTCGAAATAAATGTTGTTCAAATGTTTAAACATCTGACAGAGTCTTTTTTCCGATTTTTGAATTTATAGTATTTGTCTGATTGACAAAATTTTAGAAAAAATTAGATATTTGGATATTATTTTCTTTTTTTTGTGATATTTTTACTACCCGTTTAACTACAAAACTAAAAAATCGACAGAATTTTTGTTCCAAAATTTCTGTGACGAAATTTCTAGATAAAAAAAAATTGAAATAAATTATGAGGCCCATCCGTTGGAAGCCTCCTGAGAGAATATACCCGAGAGGTACTCCATCATTTCACGAGAATATTTTTTTTTCCGTGCGACAAAATACTCGTCCATCTCGTCGTCGTTCAACCCGATCCGACAATCAATCTTGCGGACGACGAAAATTTACAGACAACTTTTTCTCATCTACGAGAGAATTAGAGATTCTTTGCTCGCGAATTCTCCGCATTTGCCTTCGTAAAGTTTTTTTTTTACTGGCTATTTCTACTTTCCGAACAAATATTTTAACTTAATTGAATATTTGAGAATTTTCAAATATAAAAAAGTATAATGGAAATTTGAAATCTATATGAGTGAAAAATCCGAACATTATCATTCGTCCCGGAATGTTGCACCCACGTAATTGTTGTAATTCTTTCCTTCAAATTATTGCCTAGTTTTCTCATTTCTGACCGGGAGAAAAAATAAAACGGACGAAGAAATAAAATGTCGCAATAAAAGCGAAGAGACAAAAAGTTCCTCTCAAGTAGAAATGTTACCCATCCTCTTTCACGACAGCTCGGAAATTCAGTAGAAAACCTGATGGAAATTGCAGGGTCAAGAAGCTATTTTCCATGTTGACGACGTTCTTTTCCTGCATTTTATCTCTCGCTTGAAATAAAGAGCTGACAAACGTATATAGAACGGAAGAAAAGAGTACTGAAAAGCAGGAAATTACTTTCAATTTCGAGCCCGGATAAGAGTCTTTTGTGTATCTCAAAGTTTTTTTGATGTTTGTACAATGTGTCGATAACGCTATTTTCATTTTAGACTGATAGACATAAGACTGACATTGCTTGCTGTAGTACAATATTTTTTTACCAGCAAATCTACGGAAAGAAATGTCGGAAATAATATCGATTTATCGACTAACTTTTACGAGAAAAAAAGCTCGTTTATTAAAAAATCAAAAATAAGATATAAAGTGGCACGACAGTCATGATATTCCACATGAATAAAATTCGGGGGTTACTAAATATTACCATGAAATACATGGGGAATTTATAATTATTATTGACACCTTCAATCCTATAATAATAAAAAAAATAAAATAATAATAAAAAAAATATTAAAATATAAGATTATAAAATGGCACGAGTTCCAGAATTTTTTGAAGGATTAAAACTGACGGTATATTATGCAGTATCAGGAAATAACCCGCCAAATTATATTAATGATCACAACATGGTAGCCCAACTAGGATAAAATAAAAAATCTCCAACGCTTAACTTATAATTCAGAAAACAAAACGTTTTTCGTACTATTTGCGTGGTTATCGTAATTATTCAAGCTTGACTGACTCCTCGTGTCTCTCCTACGTAATTAAGGGTGACACGAGAGAGAATTGTACAAGCCTGGTGCGGCTCGCTAAGAGATTCACGATCGCGTGGAGAGGCAACTTATACGAAACCAAGGGGAGGAGAAGACTGGCTCGCGACAGCAGAAGTTTCCAAAAATAATGCACTGGTGCACACCAAGCTCGCTTTGGAAGTTTCACGTTTCTCGACAGGCGGCGTCGACGACGACGACGACGACGACGTGTGGTCATCCCAAAAAATTTCTTCCACCTACTACTACTCGACGTATTTTGCCCGTTGAAAATTCCCCAAGACACAAGACTGAGCGAGCAAGATGCCAGGATCGAAACAGCACACAACGAGAGAGAATCCAGCAGGAATTCGATGGTCAACAAGACAAAACCGAAGGGATGAAGATTTATTATAGTATCGAAGAGCCCAAGAGCTGATACCAGTTTTTGTATGGATCAAAAGAATTTTAAACCTTCGAGAAACTCTAATTCTTTTATAGAAAAAAAAACCATTATTTTACAGTTGCATAAAATCATAAATTCTAGAAATGAAGGAAGATAGGAAGAAAGTCATATTTATGTGTCACGAAGGACAAGGCTTTTACTTCTAAACGATATTTTAAACATTATTTTGATATGGATGATAATAATAGAAACTCATTGAGAAACTAAATTTTTATTTATTTATTGAAACGTTTTTTAAAAAATACATTTATTGAATTTTTTGTATTTATTTTATTCTTTATTTATTATTTTAGCTTAAAGAGAAATTCTTTTCGCATTGCTTGAAAGAATGAATGCTGGAAATGAAGGAGGGTCATTAGAGGAAATTCGAGTATATGTTTGAGTACAATACATGGAAGAAGGAGAGAGAGTCTAATCTTTCAAAGTGACGGGAAGCACTTTTACTACTGAACGATTTTAGAACATTGTTTTGGCATACCAAAACACAGAATCGTTTGCCTTCATCACTCAGAACTCACCCTGAAGACATTCCACCTTTTTTCCTCCGTTCATTTATTTTCTTATCTTTATATCATTGACTCTTTTTAACCCGGCAGCTCTCGTAGAGTTGCTTCGTGTTGGCCTCGTTGTCGTGAGATAAGACACTGAACGACATGGTGTCACGTGTCTCTATATACTTTCCAGACCAGTTGGGTGAGTTCCTTTTGGATGGTGAAAGAAAAAAAAAAAATGGTAGGTGATTTTGTGCCTCGACCTGTGCTGACGACGATTTAGCGGCTCTTCGCGTACACAACTCCCACGATAACCGGACCACAGCTGAGAAGCTTTAACTCACTGTGCATTTATATATATATATATATATATACATACGGTAATCGGACTCCAACTCTCCATTGGGTGTCCCTCATGGTCTCGTTTCTCTTGAGAGAGGAGGGAGAGAGTCCTGTAGATTAGTCCCTGACCATTAGCGGAGTCGAATTTCGCTTCGAGTCTGAGGTAACGATAAAATTCCATGGTGAAAGCCACAGGGATATTGAATTTCCGACAGTGATTGGCATGTTACATGTATTGGATGAGTGGGAATTGGAGGATGCTAATAATTATAGGAGAAGGGGCAACATATTTAAAAAAATTGTGCAGATCAAATTATTATTTGTAGGAAATGCAATAATGAAAAATAAAGATTTGTGCAATTTTTTGTCATGGAGTTATTTCCAGTTTCGTCATTGGATTATTAGTGAATTGTGAGAGACCATTTATTGTTAGTTCGAATCACTGTACTACCCACCATTTTTTCGTGTGGAATCCAATGACGAGAAACAAAAATTAATGCAGTTTCAAGTTTCAGTCATTTGTTGCCACGTGTCAAAAAATTTTGTCCATTTAGAGGGATCATATATTTTTGGTGCCAATGTTGAAGCATCGTTTTTAAATGAATTTTTGATCGCAAAACTTCAAATTTCCCCTGAGCTGTCTCAAAATCCGCATTACATCAAAATTTATTTTCGAGAACCAGCAAAATTTACAACAGATTTTCATTAATCTGTCAATCATTGTACCGTTTATCTAACAGCAAGAATAGACGAGTGTTGGTGCATTAAGTCTCGATGGAAAGGGGGAAGAAATTAACGGCATGAGTTATGTTATTGCGGTTTATAACGAGAGAAAAAAAAAAGAAAAAATGACGATGGTACATCGTGCAGCGGTCGTTGATGCTGTCAAACGAAGATTGGATGGGGAAGCAGATGGGGATGTGAGAACGCGTTTCAGTCTACAAGATGCTCTGGCGTCTGTTTGCAGTTTAGAATGTCTCTTTTACACTCACACGCAAGAAACACCAGAGACATGAGAGAAGAAATAGAGGAGGATGGGGGGGTCATCACGCACTTTTATTTCCGAGTCTCCGTGTGTGGTTACGAACGTTCAGAATTTTAATTAGTGGAATTAGGCGTGGCATTATGGTCTCTAAATTTTGTATAAATACGAGTAAAAAAAAAATTAAGATGGCCAAAGAAGGCTGTCGGAGGTTTTCCCGTGGGAGACACTAATTGTGTTTACGATCGCTCGACTTGCAATGCTCTCTTGGCTTCCTCCCATTTGCCTCGTTCTCTAACCTACCATTTTGTTTGCCGCGCACACACGAGACTTTTGGTGCTCTTGAAGACCCAAAGGCCTCAATGTGGACCAAAAAAAGTGATTTTTTTTTCTACGATATATTGCCTCGTGGCCTGCGAATTATCGCATCACTCCTTTAATCTTTAAGCCTGGGCGATTACTCATAGAAATATGAGACTCGTAAGAGAAGTATTTAAATTTATTCTGCCAAGTAAGATATGGAAAAACTGCTAAAACAACTTAGGATAATCAGGAACTTGTATATATCAGGAACTGGAATAGTCAGAAACTTCTATCAGTCTTATCAGTACTTTAATACGTTCTACGTTGAAGTTATCACTCGTCAGCTTAATGTATTTCGTCAATGGTGACGAGTGACACGCTAAAAACTGCTCCGGACAATAACGGACTTGTTCGCATCGGTTTTATCGATAAATTACAATACCAGAGGATTATAATTTACCGATAAGATTGATGGAGACAAGTTATCACATGTAAGCTTCATCTCTGTTTGATGGATAATCCAGGGAGGCTGCGAAGATCGAGTGCATGATAAGTTGTCAAAAATCATTGAATTACTACGAAAAAAATGTTAAATAAGCATTTATAAGGATTAGATAATGTTTAAAAATAAATCGCACTCATCCAACTCGTTCTTCTCATTTGAAATTGGTCGAGAGCGTGTTCGCTGAAAACACATTTTTTTTGCCCTGGAGAGGACGGAGGGAGAAAGTGAGAGGGTAAAACTCATCCTGAGAGACGCCTTTCTCTCTCCCTCTCTCTGTGCTTTTTCCCCTAGGGCTCTCTCACTCCCTAGCCAGCCGTACGAGAAAGTTTTTGAATGGACCTTCCACACAATGGGATGGTGGTTTACATTTATTAGACCCCGGGCTGGTGTAAAAAAAAAAACGTTTCGTTCTTGAGCTTACTGGCAAATTCTCGTGGTCGTGTCGAGAATAGGGGCGCTCTATGGTTTCTACGTGATTCAATGTCTTCTCGTGATTAACACAAGCATTACAACGAGAATTGCACACGTTAACACGTGTTGGATCGAGCTAAAAAACCGAATGAGAATATTTCGTTGCATAGCCAACTGAAATTGCTGGAGTGAAATAATTTGGCAAATGTTGTAAAAGATTATTTGTGCACGTAACTCACAGCTGTTGATCGAGGTGGGGGTGAAAATTTAAGTCGGTAGATTGATACTTGGGAAATTTACTCACCTGTAACAGATAAAATACATTGATTGGTTAGTCACATCGATTTGATGGAAACATTATTTTTTTGCGTAGAAATTAATATTTTCTATTCATTCATTTTTTATATGTCATTATTCTAAATATTCTTGTTCCCAAAATAATTATTCTGGACAATCTTATTCCAGTGATTCTCTTTCTATATATCCTATTAGGTAGTTTTAGATATTTTAAATATGTCCAAAAGGACACAGATAAATAACCAACGTCACGATCTTTCTCGAGATACCAAAATAATTCCTAAAAGCATTATTTCCCACAAGACATATCACGAGTTGCTATATACATCCCGAGATAGAGCTCAGTAAAGCTTTAATTACCTAATGGCTCTCGAATTCCCGATGGACGACCAAAATTATGCGATTTCATGAGAGATTCTCACCCGTCCTGATGGTCAATGTAGCATAGCCAGTAAACTATATGAGACTGGTTATCGCATAGTTACTAATTCTCGCATGCAAATTCGCGAATATGGCAGATCGGAAACATATCAAGATATATATATATCTATAGTGAGAAGGAAACGGCGACGAAGCTGCGATAGGACGCTCGATAGCTTCAGCTGCTTCTCATCCTGCTGCAGGAATAGGAAATCGTCTCTTAATAGAATGCAGTGCACGACATGAACGTCAACTGAGTGGAAATTCGCGAGGACAATTCTCGTCTGTTACCTATTGTGATACTATCAATGGTAACTGCTAATACGTTCAACTTGGTACTCCTCGTTGTACTCGATGTCCCACTTTGTCGTCGAATTTCGTCCCCTCGTAATTTTCAACCTACGAACCTTTGACCCGAATTTTAAATTGTGATATTGATCTTTATATTGCCCACAAAAGGGTCAACGTAATTTAAAATTAGTATAAAGCTTAAAGATACAAGATAGGAAGCAATAAGTAGAGGGTTGAAAATATTTGAAGGGGAATAGACAAGAAAATTCTAATCCCCGAATATGCCTCGGGGTCACTTTTTGTTAAATTGTAACGAAGTAAGACACCATGGGAGAAAAGTGAAGTGATGACGTAGCAAGTTTTATAGTGCAGTACATGCAACGGTGTGCACTTCCAGTGCGTATAAAAAAAGTATTACCAAGAGCGGTCACGCTGCTAGCTCCTGGAGGACTTTCTGGAGCCGTGAAGCGAGGTAGAGAAGGTAGAAAATATAGTTATATCGCGTAACACTCAAAAAAGTACGCATAAATGTTGTCGCTCGCATATACATACATATATATATACTCCTATATAAAAACAAAAACGAGAGAGAAAATCTCGAGAGAAATTCAGACGTCCACTGTATACACATTTTATTTCCAGAGTGGACGGTAAGACAACATAGAAGCCGTTTTCCAGATTTTATGGTTTCGGCCATGGCGAAATTGTTATGTGCAGGTGTAACACCCAGACATGTGTTTCTTTACACTCTTACGGTTTATGTATACTCAGATAAAGTTCGTACTGCGCCAGCTCTGGGCATACTTACGTACGTACAACCACAAACATGAATTCGCGCTAATGTACTAGAAAGAAACCCCTCGTAAAATTAAAAAAGGACCTCCCAGACTCCATTGAGTCTAATTGTAAGTATTAATTATGAAAGTGGAATAAATTTTATGAGCCTTCTGAGAATAAAGAACTCACTAAACGATTAAATCTTTGATATGTGGATGAATTACGATTTCTGTACAATATATATATATTTTTTAATATAGAAAGTTATAAGCGAACGCACTATCGCAACTAGCCAGACAGGAACATTTTTATTTTCTCCTCGTCACGAGAAAGTCACGCTGAGTTGTTATTTTTTTAGCCCACGAAGAGAAACGTTTCGTTCTTTTTTACAATATGAGATGGCGCGTTGAAGTCGTGCAAAATATAGTGGAAGAAGCATATGTATGTACCGAGACCGTCTCAGAGACGGAATAGAGAGAAATAGCCGAGGAAGAAATTCAATCTCCCAGGAGGGGAAATGCACAACGTGCTGGCGTGTGTATCAGAGATACGTTTCTATCGATGATTGAATACACATCGTACCTATGGATGCGGCTCGGCATTTCCCCTTTGCTCGATAGATACATATATATCTATATCATTCTTGGTATATATTTCGACGACTGACTTTACTTAATAGACTCACGCGTCTTTTCAATGTACTGTTGATTTTATCATGGCTCGTGGCAGCTTCACTCTCATGCAAAACCGAACGTGAGAATTGTGCAATGCTTCTATCGAAATTTATTTTATTATTGATAAAAACTTTGAGTATTCACTAGAGTTGTGGGAAAAAGAGGCTTCAGGCCGTAGCGAGCATATGGTATCATTGTGATCGTGTAGTTGAGGACGCTACCGCTAGAGGCGCCACATTGGGACACAGTGGCGCATCACAGAGACCCCATTCGAAAGAATTTTCGCCGCGAATCCCAAAAGTTAAAATATAATGGAGATCGTACTGAGCGTGAAGCAAAGCATATGGCGTCGTTTTCGTCGTATAGTTGAGGACGCCGCCGCTGGGGGGGCCACTTTCAGTGCTAGTCGCGCTTCGCTTAACAGATTCGCTTATTGGATAAAATTTTTGCTGCGAGCACTCGAAAACTGCAACGTACTGGAAATCTTTCGTGTAGTCAAGGGCGCCGATGTTAAGAGTGCCACTTCAAAGCTCACTGACGTGTCATAGAGAGCTCACCGGACAGAATTTCTGCTGCGACTATCCGAAAATTATAGTTTAGCGATTATGTTACTGTTTGTGAAACCGTAAATTAGAAGAAATGATACACATTTTCCATCGCATCGTTACGCTGCTCCTACGTCTGGCTCTCCTTCACGTCCTAACGAAAGCTTCGCGTCAGTTGGCTTCTTTGCTTCGCAACAAACCCAAAATTACTATTCTCGCAACTGCAACTCGCGTTACTCTCCATTTCTTCTTGCTCCATCTTTCTTAGCACCGTCAGTTTTACAGGCTTATGATGGCTCATATGGCCCGCTGGCTCTTCCGCAGTTGCTTGCGCAGAAACTAGAAAACCAACGTGGTACAAACGCGAGAAGGAATAAAGCGCATTTTATGAGCGTTCTCTTTGTACTCTGACGCAGAAGCCGCAATGCGAAAAGCTGTACGCTTTTGCCTCTGCTGTCTCTCCGTCGTAGGGTGCTAAAGTCATGGGATTGTGGCCCTGGAAGCTTCGTGGATGGCTCTGGACGAAGAAAACCCAGAGACCCGAGAACAGAAACGCGTTAAAGAGGCTAGAATGGGCCTAGATGGATAGGTGTGTGTGTGTGTGCGTGTGTGTGTGTGTGTGTTACATAGTCTCTACAGGAGATAGCAGCACGTTTGGCTTTGGTTTCATGCTTCGAAAGAGGAAGAGAAGCTCTCGCAAAAGGGCTACATGGACCTCCACCAGAAAGACTCTCTCTATCCCTCGCTTTCTCACCCTCTCGCGACGAGAGCCCCGCACGGACGTCCACGACGTCGACGAAGGCCTTCTCTCTCCCGCGTATCTCATCTGCATAGAAACAAGCTCGCAACAGGACAATGGGCTCTCTCGTCCATTCTGAACACTGCAAACACGCCTGTAACCACGTTCCCGCGAGGAACGAACCGAGGCTGCTCCTGCTTCTGTTCTCATCAGCTTCGTGCTTACAGCATATATATATATATGTATATATATATCATATGTTCTACTGGGTGTTACAATGATTAAACCACTTCCTTTCATGGGTGACATTTTAAATTAAACGAAAATAGAAAGTTTTATGCAGGTGACATCTTTTTAAAATTGATTGCGGCAGGAAAGTTCATTGCGATTAGATAAAAAAAACAGTTGCGAGAAGATCTACAATGAACTAGCAGGAAAACGTAAGTTCCTTACGTAAAGTACTTACGTAAGTTACGTATACTTACTTTACGTAAACGTTACGTGCCTGGTTAACATTAATTAATGTTGTATAAGGACTTGCAGTGAATCGTGACTGCAATTGGAAATCTAAACATAGCTGGTTACTAATCCACATTAGTAGATTGATGCAATCTGGGATAATGGAGAGGAAAGCCAGGAAATAATTTTTTTGATTTGAAGACAAAATGTCATCAGGTGTCTGTCGAATTGAATTCTGAAACACTCTGTATATCATCTACCCTCGGGGACGTGAATGGGCAAACTCACTTTGGCATGCACCGCTAACTATTTCGTACATTAGCCCAGAGCTTCGCAAGACGAACAGAGAAGTTCCCCAATATCTGTATGTACATCAGTATTGCCACTCGGTACACGCTTATAATATACTAACTATATATGTTGTATCCATTGTTGCTAGAAGCGAGCCGTGTGTTTCTGCAATGGAAACCGGCTGTCCAGGAGATTGAATGTATATACAGTTATGTACGGACCGATGATTTTCGTTGTATCCACTCCAAGCCACTTCTCATAACCCCCTCGACGTACTTCACTCATATTCGTAATAATGCTCAATCTCTCGTTGCTGTTACAACACGTGAAATGCTGGAAGCTCCGCAGTGCTATGCACAATGTACATATTATAAGAGGATGGGTGAATTGATGTACGCTCTAGCCCGTGGGAAAGGTGCAACCAGCCCTTTGCAAGCCCTCGGGACACACGTGGTCCCGCGCTCATAGGCAGAGCTCATCAGCAAGGGTTCGGCGAGCATAGGATGCGCTCAAGCACCCGAAACTAATGGTATAACGAAACGCATACTCATGTGTGTAACAACGGGACTGGCTTTGTGCCCACGTATGTCTAATATAATACGCGTATATCGGATTATGAATTTTTACATATCAAACATCCGATGTGGGCAAATGCAATGAGACACTTGTTGGATTGAATGCCAAAAGGATTTGGACCCGATATCATAGAACACTTGCATTGTCTCGATGTTTTTATCACTCTATATGGATATTGAAGTATAAATAATTGCATGATAACATTTTACGAACTGGATTGGGAATCTAGAATAAGAGAGAGAGGGTCGCGGATCAAGAGATTTTCGTTGTCCAGAGTTGGCCTGGAAGTAAAGATGGGATGAGAAAGTAGAAGAGGGAAAAAGCGATTTTTAGCAATCTCCTCAATGTTGGGAGAGTGGACAGAAGAGGAGAAACCAGTTGGAACAGATTCCAAGGCATTAGACGATATCGGCTTTGTGAATCATTCTCTCTCTCTCTCTTCCTCTTTCTCTTTCTTTTCCGGCAGAGTCCTCCAGGGGAAAGTACACAGACTAAGCCGAGGAGCAAACCAAGCCTTCTTCCATAGGGATCATTCTTGCTTTAACAGCATAACTTCACTCTGGATAAATCCTGCAAGCTTTGGATATTCGTCTCGTTTTTAGCGCCACTCGGTGCTGTTCTGCTCTTTCAGCTTGGACAGTCTCGAACGGATATCTCGTAGACTTTTTGAATGATGATATTTTAGAGATGTGGAAGAAGATGGGAGACTTGCTGGTAAAGGCAGACCCTGCCATGTCCCAGCTGCCAGGAAATCAAGATCAATATGCCAAACACCCAATTACTAATTTGTCGAGCACGCGATAAACCTTTATTCTCACAATGAAGGAGTCAATATAGAATTTAATGGCCAGTTTCCCTACTTTGCAAACTGGATAAAATATAAAATTAGCTGACCAATCAGTACAGATATTGGCTACTCGATATTGATCACTCCAGAAATCTTCCAGAAATTAAAGAGACTGGCCAACGTATTCCATATCATCTGCTGATAGATCTTGAAGACAGTTGAGTGAAGTTTGAAGTTAAAAGTAGTCTGACATCAGTCTTGATTGCACTCAATTGTTAATGGTTAATTTCTATTACTTGCAAAAGATATTGTTGATAAATCTAATTTTGTAGGATCTTTCTGTTCAAAGACTAAAAACTTCATCGAAACTCCTTTCATTCAGCTCATCCTAAAACAGAAATACGTCTTTCTGTCCAAACTTGGATAAACTGGATAAGACGGTAAGGATGGTAAGTTTAGCTGGTCTGTATTGATATAATGAGTTTTGTTATATACAGCAGGCCTCCAGCGGAATACACTCGAGGGAAGGGGTAACCGTGCGAAACTTGCTTATTATATGGGCGGGCAATACCGTGGGTAACCAGGCGAGGCAAGTGGACTGAGTAGGAGTATAAGTTGGTAGGTGGGAACAAGAGAGCGAGACGGAAAATGGGTACTCCAACCAAGACCCCTTGTGCCTCTCAACGTCGAGATCCTTCTCTCTCTCTCTCTCTCTCTCTCTCTCTCTATCTCTCTCTCCCGTGGTGTAATTAATCGGAGAAACTTGGATCGTAAACAAGGTGGTATCCATTAAGATCCCATTCGTTAAACCGGAAGTGGTGCTAGTGGGGGCTTGGTTGGCACTTTGCAATGAGGCAAATCTGAGGTTCAGGTAGACGAAAGTCTCTCGTAGTATGGTAGCGGTGCGGATATCACGCTGGGCAGGTGGCCAACGGTATTTAGGGCCTCTTCTGGACTTCTCTCCTCTCGAAGTTGTTGAGGGTTTGAGGGGATTCATACCTTTCAAGATCTTCATGGACGAGAAAGTATCATGGAACATCCGAGCTCCGGTACGGTTCGCATAAAATGACGTTGTGTCATTGGCCACCATAGATTACAAAATGGCGTAGAATATCAGAGACAAGAAGATGAAAAATAATATGACAGCCAATAAGTTCAGCCAGCTGTCTAAAATTGGTTCATTAAATTGATTTGCGTTTCGTGAATTCTTAGTGGTTAACAGTCATCATAGTGACTTCATAGTGAGAGTTCATAGTGACTTTCAATACTTACTAGTTCAATGGAAACGGACCATAAGGTACTATGGTTGATGTCGTTCGACTGGTCATAAAAAACTATACGAACCAGCACAAGACTGGCCAAGACACTTCACATAAAATCTGGGGACATCGAGCACCATAAGACTTTCGTCTGAAGCCTCCCATACTATCTCGAACGGCCTCCAACGTCGACCAGACAGTAGTTTGAGAATCCAACTCGTACTTCTTTCATCTTCTTCTGTATGGTGGACGTTCGACGCAGTCTGGCAGTAGCCACAAGCCAAAGACTTTCAATAATTCTTCGGAATAACTTTGAAGCGTAGTCGGCTGGTTTTGTACGAGACGAACGGGCAACGTTAAGGGAAGGAGAGCTCTGGAGGTACGAGGGATCCCGCAAGGAGAGAGTTTCCGGTCCAACTTTCGAGCCTCTTCTTCTACTCCAAGTCCGGGGCAAGTTGAATTGTGTGCATACATATATATATATATAGGAGAGAATGGTCGGGGTATGCCGAATCGTATGGCACGCTGGATGGAAAGGACGTTTGCAATGGGCGAGGCAAAAGTCGAGGAGAAAGAAGCTCGGAAATGACGGGAGTGGTGATATAAGAAATGGGGAAGCGAAGAACGCGCCGGATGAGACAGAAGGAGAAAGTAAAGTCAAATTGTACGAAGAATAAATATAAAAGTAAAAGTGGCTATATATATATATATAATATGGTTTATATTATTTGAATGCGAAGAGATGTGCGAGCCAAAAGGTGCAACGAGACGTAAAGTGAGTGTATAACTTTCAGCTCAACGTTGTGTCTCTTCGTGTCTACGAGAAAAGCGGCTCTCTCGTCGCCATGCTCGCTCCCTCCGATCACGAACATTGCTCCTCTCTTATCTTTTATGCATTATCGGTAACCCTGTCACTTTACCTACGATACGTATATTCTACAAAGAGCTCACGATGGGCAATAGGGACCTTTACACACTATTCTCATATTTCGTATCCAATATTATGGTAATATTGTCGCCCTCCATCGTTCCACTCAACCCCTTTTATGTACGCCACTTTTATTCCATTCTGACCAATGGCAGATGCTGTGCTATGTATATCTCATATTGCACATAAAATATCGCTACAAGCGTGTCTGACCGATACCACGACTAGCCAGGATGCATCATGACCATATGCAATATCTCAATTTTTTTTTCTCGCTTCCTTTATGTCTGGCGCTTCGCATTTGAGTTTCACCATCTCGTTTTGAGAGAAACGAAATGGAGAAACAACCTATACTTGTCTAAAATTATCCTGCATTCCACACAGAGTCAATTTAGTATAGAGTCAAGCTAAAGAGTCCATGGGCTTTTTTAAATCGAAAAATGAATTTCCTTAGTTGAAACTCAAATAAAATTTGCTTAAATAAATTTTGTTTAGTTCGCATTACTTGCCCTGGATTAGAAATGTCTTCCCATAAACTTGACCCAGGGCCTTTTGGTATAATCTTTCAAAATGAGTTGTGCGATACAGAAAAGGACTTTGCAAAGATCCTACACATTAGGGCAATCATTAGATAACAAATTTTCATGACATTTCGATAGATTTGAAACATTTTAATTCCAAGCTTACGGAATTTGAGTGTCATCTCTGTTGAAAAGTAATTTGTGAGTCTTATCAAAGTCTTCCAATAGAAAGATCTTCTATTGGAAGATTCCATGAAAATTCGTCCAAATCCCATCCTGCGGAAGAAATTCGATTTAGAAGTCTCCGGTTGAATCAACTCCACAATCGACTACATCAATTTTTTTTTGATGTTTAAATAATTTAAACAATGTACTCAAGTAGGAGTCTTCCAGGATCGGAAATCTATCTTGCATACACTCCACAAAGCAGGAAGGTAACGCACCTGCGTAATCAACGAATAAAGGGAAAAAAGGGAAACTGTATACCAGGCGCTGGGTTAGTTTCTATGGGATCTGCGAACACAAGCACAAGGCCCAGATACGGTACATTGGAAGAACGGTCTGTATATACATCCACATCCACATAGTTATTATGCATTGACTGGCCGGTTTCTGTCCGAGCTTTCTGGATCGGACGTCGGACCACTTTTAATCACTATTCAGGCGGATTGCGCTAAACGGGGTTGGGAGCAAAAACGGTATAGAAAAAGGGGAAAGGGTGCCTGGTCCGGTCTCTGCAGAGAATTGCCCCGAGGCTCTCGCCAACCTGTGCTCTTGGCTTTTGCGATCACGTATACATATATATGTCGTTCTAGCTCGGGGAAAACTCGGTGTTGAATGGACACTGTGGGGGGTCGTCATAGTATTTTCAACCCCTGCAGGCTTAAAATCCCAACCAGTCCAGTGGTCATCGCCCGCGTATTTACGCGGTGTGTGTGTGTGTGTGTACACCGATAGCTGGAAGGGCACATGAAGCAAAGCGAGCTAGATGGGAGTCGCTGGAAAAAAAGAAAAAGGGGCAAAAAAAAACGGGGGATGGAGAAGAAAAAAAATCTCAAATGGAACAATTGAAAGCAGGGGCTGTAGGCCAGGATGAACGTGTGTAAAGGCATCTCGCATCGTGTGCTCGTACACAGAGAAAGAACGAACCCTGTCAACGGCACAGTCATGTTACTCTCTCACCCCCCACCCCTCCGCAAACTGGTTGGGTCTGCGGCATCTCCATTGTACAATACCAGTCTCGCAATTTGTGCGAGGTTTTTGGTGTGAGCACACGTAGGAGAGATTGGTCGAGCGAGAAAGAGAGATGAGAGACAGTGATACTCCGCATATTTGTGAAGATCCAATGTGCGTGCGTGCGCGCGTGTGGGTGTGCGGGTGTGTCTGTGTGAGTGAGGAGAGAACAGAAAATTGGTATGGGAGGAAACGAGGGGGGAAGGGTGAAAAAGGGGATAAACGCGCTGCCCAAAGTGCTGGAATGAGAATGGTAAATCCTCCCTCCTCACTCTCGCGCGATGTTTAAATTATCCATGAGTGATTTAAATTTGTTAGACACTCGTTGTCATTATTGAAATGAATTTTCGCACGTTTCATTTGTGGAAAATTGCTGATGGGGAGGGTAGTGAAATTTTCAAAACGGTACTTATCCAAGAGATCTATTGCAAAGAGATTGGATGAGAAACACCAGGGTGTGTTGTAACTATGGTGAGTATATGCGGGTGAAAAAATAGCGTGGATGAGAGTGAGAGAGCGAGAGAGAGAGGGAGAGAATCAAAAGTGCTTGGTTGGGATAACAGGGTGCTTTATGTGCTTAGAGTTGTATTGATGTGTACATATACATAAATACGTCTACCTCTATATATATATATATATATATATATATATATATATATATATATATATAGAGGGAGAGAGTTACATGCATATATTACATACATATTTTATAGGGGTGTATTTCAACTCAGGAGCCACTTCTCGATATGTCGAATCGAAGTAATATAAAATGAGAAGTAGAGGAAGAGGAGTGAGAGCCTCCTATGTATAAGTATATGTTTGAAACGGTGAACCGAGACGAAACGATTGAAGTGAGGGAGGGCATCCTCTAGATGGAAAGAGGGAGGCTAGAGGGTTGCTGGAATTCGTCTTTGTGGGAATGTGAAGGGCGATACCGGGTGTTCCCTTCCATTTTTTTTATTTATTTCGCTGCTTCTTCTTCTTCTTCTTCTTCTTCTTCTTTCTGCATATACGTGAGCTCGTTCGATCTCCACCCCACTCTCTCCACTTTTACAACGGAAAACAAATTCATATTTCAAAGCCAAACGACTGCGGACGCGAACGGCACTCGATGTATCCGCAGCCAAGGGGGTGAAAATGGAAACTGGAGACGACGTAGAGACGAAGATAAAAGTGAAATATACGTGGAAAGCGAGAGTGAGAACAGAAGAGCATAAACGGAAAGTTCTGGAAGCTCTATGGGATACATCGGACGGAAGTGGACGTGACAGTTACGATAAACGAGGGATGTGCGGAGCTCGAGAGACGGAGGGTGTGTGTATGTGTGTATGTGTATGTTTTTTAGAGAGAGAGAGAGAGAGAGAGAGAGAGAGAGAGAGAGAGAGAGGGAGAGAGAAGGAAAATTAATTAAGGGTGTGAGAAATCGTCCTTTTTACCCCGCCCCTAGAAATGTTTACCTTATCTCTTAGATTTAATCTGTAGGATTGAAACAATTTGAGATTTTGGGAGATTTTGGACGGGAGATTTATATATATTTTGGGATTTTGGGAGATTTATATACATTTTGGAGGTTTCATATGAAAGAATGTATCGAAGTTGATGATATACATGAGTTAATTAACTTTGGAGCAGTCGAAAATTCCAGCCCCATTTTGATGAACCGAAAATTATCGCCATACTTGATATCGTTGACAGCATTTTGGTCTACCTTAAAATAAGGAGAGAAAAATCTTTATTTCTCTCTCTTTATTATTTTGGACGGAGTGAGAGTGAGAGAGGGAGAGAGAGAGAGAGAAGAACGATCTCGGGTATAAAAGACAATTATAGCGGATCCTTTGAGCCAATATTTACACAGGCTGTGCTATCGAAATAATGGATGGCAGGGAGGAAGTAGGGATATATTATTACGATAAAAGGGTGAGTAAAACCCATACGAGATTCTCTGGTCAGTCCAATGCATGAACCTACAACAGCTCGATACGATACAGCGCGAAAGGTACGAGAGAAAGAGACAGAGAAAAGAACAAGAGGTTTTTCATGTAGGCGAGCAAAAATGAACTGGACCGAGAGAGAGAGAGAGAGAGAGCGAGAGAGCGAGAGAGAGAGAGAGAGAGAGAGAGAGAGAGAGAGAGAGAGAGAGAGAGAGAGAGAGAGAGAGAGAGAGAGAGAGAGAGAGAGAGAGAGAGAGCGAGAGAGAGAGCGAGAGAGAGAGAGAGAGAGAGAGAGAGAGAGAGAGAGAGCATTTTCAACAAGATTTTGCCATAACGTCACTCTCGATGCACTCTCTTTTTCATTCTGATATATCCGTCGAGGGTGAGCGAGAAAGCAGAAGTGGGAGACGTCAATCGAGTGTCAGCGAGAAAGCAGGAGTGCCAGACGTCAATCGAGTTCGGACAGGGAGCTCCTTGAAGACCAACTGGCTCGAAAATCTCTCAAACGATTCTAACCCCAACGGTTGTAAGCACTCTGTGACTGCAATCACGGACAAGTCAATGTTTTCTCTGCCTCATGATTTGGCTCGTTGATTCGCGTGCCAGGTCATCCTCAATTAATTGAGGATTTGACTAAATTTGACAAAGTAAATAAATCAATCGAATTAAATAGATGAGATAAATTAAATTGAGAATAAGACAAATTTATAATCGATGAATCTGATGATAAGAAAATACATTCCATCAGAATGTATGTTTGATGGAAATAAAATAAATTTTATCGAAATGAGAACATTTTTATGGAAATGAGAAATATTTCTTTGAGTTTTCGTGATGGCCAACGCTCGAAGGAGGATCGGGAAGAGTCGCAGAACCTGTGTACAAGCATGGAATAAAAAATGAGGTATATATGTACAGTTCGTATTGTACCGGCGTACGGATATTTTCCACCTGTTCAATTATTCGTTTATTTTTCTCGGATCGTTAGAGCCACGGGATGAAAGGACGAACGTGCCAAACAGCCCTATATATATATGTATATATGTATATATTCATACTAAGCTGGAGTGAGATCACGTCTCCTCTGGGGGGCACCAAACAGCCATCGGACACAGTAGACGACACTACTGGCCGTCCACTTCCGCCGTGCATGTACGTCCCGTAAACGATAACACCTGGTACATAACCACGAGCCGAATATCTATAAGGTAGAGAGCTCGTTTTCCACCACGAATTTGTTAAATTTCATCGACGATATCTTTTCAATTTCTTCATATTTCCATGGAGGTCTTATTATTAGGAAAAAATAACGAATATTACAACAATTTCTTCACATTTCCATGGAGGTCTTATTATTAGGAAAAAATTACCGAATATTATAAGAATTGAAAATTTCTCGAATCCATAGAAATTTTATCAAAAAATAAAATTAAATTGGTATGAAAATGATTCAGAAAATATTTTATAAAAATGTTTCAATGAGAATGAATCTATTTAATTTTTTAAGCTAACTTTAAACTAAACTGGTTCTAAGAATGAAATTAAATTTTTCAGTTTATACGTGTAAATTGTTTTATCTTGTTAAAATTTTAAACTCCATTAAAATATTTAACTCATTGTCAGATTAACCCGACAACCCACCTATCTTTTTTTGTCCCCTATATGACCCCCCCCCCCCCCCCCCGCCCCTATAGGACAATCCCTATAGGACGTTTTGAGGTCACTGTTTTTGAATTCAATATAACAATTATATTTTTTCCATTGATATTATTGGACTTGTTCCTTCATTTGATTATTGAACGTTAATTATTGAAATGCGGTTGAGAGCATTAGTTCGATATTCTTGCTGAATTGAATCGTTACGAGGAGTTCTCCTTATCGTAGGATTTATCGAACGATTAATATTAGATATCGTGCTGTAATATAATCGTAAATAATCGATGTAATCACTGACGCTACGCCCACGCAATTTAGCAGAGCAAACACGTGATCCAACACAAAACGTGCTCTGGCCGATTGATCGCACCTCGCGACTAGTTTTTTTTTTCAATCTTATCGATCCATATCATTGGGCACACACACATACACACGTAACAACCAGTAAAACTACCAGCAACCGAGCGATATATATATATATATATATATATATAGCGTGCGCTCTCTCTCTCTCTCTCTTGTGGATTGGATATAAACGAGTGCGATAGTTATTTACGAGGCAACATGAGAGCAACGACATTTACTCGCACTCCCGATTGCTTTTAATACCAGGAACATTTTTCGCTTTGAGTGCGAACGGAAAAATAAAAGCATACGAGCTGCTATAAAAATGGCAAAATATAACAATAACGATAAAAAAATATAAAAGGTACGATAATTGTAGATGTAAAAAGAGCAAAGCTCGTCGTCATATCATATTATTTTAATTCTAATAAATAAATAAATATTCGATATTCAAATTTAAATAAATTAAAACATGAGCGCATTAATTTCAATGTAAATTCATATCGATGAAATAAAATGGACGTGGTATAAATGGAATTAATTTAAATAAGAGAGATCGAAACGAACTGAACTTATAGTGGATACATTTTTTTTCTGGGCGAAAAAAATCCGCTTGGTTTAATAAGGGCGTGTTAGGTGGATGTAAAATCATGAGATTTAATTAGATCGTATTAAACGTCCTTAATGAATAAAGAAAAAAATGTGACTCGGAAACAAAAACATCGATTCGATTCTAATCAATTTTTTTTTCTCGCCAATTTTCTACATTCCTCGCTCATCTCTCGGTGGCAGCACATTCTCGCTTATTAAAAACATCCACGCAACGATTCCATTCTCTTTTCATTCCTTTTACATTTGGCAAAATACAAAGTCGAATACAATCCAGCGTAATACCGCTAAAGGTTCTCTCATTAATTTCTGATGTTCACTGAGGAGTAAAAGCCCAAGAGCGCTTTTGTTTTTATTTCATCTATGGAATTTTTTTTTTCTACCAACTACAAAAGAAAAAAAAATAATCTCCAAGGAAGCCTAGATATTTTCTCTCGTGGCAAAAAAAAATTCGTTCTCGAGGAATTTTCCACAGAAATAAAATCCTAGAGGGAACAAAAGGACGAGAAATACGAGAGGGTGGAATTAAAAGTGAAGTAGTAGAAGAGAGAACATTTTTTTTTTTTAAAGTCGATCGAACCATTGCGGGTGGTTGGAATTTTTTCTCCCATTCTTCTCGGTTCGTATCTTACTAATGGTCTCGTCAACAAATCGATAATTCATCGCAAATAGAGATTTTTTTTTTTATTCTAGTTAAAATAAAATCTTAAATTATACTATTCTCAAAATAAATAAATCAATCGCGAATCTCGTGAAAAAGCATGGGTAGCTTTCCACACGACGTACAATGAATTCGTTAGGGAACAGGATTAGTTTTAATTAAAATTTTCCTCTCGTGTCACTCTCTCAATTCTCCTCCCCTATCGTTCTCTGTCGAGAATCGAGTTCTGGGCATCTCGTTAATACAATTTTGTTCCGCATGAATAATATTCGACAATCGAGAGGTCGCATTGCAGCTCTGCCCAATGGAAAAAAATAGGAGGTGGGGAAAAATACTCGTGAATTTCACTGCAAGTTTTTAAAAAATTAGGACCCTTGGCAGGTGCTCGAGCACGTTATCTCCTATTGGCAGATAGCTCGAAACAGCCAGCGAAACGCTCGACTATATGGTACGATTAAGCAGCTCAGAAAAAAATATAATTTTTTTCATTTTCTTTTTTTTTATGTACCATTAGATTTCCAGCTCTCGTTCGAGTCATCGAAATTTCATGTTTTTCAGAACCATGAGCTATTTATGACTGCGTTATAACCACGCGAAAGTTCAACAGGAGAATCTCTCGTAATTTACGAACAAACCACAAAATTAATTGGACACGTATATGCACTCTTCGATCTCGCATAATATACACATTGGAACATAACATCGAGTTTACGAGCATACCCAATTTTCCAACCCTCCAGAGAATTTCGATTGCATAATCGTCGATGAATGTTGGCGATATTTTGGTCTTTATCGCGTGGTAATATAATTATTATGTCGAATACGAGCGAATGGATTAATTAACGAACTAACAGAAATAAAATAATTATTATGCGATGGGAAGAAAACGAGTGTATAATATTAATCTACATAACTATAGCGATGATCTAATGCCAGAACCGCGTATAAGCTTAGCTAATATAAAAACCAATATGCCCTTTCAACTTTAGGCAATCAATGTTGTTGATGTATGTAAATAATATTAATACACCAATTATATCATCATTATTTTTTTTTATTATTATTTTATATTATATAAATATAATTGCATGATATAATTATCTCAAGATCGTAAATTTTGATCGCAGATTTCCTTCATCGACAATGTAGGGCAATAACTGCTTTACCGATTTCTATTCAAAGCGATTATTCGACTGGAGAAAATTCCCGAGACGTCAAACATAGTTCATCAAGTATTACATCTTCACGTTCCAGAAGAATTATGAGTTTCATGGCAGTAAGAATTTTTTTTTGTACTTCCGACTGGCAGATCAATCTTTTCAGCACAGCCTCTCAAGAGCTCTCGTTTTCTTGTCGTCATTCATTCGATTTTCTTCTCGCGAAACGGCGACGAGAGAGAGAATTCTGGCTCGAGTGAAATTCAACTTCGTTCGAGTTGACAGTTTTTTCCAGACTGCCATGGGTACCACCACTCAGTCACACACACACAAATATATATATATATATATATATATATTTATCCACATTGCATTGACGTCATCCATGAATAATAGTCAGTAAAATATATCGCCACATTTGACGGTGGAAATAATTCTAAGCATTATCTAATTTCAATTTCCGAAATAGAAAATTATTTTAAATCACACTGTAGAGTGCCAATTTTAATCGCATAATTATAATTGAATAATGAAAAATAGATTATTTTGCGGATTTCAATTCGCAAATATATATTCAATCGTATTTGATTATATTTTTTAATATACAATTATGTGACTCGTGTATTTTTAGACTTGTAAACTCGATCCTTAAAATGATTTTCCTCCTGCTTTCAATTCTGCATAAAAAAATATGTCATGCGTAAATAAAATTTAACGATCACGACGAAAATTTATCGGAATTAAATAATATTTTTTCGAGGTAATATTTTTGAAAAATTAAATTCAGCCTAATATTATATGTTTGAATGAAATTCAAAGAGTGAATTTGCGAATTTGATTTCAATTCGCAAATATATATTCAATCGTATTTGATTATATTTTTTAATATACAATTATGTGACTCGTGTATTTTTAGACTTATAAACTCGATCCTTAAAATGATTTTGCTCCTGCTTTCAATTCTGCATAAAAAAATATGTCATGCATAAATAAAATTTAACGATCACGACGAAAATTTATCGGAATTAAATAATATTTTTGAAAAATTAAATTTACCGTAATATTATATGTTTGAACGAAATTCGAAGAGTGAATTTGTACAGTCTCAAAAAAAATGGACCGGCCGAGTGAAAAATTTATTTCGTGGCTGACGCTCGGATATTTAGTGCTCGCTGTTTTTCGATCGTTCGTCGTCGTCGACGTTCGTTGAGATCGCCAATGAAATTTACGACGTGCTAAAATTACTGTGCTGTTTTATGCTATATTTATGATATTATTTATGGTACACTATCACAAGCATATACCACGATCGAAAAGAAACATTTTCGCGCATGATCTCATTCGCGTTTTATAATGCCCTCTCTCTCTCTCTCTCTCTCTCTCTCTCTCTCTCTCTCTCTCTCTCTCACTCAGTCACTCACTCACTCTCGCTTCGCATCGCCTAAGGGCCTCTCTCGATTCGCGATCCTCGTTATCGGACCTTAAAGGATCCGACGATTTATTAGAGTACCCTTAGAGAGAGAGAGAGAGAGAGAGAGAGAGAGAGAGAAAGAAAGAGATGTACGTTGCACCTGTCCAGGGATCTGAGAATAAAAAATGCACGTTTTCCCCCTTACAATTTTTTATTTCCATCGACATGTATAGCCATTAAAAAACCGCTAATTACAGAACAGATCCTAAATATTTGTGAGCACAAAAAAATGAATTGCAGTAAAAAATGATTTATTAACCTCGAAAATAAGTGAAAAAATAAAATTATTTAAACCAAGATTATTAAGGACAAACGATTTTGTACTCAAATCAACAAATTTTCAGACAAAAATTACTGGATAACGTTATTTAATATTAGGAACTACAAATGAGCTGGCAATAATCCAGGAAAATTTAATTTTCCTTATTTTCGAAAATTGAGATGATATATATAACGATTTAAAAAGATCGTATCATCCACAAGAATATAGAATAGATGTTAGATTTGAAAATATTTTTTTCATTTTCTCTTGATTATTCGAACAAATTTTTCCGGCACAAAATCACATTCTTTCCATCGGCTCGATTAAATTGATTAATCAAATTAGTCAGATTTACTCTGCCTTCTCAATTGTGTGTGACTGAAGTCATTAGAAAGAGAAAGAGGATCTCCTTCTCTTTCGAGATGCAAATGTATCAAAATGTGTGACGGAAAGAGGGAGAGAGAGAGAGCGATAAAAGTGCAATTGCAATACGCTTGAGTTGTGCTCTCAAACTTCACTATATATATATATATATATATATATATATATATATATATATATATATATATATATATATAGTTCACCAATGTCTATGTATTCATCATGTGTGTGTTATTTGGCTTTCTCGATGCTGTATCGTGATCTCGAAAGTCTTCCAAGTCGTATCTCTTTCATATATAGAAAGGTACGGATATCGAAAAGGTACTTACGATCAAGAACGATCGAACATGTCTGTTCTCACTCTTTTATTGCTACGTAAGATTGAACAGTAGAGAGAGACAGAGGGAGAGCAATATGAAGACCACTTCTTGCCACTGATATTGCTACCAACTCGTCTCTCAACGGATCTTGAAGGATATATATATATATATATATATATATAAACTACATAACCGTCATATAATATCACGATGACTATATATCATTCACGAGAAAATTATATATACATATATATGATCTTTTCATGCAATATTGGCATCGCTGAAAAAATTATTATCTCAAAAAACCCCCAACATTGAGCATTTTTAACATTTTGTAATTTTTATCCTATCTTGGAATCTCATATTTTTCATTAATTTAATTTCAAAGGCTAATAAATTATAATAAATTAAAATTTAGAATAAATTTAAAAGAAAAAACAATATTTGCCAAACAAAACCGCTTCGAGATATAACCCTGAAGGGGAAAAAAATACGAGTTAATTAAGGTAAGGTGGGAGCAAGTGAAGTAAAATTACTTAAATATTTTCACGTAATTAATTTTTTTTATTAGATAATTTTTGTGGTAATCAAAGTGGCATGGAATATCCCATATACATTTATGTAAAGGTTTGCAAAGATGATATCGATCACGAGTGAATAAAAAAAATTGTATCAAAATGCCACGATACTTTACACAAAAGCAGTAATTATTGATGAAGTGCAAAGAAAATAAGGATAACGATATAATAATCGTACTACTCCACAATTTTTCTTACTGAACGAATTTCTTGCACGTATTTGACATTCTATAGAGACAACGAGTGAACTTCATTTGTCAAAGACTATAGCTAGAGCAAGTACGTGAAGATATATAGAACCTGCGAGGGATAGTCTATAGACTCAAAGTAATGAAAAAGGAAAAGAGAAAAGACGAAATAAATACAGTGCAAAGCTGTAATATCGAGGTCGTAGTGTGATATATGAAAAAGGTCAGTGAACGCTTGACCCCTCCGCTGTACAAATCCATCTCTCGTTATATATGTATAACTCAGCTCAGAAATTTCGTCGTTCGTTATATTGCAATTTTCGTCCCTTCAAACGTGTTCCCTACTCAATCAAATTTCCCCGTCCAAATAGTATTTAATAATGATGATAATAATATTCGATATATTCTCCCTGCAGTATTAATCGGTTCCGCGAAGCTCGGAGTCTATTTGATCTTGTCTGGGCTCGCTGGCCAATGGAAACTTCAAGCTGATACTGACGCTTGTATAAATATGTAAATTTATCATCCGAATAGGGGAAAATTGAAAATTATTTCACTTCTGAATTATATAAAAAAATGATAAAAAATGATAAGAATGATAGAAAAAAAAAGTTTTTTATCTTGTCCGTATAACATGAAATTATTTAAATGATTTGATGAAATAAATAATTTTCAAAAAAATTTTTAGAATAATTATAATTGTTTCGTTAAAAAAATTGTTTCAAATGGTTTTTGGCAAGTTCTCGGGATAATATTTTCCAGTTATTACGCAATCAGTCAAGTTATATAGTTTCCAGGGAATTAACTTCAACTAGATCGTGATATTATGGATATCGTTGGAAAGCACGTAAGAGAGATTGGTATGACGATATATGAATATATATATATATATATATATATATATTATATAGCTTAAAATGGCAAACGTTACAGAGGGCTTTTCGATGGATTCACTCGTAGTTGAGTCTCCTAAATCTATCATATCAAAAGCTTCGCGTTTCTTTGAAGTAAAGACGAGCAAAACTCTCACAAACGTAGAGACTTATTCTGATCGAAGTAACAGTACCGAGTGTTGGGTGTACCTTAATTGGAAGCTAACTCCGCAGGGAACGTTAGTTTCTGGCACAAGAAGCTCCCTCATCCACATATATAACTATATGCAGTATACTGTAGAGAATTT
This sequence comes from Dyspetes luteomarginatus, assembly GCA_963669185.1. Lineage (NCBI taxonomy): Eukaryota > Metazoa > Arthropoda > Insecta > Hymenoptera > Ichneumonidae > Dyspetes > Dyspetes luteomarginatus. Next base: position 828,651 of record OY769912.1, read on the forward strand.
CTCGGACTAAGAGAAACTGAGAAGGGAGGAGGAAAACGAAGTCCTTAAGGGAGTTTCATGGAACTCGTGGCAAGTGCATTATAGACCGATTATAATTCGAGGGTATAGAGATAAGAAAATTACCACAACTGAGCAAATATAACAACGTAAAAGTGCCTAGAGAGAATTAATCGTTTGATGAATACTTAAAAGTCATTGGGAATAAATTTATTAAGCGCTAAATAAATAAATAATTCTGCTCAATCACTAGATGATGATTGAAAAATCATTCAAAATTAATTAACGCAAATTTTATTACACGAGTAAGATTAAATTTAATTGAATAAAAAATAAACTAGTCTGTAAAAAATATAATTAATTTATAACCATTTTTGTGATTATCTTTATTCATTATTTACGAGATTACAAATGAATTTTCAGGAATGAAAAAATATGTAAATTCAACACGACTGTATAGAAAAATTTATAAATTATTATCTATCCAGCTCAGCTTACCACTTCGACTTTTTTTTTGCGGTTCTACAACGTGAAACGATAATCGTTAAATAATTGCCACTTAACGCATCGCGCAAGGCGTTATCCGGCAGTGTATATACGGCAGACAGGGCAATCAAATTATGTGCTCCAAGTGTCGGTTCGGAGGTGTTTCGGAGCCTCCGAGGTAGAATCTTTAAAAAAAAAAAAAAAAGATAAAAATCGGCACGTGCAAAGAGGTGTCGATGCTCGCTCGACACGCCCTCTACTTGGCATTCTTCATCGCGTCTCCTTCGAAAGAGAAAGAGTTATTTTTGAGATGATGCTGCCTTTATTTCTACAACACCATGGACCTTTTTGAGCTGCACCGTCTTATATATATGGGGCATTCCAGGTTAAGCCAAAGAGGTTAAGCCTCGTTCTTTTTGGTATTTTATATTTTTAGTATTTCTTATCGGAGCAAAGGAAAATTCTCCGTGCTAATTTTTAGATAAAAAAAAACCAGTATTGACGTTATCAATTTTTTTTGTTAATTTAACGGTAAATTTTCGGTTAAGAAAAAAATATTCTAGGATAATTTCATGGCAATATAATTTATTATGGTAATATAATCGAAGAGTCAGAAAGCAGCTTGGAATAATTTTCCAATAAGACAATGATTAATAATTTTATTTGGATTTTGAAAAAAAAAAGTGAGGATCCTTCAATTTTCAAGGTTCCTTTCAATTTGACAAGGAATTACCCATATATCTCGACACACCCAAGGGTAGAAAAAAGGCTGGCCGGTCCTCTGGACTATAATGCGTATGTATAGTGAAACGGAAAAAGTGGAATGAGAAAGAGAGAAAGAGCGAGAAAGCTTTGCAAGGCGAGATGTACAGAGATACGTACCGACTCAAAGTTGAACCTCGTGTATAACTTATGTCATGCCTCCAGGTTCACGCTTCAGCGGTTCTCAATCGTGAAATTTTTATTTTCCAGCCAAAAAAACGTGTTAAACATTCTGTCAAATTTTTAATTTTTTCAAAAAAAAAAAGTTGATTTTTACGATTTTAACAAATTTTATTTGAAATAAATAAAAATGGTGAACTAAATTTTCTATAAAAACGAACTAATTAAATTCAAATAATAATCTTTATTTAAATTATTTATCGAAATTAATGTTTTTGCAAGTTTAAGAAATTAAATCATAATGAAAAAAATATTTCAATTTAGGCACAAATTGCACATAAATGTTTCGGAAACTCTAGAGCCCATTATGCCATTTCGTTGCATAGATCTATATGAAAATGAGCATTTTCCTCGGGAGGGGTTCGCGTGATAGTCGACAAATCTGATGTGGCATACACGCCTTGGACTCGAAGTACATGCATAGAAAATTATTTCAGACTTGCCAAACGACGTCGTCAACTTCAAGTTGATTAGTAATAAATTTTCCAGTCTAGTATGTATGTATATATATTACCTTTAAGAACGCATAATCTTTATTACCTTGTGCAAAAAAAAATAAAAATCAATAACTACGAGTGCCAGAATTTTTTGCTGTCACGAAATGTCCAAATGTGGTAATCGAGAGGTGACTCTTTTTTATTTCAAGACTGCGAGAAAATGACGAATTCTTTTTTCTTTTTTTCTTGGGGTCACTGAGAAAAGTTTGAAATAATTTTCGAGAGCTATCAATCTCGTTATTCTCATCGTCGAATAATTGTGAAGCGCATTAAAAATGAGTTCGTGTCTTGTGGTTAAACCTTCTGGGTTAAAGGGAAAAAAAAAATCTTAAACTTATTCTTTATCGTCGCATAAGCTTTCTGAGTATATTTGTTGCCTCGCTACGAGTCAGTAATCTAGGGGTCACGATTTTTTTATTTTTTTATTCAAGGATTTAGATAGCTAAGTCTTGTGGCGTTTCCACACGCCTAAGTGCTCTCTTGCTGTCATGCCTCGCTTCATTAACCCCACCGGGCGATTAGATGCAGATAATAGAAAAGAAAGCTCTCGCATATGCGTGCATGAATATTTTTTTCTGGCTTATCAAAGCATGGCTGTGAAAAAAATAGAGGGGTAGAGTAGGGGTTAACCCCTACTCTGCCCCTCTATTTTTTAATTATGTACGTGAAATAACGAAAATGTGAAGTGTCGGTCAAAGAGGGAAAAAAAAATCTTCGTGAAAATTAATTTAAAATCATAAGGTCATTCTTATCAACTAAATTGAACAGGGGTGGCTGTGAAAAAAGGGAAAGGGCTTTAAATATGGCGCGACATAATGAGAACATTATGAAGTATTGATCAAAGGGCTGGAAAAAAAAATCTGGGAACCGGAAGTTACATAAAAAGTGAATACTGTGAAATTTTTATTATAAGAAATTGTTGGTGGAAATTTATTTTTAATTGGAAGGAATTGCTTAAAGGCAGAGCATGCGACTGTGAAAAAAAAAAGTGGTGCGACGTTGCGAATACGTCCGTGTAATAGTGGAAAATAAAGTGGTATGGACTTTGTCAAGGAACGGAAAGAAAAAAAAAAATCTTTCAATCAAAAGTGACGAAGAAAAGTAAAGCTTTCAGTTTTCGAAAAGATTTTTCGTGGTAATGCATTTTACATTTACACGACAATTTCTTTCAAACTATATTTGTGAAAAGGGAGTACGAATCATTACGAGTTTGAAGCCCCATTCGTCTCTGTAGAATATTATGAGAATCAAAAAAGTTCGAAAATGGGGGTAGCAACAAGCCCTTTCACAAGGGAGAAATTTTTTCTATAAGGAAAATGTTCCTTCCAGGGTGAACGTCTCCAACTGAAGAGTCCCTAGCCGATAAATCGTCTCGTATCTTAAAATTTAAATAAAACTTTTTCGAAATCATTTGTTCACAGATGCCTTTGAATTTTCGAGAAAAATCAGATCAAATTTGTTCGTCAATTTTTCACCTTGCCATTTCCCAAAAAACTGATCGCACCTCGAAAAAAAAAAAAAGCAAAACGTAAAAAATAGTTTTAAATTCCTATCTACAAAATATCCCAAATCGACCGTCAATATAAATGACCCTAAATCCTTAAAATCATTTTATTTCACCTCATACATCCAGCAACTAAAATATTTCATTACTTCGGAATAATAAATAATTTTTTTCTTCACCGTGGGAATTTCATTAAACGCTGGATGAAATAGCGAAAACTGAAGGGTCACTATTGCTTTCAATTATACGCTCGTCCCCACACCGATCCATCCACAAATACGCATATCACTTGTCCAATTGGCCATCTAATCGTTATCAGCGCGTCTGGCCAGCACGGTCGAGCGAGCTGTCTGTGTTCTATACACGTTGAATAAGGGTAGATAAGGGAGCCGCGTATGTCCGAAGGGATTTGCGTGTCCCAACTCTATCCCTCTCTCTCTCTCTCTCTCCCCCTCTCGCTCTTTCTCTCGCTCCTACTAGTGATTGTGGTCAGTCGTGTTATGTGTATAGCAACACGGAACGTAACACACGAAACCCGTTATGCACTGAATATAGTATTCGTGGAATGAGTAATGGCCGATATAACTCGTCGAGATCGAGTCGCGCACATCGAGGTTTACAATTCAAATGGAGCGGCAGAATTGCCAAGCTTGCAGATTTGTACATACACGATACATAATATACACAGGAGCACTATATCCTTATGTATATGTATAAATGAACATATATACAGGTATATAAATTATGTTTGTTCGCTCTCGGATTGAAGTATATCGCCACACCATTTTATACAATCATACAAGGGAAATATATACTTTGGAAAATTGTCAACTTTATATACACACATAGGCATATCCTCGCATTCACACAAACGGAATGCGAGCAATGAAATTTATATCAGGTGCACGAAGCAGCGGCATTAATTGCAAAGATTACTCCACAAACAATTTTTGGCTGTCCAAATTTCGGAACAGATAAATTTTTTAATAATAATAGATAGTAATAGAGAGAGAGAGAGAGAGAGAGAGAGAGAGAGAGAGGAGATTGAGTGTTAATTCGTTGTGTAAATTTATGAAAGTATGAATTATTAGGCTCGAGTCAACAAGCTTCATTAAATCGTGTAATATCTTTCAATTTATCTCTACGATTTATACTCTCTGTGTATATAAATTAATGTCAGATGAATAATAAAAATAATCTAATAATAATGGAAAAGCTCGTGAGAGAGAAGCACGGTATGGCTCGTGTTATTCATACTGTCCTTATACATTACCGATTAATGTGACGAAATAAATAATAAAAATTATATGAAAATATTTTGTAATATTTTCTACGATACTTTTTATTTTTATCGTGGGTTAGATCGTTTCGATGATTTCGGAATGCTTCGCAAAATGTCATAATAAAATAGTACAAATTGACATTTGACAGGTTCGGGAATATTTTACTGATATTTCGGGAAGAAAACGTGGAAAATGTTGTGAGAGAAAGGCCAACACGGGTCGAGAGTGAGTGCATGCTAACGGTTAAAGGTAGCCGGAAAACAGCGAGTTGAGAAACGCGAAATAGAAAGAGAGAAAAAGAGAGAGAGAGAGAGAGAGAGACTGTTTGGACCGAGCAAACATGTTTTTTTTTTTGCTCTACACACTTTATAGCGCTACGGGTGTTGGTACTAGTACGGCTTCTATACACGGGAGCTTCGAGTTCTCCAGAATCTCCCTCGAGCTCTCGTTTTCCCAGACACTTTTACGAGTGCACCGCGTGTTGAATATAGCCAAGAATCATACACACAGCGACAAATGTGAAAAAGAAGGAACGAAAGAACGAATAAAAGTCGTGGTACACCGCAAGAACGGTGAGTAGTTTGCACGGGAATATGGATTTAATTTCTCGTTGTATCGCTGTAGAAATGCACCGAGTCGTACGACTTGAAACACTTGAGCAAAGCTATGAGGTTATAAATGCTTGAGGTCTTTACGAAAAAAATATAAATAGTGTTAATATAACGCCATTTTATACGATTCATAGAAATATTTGCATAGAATTACTTGATCTTAATTTACAGCTGCTGGTCCAAAGAAGAATTGTATAAGATTGCTGCGGTGTACACTTAATAGTTGTCAACAAAACGTGTAGAGTTGACCTTGGAGAAAAACGTGTAGAATTCGACGTAGAAACAATGTGTAGGGTTGAGGGTAAACACAATGTGTATAGTCGAGGTTAAACAAAAAGTTTCGAGCTGAAGGTAAACAAAATGTGTAGAGTTGAAGGTAAACAAAATGTGTAGAGTTGAAGGGTAAACAAAATGTGTAGAGTTGAAGGTAAACAAAACGTGTAGAGTTGAAGGTAAACAAAATGTGTAGAGTTGAAGGTAAACAAATGTGTAGAGTTGAAGGTAAACAAAATGTGTAGAGTTGAAGGTAAACAAAACGTGTAGAGTTGAAGGTAAACAAAACGTGTAGGCTTGAAGGCATAAAAAAAATGCGTTGCATTTGTGTACTCATTTGGCCTCTGTATGAGAAATGTGTAGGGTGGGTTTTACATACAAAAACATATAGGACCTGTAGGACATTTAGGACGTCTAGAAGTTTGAAAAAATGCGTAGGGTGGACCCTAGAAAGTAATGTGTAGGGTTGAACACACCGTAAAAAATGTGCAGAATATGCTGCACAGAAGAAATGTCCAGGATTGATACGGCGTCAATAACTGTGCACGAATAAAACTACGAGGGTAATCGTGTAAGATTTATTTTTCACAAAAAAAAGTGTAGGCTTAATTCCGTCCATTATATACTTGCGTTGCCAACGAAAATCCGCATGCCGCTTCAAACACCCAAATTCTATTGAGTTTCTATACTAAAATCAACTAAATAGTCAACTTAATAACCATATAACAAAAAGTAGCCTATATAGCTCGAACAGAAGGCTTGATAATGGACTGGCGAATGAGAAAGAAGTAAATTCATTACGATTGCATTCAGCACGCGATTCTTTCGGGTGCGTGCAGCGTCCGATTGTTCGGTCAGTTATGCACTCTAGGTATTAAAAATGTACTGTTTCGCGTCTCCATACCCTCGGGTAGAATTACGCGGACATGGCGGAGGAGGGCGTGAGTGTGTTTAACCGTTTCGTAGAGCACACAGTGTGTGCGTGTGAGTGTGTGTGTGTGAGAGAGAGAGAGAGAGAGAATTTGCACGGTTGGACGTCCACCAATCCAACACGACTCTCTCCTCTCTCTCTCTCTCTCTCTCTCTCTCTCTCTCTCTCTCTCTCTCTCTCTCTCTACATCTATATATATATATCGTATATTCTTGCGAGTAGGGTTTTTACGTTTATAACCACGGGGGTGTGAAAAGAGTGTTACTCGTTGGCGCTTTTGCAAAGAGCCAACATCCCGTGGCATGAAATGTTGAATGGAAGAGGAGACGAGGTTTTATCGCGCTGGCGCGTCAACACCGTATCTCAAGCTCCCTTCTCTCTTGCACAGCTAGCGAACGGGACTGAAAGGAAGGTGCACGGAGGATAAAGAGGGCGAGATTCGGAGGAATATAAGTCGGTGCGATAAGATGTGCCCGTAACGTCGTAAGTCAGGTGGCTGATTTAATATCCGGGAAAGCAAGACCTGAGGCTGGCTCTTTTTATTCTCCGGTACGTTGGGATACAACTGCGCTTGGGGGCATTAAGTCATGAATCCCCCCTCCTCCTCGTCCATCCCAGCTCGGGGGCACCATGGCAGAAAACCAGCTACCAACACCACGTATACTGTAATAACTGGCAATGTACTTATAGATAGTGAAAAAGCGGCCTTTGCACCAAAGGGATAACGAGATCCTTTCTCATCTCGTCGCGGTGCGAGTTAATTTTATTTCTCCTTGTGGTGAGAGAGAGAGCCCGCATCCAGAATATACCTTTGGAATGACCACTTTTCGCTGTAATAAGCTCTATGTATAGTTGGATGGTGTATACTTGAGTATATTACGATAGGACGCCGATAATTCGAGATATTTTCCACGATAACCCAATGATGTCGTATACCACAGAAGCAGAACTTGGAAGTGGAGTTTGCATGGGAATACTCAGATATTCCGAGTCTATTTGCACAGGGATTTCACCATCTTGTGGCACGTAAGGTCTGTTGTTTGAATTATGGCGCCCTCCGTCATGTGATATCGAATACAGCCGGCTGCAGCATCGGAAAACACGGCAAGCAGTCCATAATGTTACAGCAGGTATTCCTGTAGGGTATTCAGTGGGGCTTTCAAGGACTTCATTTGGAATTTTAGTATTATTTAATATCCGAGAAAGGATTAACTCCGGCTGATTTGTATTTGACAAGGTTCATTTCTCATTCACCTCTTTTGACCCGCAAAAAAAAAGGAGGTTGATGAGTCTCTTTTGAAGGCTCCGTTAGTAATCTGGAATCTTCTGGTTTAATAAGAACAAAATGTTCCAGCATGTTGTCTATTGGATGTTGGGCATATATTGACGCGAGAGCAATATATTGGCAGTGCTCTCGCGTCATATACGTATGATCAAAGCGATCATATCTTGATTCTCAGTATGTATTAGCCTCTCCATTGTAGTATCGCAACAACTGCACGAGGTTACTCGCTGAGTGGCAGTTATCGAAAGCCATAACGTGCAACTTTCACATGGTCAGGACCCGTGAACACAAATATTTATCATACATATATTTACGGTGCAGTAAAGTGACTACTTTTACATGCGCAGAATCGCCAGCTTGTGAAAGCACACGGCAACGAGGCAAGAGACGCCTGAGCGTCGCGGCGCCATGAAGAACGCTCGTGTAAAAAATGACAGGGTTCACCAAGCTTTCCCCTGTGTTCGACGTGACCGGAGAAATACATCCACAATATGGCGATAGGGACGCATGCGGTGCGTGTGCGTACGGAAAATAATGACACCGAGTCACGAACGTATCCTCCCCCAAACGCAAAATTCGCCGAATAAGTATTTGCGGGAATTGGCGGGACTGACCGAAGGCACAAAATATCGCAAGACCCGTTCGCTCTTATCCGGATCGAGGAAAAAATAATCATCAGCTCTTGTTTCGATCGTCAAAAACTGAAAGGGACTATTCTCTCAGTCATCGAATCTCAAAAAATGTCTTGTGTGCAGAAAGATGAAACTGATTCTGGACTCAGTAGTAGCTCGTTGGAAACTGGCTATATCGAAAAAAAAAAATCAGAAACCATCACGAGATCTAGGAAGAGCGAAATGCATTCACAAATGTAGGGGCATCAAAAAGTAATGCCACGTCTTTGATCGGGATCTCATTATTTTGCTCGAACTCCCACAGAGCCCTGATTCCATAGACAGGCACACTGAAGACATACTGATGGTAAAACATGTTGAAAGTCACTGGGATAAGAGAGGAGCTTCAAAAAGCCAGCAATACAGACTTTGATAATACAAAAATAGCTTTATAAGGAATGCGATTGATCAGATTCTTGTGATGTAATCCTTTGGCATCTCTATATGCATCAGGAAATGGATGTAAGGACATGAAAGACGAAAGAACTAGGTCGCAGATTCCATGACTGAGTGACGACGACGTTGAGCCAGTACGATTTAAAAGTATGCTGGGTTTTTTCTCTGTAGCCAGCAATCCAGTTGAAGACTGATCCGTCAAACGTCAGAGCTCGAGCCTACATGGTGTACTACCCATCAGCTTGATGTGCTCGCAAATAAATAAGGCGCCTTGAAGAACCTTAGCTATGGTAGTTTGTCTTCGGAGCTTGGGATAGTGCAGCTATCAATTTCATCATCGCCCACACGTACTGCATATTCCTTCTGCTTTTCATGTCTTCTTCGTTGGTACACCAACGAAGCATCTCGTAAAACTCCGGCAAATAGCTGACCCAGCTTCGTTCAACATTTACTTATTCTGACTTTGGCCCCGGTTGACGTACACACTCGGGCTGGATAAGGTATTGTTGGTACATCCATATCGCTCCTTAGATCCGTTCATATCACCCGGGAATAACCCCATCGTTCTCCCGGACTAATAGATTCATGAGTGAACCACGAACAGAGAGACCCATTGTGCGTTTCGAGAGACCCACGGAGTACAGGGCACTTGGGAAGGGAAGGAAGACAGTTGAAGGGTATACGATTCTCTTGCGAGGTCCGGTAGATATAGCTCTGGAGCAGGCATAATCATACATGGGTCGGATGGACGAGAAGCCTCGGTGGCTATGCGTGACTAACTCGGGGGAGCAGCAACGAGGTTGATGAATGGTCCCGCGACCTGAAGAACCATTAACACTCCAAAGCTGGTATGGTTTGGAGCTTCAGACCAATTCCGCCAAGTTCTCGATGACGGGCAAGAAATATCCGCAGAGTTAGTCTGATGACTGGTTCGTTCCAACACTGGCAGGTTACAACTATTTCCTTTCCCTGCTTTTTTCTCCTTGATATGCATGGATTTTCAAACGTCACATCATCTAAGATGTTTAATTTCGACAACGAGTAAGAAATGAACTACTGTGGCATGTAGACTTGACGTTGGTGTACGTTGTAACCTATCAGATAGACTGGTCCAGGCTTTGTGGGTCTCAGTAACAGTTGATCATTTCCAGGCTCAATGGGAGCGATGCAATTGCAATGTCAGAATGGATGGAAGATCGAAGGTCGTTCAACGACCTTCTCACGGACTCCGCACACCTCTGGGACCCACATGCCATCCACTATAATGGCTCTTGTTTATGTGTTTTTTATACTTGTGTTTCCATTCCCTCGAGCTGTCTTCCACCACTCTAGAGCCCTAAAAGCCCGGGGGCCTTCTCGTCTTTGGGAACAGGGCCTCGAGCTCTGATGGAATCCACGCATTACGATCGGTTCTCTGGACTACTCTGGGGCCCTGGCACATACTGAAGAAAGGCGATAAAGAAGGTATGAGTCAAAGAGGAGGAAGAGGCTTGGGCGCCTTGGCTTTTATCTCTCGCCACGCGCGTTGATGTTGATGGTAATAAGCCCCCGTTAAGGCGTATATTATGACAGGTTTCCGAGAGCCCGGGACCACCTCCTTAACCGTGCCGAAGAATCCAAACGAGGAAACACGGGACGATGTGCAGTGTATGGCAGACGCGTAGCTGTCTTCTTCTTGTTCATCTTCTCATATCATCATATTCTGGGTCTGGCTTCGCCCTCAACATTCATCCCACCTCTGAATCTTTTCTTTTTTGACTCACCAGAATTGCAAGAGCATCATTTTGTCTTCTACCCTCTGACTGCCCCTATCCATTCCATTTGCTCAAGCCCCATGAATCTCCGTTGGGTTCTTTTTATTTCACGCAAAAAAGAAGCTCGAGGCTTTTTTTCCTTTCGCTCCCGTATTATGCAGTGTTACTTTGCTACTTTTACAATGTACTCTCAGCCCGCTGTCTCACCTTCCAAAAGACCAGTTTGAATGAGACGACTTAATTAAAAAGTCAAGCTGGTACTCTCGTGCACTCGTCATTCGACACTCAAAGTGTGTAATAAAACACTCACGCATGCATCTCGCACAATGTCTGGTAAATTCATCGTCCACGTATGCCAATCTCACGACTGTCACACGCGTCAAGGAGCTACCCACTGAGCGATGAGTGACAAACGAGTTTAAGTGAAATCGAAACACTGAACTTGTTTCACGCCCTACAATTTTCAAGCTGTACTTAAGCACACCAACGAGCGCATTCAATGAAATGTATTTCACGTTGAATTAATTATTACATATTTCCTCGACTTTCCTTTAACTCCATATCACTTGTTTCCCTCACACCATCTCCATGAGTATGTAATTAAATATTTTGCGCACAATACATCAACATGAATTGTAGTACGTGTTTTTTTTTATGTTTCAAACGTGGCTAATAATTTTTTAGTCAATTTGTTTACTCTTTAGGGAGATTTTAGTAGGGGGAAAAAGTTCCCCGGATAATAATTGTGTTCTCCACTATAACTGCAGGGGTTTCTAACCATTACTTCTATGTTTCTAATGTATAGCTAGATGTGTCTGCGGAAGGCTAAAGTCTGAACGGACTATAGAGAATCGAAGAAGTATTTCCTGGGCTCGTTCATTTTTCTTCTCCCGTCCTATCCTATCTTCGGGGAGAAGCTTAAAGACAGCTGTAGTTTAATTTGCAAAATTTCCCGTACTGAACTATAACGAAGCGATCAACTTTACTCTCTGGGTCTGTTATGTGCCTTCCAACAACTTTTTACTGTATCCAGCGAGTTTGTCGTCTCCTTTTCCCGAGCTTTTACGAACACGATAGTAGCGCCGGTAAGTACGTAGGGACGCAAATTATTGCCGCCGTTTGTTGCCCCCCCGCCCCCCATCGTTAAATAAATAATGCAAAAACTGAGAGAAGGGTGTCGTCGTTACTTCAACCCTTCAACATGACTATATACGTTGGATCTCCGTGTGGATGAATGCGCGGTTGTGGTTGTCAGGGTTTTGCGGTCGTACGTGAGGTTATGTCCCCGCTGGGAACGATCGATGACAGAGACCGGAATGGGTCTGACGGCTCGTCTCGCTACACGTCGACGCGTATCCTCTCACCAAATCATCAACAGCAAGGATCTCAATATAACAACAAGACAGTTGTAAACACCATCGACTGTTTTTCTTTTTTCTTATTGGGGGTTATTTCACTGGTGACTCGTGACCCATCTCGTCTCCTCTCGCATAGATTTTAAAATGACGATGGTTTAGATAGGGAATGAAAACAAGCTCCTAGCGATCAGTTGGATTATTTTTACTGTGTTTTTCCAATCAATGTCATTCTTTTAATGCTTTGACAGTATTAACATAAATCGAAAATAAAATTCGCTCGATACTTCCTGGATCTGTTTGTATTTAGAATTTAGTTTTTTTTAGAAAATTGATGGTCAAAACTAGACAAAGGGTCACCCCAAAACTGAATAGAAGATGGGCAAAATTAAATTTATCCTTTTTTCGTTTGCTTAGTGAATGCGTATCTACCAAAGTATCTCACCCAGTATAAGATACTGGCCAATGCATTTGTCAGTAGGAAGTCGATAAGGCGGTTCGAAATGAATTATAAAATATAACGAAGTAGACAAAAAAAAACACTTTGTTATTCCGCGTGTGCTCCATTTCACGCTATGATATGGTGCGAGGAGATAGGAGGACAGGAGGCGAAATAGAGGAGGAATCTAATGACGAGCAAATCTAGAATATGGATGTAGGTATATATAAATTTCGCGCGGGTGTTCAGCGGCTTATCGTTGACGTGAACGAATGTGTTAACACAAATACAGGGGTCCTCTTTCTCCGCACATATAACTCTCTGTGCTACCGCAATCGAGTGAGAGTAAAATAGGGACGGAAAGATAGATAAAAAGTAGACAAAAAAATAAAATGAAAAAAGACGAACATGGTCACGGTGCTCGTATGGATAAACAGGTTTTTGGTGTCGTACCGTCGATTGACGAGGCGAGAACGAATGAGCCATGAGAGTCTGGGACACGGAGTGTACAGACTCTTGTCCATCGAGCCTGGTTATCGGGTTTAGGTGTCGGGTTGGCTGGTTAGGTGTCAGAATATTATCTGAAGCCCGGGAAAATGCTAACGAGGACAGAACTGGTAAACGGTTTTTCATTTTTCATATTATTCGTATACATAAGTCGATGAACGAGTGTTCATATTGGAAAAAAAAATTGAATTATTGAACTTTGAGGGATGAAAAAAATAATAATCTTTTTGTAGAATTCTTCAAACCCTTTTTTTGTTAAAATCATTTTTTTAGCTTTTATTAACTGTAATTATGTTTTAAATATAGAAAATTTTTAAACGAATCTTCGCCAACTCAATTCCATTAAAATTTCCTATTAAAAGTTGAGGGCATCATCCCTCAAAACGTTTCATTACTTTTTCATTTGAATTGCGACGATCGATTTGAAATTATGCAACAAATTTTCGAGTAAACCGGAAATCGAATGAACATCGACAATGGACATGCATAAATCATGCTCGTTTTATCTCATTTTCATGAGAGAAAAGGCACGTTTGTGTACATGGGACAATCGTTCCCTCGGTAATAACGCAACATCGATGACGATGCAGTATATAAATGCACCTACGCACGTGGGCATGCAATTGCATGGTTGAGCATAAAGGGGAAACGGTGAGACAGAGGTAAAGAGAAAGAGAGACAGACGTTGGTCAACCGACCAACAGCCAATTAATAATAACGAGGAGGGCTGTTTTGGCATTATGGAAAATTATCGCTTTTAATGCGACGAAAGAGTAGTCTATAGGTCTTTCTCCCCTCCTCCTCCTCTCTCTCTCTCTCTCTCTCTCTCCCTCTTTTCTTTTCTTTCAGTGGAGTAATACAGAGAGAAATATACGAGTAGATATAACGATTCAAGTATCGATATATTCTAATAGGAGTGAAAAAGTACACGAATTTCGTTCCATACACATTTCGACAGAGAGAGAGACAGAGAAAGTTCAACCCGTCACGTACGCGTCACCGGAAACACACGCTCGATTTGCACTCTCGCGCGAATCGCCATGCGGCCCTTTAAATTGAGGCTTTGGGCATTATTTTATATCAACCGTCTACAGTTTTTCAGGAAACATTTACACAGAGCTATACATACATATAATTTTATAGTATTGATAATATTTTATAATATTGAACTAAAAAAAATTGTTTCAATGTGAGAACATAGAAAAAATAATAATAATACAAATTTTATGATCCTTTACCATCTTCTGCCACTGAGCATGAATATATTTTCCAGTTTTACCGTGAATCCAAAAAAATCGATTTTACCCTCGAAAAACATGCTTAATATTCGCAGCTGTAGTACAAAACGACAGAGGGGCGGGAGGGGGGGGGGGGGGGAGGGGGTCGTGTAGCCCGGGATAAAAATCCAGCGTGTATTAATATAACCGAGCAATGAGAGACACACACACACAAGCGTGAAAAATATATCCACAAGTGACACATAGACGGTATATATAGAGAGAAATTTAGAGAGAGACTCCGCGCTGGAAAATTTATGTGCCCGAAGCGCGCTTGCCCCGTGGTCTGGGTTACTCGTTTTCCCGGTTGTTCACAAATTTGCCACGGACCGGCGGGATTTTATTTGCTCAAAACGTACGTACGGTGCGTATTCGCCACTATACATATATATATATATATGCGAGAGTGAAACAAACGAAATACGTTGAACAGCCGACTGAATAATTAGTGAGTTGAAAATGAAAGTCGTCTGGCGACAGGATATTTGCCAGCAGAAGTGAAGTAGGAATCAGAATGAGGAGGATGAGAGGTTGAACCGAGGGAGGCTCGACTGCCGGCATTTCACTCCCTCGTAACGTTACTTTCATCCCTTATACCTATATATGCACATAAATATTATATATATGTATATATATATATGTATATAAGTAGACTCGAAACCGACCCATGGCACTCTTTCCGCCATTGCATGTGTAAAATATATATATATATACCGGGTGAGAAAAAAACCCCCATCAATTCCATCGAAATTTCATCGACGCGCGTCAGTTCCCTTTTTTTTTCGATATGTACCCGTACACGACCGCTTCCTAATTTTTGTAAATGCTCATGATGAATTTATTTTGTGTATACCCAGCGCCAGAACCGTCTACATATTTTTCGTTTTCTCTGAAATATATTTCCATACATATTTATATATGGGAGTATGGAATGCCCCATATATAAATTTTGTACATAGGAATATATAGTATATAAATTATGTGTACAGTCTCATCTGATTGTGAGTACAATTCTTCGTCTCACACACTTGGCATTTCTAACGTTTGCTCAACTATGACGATTGTAAAGTCACCATAAAGCGATTCACCTAAGTATGCTCAAAACTCTGTTTATGAATTTAAAAAATTGACTTTTTATTTAACTGAAAATGAGTGTAGAGTATTTTTTTTTTGTTTGGACGAATTCAAAATTGCGATAGCCTTATTGATTTGGCCTGGAATGTCCCATACATGGGACATATGGGAATTTATATTTATGTATGAGGTCAACCCCCCCGAGTAGAATCTCTCATCTCCCACACTCCTTTATCCATCATCCTAAATCGATCAAAATTATATTGATAATGGACGAGTCGATTTTCAATTCAACCGAAAATGAGTTTAAAGTATTTTTTTCTGTTGATTTAAAACTTAATAAAATCATTGACATTTTTTAAATGTCGATGACCCTGTCGATTTGACCTGGAACGTCCCGTATGTATGAACTTATGGGGATATATATTGTAGATATGTATATATCAGGTCAAGTCATCTATGTACCTCATCTCACACACTCGACTATCCGAACGTTTGCTCAACTAACGATCGTGAACGGTCCGTAGGATGATTCAGCTAAGTGCATTATACATCCGAACGACAAGAAGGACGAGAGAAGATCGTGGAGGATGAGTACATGGACAGAAATCGAGCGAATGAACATTCAGTTGTTACTGTGTGATATTTACGAAAAGGTATACACGAGAGATGTTTGCCTTAAAAATTAAGACTCGTGGAGAGACGCTAATGCAAATGGCAAATGGGGATGGTCGAACATGCGATGTGTAATATATCGATGGACAGTTTCGAGAGTTGATGTAGTGGATATTATTGTAAGTATTTAAAAATAAAACAGCTCCTTGACGAACATTTGGAATCGGTCAAATAATTTTTAATCGGAAAATAATGGCAATGTAAAAATTTTGTTTTATTAAATTCAAATCATAAATTTTATGGTCGAGAATTTTTATAACTGACGTAAAAAAAATAAAATATAATTTAATAATAATTAAAAAATCGTTCGATATTTTTTAAAGCCTCTTGCTGACGTCATAATGTCATCGGTAAATAAGTCGTTGAAAAATATTAAGACGTAGAAAAATATAAGGTCAGTTCAAATTGATCGAGTGCGTATGAGGAATATTGCGAGTGGTTCAGCAGTGTACCAACACATACAGGTATACACTTTCAACGTGGAATTTACTCACTCTTGAGGGCAAATTGCACTTGAGGGGGGCAGAGATTTAAAGTTCTTTTCTTTTTTTTTTTTTTTTTACGTTGCACTGACCGAGAGGTCAAGCACGGTGGAGATCCTGGTAAATGTAGCCGCGTTCGTCGGACACGTTCACTCGCTGCACGATTTGTGAGGAGAGCGGGAGAAGGGAGAGAGAGAGAGGGGAGAGAGAGAGAGAGAGAGAGAGAGAGAGAGAGAGAGAGAGAGAGAGAGAGAGAGAGAGAGGGGAGAGAGAGAGAGAGAGAGAGAGAGAAAGAGAGAGAGAGAGAGAGAGAGAGAGAGGAGAGAGAGAGAGAGAGAGAGAAGGAGAGAGAGAGAGAGAGAGAGAAGGAGCTGGGGAGTAAAATGAGAGGGATGCAAACAGGAGAAAGAAAGTATCTCGTGTCCGAGGATGGACAACCCGACCTTGCAATAAATCGCCTCTATCAAGATGACTCGGTGCTCTCTTCTTGCTGCTCGACGCTCTCTGCACAAGTGTGGCGTCTCCATTCGGAGCACTCTCTCTCTCTCTCTCTCTCTCTCTCTCTCTCTCCCTCTCTCTCTCTCTCTCTCTCTCTCTCTTTCTGTTTTTGAAGGCAAAAGAATTAAGAGAAAAGAAGAAGGAAGCTGGAGAACGGGAATAAGCGTAGGTGAAATATTGCGGGATGAAGATAAGACATCTACAGTGCGTAAGAATTTTAGATGAAACGGTAGAAAAATTTGAGACTTTTGGATTTAGCGAAAAATGTTTCAGATAAAAAATTTCGAACTCGTAGAGCAAGTGCGATTGCGTTATGGGCAGTTTTGTGGGTACAGAAATGTCAAAGTAAAGTAAAGCTCAACTTTTATTGTTTAAAGATGAATCGTCAGTTTTTTAGAAGTTAAAATATTTCAGTTTGATTCAAGACGTAGCGAAACAAAAAAAAAAAATTCAGTCTAACTGTAAAAACTTAGAAGTTATGGGATTTTTAAGTAACTGTCACACCCACACACACAAATACAACAAGATCCTTATGAATAAGGATAATGCCTCGTTCAGCGCCCCAGGAACAATACCCGAGTTATGCCCCTCCATTTTGCGTGGGAGGACTATGCGGATCCCTCTCAACCCCCTTTTAAAATCATCCCATTGCAGGTAATATATATTTATAAATTTATGTATATTCTCATTGCAATTTAAATAAAAAAATAATTCAAAATGATTTTACGATAAAATAATTAAATACAATTATTACAATATCAAAAAATTCAAATCGCTCATTTTGTCGTCTCTCTTCGTGTTCGTGTTCGTGTTGTGTGTGATGGATGTTGAGAAGCCTATTCGCGTTTTGTACAAAAACCTCTCGGTAATAAAGATGGAAGAGAAAGAGTCGAGGGAAAAAAAAACGAATGTGCAAAAAAAAACCAGACAGCGAAAGATCGATTGAGGACCCTTCTTGGGCCCTTTATAAGGAGCAAAGAACTAAAAAAAAAGTAGGCAATAAAGAGAATGTGTAAATTCGAACTAAATCTTATATATAGCACGACATAAATTAAATGGCCAACTCTCTCTACCTCTCTCTGGTCTCTAGACGCAATTCTCATGGTGACTTTTAATATCCTGAAGATTCCTGATGAAGATCCTGAAGATATATTTATATCCCGTATAAGTTATAAATTATATTGGGCAAATTTGAAAAAAGTTTGAAAAAAGTTTGAAAAAAGTCAAATTAGCGATTTTTCTCACCGCGTAAAAGATTCGGTGCCAACAGATCTGGAGATATTTTTTTTTCCTTCACTCGGAGATGCGACGAGAAAAACGCACGTGTGACATTTATTTCACGAATTCGTGAAAACAGCTCACCAAAGTGCTTCACCTCCCTTTTCCTCGATTTTATCCTCTCGTGCGAATCCCTTTGGAATTCTCACACCGAAGACTGCCATGAATAGTGTCAGGATGGGACACTCCAGAACTCCAAAAGGTCGACTATATATATTAATTTTGCAAAGCTCTCTCTGGCATCGGTAAGAACACTTCTTTTGCACACGTCGTTTG
The DNA here is from genome assembly GCA_963669185.1 of Dyspetes luteomarginatus. Taxonomy (NCBI): domain Eukaryota; kingdom Metazoa; phylum Arthropoda; class Insecta; order Hymenoptera; family Ichneumonidae; genus Dyspetes; species Dyspetes luteomarginatus. Next base: position 847,142 of record OY769912.1, read on the forward strand.
GCCACGAATCCCTCGAGCCATCGCTCTCCCCCTGTCCGCCCGTAAAAATGCAATTTCGCTAGACGCACTTTGCGAATTGCAAAAATGTTTCGTGTGTCTCGCAGACTCGAGTCACGAAGAGCTGACCAAAAATAAAATAAAAAAAACAGGTGCGGACGGTTTCGTGCATCTGTTTCCTTTATAGGCGCGATATGATTTTATATACAAACAAAAAATATTTGTTTGTATATAAAATTATTAGGTATAAGTTGAGTCTACATTAATTCAAATGGTTTTTGGTAATTAGATATTTTCTGATGACCTTTTTTCCTCGTGAAAATAATATATATCTCTAGTTTTTTATCTGTCTCTGGTGCTCCAGGGTGGATATTCCTGCTCGACCCACGAAAAATGCAACGAGCGAATATGGAGCGTAAAAACCGTAGCCTGAGAACGTAGGAGCTGAGAGAGCAAAGAGTGATATTAAATTTCCAGGACGAAACTTCGTAATTGATGCTTCAGCGTCCGCGTTTTTTTTTTTTTTATGAGCCAAGCGACAACGATAGAGTTTTTGCACGAGAGTATTCTGGCCCTGAGATTTTTTTTTTTACAATTTCAGAAAACGAAAAAATCCTCAAAGGTTTCCGAGTCATCTACTTAATTTTTTTTCAATCTCGCGTTGCATGTCATAAAGATTCACACGAGTGAGTACAGGAGACGTTTTTGTGAACAAAGCGAGTTATTCCTAACGATTTATCTACCTTTTTCAAAGACATCTCACATGGGCATCTCAATATCTATATACAAATAATTGTACGATTTTTCGATCGAAATTCAATGTGGCAAAAAAAGCCTGGAGCATTAATGAGTAAATCATGAATTTCAAGTTCATTATATCCACCAGTTCATTTAATTCATTTAAATAATTAAAATCAAACAAAAATGAATGAATTAAATTCATTTGATTCATGCGAATTTTTATTCAATTTAAAAAATCCAATTTTTATTCAATTCAAAATGTTTTTTCACCCTTTTTGCGGTGTAAATATTTGAAAAATCTTGTAAATTTTTCATGTTAAAAATTTACGACAAAACGGACATTTATATATGCGATTGATTGCATAATATGTACAATGTGACATGAGAGAGCGGATGTGGATCTACGAAATATAGGAACGTGGGTATATAAAATGTCGAGACGAATAAGTGACGACAGTCGCGACGATCATGTTGATATGAACGACCGCACGGACATTTTTATTATTCTCTCCTACTTCCTATATACTATATATGTACTATATATATATATATATATATATGTGTCACTGTGGATCGGATCTGATTAATGACAAACAGCATTATCGGTAGACGTTGCAAACGTTCGTTGTCGTAGGAGATACGATATTTGCATATGGGGCATTCCACCTCGATTTAACAACCTCTTAACAATTTTGGATGTGATCCATTATTTTTTACATCGTTAATCCAAGTGAGTAGATTCTATTCAATGTTTTGAAGAGTTTTTATGCTTTATGTATTAGAGTCAACGATTTTTTTTTTATATTGTTGGTGTGTAACTGAGTTTGAATAATTTATGTCTCATAAATTTCAAACCGTACTGAAACAAAATACCAGGTCAATTTAATCGTGTACAGTAGTCCCACTAAACAAGTTAAACTACATTGAGGTATTATTTTTGAATATTGGAGTAAAAAAAAATTGACAAAAAACGATTTTTCATAAAAGCTTTTGTTTATTTTTTCTATGAAATTGATTGAAAAATAAAATTTTGTTAAAATAAAATCAAATCCAACAGGATCAAGTTTACACGCTGGTCAAGTTGAGCTAGAATATCCCATAGAGCTCGTCTCATATGTTCTATCATCACGAGAGATTCCCTCACCCTGATACATACCGGAAAAATATTTTATTTCAAGATACAGATACGAGAAAGAGATCGACGAGCGCTGTAACGAAAAAAAAAGGAAAATAAAAAGGTAGAAAATAGACATGAGGCATGAAGAGACGATTCAAGCAACTGTGCAGCAGGACACGAATCGGACACTCGAAATTAATTCATCACTCTTTTTCAACCACAAGAAAAACATTGAACTTTTTTCATCCTCTTCTCTACTATTACTCTTGTGTCTTATTACTAAAACAGATAAAGGATCAGATTATTAAGAATTTGAAAAACGAATCAGGATTTTAATAAAAAATTATATTTCAATATAATTTTTTATTAAAATCCTGATTGCTGCGATTAATTATACAAGAAATTAATTTGACGTAATTTTTCTTGCACAAATATCAAGTATCGAGATAAAAAAAGAAATCCGCAATTTTCATGAGAAAATGGACAAAAACTGTACATTGCCCTGACCGGTCCAGGGCAAAAATGAAACGACAAGATCCAATCTCAGTCCAGGATCGATAATAATGACTCCACACACGATATTAATTCTCGTATATCTTCATGCAACACTTTCAATTCACATAAGTAGGTATATATTTCATTTTAGCATATACTAAGTTTTCCGCTACACTAGCATATATGCTTGTATCTATATATATATATATTTATAGTAAACGAGACGGTCGGCGAACGCGGGAGTGGCGTAATCGCGTTTGTTTGTAATTCTAAGCCACGAAGCCCCGCTACCACAGCCGCACGATACGTGCCAGTTGAGTACAGTATCCTCATCGCGCCAGTGAGCTATATATATAATACTGAAAGAGAGTGCACACGTTAATGGTGAGAGAGGGTATCGGCTTATTTCTCTCTCGTTCTTCGTTTTGTCGCCGGAAGCTTTTCCCCATTTGTTTTATTTTTCTCATTGTGGATTCAACGAAATCGAAAGATGAGTGAAAGATCATGTCTGGGAAATCCAATTGGGCTAATACCATTTCAGCTTTTTTTTTTTTTTTTAAGATTCAATGGAAATGAATTATTGGGTTGTGTGTTGATCTTTCTTGGAATTTATCTACAAAAAAATAATCATGATTGATATCACCGCGTTCCCATATGTGAAGAAAACTTGAATGACTTTGATTTTTTTTTTTTTTTACAATGATCATTGGAATAAAATTATTTGAAAAAATTGCAGATAGTGCAATTGCAAAATTGCAGTCTTCAAGAGGAATGTCTGCGTATTTACCTGCCACGAAAATGTCTGTCACAAGAATGCCTGCCACAAGAATGTCTGTCACAAGAATGTCTGTCACAAGAATGTCTGTCACAAGAATGTCTGTCACAAGAATGTCTGTCACAAGAATGTCTGTCACAAGAATGTCTGTCACAAGAATGTCTGTCACAAAAATGTCTGTCACAAGAATGTCTTTCACAAAAATATTTGCCACAAGAATGGCTGTCACAAGAATGTCTGTCACAAGAATGTTTATCGTAAAAAATGTTTGTCATAAAAATGTCTGTAGCAAAAAATGTCTGGAACTAGGAGAACCACCAGAAGAATATATGAAACAAAAACTTTTACACGATGTGTGTCTGAAATAAGGATACCGGGAACAAAAATAACTGGAATAAGAATGGCTGAGACAACAATGTCTGCAACAATGCTGTGTGTAACAATAACAATGTTTGCAACAATAAGCTGCTTGATTGTATCGAGTTTGATAATGTTTTTTCGCAACAATTGCAATCAATCAATATCCCCTGTGGTTTTATGTACATCGGTACCAGCTAGTCTATATACATATATTATATACTTCAAAGCCCACAGGTCAGACGATACGGATAAAAAAAAGCTCGCGAGTCTTCGAGACATAACCGGGGCGACATCGATCTCTTTCTTCTCTTTTTAAAGCCCTGTCTCTCACTCTTTCGCCGTTATAGTTCTCTTTCTTTTCTCGTTCCCTCGTTGTCTCTAGAGTTCATCGTTCATATATCCCTCTCTTGTGCACCCCGCCAAGCCAAAGCTCGTACAAGTTAGATAATCCTATTGGAGTTGGAATTCTCGATCTCGCGACATCTATCCCTCGAAACTTTTGAATTACTAACTACAAATCCGATCGTGACGTTTGATCGGTGAGATAAAAAGTACTTTGATATACATATATATAGTTATTTGTGAACGAGAATTCATCTTGTTACAGACAAATGTGTGCAACAAAAAATTAATAATTTTGATATCATTTCGAAAAATCGAAGGAAAAAAAAATATTAACGAATATATTTAGAAGCAATTCTCGACGAAGCGTTGAACAAATGATTGAGAATTTCCCGAGTTAACCAAAAACAAAAAAATAATGTTAAAAAATTAGATCACAATTAATCATTAATAAAAAATATTGAAAGAAATGTTGGCAGGAATATTTTTAGTAGCAATTATCATCGATTCGAATTGCCAGCAGTTCTCCTTCCGGTTTAACTCCAATTAACAAATCTCTGTATCCAGGAACAAACATTATATCACGTCTGCTGCGTTCACTCGGTTATTTTTTTATAAATTTTTTCAAATTTATTTTCTCTTATTGGGCTAAGGTATTTTTTTTTTTTTTAATTTTTTACCAATGACGAAAAGCTCGAAGTTTCACAAGTGTGTGATACTCACGGCCGTACGAGCTAAAATTTGCGGACCGATTGGCACCTACGTGCATGCACCAGTACATATACAATATTCTCCGTCTCCTACCGATCCCATTGAGCATCAGCACACGGTCAGATAAAGCCGGAAATCCATTAATTGGAAAACCCCTGGTGAGAGCAACACGGACTGCTGTGTGTACGACCCTGGTACGGGGCAGTCGCGCGAGAAGGGTGAGATTGAAGGAGAGCGAAACGGAAAATGAAAGATATATATACATTCAATTGTAATATATAATACACACACACACACACACACGCACACACACACACACAGGAGGGTCATTTGTTGTTCACATATAATTCGTGCTTGGCTCGTGTTTCAGTCGGTTCGTCGAACCACGTTGCAATTAACGTCCGATCGATTATTTTCTACTGGCTATCGGCTGACCATCCCAAATCATCGATCTGTTCTCTCTCTTTCTGCTGATCAACCCACTCTCATTGAGGTTCTCGTAGATGAGTTCTTTTACGGTGCCCCGCTGACGCGACGGTCGTCTCGCCCACCACATCACATGCACAGACCAAAATCATCTGTATCGCACTCGTGGCATATGAATTGGAAAATCTGCTTACCGTGGGCGAAACTAACGGACATATATAGATATTTGTGGACAAGGGATTTTGAAAACTGATATTGATATTGGGCTAATGAATTATTAATACATCGGAATATTATGATCAATGATACGGAAATTCATGGGAAATTTATGCAATTTTTCATGCATCCATACATTTTTTCGATTACGCTGCACGCTTCAATGTGAAATGACGAGAAATTAAATTTTGTTAGCGATGATGATGGGGAGGATTTTTTCGATCATTGATTTAATTTTTTTTTAAATCATGATTTGTGATTTACGATCGAGAACTCGCTGAGATAAATTGATTTTACTGAAAAGATCGTTTGAAAATATCGAAATGAGTTGACTGATCGATTATCGACAACTTCAGGCCGTAGCGTATTGCCCCGCTGGCAACTTCGCGCTGTATCGTATGATAATATTTTCAAAACTTGAACTTCTTTCAGTTTTGTTGGTTCCTTCTCTTTTATTTTTAATTATCGTACATTCAATATTAATAATTTATTGAAAAATCATATTTTGCTAATTTTGAAAATTTTCGATATTAATTTAAAATTCGAGGATAGTTAAGCCACGTTGGCGTGTATTCGAAGTTGAAAAACGTTTTTTTTTTTTTTTCAAATGAGCTAAGAAATGTCTTACCTTATGAGGTTGTTTAATAAAGATCCAAAGATATCTACCACGAACGATTGGAGAAACAGGGAATGTTGGAATTTTTTTTGTAAAACGCAAAAGAACGAGGGATTAGCGTTAATTCGTCGAGATAAATGGGTCGAGAGTCGGTTTGAGCTGCAGCTTAACTTTTGCACTCCAGCTATGTATGAATACTGCAAAACGAGAAGACCGAAGAAATCGTCCAGAGAATATCTCCTACGATCTTCCGTCTCGCGTTAAAACTTCTATATCCGTAAGCTTCTTATATACAGGGTGTCCCATTTAAAGCGTACCAGTCAAGTATCTCGGAAACGAGAAGAGGTACTGAAAAAAGTTTCATACAAAAGTTTTATGGTATCGAGGGGGACAATTAATGGCAGTATTGATAATATCATAGATTGCGTAACTTTTGAAATATCAACCGTAACACAATTTTAAAAAATGGAAATCAATATTTTTTATAGGATCAAAATTGTAGCTGGCCTCAAGCCGAACTCAATCATATTTTATGTGGATATGGCGTTAGGCTAGACAAAATCGACAGGGTCCGACAGTATTGAATAAACTAGTGTTGAACATTTTTTATAAAAATAACAATAATAATAATAATAACAACAGAGCTCTCGCCAGCTCACTCACAATAGATCTCTCTCGGAAAGCAAGAGTGCGAGCTTTTATGGTATCTCGGTGCTGTGTTCGTTTCCATACGATTCTTTGCTTCGGCTTATTGCACCCGGCTTCTTCTTATTTTCTTCTACACTCGGTCCCTCATGCTACCTCATCGAGCCGCGATCACGGCGATCGTGAGGCTGCAATATGCTCGCGCTATTTCTCGCTCCCGCATTTTCGAGAGCCACAACCATTACTTTATTTATATACATTTATGTATATGTATGTATGTGGATGTGTTATACTCAAGATGAAGAAAAACAGAAAATAAAGACGAAGAAGAATCATACAAAATAATAAAAATAAACAGAGCTTTATATTTATTCATATTATTATTATAGATTTTTTAATAAACATTTTTGTCTTTATCTGAAGACTTTTCAACCTCTGCACAAGACCTTTATTAAAAATAATAATGGGCCTCTTTGTTATACGTGGACGCTTACGCAAACGTCACTTCTTTCAAAATAAAATATTACCGAGACGAATAAAATTCCAGATAGCTCTGTGAGCGTCAAATATCATTTGCTTACGTGTGCCCAAGATTTGATATGAAAAAGACAATTTTTATTGGTTTTGCTTCACATTTTTCCAACAGATATGAAGTTTATTAAAAAAAATAACCGATATAGAGGAAATTTCTAGCCTGCACATCAGTTTATTTATAATAATATTATGTATGCTCATTTATTTATATAAACTCGCTAATACATGTATGTATAAGTGAAGTATAATAAATGTATTGTATACTTATAACAGAATATTTGCCGTGGTACATTCTCGCTACGAATTTAACCTCGAGGCATCATATTATACATCCGAGAAGAACCTGTGGATTCTTCTCGCGATATTAACACACAAACTTTACGATTCTCCATGGAACGATTTATCATTTTAACGGAACAAAAATATATCCAACTGATTTTATTCTGGAATTCTTTGCACGAATTGTAATAAAGTTATTTTATTTCAAAGGTGTCGTAAAAAATATCGTAATTGAGTTCCATTTTTACCCTGATTAGAATTAATACATGCATTCGTCATTATGTACAATAAATTATCGTCAAATGGATTTAAAAAATAATTTATTCAATTAATTATTGTTCAACTCAAATAACCATTAAGCTTAATTAAATTGTATTTGTTATTAAATGAGCGCAAAATTGATACAACTTTTTCTAAACTACTCGTAATTTTAATAAATGCTAAGCTACTGGAATAATAAATAAATAAATAAATAATCGAATAAATAAGTAAGTAAATAAATCAACTAATGCCTAATTCATGAACTTGATGACTTGAACTTCTTGATGGAGTATTACAGATACCCCATCAAAAGTCCTCGAAAAAAAAAACTCTCGGTTTGCAATCTGAACCATCAACTGAACCGGAAGTTACAGAAAACTTGGACGTACATATAGCTGAAAAAGGTACGAGCTTTTTTTTGTTAGAGTACCACAAGGTAGACATAGAGCCAGATAGCTGATGAGATAAACTTCGTGATAGCACATATATAGATTCCTGAATGTAACGATGGGGAGAAAAAGGGGTTGGAAAGCGTAAAATGAGAGAGAGAGTAGGAAGTTAAAATAGCTGAGAGTCTCTTGGCAGTGGAAAAGGGTCGAAGGTCAGCAACGTGATGCCGTTCTAGGGACAGGTCGTTGGTCAAAACAACCAAAGGGCTATATAGTTTATATATATATATATATGTATGTATTTTATATATATATATATATATATATATATATATGTATTATACATACAAGGTAAATGATAGTGTAGGGAGCTCGATGTGCAGGGTTAGCATCGAGCAAGGCACCACACACCTGATCCAACGACAACGACCAAGAGCGACCATAGAGCTTGGGCTCGTTCTCATCACTCTTCTCACCGATCACGTTATATATATATATATGTGTGTGTGTGTGTGCATAGGATATTCCAGCCCAAATAGACAGATCGGTTGACCCGATAAGATTCGATAATTTCAGTTTGAAAGAACTTACACTAGAAACTTCGTGAAAAAAGTGGAACCAAAAGCCCCTGAATTACTTTGTGTTTAAGCTGAGAGATTTTTTTATTGTTTATTAGATTCGTATAAAAATCAGCCATATTAAAAATAAAAATTATACGTTTCCATTAAAGATATTGAAAGTGAATAAAAAAAAAAAATTATATCACCATCAGGAGTGCCCCTCGAAACCGTAAAACTTTTTAAGGAAATATTTTTTTGTACGACCTCATGTTTTCGATTTATTCTGATGCTTTTTTTTTTTTTCAAATGAGACACCCTGTATACACGTATGAATGTATAAGCTGGTACATGGGACCACTCGTGCGTGGGCGTATACGACGAGTACCTATCTTGAGATGGAAGTTAGGTGTGGAATGTGCGACCCAGACTGCCGCTCCGTACGCATTATCCTTACATTACGAGCTATTTATTCGATCCGCTTATATACCATATACACTGGGCTGCCTTTTCCGGCCGTAGAATCGTAAAGAAGACTTTTAGTCACACTGCACGCATGTCAGAGCACCGCGGCCTATTATGTCACGAAACACTTTCGTTCGACTTAATATAGGAAAGGGACTCTTATCGAAGGTCATTGCCACGAACTTGAATCGACGGTTCGTTTAGGTTCGAACTTAAGTTTTCTCTCAATTTATAAAAAATCCAAGTGAAAATATACAAAATTGAGGGTTATGATTTCTTGAGAAAATTCGATGTTTTAACCCATTTCGAGATCGATTGCACACCGGGTGTGCAATTTATTTCCGAGGCTATGAGATCGATTGCATACCGGGTGTGCAATTTATTTCCGAGGCTATGAGACCGGTTGCACCCCGTGTATGCAATAATTAAATATGAACACTGTAAAGAAAACAAAAATTCGATCCGGATGGGGACTGTGTTCGAAAAAAATCGCCGTCTCGAATGGGTCAAATGACCGGTTGGTATAAATATCACATATGTGTGTACATCGATCTATTCCCTAAGGAGATAAATGCCGTAATTTGGAGTACGGGAAAGCCAGTCGTCATCGCGAAAATTTTGTCCAAGAAAAGGGATGCCAGATGCTGTTTCGCATCAGGAACGATGATAGCGTTGTGATTCTCGTTGTTTGGTGTTTCCCGTACCAGAATTCTCTCTCTCTCTCTCTCTTTCATAGCCGAACAATGTGTGCGAGATTCTTCGGGTCGTTGAATGTGTACTCCCACGTGACTCTCGCCAACGAGAAAGCTCGCAGGTATTAGGATATACTCCTATCTCTCTCTCTCTCTCTCTGTCTGTCTCTCTCTCTCTCTCTCTCTCTCTCTCTCTCTCTCTCTCTCTCTCTCTCTCTCCCTCTCTCTCTCACTCTCTCTCTCGCTCTCGCTTACACTTGGCAAACCACTCTGGGCTTCTTGTCGAGAAAGCCGGGTGTACCGAGTTAACGGATTGGAACGAATAATGGAGAATGGAAGAGACTCGGGAACACGAGAAAGAGATAAAAACAAAATGTATTATGTTCCACTGGGAATAACGATCTTGTGGGCCAAATGTAAATGTTTAAGAAAAAAGAAAAACGATATTATAAAATGGCACAAGAAGCAAAGATAAAATAAAAAAGTAAAATGACAAGTACCGGAATAAGTAAGTTTCGAAAATCCCATTTTATTTTATTTCAAGCTTTTTATTAATCGTTTCATTAATATGATGGAGTGAAATAGCTCTAAAGTGAAATAAAATTTAAAAGAATTTAAGACAAATAAGGTAAATTGAAATGCACGCCATGTATGGATCATTAACGATAATTACATTTTTTTTATTAGTTACTTTGTTCACTTGGTATACTATAAATGGATTTTAATATATTCAGAAAAAAAAGGCAATTTTTCTTCAACACTACATACTTTATTGTAGTCATTGATTGAAGGGTAAGGTGATGAAGTCTTTGCTTCCCGGCCATTAGAGAGGCTTCTAGTTAGAGGCGAGGTGAGTGGTGTAGGCGAGACGAGACTCGACAAAGAATTCAAAGTACTCTCTCTCTCTCTCTCTCTTTCTCTCGCTAATAAGCCATCATTGTAATTGGGGATAATTGACTAATTGCTGGATGCGCCCGGGCCATAAGATCCGGTCACTATACACTATATTTCATATACTTACTATACATATACAATGCTAAATGTATGCGTCAAGGCAACGTTAATATGATTTACAAAAGGCCCTTTTTGACCCGAGACGACCTTACTTGGACCCGAGCCCTGAGAATCAATTTAGTACATCGAAGTTCCACCTCTCTCTTTCTCTCGCTCTCTCACTCTTTCGCTTTCTCTTATTCTCTTGATTCAATCGGGTTATATTTTTGATAAATACACTACTATGTATAACTATAACTATGGATGCTTCGAGTTAAATCGTTAAAGTTCGACATTTGATTGATGCCGAAATATTGAGCTTTCGAGTTATCTCGTTATGTTAGACAGAAGACATATATATATCTATATGACGGGGACTATATGCCTATATATGTATGCTTCACGGCGATCGACTTACACCGCGGCTATAGAAGCTTCAATTCAAAAACACAAATTCGTTGACGAAGAAAGCTTGCAAGAGAGAGCGTCCATAGATTGCCAACGATTCGCAAGCGTGGAAGGACAATTGAAGCTGATACGAGAAGGAAAAGAAAAATGAAAGAGTGATCGATAATCAAAGAGAACGATCGCCAAGAGTAAGCCAAGCCCTCGTGATTCTTTACTCTCATGGAGAGTTTATAATTTGCACAAAAAAAAAATTCTCGTCAATCGCGATAAGCAATCTTCCAATGTTTGCCAATTAGCGAGAAAGTCGACGTATACCCGACTGTATATTTACGGTGCACTACGGGTGTCGGCTAATGGCAAAGCCACGTCTCTCTTTCCTTCGAGTCTCAAGACAACGACGAGGAACGACAGACACTGCACGACAGTGTAAGAGCTCATGCTTTTAAAATACATAGTCCCATCGGTACATTATAGTAAAAATTGTACCAATGAAAAAAGCAAAAAAATTTATACACCTCGAAAATAATTACTAATTTGACGTTTACGCAGAAAAGTAGCAATTTTTCTTTCTTATTTGAGCCAACCCGACTCGAATGACTATTAACCAATTTTTACACTTGGTCAGTTTATCAAATTACATCTCAATCCTAATAACATTTTCGTCCATAAAAATACGAGAATAATTTCGAAAAGAAAAACTTCAAGCCCATTTATTTTTCTATCGTTTACTGCTAATGAAAAAGACTTTTCGAAGACGCAAATGAAACGTTAGAATTAATCGAATGATGCTTCTTTTTTTATAAATTTCAATCACAACTTCGACAGTATGAAAAAGATACGAGTTGAGGGAAATAAATATCATAAAAATCCGTGATGAAATCAGACCATTGTGAATTTTTTATTCGAATAGTTCAATTGGGACTCGGGACTCCAATTATTGCTACAATATAATTGGCATAAACCTAAAAATAAAATGCCCCCTTTCAAACAAGTCTAAATCAAAATGTCCTAAGAAAAGCATTTCCATTCTCATCCCTATTAATTTCCTCGTTCTGTATCTATACATAAATTGCATGCTCGTTGGAGTTTTGCCGTATGCTAAAACGAGTGCTCCGGTTTCACTTGTAAGTGGGCATGCATACGAGTATCCGTGGCGGGTTTCTGATGCTCGCACATTAATATACTATGGGAGCGAACGACACGATGGAAATACGTGAAACTCGTGGACGAGATATGTCAACGAACATGAGAGAGGAAAGTTAAAGCGTTTTCAAGTTTCCGGAAGCGTGTGAACTTCCCTGGTGGGCACGAGCGTTGCTTCCAGGATAATTTCTCCAGTACATGAATGGTACATGAGTTCATAACTCACCGTTTGGCACGTTCTATATATTAGCAAGAGCCAAGTATACGATTGGACGGGTGGATGAACCTCTTTCACAAGACTCGAGCCGTCATCTAATGTACAACTCTTACAGTATTCAACGTTTGTCAAGAAGATTATGTGTATTTTAAATATATCATTATGCATATTTACTTCACTTACAGTTGAGATACTGCTAATGCTTGTATTTTGAAGGCACTTATCGAAGGGGGCGTGATTTACGGCACCTCTCCGAGTTTCTCGCGCCAATCGTCCAGCGGCGCGCCGACAAAAAAGTGGGGGAAACAGACGCGGTAGCTCAGTGCGCACAGTAGTGGGGGGGTGTCAATGGAGCGAATGAGGGAAAAATCTGGCAATAAACGAGCAATTGTCGGAGTTTCCACTATATATGCATATATATATATATGAAACACACGTTTGGATTATTAGCTTTTTATCCATTTATCTCATCGCCGGGAACTCGCGGGAGAACCAGGCCACTCATTTCCCTCTGTCTTTCTCTCATGTGCTACACTTGCTTATTTATGCATAAACAGGAGCACATGAGGATCAAAAAGTTTCAGAGCATGAGCCCAGAAAGTTGGGTGAGATATCCGGTAACTGGTACCTCAAGAGGAGGGTTTGAGAGTTGTATTAACTCTGGACTAAATTCATGAGAGTAAAATAATCCACACATTACAGTTGTCATAAAGTACGTATCTTGATGCTGTGGAATAATGAAGTTTTGACAAAGTTTTGAGGGTTAAAAAATAATGAATTTTCTACATAAAATTAAAAACTACACTTCGTTAAGACTAATTGTACAATGATTATCATTAAAGTGCCAAATGCCAACCAAAGTCCATTAACCGACATAGGGATGAGTATAAATAACCCCAAACAGTCTCAGATAGACTTAAAGACAGTTGAGTTGGAAAAATTATGGTTTTATTTTCTTGCATGCTGGAACGCCATTTTCGGAAGTTTCATACGAATCCCAAACCTGTACTATATCATACTTTAGTGCACTTCACTATATATTACAAAGTATATATATGTATATAGTGTGTTCTCTCCTTGACACCAGCCTGGGGATATTAAATAAAGAGTCCCCTCGGTCTCAGGGGAATTCCCGAGGCCGTAACCCTCCCGTCTTTCCCATTTCGTTCCCTATCGTCGATCCAGAGAGCGAAGGATACGACTACGTCTCCTTCCAAGGATACACACATATACATCCAAACTATATCCTGCGTTGCCTCGCCAACCAACAGGACTTTGTATTACATCCCCATTCATGCCAACTTACCAAATATTTAGTCCTGTGAGTATTAGAGTATGAGCTCTCTCACGATTATCTTTTTTTTTCCCTCATGCCTCGTGGCAAAAGCAACGAAGAGATATATCACAAATATCCCAAAGACCCGGCGAATTGCCATTGAGCACGAACCAATAATGACAAAAATACGAAAGAAGAGTCAGAAAGATATAAGCAGTTGATGCGTATATCTCTTCAGAAATGTTATACAACTTTCTGCAAATATTATTAGAAACAAATAATTTTTTTTCAAAAACTGTTTATAGATTTGAAAAAAAATGCAATTCTGAGGTGAAACTTTTATTCAAAATCATCGGGTGGCAGAGTTCTTGGTTAAGCTACTTGATAAGCTGGGTTAACCTCGATGAAGGGAACGAGCGAGTAAAATGAAGGAAAAGAATCTTGAATAAGAATGGAAATCGGCCGGAAGTGACTTTAGAAAAGCTTGGAAGGTTGCATGAAGTAGAGTGAGAGAATAGAAAGAGGCAGAAGAAGATGCGAGAGGGTTGAGGGAGAGAGAAAAGTAGGTAGAGGTATAAAACGTGGCCCAGGGTAGGAGTCCGTGAAAGAGAGTGAATGAGCGAGTGTAACTTGCTCACCAGAGGCTTAATCGTGAGAGAAGAACTTTGGTAATGGCCGCTTGGAAAGTGCTCTCTTGGCGAATGAGGCTAATGCCCTCTCTCTCTCTCACGAGAGCTTTCACCTCCGTTACCTCGCATTAAAACTTGGACAAATATTGTGGCTCGCGAAGAGAGAAAATGGGAGGAGGATAGAATATAGAGTGAGGATAGCAGAGTATTGTTGAGGAAAAAGGGGTTAAATGTTGTTGGGTCTATGTAATTTCGGAGTTAATACTTTAGACCAACTCGTATATGAACCGAATAAAAGAGGTCTTTGTATATGTCAATTCGTATGATGATGGCAATTCGTGGTATATGCCAATTCGTATGCTTATAAAATATCCCCAAAGTAGTTGATGGTCCTAAAAGAGTTTTTTTTTTTTAATTATTAAATTGGTATCTTCTTTGGGCTGTTTATCTACGATTTGGGAGTTATTTGAGTTTAGTGGTCCTAGTGGACAGTTTTTTGTTGTTTTTCTCGTGTAAAATTATTCTTGAATAAAATGACGGAGAATTAAACTCTGATGTGCTAATCTCACTCTGGAAAATAAGGAAAAAATCTTTTCGATACTGCTACTGGCTCTCGCACTACTTTTAGTTGTTAAAAAAAGTCGATGCATGCCATAAGCGCGTCAAGGGCTCCCTCTGTCTCTCTCTCTCTCTCTCTCTCTCTCGCTACATTATATTTTATATTGTACCGCACTATCGTGTAGCGGAGACCGGTAATTGGCTCCGTAGTGCCTTTTACGTAGGCAAATTGTGTTAATAAATCGTGCGGGGGCAGAGAGAGAAAGAGAGAGATGGGAAGCGTAGTACGCGCATTGGCCGGGCCAGCATAATTTACAACAAGATGGGGTAGGAGAGGTGGTGATAATTAATTTATACCGGGGACTACGCGCTTGGCGTCGCGGCGCGTTTATATAGGTTGGCCAGTTTTCCCTCGGGACGCACTGAGAAACAGGCCAACATCGAAGCACACCATTGAACCATCTTCCTCTCACCCCATCCCTCTCTTTCTCGATACTCGCGAGTGTTTCGTACAGAGGGCAATTATTATCGAACGTGCCAAAGAAATTGACCGTTCAGGCTCGCTTTTGCCTCCCGCGCGTGACGTTTTATATCGACTTATATTTATATACGCGAAGACACTTAATTATATACCTTTGTCGAAAAAAGTATTCCCCCTTGGTCGAGATAACGATTTCGCACAATTTTATATGAACAAACTGTAGTCGTAAGGTCAAGTAATTGAAAAAAATAAAATTCAATGTCTTTTTTGATAAACATAATTCGATTTTTTATTCACATAAGACCATTTTAATACCACATGCTGAGGGCTTCTAAAATTCTGGTTTCGTTAAAAACGCATAAGCTTGCAACAGCAATATTCATCTCCATCGGTTTTCAAACATCAAGATTCAACCACGTGCCTCACCCAACGTAAGAACGTAAAATTCCCCGGTGAATTGAGGGTTATCACCTTACCTTACCTTATTTTTATTTTTTTTCTCGACGTCGTGTCGTGGCATAACGTATGCGAGCGAAAAATAACGGTATGAAGACTGTGGCCAACATGTATGTGAATATGTTATATTTTACATTGCATGTATATTTTGTATAAAAGAGTGTGCAACGTGTCTTTGCTCCACCGGCAACCCCACGCATCCCCTTGACGTCGAGGCACCTCGTATATTATTATATCGTCGATTCCACGAGAAAATATTTTTTATACACCATGTATATATATTTGGCTGTCTACAAACTGCGCTGTGGCAGAGAGAGCGAGAGAGAGAGAGAGAGAGAGGGCAGCATCAACGAAGAGAATCGTGCAGCGCGACGCCGCTATGCGGCCTCACGACGATAAATGTTTTGCCGATGGTTTTTTTTACCCCAGAGCGGGTTTGTAGCAACGAATATGATTCATGAACGATGGGAGAGTCGCGAGAGAGCACGCTGTGCGCTTTTGCAGGAATGAAATTTACCATGTCCATGGCTGAGTTTCATGTGCTCGTACGAGTTCCTGTTATAGCCTCGATTTATGCTTTTTTTTTTAACTCATGCATAAATGTAGAAAACTAGTTGGTCAGAGTGTGAAATTTTATTGAAACAGTTCGTTTTATTTCCGTGTTAAAATATACACAATTTTGTCGATATTCAATTCTGAAAGACGCAAAAACTGATGTAACCATAACACAGATTTTTTACGACAAGTTTAGGTAGCCATTTTTTCAGTTGCTAGTGTGCCTTGGAAAGCCCGAGCCATGTTCAAAAATACTTCCAGCTTTAAAAAAACCATTAAGTTCATTTTTCGTCTCTTAAGCCTTGATCACCGGAATGACCTACAGGAATATCGTATCCGCTGAGTTTCATGTCCTCACGACCTGCTGTAGCCTCGGTTCATGTTCTTTTTCTTATGCTTAATTGTAGATAACAGTTGGGCGCAGTGTGAAATTTTATTAACACGGTGCGTTTTATTTCCGTGTTGAAATATTCACCGTTTAATCAACAGCCACTTTTGAACACCTCACTGACTCTTCTAAACGTAACATCGCCCTTTTCGGAAGTCTTGGATAGCCATTTTTTTCAATAGCTGATGTCTCTTAAAAAATCCTACTTTAACGAAACTACAGTAACATTTTTGTTATGGTTACGTGCCGATTAAAAAATGCAATACCCATCAGTCCCATTTGGCCGGATTATCGTTTTGATGTTAGATAATGGAAGGATGTTTTAACCACTCTAGTTCCACCTTATGGGGGTGCTGCGATAGTGAGTGTCATATTACAATTTTAACCCCACAAGTAGGACTCAAAAATTTAAGTCAGGGGGAATATTCTGTCAGTCTGACGTTGTCGAATAATAGAACGGTAACACAAGATCATAACGCTCTCCGATCCCAGAGATGTGTATGAGCAGAGTATCGAGTTTCCGAGGGGACATGCTGATGATCCAGTAAGGTCTGCCCGTTCGAGACTTTGTGTATCGAGAAATCGAAAGTTGAACCTGCCCCAAAGGCTGGATTACCCATGTGTGGGCCTGAAATCCAGTTTACCTCATCCAGCCAATTGATTACAAGTTCAGTTTACAGTTTATCGTCGGATCCATTCACTCCACTTCATGTGACTCCTCGTTACGACTTCCTCATGGGTTGGCCAAGTGGCCCTGTGACCAGACACGCGTAATTGGTTTCTCCAGGGAGTGCCAGATCGATGGTTGCTGATGGTAGTTTCGTCGACTGAAGATACATGTGACTTAAGCATTATCCTCCCTGAGGCTCATGAAGCAGCGTCTTTTGTTAAAAAGGTTCGTGTTGAGTACCCAAGTCCCATCTCCAGGGAACTAACCATTTTTCCAAAAATGCATCCGGAGCTGAGCGTCTGAGTTGGAAAAAGATTTTTAGGCTGGCAGAAAGCTAGTGAAGAAAGATTCACGTCGACGAACGAACAGAACGATGAATTTTTATTAGGCTCCCAGTATGGAGGATGATCCGAGTAATTGACCAATTCCATCCAGCTCCTAGCTAGACGTTCGTAACCAAAATAGGAGTTGGGTCTGGTCTTTCTTTTCGCATGGAGTAAAAAACCCCGTGATTCTCCCAAGTCGAGCCCATCAGTCGTTCGTGTTACGAGCTTGGCAGAGGTTGGATAATGGTAGCGGTCCGCAAAACAAAAAAAAAAAGCGAGTGTGAATAGCCAGCGACGAAGAAATAGAGACATTTCCGCCATCGAGGTGGAGGGAGTGAAAAAAAACGGAAGACCGGACAAAGAGATGCGGTAAAAAGGTGTTTGGTTGGTGGTACGCCTGTCATCAAGGGAACAGTGTAGGACAGACAGTACCATAGCATTGGGGTAGAGAGAGGTAATGCTTGTGTGTGTGTGTGTGTGTGTGTGTGTGTGAGAGAGAGAGAGAGAGAGAGAGAGAGAGAGAGAGAGAGGTGCTTGCCAGTTTGAACCGTAAGGAATGGCTCTTCGGGTTATGGCTCGTTTCTTCGTAGACGCTGGCTGTTTGCACGGAGCTCTGGAGTTAATAAAGAAATATACAAGGTGACCAGCCAGGGCATTTAATATCAATTTGCTGGTAGAGCTCGCACCCCTCGTTTCACCCCATTTTACCTCGGTGTGTTTCCACATCCCCTTAATCCACATCGTCTAGCATTTCGCTTCATCTTCTGCGCCGGCGTCATTTTGATGGTCCCTCTCCTGGCTAGATGGACTTGGATGAGGACAGGGTGCGTCTCGGGGGTTGGTTCAATGGATCTCCTGCGGGCTCACTATAGATATAGATACAGTTATGTACTTTGTTGGGTTTGGAAGAGGGTGAGAAGGAAGAGCGTCGAAGACAAAGAGGAAAAGGGGAGTCAGCCGCAGCATCAGGACGTACATGGACCTTTCAGGCAGGAAAATAGAGGGAAAGATGGAAGAGAATGAGGAAGCAAAGGGGGTGGATTAAGAGCGTAGTGGCCCGGAAAGAAGAGGTGGTAGTTTAGGGCTGCGATAGGAATTTCGGGCCAGATTCCAAGAGCCGCAATGAGCCAGCAAACTGCCAAAAGTACGAATGGGGACAGAAAGAATCCAGGGCCTGGAATGCACTACGGGTGGTTCACTGTGTTTCCATCTTTGGTCCTCGCTGCTTCATGGAGGAAATTTTTTAACGGTCAGACGCTCGATGAAACGAATGAAAGCCAGGAAAGGTTACCCCACGAAACGTTTGATTAAACTTTCTTTTTCTCGGCAACTTTATTAGGGATGTGGTTCAAAAACGAGCTCTGAAAAAAAAGGCCTAAAGAGTTTAACGTGATTACGAACTAATGATTATTAGTAATGATAAATAATGGGAGGGTTAAAAGAAATGAAATTAAATCATCTCTTCTCGTAAATAATCGTTAGGAGCGTGTTAACTAAACGGATCAGTGATTCCATTTACTTACAACGGCGTCATCGTCGTAGGACACCTTGAATATGAAATGAAAGAAAGAAGATGAGCTGTTGGTAATTGTGCAACTGAAACAAGTGGAGATGAATATTGCTTGTGCCACCAAAACTCTACGTATGTACTTGGGCTTAATCTATTTTTGCCCAGAACATTCTGTGCAAAAGTGTGCCACGTCGTGTGTGTTTAGCGAACCAGTTAACGGTTCTTATACAACGAGCTCTCTCTCTCTCTCTCTTCTCTCAAACATGGTAAAAGCAATATCGCGACTCTCGTTTGGAGCCACAAGAGAATTCATACAAAAGCAACATGAGCAGCCACGTAGCAGGAGAGGTCTGGAAGCGGAAACTGTTATTAATTTTCGAGAATAATGCCATACCACTCACAGCTCGGGTGTTCTATGTGGAGATCGAAGTGAGCCACGAGAGTCGTAAGACATATTCTTGTACACGGTTCCATTACACAGAAAGATGGAAGATGAAAAAAAAAGCTCCAGTGTTAACTGATGTGTCTTGGAAATTATGAATTACTATTCTCGTTTCTCCTGCAGTTTATACAAGCGTGGCAATACACTAGTTTTTACAACCATTTTGCCTAAATTTCGTGAGGGTATTACGTAAGAAGAGAAACGCGAATAGAAGTCAACATTTATGTATGCATATTGCTCTGTCTCTATGCAGCAGAGTCTAGCTAGTTGTACAATCGAATATGGAATTTGCATTTCCTTTCCTATATTCCTTGGTTGCTCTCTCCCCCTCTGAATTTTACCAGCAGACTGTGGGAGACTTGGAAACTGTGTATTTCGTATTCTCACCACGAAGTACCGAGGAAATTTTGCCCAGACGACGAATAATGCTTCATGAGCAGAATGAGAGGAAGATGAAAGTGGAAAATACAACACTCCCTGTGTTGTGTTCTTGTGTGGCCTCTTGAAAATTTTCAAGAGAGATGAAAAGTATGTACTTTGGCAGAACTTTGTCAAAGATGATATGACGTTGGCATGACACAGGAGTACATAATTTCATGTGTTGTACAGGCTGCAGGTTTCATGTTTGTCATACCTGAGAGAGTTGCATATTTGTTATATCAGAGACACAAAAGAGCTCATCATAATTAGTATAGCTTCGTACAAGATAGGCCATGGACCGAATAATCTTTTGGCTCAATTATCACTCGTGCACGATATTGTCTCTGGTTGTGAATATTAAGACGTTGCATAAGAGCCAATGATTGGCCACGGTATCCTCTCTTATCACGGGTCTCCCTCTGATGGGAAATATTAAGAAAAAAAACAAGCGTTTTTTTTCTCGTGGCAAACGAATAGATGCTTGTCGTCTCGTTTCCTCGAGAAATAGCATCGTATTTTTTTCCCCCTTTCACTATTTTTCTCTCTTTTTGCTCGCGTTGACGGCTTTAACCAACGAGTATATTTTATATACCAAAAGAAGAGGGTCTGAAGATCGCATGTAGCGCATTGCAGTAATACCACAAGGTGTATACGTGGCGTTTCACCAAGCTCCGAGTGAGACTCCAAAACGAGCAGTGTGAGTTTTTCATCGCCGCAACGCGGTTTTACGATTTTGTACACTGCAAAATATACACGAGCCGGATCTCTCCGGTAAAGCTCCCGAGAACATCGCTGGGGTCTGCTCTGTGATGTCTTGTTCTTTTTATCTCACCCGAGGAATTAACTTATTGGTAAAAAAAATATTTCCAATCGTGAAAGACCTTTAAATGCCAATACGAGGAAAACATATCTTTGTTTTTTTGTTTAAATAGAAATTCCATATTCTTTTCGGGCCCATCATTAGCAAGTTAGGTAAAATTATAATGATTTACATTTCGTTAAAATTATTTTCTATGCGTGTGTAATGAGTTTTTTTTTATGTGCACCTAGATTTTAGAGGCTAAATCGTATGGGCAATGTAAACATTTATTTTACTATCGCTTATGAAAGATTCGTTAACGCTAAACAAATGATTTCTGTGTGTAATTTGTGAAGCCAATTTTAGAAACGATGATGAGAATATTAAATGCACATTAAACTATGAATAACCATAAATTATTTGGCTTCTCCATTGAATGCTTTTGCTGGAGATTCCATTACCCCATTCCGAGGAAAGATATCACAGAGGCATTTGTATATGTATATGTACATATATCTATATATATACCAGTCCGATAACAAGATATAATCCATAATGTTTTCATTCATCTTTCTCTCTCTCTCTCTCTCTCTCTCAATCTCTTTCATCGGTTCTGGATAACTGAATATTCCTACAAGTCTATAGACCATTTCACTCTATTCCTCTTCATCAATAATGCATTGAGGCACTTTGAACTAGACGGGTCAATATCAGAACCACTGAATGATCTATGAATTTCATATCGATAAAACCAAATGTATCGCGAGACTCTTAGAAAAAAACTCGACCGTACAGATTGTACAACAATAAATTGAATGAAATATAATTGGACAAAGATCTTCTCAAGAGAGGCATTTTTTAATGACCGTTAATTCTCGAGCTGGATCGTTCAACCGCGAGGGAATAATTAAAAAGTAAAATGTGAATATCGAGTTAACCAACGAATTTTTTGTCCGTTATTTTTCTCTCTTGCTACCTATCGGTATAAAAAGAGAACAAAAAAAGTGGCTGGTGGAAAACTAACAATGAATAACTAGAGAGAGAGATTGTGAAACTTTTCAGTGGTGAAAAAAAAAATGTACAGAAAAAAAATGTCCTGACCAAGCCAAGACAGGGCAATGAGCCTCGGGCCCAATTTGTCATCGAAAGTTATGAGTTCGAATTGCATGCACGACTCGGTCTTCATGGAATTGGTTGAGGGTCATAATATTCTCCCTCTCTCTCTGTCTCTCTTTCTCCCTCTCAATACTTTTGCCCTCTCTGTGGGGATCGCGTCTACCGGAAGTCAGAAGGCTCGGGGATGTCTTCAGCATCGCATCCTTCACGAACCCTCTCATTTCCGGTTATTCTCTTCTTCGATCCTGCCCGAGGGAAACGAGAGAGGCAAAACCTCCGTTACACGGGAGACTATGACGCAAATTTCTCGAGCATACGTCGACAAAAGTTTCAACAAGTATTGACTTTCGACCTCAAGATTCATGACCCTGCATCGTCAAACCATTTTCTTGAGCATGAGACAAACCTTTTCAAATATAAAAGATTTATTTTTATTGGAAAATTTAATCGATATATATATATGAATAATTTATTTTCTTTTGCTCGGGTTTATAATTTCAAATAATTAATTAGAGGTCGAATTCATCATTTGATGATTCTAGCAATATTCGTACTAACTTTTTAAGACCCCTGTGGAAAAAGATTATATACCAAAATAAATATTTTTTTATGTTTTGTGGTCAATTTCGACAAACAAATGGGCGCACTGTAGTACAAAAATCGTCAGATCAGATCATTGGGAATAAACAAAAAAAATAAAACTCTGATGTCGTTGCATATTCAAGTGGAAGAGTTTATCTGGCAGGGAAAAACGTTTCGTGGTACAACGCACCGCTAAAAAAAAACAGATAACTAACCAATTTGGTTGGTAGTTTGTTAAACCGTCGAGCATACACAACCTCGGGCAATATCCGGTTACAGCTATTGGTACTCGTTGGCCTTTTTTTCTCACTCTCTTTTCCGCCTCTCTCTCTCTCTCTCTCTCTCTCTCTCTATCCCCGGTGGTTTTATATCGGTAACTGGATTCCGGGCTAATTAATCTTATTGTTAGAACGGAAGTTCAGCGTGCATTCCGGTGGACTTCGGGGAAAAATAACGATTATAAAAGGGAGATAACGCAACGAATCTACTACATAGGTATACAAATAATAATAGGTATACAATATACGAATGGGTTAATGTACGAACGAACGTCTCGTTTTCCCCGGAGGATGCAGAGAGAGAAAGATGGAGAGAGAGAGAGAGAGAGAAGGGGGAAGGAAGGAAAGAACAAAAAACGCAACAAATGGTCACCACGACGAATATGAAGCAAACCGGAAAAGTTCGAGCGTTTTTCACAACGTTTTGTTCCGAGTTCGATGGCCTTTCCTTTATCGTGACCTGTCAAAAGATAAATAGGTGCGGAAAATAATTGTATAATTTCGTATCGATGAATGGGATTTTTTTACTGTAGAGATTTATGGATAATATATGAGGAAAAAATGCATGCAGGGAGATGAAATATGGAAAAAAAAAAATGGAAAACGATAGATTTTAGTTCGAAAGATTATAGGATGATCCGGATCAATAAAACTATTGATATACTCTAAACCATTCATGATATTAAAAAATGAAAAAATTAAACTATTCACCCTAATTTTACCATTCTTTTAGTTACTGGAATTCACCCTTCTAATGCATAAAAATTTCTCACACTTTTTTTAATAGATTTTATCGCAATACTGCCTCGATTTTTCGTTCAACTCAAAGAAAAATATTCAAATTGTCCGTTGCATCAAATTTTAACGGACAATAAAATAGGCTCAAAATATCCAAAGGATTTTATGACGTGCACCAATATTGCATTTTTCCCGAAGTTCTTTCTGTGAAATGAATTTTTGCCGACTAGATAATGCATTTTTTCCCGAATATAAAAATACCCGAGCTCGTATATCTCGACGAGAATGTCTGTCACACTCTCGTCAATTTTTTTTTCTCGATGCCTGTAAAACTGCGACGAGATATGTGCTGATAATATTTTTTTTTCGTCCTTACTCTGTCGTCTTCGAGATCTTAAAATAATCGGAGATTTTCATATCGCAATATCTCGACGTTACATTTTTTCGCTCTCTGTCGTAGAATTCTCACGTTTTTTAGATTTTATACACGAAAAAAAATAGAGAGATAGCTGGAAAGAAATCGAACGTCATAAAAGTGCGTCGCTTATACTCCAAGCACTCGAGGAATGTCTATATTTCAATGTATAAAAATGACAATAAAAAAGAAAGTGGAAAATAATAAAAAAATATATATGATCTTGTAGTTGTTCTCGAGCTCGAAATAATTCTATGAGAAATTCTGGAAGTGTGCTGGGGTCGTTCTCAATGCACCCCTGCACAAATATTATAGAGGCGAGAGGGCGCCACCGGAAGTTTTCGAAACTTTGGGAAAATGATGTTTCGATGGAGGAAAAAGAATCGTATAATAAAACAATTGAATTCTGGTCGAATGGGCACAAGAACGATGGGGGTTTGTTGGAGAGAGGATAGGGGTTAAAAAAAAAATCTTTTTCTATGAACCTATTTTTTTTACGACTCATCGTTGTCTCTAGCATCGTTGCGACGTTTCAGCTCGAGCATCATTTGCGAAAAAAAATCGCGCATAATTTCGATCTCGTAAAAAGGGCCGAAAATTACTGAATCATCCCTTGAAGCATCTTAAATCGATTTTTTTATTCCTCGAGCTCGCGACTTTTTGACGTTGCTCATTGTGCAATCTTGAAGATTTTTACACCCTTGAGGGTCTCTTGAAGTTCGCCACGAGAGGCCTGAAGAATATTATAAGACGATGGGGGTGAATGAAGAAGGGTAGCGAGCTGAGGAGGGTCTTGTACCTCCCTTCAAAAATTCACCCCTCCATAAGTACGCGATAGTTTCATGCTGAAATTATATAAATCATCCCCCTCACGAGCACGATAGATGGTTTGAAGAGCTTCGGTCGAAAAAATGTAGAATTTTATGTTATCAAATTTTTCCTCAATTTTTTAAATTTATTAAAAACAAAGAAATAAATTTTTCTAAATATTATTCAGACGCCCATTATTTTATTTTTGTTTTTTTTAAAGACGAACGACTGTTCAGTCCGCTAACATTTCGTGTGATAAATAAAACTATCTTTTGTATATTTTTTTTGTATCGTTCAGCTTGACGACGTGCGTTCACAGCGTTGCTAGCCCAAAGTAATATTAAGCTTTCACTAATGAAGATTTTCCGCAATCCAGAGTTCGATTCAAGCAGCAAATGCTTCCGGAAGAGGGAAGAAAATAGGAAAGGAGAAAACCGGGAGTTGGGGGATGCTGCATTATCCGGAAAACGTGACCAAGTCCGAGGGACTAATAACGGTTTGACCGGATAAATCCACGGTAGACGGTAAACAGTGGTAAAACATATTTCAATCAAAGTTTCCGTAGAGCTAATCTCGGAGCTTGGAGAGGAGTGAAATTGTCCCGGCGATCCAACCTCAAGACGAAGATGGCTTTATATGGCAATCGGTTTGTGGACACTGGCAGATGGAAAAATTGCAGAAAGCGTGCAAACAAACCCCGCCTGTTCAACATCGATATATAAACCATCGATATATACATAGGGGCTGCTTTCCGCCTTAAAAAGAACGACGTAACTAA
Organism: Dyspetes luteomarginatus; assembly: GCA_963669185.1. Classification (NCBI taxonomy): domain Eukaryota; kingdom Metazoa; phylum Arthropoda; class Insecta; order Hymenoptera; family Ichneumonidae; genus Dyspetes; species Dyspetes luteomarginatus. The sequence continues at coordinate 872,748 of OY769912.1, forward strand.
AATAAACTTTAGGTCGCGAAAAAAATTGAAAAAAAGCCGAAAAATCGATTTTTCCCAACGTAGGTTTCATTTGTGGGTTAATACAATTTTTAAACCTCCATGGGCTCGTGTAAATTTCAATATATCAACATTTTATTAAATAATTTAATTTTTTTCCACATGGTTGCGTATACATCTTGTTATATAAGGTTGTCTTAGCAATCAATAACATTCTTGGTAACGGTTATCGGCAGGTTGATATTTCATTTTACGTTACATAATTTTTTTTTATAGTCGTGAAAAAAAATCGGCCCATAGAGGGTTGAAAAAAGTTAAAAAGGAGAGGAATGCTCTTTTTCGATACTTGATCAGAATCATCACAATTTCTGCAAAAAAATGTAAAAAAATTGGTGATAATGAACCGAATAGGGTTTTTCGAGTGCGATAATTTTTTTAAATAATAATTATAATAACAATATGTCACGACGTCTCATTTGACGGCAATTATTCAACAGGAAATTTAGCGGTGACACACGTACGCATAGATCGAAAATATCCGAGAAAAAAAAGGGAGAGAAAATGCAGCACATAGTACGAGAATAAATTTAAAACGTAGCATTTTGCACCGATTCGAGCAGCCGACAACACACCGTTTAACCCTAATCGCGGTATGGACGTGGCGTCTATATGAGAGGCAGGAAAGGAGGAAATTGAAACTGTTGAAAAGAGAGTGAGTAAGAGATAACCCAGGAGTCGAGAAAAAAAAAGTAGTAAAAAAAAAAGGAGCGAACGGGGTGGAGAGATACAAGGATAAAGTTTGCACGACCATTACCACAGTTGTGGAGAAGTACAGTCGCGTCTCCCCGGTCGATGGAAAAGCGAATAATGGCAGTCGTAAATTCTTTACCACGAGCGAAAGAACTCTCTCTTCCTCTCCCTGCCCAACCCCCTTCTGACTACACTTTTTTCAATTCGTTTTTCTCGTCCCCGAGAGTTGTACGATACGTCGAGAGCCCATGCGAGACTCTCGCACGCTATTCGTCCCACGCACCATTCGTACACACTGCTCTCTTTCTTCCATCCCTCACCGCGAGCTCTCTTTTGTCATTATATTTTCTTCCCTCATTCTGCGACCCTCGATTATTTCTCCTTCTGCTATTCTCTTTCAATTATGAAGCCCAGGGGAGTCTTAATTGCTCGAGCACGACGTCGTATACCTAACTAGGGATGTACAGTGACTGTATATGCATGGTTGTAGTATTTCTGTTATATAAGAGATATGCCCGTACTGTAAAATTACCCTTGAATACCGTGTTGCAGATTTTTTTAACGACTTTTATCATTAGTTAGAGCTAGAGGGCCGTTATGAGCCTCGTTTCCACCTATGGGATCCGGGTGAACCATTTCGTACAAATTTTAAGCTCGTGCACACGTTTATGGAGCTCTAACCCACTTATTTTTGAGAAAAGCTGTTAATCGGGGTCAAATGTTGGGTTCGTCGAATTTTCTTAAAATCTGGGTACAAGAATAATTTTAATTTTTATCCAAATTTAATTTTAAGCCATTTAACCCAGTTAACCCCATTATCCTCATTGATTCAACAAATTCTCTTCGTGAGGAACAAGATATGAAATTTAGTAGACTTAACCCTAAGGTTACCTTCGTTATTCTAAACAACGAGCATCTGACATTTGATTCTTGACGATTCAAGCACAAAATCAATCAGTAAAGAGACATTGAAAATAAAGAAAAGGCTCCGGAATTTACGGTAGAGAATTGTCTACATCTATTTCTGTCTCATTTAATCCCAAATTGGATCGAATGGGCTGTAAAACTCAAGTCAGGTACCAACAAGATATATAAACTTTCTCGTCAAATGGCGAACGATCGTTCTTATTCACTCTTCTCGATGGTTCAGGACGAAAAAAACGTGAAAGGATTACAGGGTCACGTGCAACGAGTCGCATGCTGACCCCGGAAAATTATGTCTTATCAGTACGGTAGAGGTCAATTGACGAGTCCCCATCTGGGATATGAGAAAAATGTTCACTCACTGCAGAAAAGTACTCACTGATACAGACCCAACAGAGACGAATCAATCGAGAAACGGCAGAGAGAGAGAGAGAGAGAGAGAGAGAGATAGAGAGAGCAAGTGAATTGGATGGCAAAACCACAAATTCGATTGTGAGATTTTCGACGTTAAAGTACGGAAGGCAGGGTCTCTTTGGCCGTCCAATTTTTTTTCCCTCTCATCCATTCGCATTTGATGACGGGAAAGGAGAATCTCTTTGCTGCAAATCGGAGCATAAAGCCATTGGCCATCTCCAATGAGTACTTCGTAGATTTTCTCTTACGCTGCACTCTGCGTTATTTTCCTAACAAATTCTACCTCAATTTCACCGATTCCAAAGATCTGTATACGATATACGTAAAATTCGATTTATCGATGGGTATATACGAAGATGCATTTGGGTTTTATATACAAATAAGACACGAGCGATATATAGAGTGCATAAAATTGCAAGCTTGTAATTTTTTACTGACACACTCGAGTCTCCAGCCTCCATATGAGAAAAATCCTTCGCTGAATTCACCTGACCAGAATCATCTAGTGGTCAACATGAAATTCTGGAATTTCGGACAAGAATCTCTTTCATGATCTTCTCCTCTAAATATTCTGTTGAGTTGTCGAATCCACGAAAAAAAACGAGTGATAAATGTAACATTTGCACAAGTCTATGCCTTACTTTAAAATGCTTTTACTGCATAATAATCTGGTTTGTTGGCAAAAAAAATCTCGCATGAACATTTGCAGGCTTTTTCTAGTCTGTTGCGAGGCAAATGGCGCTCAATAATAACTCAATTCGTCTGGCCTGTAAGCTTATAAATAAAACAATGAAAAAAACTCGACCACCCTCGGCGTGCACATCGTGTGGAAATGTGGATAAACGTATGTGCATAGATAGATGTTTTGTTATGGGTGATCGTGCGGTATGGGTTTTGTGGTTAACGCTAATGGCCGATAAGATTTTATCGGTTGTCATTGCGGGTTCACCGTCGACTATATCTCTTCCAAACGCCATTACGAGGCTTTCATCCTCTTTCAGGCTAAACATACTTGCGGGTATGCGTGTGCATGTATGTGGTGCTTCTGTTGCGTTGCGTTTGCTGGGATGTAATCACGGATTTGCCGGAGCTTGTAGCACTAGCACATGAGGCCGTTTAAACGTTGCACCGGAGGCGCTCCCTCACCCTTATTTTTCCGATGTGAAGGATTTTCACTCGTGCTTAGGGTAATTGCAGGAGAGTTCGGGCAGCTCCATAATTTTTTTAGGGAATCAGTTCACCGGGATTCCATTTATACTATTCATTACTTCGTAGTAATGACGGTGAGCGATGATACTAATAATTATTTCATATTTTGATTGGTGGTTTATCCAATTTCAAAATTTGTTTGACTCGCTGAGAAATTAAAAACTATTCATCATTATAGATAGGTATTTGCGGCAAATGGAAGGTAGAGGGCGGTTTAAAAGCTTCAACGAGTACTAAACCAAGGAGGATCATAAAAAAGGTGAAGCCGAATAAGCGATATATCAATATATGTGGAGTAGCATGCAAAAAAAATCACATGAAACGAACGGGGTATGTATTAGGACATGTATAGTCTGTTTATATGTGGTGTGAAAGTGTGCAGGTATTGTCTATGGAATATGCATGTGTGTACGTGAAGCTGGTACGAAGTCGTGGAGCATTGATCATTTATAACGTTAGCAAGAGAGAAAGGGAGTGGAAGGAGGGGAAAGACGGAGACAGATAGGCCATCGACGTATCACACGATCTCCGCTTCAGAATCGTGACTGACGATAGGATCGTCGTTTCGCCCTGGCTACGTAGACTCCTCTTGTGGTTGAAAGAAAGAAATAGAAAAATAAAATGCGAGAACGGAAGCGTGTGCCTCTCGGGTAAATCGACGATGTGGTGGCGGGAAAGAGATAAATGCTATGGACAAAGAGAAATCGAGACATGGAGAGGAAAACGCGGAAAGGCCAGTCAGGACGGACATGGGGATTGAGAATAAAAATGATGTGCATTGTATAGTCAAGTGGCGCTCCCCGTGAAAGGCCAAGAAGACTGGTAAGAAGATGAAGAGCGGATGAGTATTGAGCATCGTGAGGATGATGAGAGCGCCATCTAAAGGCACGCGGTGGTACTAAAGCGTGTACTAGTGTCCGAGGACGATAACAGCGCCGTCTGGGGGGACGCCATAGTACTAAAAGGCATCCTTACTCGAGAGGGCGCTGAGGCTTGGCGACACAGCTCGACAATCTACAGATATAAATAGAAAGGAAATCCCAAGGGACTTTATACATATCATATCAGTACTGTGTCACATTTCCAATGGAATAAGTTTTTCTTGATGAGCATTTTCGCTTCGTAAAAGGTTTGGCTAATTGTGACAGTTTGCTTGCAATATTAAGCGTCTCTTGTCATCGGCATTGCAAGATTCCATGGCGTTGCTGCCGAAGAGTTTTGCGAAAACTCTCGTTGAAATTTTAATTGCCAACTTTTGTCAATCATGCATATCGACATGCTAACCGTTGAGAATATTCTCGCACGGTTCGTTTCGACTCTGTTTGTTTTCTCTCTCTTCTTCGAACAGTAGCAATTTCCAATATTTTCACGAGATGGCGTTAATGAGCACAAACCAGCTTTTTGACCGTCGTCATTACTTTTGGACCACGAGAGATTTATGCGCGTGTATATATATATATCTTCGTATATAACTACATCCCACATCCTGGGAGCTCGAGCTCTCTTGTCAATTTCAAACGGGAGAGAAACGCGACGATTGTAATTAAAGTTCACCCTTTCCTTACTCCTTTAATTTCTCTCTGCGTCTCCCTCTCTCTCTCGCTCCATTTTTCTTTCTCTTTCTCTTTTACCTTACCAATCTTTCGCTCACCAGGTTTTATTCAGATCCCTTTTTCCCTTGCCCACTTCATAGCTGGTTCCTCGATATAATTAGTTTCCACTCTCTCCCTTCGTGCTTGGAGTTCCTCACATTTTCTCCTCGTTGCCACTCGATATTCTCATCTCACTCTGACACTTGCGCTAACTATTGCTCTTGCTCTATCTCTCTCTGTTTCAGCATGTACAGCCTGAATTCTCGCTGGTAAAACGGACTAACTTACAGCAATTTTCGTCCCAGAGAAACTGGAACAGTAATTATAATAAACCCGTCAGCTTCAACGTGTGAATTTCTCGTGTTCTACACATATATATATATATATCTGTAATATTTTGTACTATATCGCTTTCCACTTAACCTATAATGTATACATGTATAATTTTGTAGGTAGTGAATCCTTGTTTCTCTTGAAATTTCTCTCCCTCGGTTCATAAAATGTTGGCAACGCCGCTTTTGTGGCCTCGGTACCGGCGCTTATTCGCTCGAAAACGGGGATTCAATTACGATCTGGTGGTGCCTCCAGGGCAATGTTAACAAAACGGTCTGAGCAGCCTCTCTCTCTCTCTCTCTCCGTGGTTCTCTTTACCACCATATTGAAATATACACACACATGTGTATGAAGGAAGAGGTTTCCCTGTTGCTACATCCCAGCGCTATTCCCGTTCGCGCCATTGTCTCCTTCCTTCCGGTTTAACGTCGTACCATTTAACGGCGCCTCTTTCGGCTCATGTCTTGACAGTGTCTAAAAAATTATCGCCTTTCTCCATCGACTCTGAAGTACACTTGCCACGATTCTAGACATAAAGACTTTTGTCTACGTTCAGTCTTGTCCTGGCCATTCATTAGAGGCAGACACTTTATAATGTTTTATACCTTTCGTAACCTTCATGCAATTTGCACCTACATTGCAATGAATTCACAGTTTCATTTTCCTGTTTGTGAAATTAAATGTCTCCAAGCTTTTAAGAATGCAAGTTTCATTATGAAATTACGAGAACTGAGAACGATAAAGGTTAATTGCTTCACGGTATAAATTTGCATTTTTATTTTTCAAAGTTATATCTATAAATTATGTATTTTCTTCATGCCCAGTGCTGAAGATTTCCGTGAATTACTCTACTTCAATGAAAGTCATTTTTGACCACTTTCATCCATGTTCTGTAAATCTATAAATATTTTTCTCTCATCTAAAAGGTCGAAAGCCCTTAGATAATAATAGGAACCGAGCATTTGATACACGTTAAAAATAGTCAGAAAAAAAATAGCAATGTTTTCGAGAGTTGGGCATGCCCAAACCAAAAAAAGGAGACCAGATAAACCAGCCTGGTGTTGCATTCAGTTCGGATGAATTCGCGAGGACTTTCCATCCATGCCAGAGGCAAAACCAATTGGCCTCGGGAATCTGATGGATTTTATGCATGCCGCGTGCTCTTCTGCTCCCCCCTCCCAAGCCGTAATTCCAGCCCTCTCCCCCTTTCTCTCTCTCTCTCTCTCTCTCTCTCTCTTGTTGCCGCTGGCATGAATTTATTTGCTCGATTTCGAAACAAGTGCGCGAGCGAGATCCAAAGTTGGAGTGTGTTATATATAGAGGTGAGAGTTTGGAGGGTTTTATTTTTGATAGGCCAACACGAGAGAGACCGGTGACTAGAAATATTTATATATCAACGCCAGCAAAAGGGAACTCATCCTCTCATTCACCCTCTCACTATTTTCATACACCAGACACCCTTACTCGGTGAATCACTTAATATTCCGGTGTCGTAAGGCCTGCTGAATAAACGTCTATCCGGACGCCACGAGCGCACGCAGGTATTCCTGCTCACGAGCGCCCCCTGTCGGGGCTAGTACCACAGAATTGTGTGCCAGTACGCTCGTCTATCTATGGCACACTTTGACTCAGGACATCGCTGCAAATCGACGTTATATGTCACGAAGGGGACTTCTGTAGCTTGTAAAATGAAATTTCATTGCCTGGCATACGTGACCTGGAATTTTATTGGTAAAATGGAAGGAAACAAAAATCGTCCATTCTGGTTGTTACTGCTCATACGTCGTCCCTTTTGCCATCGGTGGCAAATTTTGGGAAAATGAGTGATACGGAAACAATTTTGGGTTAAGTACACTTTATACACTTTCTCATTTGGTTTTGACCAAAAAAACAAAAATCAATCAAAAAATGTATCAGGATCAATAAGTTTATTTAAATCAATGGATTCATCGACCAAACGATCTATTTGAATCGAACGATCTGTTGGAGTAAACGAGGACCTATTCCCATAACAGAACATTATATTTGAATCAAATAGGTTATATTTGAATAATTAGAAATCTTCAAGTCCGCCAATTGAGTAGCTTGATAAATCGTTAAATAAATCTATATTTCTCGGTAAAATTTCAGATTCTTCGAAGCTCGTTTTTCCCATTACGCAGTACAAAGCCCACAGAAACAGTCCGGGCATTGTATCAAAATGGGCAAAACGTGTAACAATAATAACAATAATAATAAGGTAGACGAGAAAATTCGTTCCATGGTATATATATATGCCTCTGGTGCGAGCGAAAAGGCGTCGCGAATAACGATATACGTGCTAATTATCGTTACGTCGTTTTCGAGCCACAAATGCAAGAGGGACACGATTTTTTTTTTTCCTGTTAGAGAGTGAGTATAAATGGCACACGAATAAACTAGTGGCCGGGCGAAAACGAGACTAAGTCACGGCTGTTTTTTCCATGTGCCATTCAAGGGTGGAGTTTGTACTTTCTGTACTCTAACGTGTACCAAGTACATATATACACGTGGTCGGTCAATTAGCTATAAACCGTGAGAGAAACCGTACGAGATTCAGAGCGAAGGGTGTGTAGCTGTAGAACCAGAGAAAAATGGGGGTGGAGGGTGCGATAGCGTGTCGCATGATTTGCGGAGACTTTTATTGCCCGCGAGATCTTGGCTTGACGATAACATCCCTACATACATACAGCCCTGAAAAAATATATGTATACATTTCGGCATATATATGTATGTGTATTTACAAGGCTTTATATTACAAAAATATCTAGCCACCGCCATCATCAACGCCGTGCGAAAAAATTGGGAGGAGTCACACACAGACACTCACACAAACATTCACGGACACTTAAACAACTATATATTAGCTGTGCGCAGCTATACGACAAACTATATAACAGATCAGAGCATGGCCGCGAAGCGTACCTAACCGAGAGACGTATATATATATATATAGAGCCTCTAGTATATATATATATACGAGAAGCAAGAGCAGTTAGAGTCATGAAAAATCGATAGTAGGAAAAGCCGTGGTGTTTTTTACTCCAGCGTACAGAGACGTACGTTATAGAGTCGGTGTGGCGACTAAAACCATCACCCGTGAACATATAGAAGATATATTGCTCGATATATAAGCAGTTGAGGTTATGCAGCAAGCCAAGAGAGCTTGAGACCGAACGAACGAGCGTTTCCTCCCCGAAAACTGACGTCTCGACGCTTCCCGTCTCACACTCACCCCGTTTTCCAGCAGTTGGGGCGCAACGGGGGTGAATTCGACTAGGAAAGGAGGGGTAGCTACAAGTGTTCGATCGCTCGTTTTCTCGGTTTTCTCTTCGGTGTGCCTCTAGCCGCGGTCACGTATTATCGATAGTCGAAGATGGCGATACTCGCACTTCGTTCTGTAAGAACGGAAAAAGGGTAAGGGTAGGTAAAGGGGATGATTTAATTCAGTTTTATGGTAGAAGACCCTTATTGGGGTGGCGTCATTTTTTGGTAAAAGAAAGAAAGAAATTTATAGAGGTAAGAAGACATGCGAAAGGAAAGGGATAGTATACGATCGGAAAAGATTACATAGGCCGGTAACGAGTGTTCGAATCGACCAATGACGAAAATTGCCGAATTATTCCGAAATATTTTAGGTTTCCCACTCGATCTCGGTGAGCGAGACACATTTCTCTCGCGTCTCCTAATAAGTTAACATCGTATTAATTGTAATTGTTCGTGCAGTACGTGTTTAAGTCGACAATGTAATAAATAAATAAAATCCGAAAGTTCACCGAATGAGAATGCCGGAAAGACGAGGTTGTCGAGTTCCAACTATTTTAATTTTTATTTTCATTGTAATTTTAATATTCCTGATATAAAAATTCTGTCATATATCGCTCGGAATCCACGGTTTAAATTTTAATACAATTTATGTACGTAGTCCATATACGAGATGTAATTGCGTTCACAGCTGTTGAATTTAGCTTTGTCCTTCGAGTCACTCGACAGAGTCGCAAATCACTCGATCGGTCTCTCTCAAAATTTCGGACGATATATTGAGCTGTGGTCACAGGTGCACCAAAATTCAACGGGCAAGAGTGAATGGCAAAGGGTTTTGCCCTAAAAGCTCGGCGGACCACAAACACATGTGGAAAATATAGGCGCCAACATTGTGGTTTCTCTCTCTCTCTCTCTCTCTCTCTCTCTCTCTCTCTCTCTCTCTCTCACTCTTTCTACGTCATTTCAACTTGTATATAGCTCGTATGAAATGATGGATGGTAGGCTAATCCGTCATATTTACACCATAGAAGCATGTGCCATATAGAACATAAGTACATATATATATATATATATATATTTCTAACCATACATATCCGAGCTTTTTGCTTCCCTGCTCGTACACGTAAGTGATCCGAACAACGTGCACGAGTGAATGCTCGATCCTGCGGATGCACAACTTTTTTCATATCGACAAGGAGGTTTTTTTATCCACAAAAATATTTACGCAACGTGCACGTATATATATATAACAAATGGAGGTTAATCAGGCCGAATAAATGTTCCAAGGAACACAAAATTAGCATGGTCCATTTTGGACGACCGGAGGGTCTGCTTGTATCATCAATGACGAAAACGATGATGGACCATCGTCAAAATTTTATTAACAAACTTTTGTATTTTTTAATACGATGTAATATGAGGATCGAGGAGGCCGAATGAATTTTGGAAGCGACACACATGAGTGTGGTACGTTTTGGATGAAACGCAGGGGATGTCTTGAACGACAACGAGTACGTTGGAATTTGAGGGTGCCCAAGGTCCTCGAAATTTCCGACAAATTTTATGAGGCTTCCATTGTGACAGAACCGTAACAATGAGAAAGGGCAGGGGGAATATGGTTCGTGGTTTCTAAACACGCCAGAAATTCTCGGGTCTCTTGCACGAGGACAGAAACTCCGGAGCCAGTTAAAGTTAAAGACTGAGCGCCATTAACGTGCTCCACATACCACCTCTGTGGCAAAATGTTTATCTGAATGATCGTACGATAATCTGGGGTAGACTTGAAATCGTTTATCAAACAATTAAAGTCCTCATAATTGACCATTTATTCATTCATTGTTACCATTTCGTTAGGGGTGAATTGAATTTTCCAAAATGTCAAAGTCCTTGAAATTTTGTACTTGTCTCAAATTTTTTGGTAAACTGCTGAGCTATGCATTTTTAGAAAACTCTAATTGCGAAATATGCATTTGAAATTTCTGAAAAATAATAGAAAAGGATAAAAAAAAAATTGATTCGACGAATCGAAATGATTAATCCATCTTTGTGTGGAAAAAAATTGTCAATGAGCCGAGGTAATTTGGCCTGATGAAAAATGGCAAGGACGAGCGATCGATCTCAGCTTGATTGAGACGTCGATGTAAGAAGCGAGAAAAGGGAGTTAATTAAAAAAGCCAGTCAACGATGGTTGGATTGGTGGAGAGGAACGAGGATTTGGGATCGCAGTCGTGGGAAAATCACGAGGAGAGAATTCAGATGGAAAAGAAGATGGAAGGAGACACGACGGGTTGCTCGTGCAGACGGAAATTAAAAATGTAAATCCGTGTGATTGGAAAGCATACTCGTAGTGCGATTCGTTTTTGTCCTATATCTGTATATATAGACAATCGTGTACACGAGTCTGAGCTATCGCAAAGTCGCGATAGAAAGCGAGAGACCAACCGCAGGGAGATCTCGATGAGCGTCTGGCTTCGTTCCTTCCGGTTTGAGATTTTTTTTTTTTCCATAATTGGTTTCAATCGGGATCGTCGATGCGTTTCTCACAATCTTCAACCCCCCACCCTCGCCCTCTCTCTCGCTCGAATACACTTGCGGAATATTGTGAAGAGAGATCTCTCGCTTCGCCTCGCAATCTCAATCAGAGATCCTAACTCTGGTGTTGAGGTTAACCGCAAATATTGAATAAACTCGTGCGAGAGTACATTTCGTTGTGAAAGACGATTGTATTTTTGATGGGGAGATGATTGAGGGAATTGAATCATTGAAAAGTTATTTAATCATCGAGAGGATTCGCGATCAAAAATTTACTAAGTTCCTGGCTGGGGTAAAATCGCCAGTGACCGAAGACTTCAAGCGCTATGAATAGTGATTTTAATACAGGGATTTATCGACTGATAATCTTAAGCGTTCATCTACAGGTGCACTCGTCATCAATTCCCTTTTACGTGATTTATGCTGATTTATTTTAATGATCCTTGCACCTTAATTAATAAAAATCGAAATTTAAATCTCTTTCTACTCACGTTACTGCATTCATCGTTCGATCTTATAAAATTTACGTGACTCGATGCAAAATGTGTTCAAAGTACTCACCTGAAACATAAAAAGAACAAAAATCAAGTTTCTGAATTTTAAAGATCGACGAACAATTAACCTACTCGCTAATAAAATTAATCCCAACCGAAACAGGCAAGTAAATTATCCATTGAGGGAAAAAGTGAACATTGAAATTGTACGAGATTCATTCAGTTGTAAAATTTCATTATCACAATTCTGCTGGTGAACATTCGTTAGTCAACTGGCAGTTCCTCCAGCTGGTTTATTTTATAAATTATTATTTGATATTCGTATGAGCGATGGAAGAATATAGAATTGTGTGTGCTCTTCACACTGCTGCTTCGCTGCTACAGTACTCATTTTATTCTGGCAGGAAGCCAGCCTCGTTCTCTTATTTCCTATTTCTAGTTTTATGCACTAAAGTTAACCCCCGTTGTTGCACACATTGATCTAAGCGCTCTATGCTCTATGCTCGCGCGTACTCACACTCGTACGCTCACATGCATGCACTGGGGCTGACAGTCAAACACACTTTCAAGACTGGAGACTTCATTGTCAAAGTACAGGCCCGTGGCTCATTTTAGAAAATATACGAGGTAATAGGACAGAAGGGAGTCGAGAGAAAAGGAATCGATGAAAGTTACATCGAGCGTTAGTAAAACGCTCAAGTGAAAGAATAAGGGCTCGATGGAAGTTGAGGGTTCGATGTACCTTCAACCATACCCTTGGGATCTCATTCATTAGGACGTATGGGACTCGTCTAGGTGGTAGTAGCACGCGACACACTGAGGAGATAATAGAAAGCCGGAGAAAGAGTGAAATAGACACACACACACATATATATATATGTATAGAATTGAAGGAAAGAAAAGAAAGATTGGAAATGAGATGCGACGAGGCGCGATGAAGCAGGCTAGTGGTAAGCCTTCCGCAGAACCCACTCTGAAAATTCAGAGTCGAGAGAAGAAGCTCTTTCACTGTGTTAAATTGGCGCGTTAAACCTCACGCACTGTTCCACACTCCGGGATTTCGAAAGAAGAGAGAGAGAGGCCTGCGTGGTTACGTTTGGTTAAAAGCCCTTTATGTTCTCGCTGAATCTTTGATATCCCCACAGGAATCTGCGATTTCAGGCTCGTATGTCGACTTCTATCGCTTGATCCACACTACCCCATGTTAATGGTACTCATATATGGGATAATGCCAAGGGACGCAGGGGCAAGGCAAGAAGAAAGGAAGTGTAGGTTTTCCCCTTATTTTACCCTCTCGTCTTGTTCAGACTATGGAATGAAGTCTCGTCTAAAAAATCACACGAGCCTCTGTGCAGTCCCGACAAAAAATATTATGGGCCCTACATTTGCCCTGATGCAGGATTCTTGGATGAGATGACAGTAGAGCGTTCATGAAAGACCCTCACGAAGATTTCGTACCAAAATGCTTTGTGATCCATTCCAAGTGGTTTGGATCAATATGACCATCGTAAGATCGAACTTAGATTCTAAAATTTCGAACTCAGATACGTTACGATGATCATGGCCAAGTCCCACATTTATACAAATGCAGAGTCACCAAAGACTCTTCGGGACGTTGGATCCGTTGGAGCCGAGTTCGACCAAGTTTTATGGACGCACATAAGGGCGAAGGCAACTGCCTTCACGACTATAGCACATGGACTCTTCATTGCAAAGTCTCCGGTGTTTCGAGTATCAAAGCGACCAAGTTGATATAGCCTGGCGCAGTGCTGGCACGCCACACCCACCCAGCAGCGTGTGGCTTGCCAGGGCAACCACAAGAAGCGTGTTAATTCAGCTCGCATAAATCCCAGGATTAAGAGCATACGTTATACTTAGGGAAATACTCTTGAGTCTCGCGCGGTACCAGCCTGTACGTTTATCTTTTTTTTTTTCTCTTGACTCCGTCTTTCTCCACTGCATTATAATGTTCCTTCTTCATTGCTTTTTCGTTGTTTTTTTTTTGGTCCTCCTTCACACTCCGTCTTTTCTCTCGGCACCCTCGGACAGAGACTTGTTGGTGGCTCGACGAGAGGCCTCTTTGCAAATCCATTCGCTTCTGCTCACGAAACACCGAGATACTCATAAGCCTCTGAAATATATGTTGAGCCACATTTACATCTAAAAACTTACATTTCTACATCACACAGAATGCCTTTGTGTTGTAATGTTGGCTAGCATTTGAGTAAAAAAAAAAATACTCGTCAAAAGTTGCAAAGAAATTATATAAAATTGGCTGATCTTTCTGGCTCTCATGGAGGACCGGACGATCAATTTTATCGTGCATTTTCTTCTTTTTTTTTCAAGGCCTTGTGCTTGGGAGTGAAAGAAGAGAAGTGCCAATGTCCTGGCGCGCTACGAGATTAACGACACCGACCGAATATTCGCAAGTATAACCGTGGTACGAAATTTGCACGCCTTAACGAAGCGTAGAAATATTTCGCTGTGACGGAGAACGCCCAGTCAAGACTCACTGGACCAGTCACTGGACCAGTCTCGTAAATTTTTGGATCCCGAGTCACAGCACCCAACTGGGGTCCAGATCATGTGCGCCAAGCATGATCAAATGTCCCTATTGGGAATACGTGAAATTCATTTGAGCTGACGCTGAATCAAAATCAAATATATCAGGTTGCAATATTAAAAAATAAATAAATTGATCCAATCACTTCACCAAGAGGCTTTGGAAGAAGAGAAATGAAATATTTGCTCTGTATAACGCGCTACATTTAGTATGACTTTAATTACTTTATTAATCTAGATTAACGAGGCGTGGTGTAAAAGCCTTCAATAAGTCGAGAACCCAAAAAAAAAGAGAGAGAAAAATGGAGAGTGGAAACCAGAACTCTCCTGGGTCATGAGAAATTAAACTAACGGCAACTCGATCGATGCTTCACCTCCTAACGTGAAATACGAGAGGTGAATAGTTGCAGAAAAAACTCTGCGCTCATACACACTCGCACTAATAGAACACGGTGATTCTAGAGAGGATAGAAAAAGAGGAAGAAGAAAGTACTCTGGTGAAGATGATGCGAAAGATCCCAAAGGTTATACGTGAAAAGTATCAGCGAACGAAAGCGTTCTCTCTCTCTCTCTCTCTCCTCCTCCTCCTCTCTCTATCTTTGCTACAGTGGAGAAAACGTGGCTCATCGTTATCGGGTTATGGCTGGCTCTCCCTTGGAGAAGAACAGCGGCAAAGTAGCCTGAACGAAACTCTGTTGCAACGCGAATGGAACAAAAGTGCGGTGGAGTCCCTCCTTTGAAATTCAATTATCCTCCTTCAAGCTAGAGAAAAGGAGGCCACTGGTAATAGTTCTGAAAAAAAAAAAACTATTATGCTGTTTCGCTTCATCATTTGGGTTCGTGCACTTGGCTGTTATTGCTCAGGGTTACAAGCTCAAGAGTGCATTTTAGCCGCCAATCATATTATCGGCTGTGTGGGAATGAAATTGCGAACGAGACTCAGACAAAATGGTTGATGTGAGTCTCCATGGTTAAATGATCGATCGATAATCCGTTTTGGGACTTGGTGATTTTTTTCGGGGAATACTTTACCACCATACAAAACCTCTGATAACTTTAGTGGCTGTCCAAGGTGAGACATTGAATCCAATCATTATGAAACGTCATCGAATCATTTAGAAATTTATTTTGTACTTTCTGTTCCCCATGTCCAACTTTCCCTAACTATTCCAGGGCCTTGGGACGAAGAGACTCATCATGCTTCCAAATAAGATCCTGGACTAGACCCTAACTATTTAGGGCACCTGAAAAGTTACCCCATAAATAAATGTTGGTTCGTCCAGACTCTTATGGATATCCATATATCGGGCTTGCCCGAATCCATTCCTGCATAGTTTGCCATCTACATCATGTTCTATCTGCACTATTAGTAACCCCAGGAGATCCATTACAAATGCTGCAATAGTGTACAAGTAATTTCTCGTTAGTTTCGATGATCTAGCGGGAGATCAATTGAGAGATTGCTGTTATATTCGATCTCCCGGTCGATTAAAGCTCTGATGTTGGGGTCTCCAAGCTCGTACTGGTAATAACGCTTCGATGGGACGGTGAACAATCGGTGGTAGGAGCGATATAGATGAAGCAGAAGAGACCACGACGTAATCGTCAGCCAGGCCATCTTGATCTCCCTCCTCCTCCTTAGATGCTGGAAATTGACCCTGGCGCCCTGATGCTTGGTTCTCGGCGTTAAAGGGGTCGAAGAGAGCTTGAGCGCAGGCTTCGTAATTCGGAAACTGCTCCACGACCTATTCACCAGAGCAGAAGGTTTCCCTGAAATCCGTTCGAAGGTTCTCTCTGAAGTGGCAGTCATCTCGAGGGAGAGGGGGGGGGGGGGGGGGGGGGGTTCTCTTTCTCTATCTCACCCTCTTTCTGCCTCTCGGGAGATGGAAGACGCGAAGGGGAAAGAGGAAACAGGGACAGCTTCTCAATTAGGAACAGAGGAGGGAATCGGTATGGTCGAGACTGCTATAACTGGCGACGTCTTTGTTCGCCCGTTTCGTAGCTCGAGTTCTATACTAAAGGGATGAAACACCCTTACAACGATCCTCGCGAATTCTGCAGAGTGTTTCTGAAATTGGCTGAGCGTATCAAACGTCAGTGCGGTGGTGCGATATCACACCCCTACTCCTGGTAGAATATATCCAAATGCATGTCCATGTATTACATGGGGACTATGTGTCGGATGGGATATTGCAAATTGTCTGTGGGCTCGTAGTTGGGATATTGGACCCTTGAAGTGATTCAGCCACATCTTGTGTTTGACGAACTAAAGGGCCTTAATAATTAACGTGATGCTTTTGTGCGATGGGAATAAACGAAGATCCGTTGAAGACATGAAACTGTTGCATTCGAAAGAATATTGCTAGCAAATGATTAATGTTCGATAGGGTATCTCGATTCGTAGTACGAAGAGAAATCATCAGAAAGCTTGAGACAAGACAAGGAAAGGCTTGATCAAGCTTTATCTTTGGGACTGCGCCAATTCTTATTTGCATCATATGATGTCCCAGTCATTCCAATGACCTCTAATGAGGACGGGACATACATTTTCAATTGCTGATCTCTTCAAGTGACAATTTTAGATGTGCCACAATCATTTTGTAACATGCATTCTGTCCCAGTGATTTTCAATGTCCCGGTGTCTCCAATATCCTCCCAGGGAATGGTCGTCATCTCTCGCGTGTTGGACCAAACGTGACCAGAGCGTCTGTTTGTCAGAGCCTGGCAAACGACAACAACTATACAAGCCCGAAATAGCGGTGAAATTGGTGTTGCTGACGACAGCACAAACGGTTCTCTCGGCAAGTCCGAGCTCAGCTGTTGTCATGCCAGGGGTTTCTACGGACACGATCTCACCACCATCCTAGTGAGTGTTAACACGTGTCAAATTTCCCGTCCGCCCCTGCCGGCTCAGAGACCCTACTCCGAAGGGAAGTGTCGGATGTCGCATATTCCAGCTGACCCTCTGATAGCCGAGCACGGATATGGTGGAGCTTCCAGCCATTTCCAAGGTGAGGGTGAGTTATAGACACTCTGTACCCCACTGGTGCTTCTCGATAACGAGCCATGGAACTCGGACTAACTGTGAGGAAACGTCATTGAGGAGCTGGAAACATCATCGATTGATCGACTAAAGCTCACAGCAAGATTCCGGCGCAAGCGGAAACGTGTAATCGAATAGCTCGATAGATAACGAGGTCTCGTTATTTACGAAGAGAATAAGGCCAAAAGGTGAGCGGAGATAGAGAACTGCAGTGAAGGGAAAAGAAAGAGCTGTTCTGGCCAAGCGTTAGACGTTCCTCTTTGAAGGGGTTCGACATTTCCGTGCTTGGCTTCACTTCGTTAAATCGCGTCGATCCAAGTAGAGAAGAAAACTCCCAAGAGGCATTCTAACATTTTTCTTTCCTTCATTTTCTCATCTTACCAGCTATGACAGTTCGTTGCATTTTGTCTAAACGATCGTTGGATACTTAACGGAACGAGAGGATTGATTGAACCCAAAGACTCGTTTCGGTTCATCCGAAAATGGATGATGAACCAGAAAGTTGCTCGGAGCATACGAAATGACATTTTTTTTTTGACAAGTCAATCTACTGTGAGAATTTTCAAACAGCCAGTCGATCATTGACTCTCGAACGTTGCTCTTTGTTTTTTTTTGTCTTTATGGCGAGAGGATTTTCATCGAAGCTCGTGCCCCTTGAGGGCTGCCTCGGGGTTATGTCTGGTTAGATTTTCACGCACCGATACAGGCCACAAAGCTGCGAGCTTCTCTGTTAAAGCTGAAGTAATGCGTTGAACGTGCCTTCGATGCAGCTCTGGCTTCAGGCCTTATTTTCACTGCCACCAAAATGAAAACCATTTGAGCTTTTTTCCTCTCATGTTCCTTTTTTTTCATTCAGAAAAGTGCCATTTTGCGAGTACCCTGACAACAAAAGTCAAGCAAAAATTGTCTTAGCGTGACGACGAAGTCACACAGACGTTTCTCGTGGCTGTTCCAGGGCTTATTTTGTTATTGCCCATCCTCGCACTCGCACGAATCACCTCGGGATCTCGCAAAGAAAAGAATGTTGAATCTCGTCAAATTTACTTCGCTATGTCGTCATCCGAGAGTTCCAACGTCATGTGGGTAGAGCGGGGAAAATTATTACGACCCATCATCGCACTGTCATCCAAGAGCTTCGTCATGACTACGCTAATTCATGGCCAGGCGTTAGAAAGCTGGGAAATAAATATTTTGTTTCAAAGTAGAAAATTGATGACGTCGCTTCTTTCATCGTAATTAATTTTACTAGGAAAAACTGCTAATTTTATAGCACCAAAGTTGCAGCGATGAGAATTTTCCAAGCACAAATAAGTTATGAAGAAAAATACTTTAATCTCAGGACTATCAGAGACGAAGTGTTGACGACTAAAAAAAGGGAGAATATTTTTTCACATATTTTCTCACTAACGAAGTACCCTCGGGCCAGGTTGTGCTCTCTATCTCATTTTGCCTCGTATTTTAAGATGACGCAACGTCACCAGCTGCTGCTTTTTCAATAACACAAAATATAGATATACATACATTCTGTAACTACATTATATATTATGTACTGTATGAAAAAAAGGGGAAAGTGCGAAAGCATGCAGGTGAAATTGTGAAGAATTCGGAAACGCGAGACGGAAGGACGAGAAAGATGAGAGAGCCAAGTCAGCTCAGATAGAAGTCGAGTGAAATGGGAGGATAGAAAAAGTTAAAAAAAAGCAGCAGGATGTTTCGAGCATCCCGACGACGAAAGTCACGCGAAGTAACGAGGCGTCCAATTATCAAGTTGTCGGGAATCCCCGGACTTCCAGATTCCCTCACTCGCATTTTTTTCCATTATTTTCCCTTGTACATACATTTTACTATATATTGTATATGTGTGTGTGTGTGTATTTTTACTATACTTTTATCAGGCGGGAAAACTCGGGGAGTATTTTTCCTATTCCAGAAAAGACATTATAAGAGTGTCCTCTCAAAACCACCGGCAGAACGAGAGAATTTTTTTTTTCTCACTCTATCTTCACCCTTCTGACTCGTCTCTGTGTTACGACAACAACTGCCCCTGGAGCAAAATTCTCGACTGTGCCGGAAATACCGCAAGTTCTATTCAGTTCTTTCGTGAAATCAACGGGAGAGCCAAAAGAGTGGGGAAAAATAAAGTTGTGACAACGTGAAAATCTCGAGTAAAGTTTGTTAACGATACCCAAGAGACAAATGTACATATATATATTTAGCGTTTACACATAAAAATAGACTTTCGGAATCTCTCTGATTTTTTTGAATCATGCATGAGATTCAAATATATATTTTAATTACGAATATAGGCTATGTGAAAATTTGCCACAGCATAAAATATAAAAATGACAAAATCCATGATAATTAGGAAATAATTAACAGTTGGTCGCATCTATCTTAACATGGGCATTTATTAAACAATTTCATACATAGCTAAAATTCAAAGTACACAATTTTGCAATTAACGACCCAATGAAAAATACCGTTAGAGTACTCAGTACGATGCAAAACTTGTCTTGCTGATAGAAAATCGATATCTTAACCAATAAATCGAATATTTTTTGCCTACATTAATTCAAGATATTTTACTCGGCTTCAATACCCATATATATATATATATATATATACATGTTTATATACTTTTTACCATCGTTATATCGTCCTCGCATATTTTCCTCCGGGTATGCACCGATATCCATGCAACGTCAATGTGGATCTCGAAAACTCTCGATAATTGTCTGGTCAATAAAAATTCTCTCCAAGCTCAGACGATCATAAAAATATTGTCTCCTTATCGACGAAAGAATTTTAATGATTATCTCGAGAATTTTTTTTTCTCAACAGATAATATAAAAATCGAAGAGTTGGTCCTATCTATTTGTGCCGATACGCGAGAGTAGCAAGGAACGCGAAGACGTTATATAATCCTTCCTATGTGAGAATAATAATCGACGTATAAAAGAAGAAGGAAAAAAGGAGGACGTAAAAAAATTAAGGAGGGGTTTTTATACATCAAAAAGGATAATCCTGTGATTAATGCCCCGGGGAAGCAACAGATGCGTGACTCTGTGACGACCAAAAACCGAAAAAAGGTTTGTCGGACTGTTTTGAGTTCGAAAACTCTCCTCATATATGTATGCTTCAAAGCCGAACGAGTTTCACTACTGCGATACTCGTCTCTGGTTTTTTTTTTCTGCATTGTACGGACCGGATCGTCCGCATGGATAAAAGAGCCATCCTCGGCACACGCACGCACTATGACACCCCACCATTCGGATCGACCGTTTCACGCTAATACGAAAGAGCATTTTACGTTTGGGTTTGGGTATTATACGAAAAACCAGGTGTTTTCTGTCGTTCATCTCAAACTCGGAATTTCTTATCTTCTCTTCTTCGATTCGACAGTTTTATTTTTCTATTCGAGTGAAGATCGTTTATAATTTTTTTTTCATCAATGAATATTTTTCGTCGCTGTCATATATATAAAATTAAAGGGCATCGCCGCTAGTGGTGTAAATATTAATATTATTTAAAAACTCGTATTTTCAGCAGTGTTTTTTTTTTTAATGAGAAATTCAGATCATATAGGCAAAAAATATATTGCGAAATTTAATAAAAAATATTTGCTACATTTTTTTTATTGATTACCAATACGTGAATGTTTAAACAAAGATTAATTTTTTATACTAGACGAGATTTTGTATTCATATTTTGTATTCAGATCATATAGGCAAAAAATATATTGCGAAATTTAATAAAAAATATTTGCTACATTTTTTTTATTGATTACCAATACGTGAATGTTTAAACAAAGATTAATTTTTTATACTAGACGAGATTTTGTATTCATATTTTGTATTCAGATCATATAGGCAAAAAATATATTGCGAAATTTAATAAAAAATATTTGCTACATTTTTTTTATTGATTACCAATACGTGAATGTTTAAACAAAGATTAATTTTTTCTACTAGACGAGATTTTGTATTCATATTTTGTATTCAGATCATATAGGCAAAAAATATATTGCGAAATTTAATAAAAAATATTTGCTACATTTTTTTTATTGATTACCAATACGTGAATGTTTAAACAAAGATTAATTTTTTATACTAGACGAGATTTTGTATCAGTTATGTAAATACAAAGTAAAATAAGCACTTTGTACATATACACTGTAAAACATTTCAGATTCTCTCATTTCTCGGTAGCTTTCGACACGCTATCTCGTGTTGTCTTATCGTTTGCATACCACAAGAACTTTATCGCTGCTATTAGAAAGTGCGTACACGAGTTTTGCTCAGACTCCTGCGCGGGAGAACTTTGCGGGAGACTTTAACAACCCTCTCTTTTTACCTCCCATTGTTTACCGTGAGTATTGTCGCATATAGAGTGCATGTATCCGCGAGCCAAAACATTATATACCGTGATAGCTTTTATATGCGAATCAAGCATGTATATGGGACATTTCATGTCAACTCAAAACTTTGGAATTCGGTCCATTATTTTTTTTCAATTATTCACGTTAATAAGTAGAACATATTTAATAATATGGGCATCTTTTATTCTGCATGATCCAACTTTTTAAATATCACAAATTTTCAATGCAATGAAATTTCAATATTCAAAGATCAATATAAAACAAAATAAAAAACTTGCAAACGCGACAAATGAAAAATCTTGAACAATTTCTCGAGGCTCAGAATCATATCTGGGGATCCTGAGCTTTCGAAACTTTCTCCTCGCTTTCCAAATTTAAATTTATATTTTACCAAATTGAAAATTTGAAAAAAATTCAAAGTCTACGAAAAATTTTAACACTTAAGGACTCAGAGGATGAGGACGCAGTCGATGAAAATCATAGAAAATTTAAGTACGCTGTACTCACCAGCCTGAAGGATAAAAAAAATCATGGACCAATTTCATGACGATCAGAAATCTGACCCTGGCCAATTCGAGCTGGAATGCCCCATATGTTGGGATACTTGAACGCACAACCGATACTCTCAGACAATTCGATATCGATTTTCGAATCTCTCCCTCACTTCTCGCATACCGACGACTATCTACATCGTCTTTTATCTCGCTTTCGTTCGACTGGACGAGGAGCAACAGAAACTACCACTGAAATGGTCGAAGGCCGTCCGTACAAAATGGACTGTAAACCATATATCGAGTGTACTATATATATATATATCTATGTACTGTGCCAATTGTTTAGGCGTGGCAAATAGTTTATTGTTCAAGCGAATATAGAGACTCGAACTTCGATTGTTCTCTTTCGAGGCTGCAGGACCAGGAAAAAAAGAACGAGCCCCAGAGGCCCTCGAATTTCCCATACACACACATATCCATGGTGTGCAAAGTGTCGTTAGCGTGACAGTTTGATTTTTTTTCTCCTCTTCAATTTTTTTTTTACATACAGATTTTTTGAACGTAGTTTCCACCTTTTTGACTTCTATATGGAATACGTTATATATATATCGGTGATACAAAAAATCGTGTTCGCTAAAGTCAAAGTTGTGCACACATTGCAATTGTTTACCATGGATTCGTCCACAGGATAATCCGTGAGTGCGTTGGTGCATTGATAGAAAAAAAAAAAAAAGAGTTTTTGTGAATTCGTTAGCGAGCAGCTCACCCCTTCTCCGTCCAGTAACTCAATCAATGACTTTGAACAATAGCGAGTTCTATGTGGAATGATATATCTCTTATCTCATTCATAGTTTTTTTTTTTCTTTTTTTACTCTTCTTCACTCTTTCTGTTTTTATTCACTGGCTGGACGTGACGAGACTCCATTTAAGCCCAAAGGTAATTTTTTTCTTTGCTTTGCATTTACGTCATCAAATAACGAATCAATTAACGTCGTTATCCTGTCTTTTCTTCGGGATATTTTGCTTTGTTGGTCTGCAAATAATTAACTCTCAGTGAGGAGGGGGGGGGGGGGGGGGGATGATCGAGTTGCCAGATTAGAACGACTTATCTGGCAGTAATCGAAGTTTGGATAAAATCATTGCTGGCGTCTGGATTTCCCACTCTAACTCAACTGAATTCTTGCCCCCTTTTCTCGACTAATTTGACCATCCGGACCAGTTGAATTAACGAGGGAAAAATTGAATCCAAAGTGAGGCCAGACTTTCACAATTACTTGAAGCAATTGCTCAGAAATGAGAATTTAATTGTCGATTTCAATGGACGACGACAATCCATCTGAAAAAAAGCCTTTGCTTTTTTTTTCGTACGAAGTCTGTCTCGAAATTTATTTTTCCCATACAAAGGGAAACTGTGGGGAAAAAAAAAATTAAAAAATAGGACGTGGGGACGACCACCCCGTGCAAGTCGACTGGAGTGCAATCAACCATGTGAATAACCATGGTTGGCTTTCGTTCGCATGCTCACGTTTCACGCCGGAAATTCAACGAGAATGAGCTCCGAGGCACTTCTCGGTAAATCCAGGCGTTGTGAATATCGCGAGAGGAAGAAAGAGAGAGAGAGATAGAGGGAGGCCGGTTCCTCCCCAACGTTGTATCTGTCGTATCCTATCTGTTCCACCCACGAGACTTTATAAACCCGTAACCAGCTTTGCGTGGTCAACCCAGTAAGATCTCGCACGTGAGCTGGAATTTTCAGGGCTGTGCATTTTTCATCGTCGACTTTATATACATATACGCATATACACATACATGAGGCAAGAAAAGAGAGATAGAGAGGGAGAGGGAGAGAGAGAGAGAGAGAGAGAGAGAGAGAGAGAGCTCTCTATGCCTGCCCCATGTATGTGTATAAGAGAGCGAGCTCTCACCAGCGCCCTCTTTCATTATTCCTCTTTTTGGAAACATGCCGACGCGCCAGTTGAGCTGCTGGCTGCTTGGCTATCCAATCTTGTCGCGAGCCACCGCCGGTTGACTGGCCTGGACCGGACAAGCGAGAAGAAACCCGAGAAGGAAGAAGGGAAGAAAACGATTTTGCGCTTCTGCGGTAACGAACAAGGACAGGCTGAATAATTTATGCACTCAGATTTCTGCATATATATGGATGTGATGGAGTAAACGACCATTATCTACTCTCAGATACTCGTGAAAATTCAAAAATACTCACAAACAATCCGAGCTATTCATAGAAATTCGAAATTCAGTGCTAGCCTAAAATAATCCGAGACATTCGCAGTTACCCACTTAAAGACACTCAAAATAACTGATGGGCATTGAAGGATACTCATAAATACTCAGGGATATTCATTCAAAATGGGAGATACTCAGAAATACTCATGGGATCTGAGAAGTACTCATGGATATTTGGAGAAGCTTATAGACTCTCCGAGATACTTATCAGCCCTCGCAAGTACTATATAAATGGACTATATAAATGGCAGGATTATACGGACATTGGTGAAATGACTATTCGTTAGTGAATATTCCATTAGGCATAATAAATTATCGTCTGCTTCGTTGTGGCTTAATATCTGAGCGCGTCGTGATGCTTTATCGCACTCGACGTTTCTCTGTTCCACCAGGCACAGAGAAACGACACTCAAATAACTCATGGGCATTGAAGGATACTCATAAATACTCAGGGATATTCATTAAAAATGAGAGATACTCAGAAATACTCGTGGGATCTGACAAGTACTCATGGATATTTGGGGAAGCCTATAGACTCTCCGAGATACTCATCAGCTCTCGCAAGTACTATATGAGTGGCGATAGTCACAGATGCTCATGGCCACTAACTCATGGTATTTACGCTAATTTCTACCAAGCAGGATTATACGGACATTGGTGAAGTGACTATTCGTTAGTGAATATTCCATTAGGCATAATAAATTATCGTCTGCTTCGTTGTGGCTTAATATCTGAGCGCGTCGTGATGCTTTATCGCACTCGACGTTTCTCTGTTCCACCAGGTCTATGACGGAGGCTCGCGAGTTTCACCATCAGTATCGCGTGAGCATTCTCGGAATGTTCTTGCACTTTCGTTCTCCTGCACTGTTGATACGTAAATCACCCGGATAGTCGACGGGACTTTCACCCTCGGAAAATGCCTGGAATCTCTGCAGTCTTCGCCAGTACCTCCGATGCCAGACTGCGCAGCAGTTACACGTATGCGGAGTTGAAGTAGCTACGATGAAAATGAGGGAGGCTATTTGCCGTTTGCATCAAAGGGATACGTGCGGGGCCCTTTGGTGGCTGCTTGCAGCGAAGAGAAGTAAAATTACCGAGGGAGATCGATTTCTAAATTTTCCAAGAGTCGATCAGTGATTGTCATTGGGGTAGCGCGGGGTGTCGATCTTCCGAGCTCGTCCGGTGAAAAAGTAACCACTGCATCCAACAAGCATCGCATAGGCCAAAAGTTATTGTATCGCGGCTAGGAACGTACTGGTAAACCGTAGGAAAGAGTTCTCAACAGTCAAAATTATTTAGCAGTGACTGGAGGGTCCACTTTCACCATCCCCATTCCATGTGTACAGTTGCTGAACAGCGTTGAAATATTCACATCCTCTACCTCCGTTTTCCAACTTCCACGCACTTGTAATTATGTGTATTTATTGGCACTCGCCTTCTCAGCATGTATACTAAATTTTATCACGTTACAGGTGCAACATGCATACGAGAAATGCAGAAGTCATGAACCGTGTGGAATAGAGCTGACACGAGCGAGTTCACAGCATCTAAAAACCAAGGCAGCGAGCAATGCACACAGAGAAAATGGTTGGTTCATGCATTGTCGTTCGTGTCGTCCTTGCCATCGTATCCTATCTGTAGTGCCTGACTGTAGTATGTGCCAGCGTGCGAGGTTCTATTGAAGCGAGATGGAAATATAGCGCATGGGAGATACCAAATTGTATCCACCGTAAAGTACATAACTCGGTCGAGTTTACCGCCACGTCGTCGAGGCACCGACAGCCTGGCGCTAAACTTCGTTTTATACGGCGAGACTCACCTCCTTCCAACAGAAGAGGATGTAGAAGGTTAGGGTGTGGAGCGGGAGAAAGAGAGAGAGAGGGGGAGAAAAAAAGAGAGATAGAGTTGGAAGGTTGTATATCTGCATAATGCAACAACGTGCAGTGCACTCGGCTCTCATGCTGTGAGCACCGGTTAATTTCATTTGCCGTGATTTGTCCTACCAAGATTAGCCGGATACCAGCTATCCGGAAATCTAACTAACATCAACGCTCTCACCAATTCGGTGTACTGTAAATCCTCCCAACTATTTGCGAACTGGACTATGGCGCCTCGGTGTACATGCTAGACCTGACACGTTGACTGAAGGATCCATGCCATGGGGGATGAAGGAATGAAGGAAGGTGGAAGGTCACTGCTGATGCTGTACCCGTTGATTCGGTAAATTAAATTAGAGCCTGAATCCACGCTCATCACTTTTGCGCAACTGCGACACGGGCTGAGAGGAGAGGGACAAATTCGGGAAATTTTAGCTCACCCAGGCGAGAGAGAGAGAGAGAGATTGGATGATCAAAGTTTAGGCGAAACAATGGAGAATCATCTGACCCAGATTTAGTCGGAATTCTGTCGTTTGGTGTAGAAGACTGTAAATGGATGTATGCAGTTGCATTGGTTGGGGCAACGGAATTGTCTGATTGGTTTATCACACATAACTGTAGTGAGAATTCATGAGTGCTGACCATAATAGATACTTGGACATGAGTACCAATATCAAGTAATTATCTATTATCAGGTTCCAATAATTCAGTTATCATCTGTCTAATATCCACTATCTACGCTGGATGGAGAAGTGAAGATCACATTAGATCAGTCATCTGACCCAAACTCAGAAGATTCAACATTCCCTGCAACGATAATTTGGTCAAAACAATGAATACTCATTTAGCCTGAATGGAAATGAAATACTTTTGATATATGAAACTGCAGATTGTCGACATCTGCAGTTTAATTCGTTGGTAGTAATGGTCCGATGAATTGATCGGGTATAACAAAGCTGGAAATTCATCAGCGCATATCATGAGAATGACAAGTAACAACATTGAACTATGTACCACTGACGGTATCCAATGATCCAGTTTTCGTGAAAACAGTCCAAGGTCTCAGAATCTTATCGTGCGTGTAAACCAGCTTCTCTTACGAATAATTTTTGTCTATCCGTCACAGAAGGAATTCATTGAGAGAATGGAAGTGGAATGAAAGACAGAACAAATATCCAGAAAGGAAATGGTACAGAGCTCGGGGCAGGTTCTTTCGTTTAACGTCGCGGAAAGCTTCATTCGAATCCGTCACAGGAGCGCATCACCAGCAGTATGAAACACCCCAACAGAATAAGCTACTTTCTTCTGTACGCCATGCCGGTCTTCAATGAAGCATGATTCTCGACTGCTTTCTCTGCTTTCCGAGGGCATGGACGGAGGGTTCCGCTGTGACAGTAGTTTCGCGACAAGAGAACTAAGAATCCAACCTCTCTAGCTCGAGGGGTATCGAAAGAACGAGGTCTTTTTTTCATCTTCACCCCAAGACTAAACGTAGTCTCGTAACACGACTCGATCTCCGAAGGGTGCGGAGTGACTGATTCTCAGGATCGATATCTACCAACCGTGAATTCGACGGTAATCTCGCCACTCACTTTTCATTCCTTCACCAGTCCCTTCAAGCTCCCAAAACAGTCTCGCGCTATTGGCAACGTCAAGTTCTAGGATTTTGTAATCTTAGGCGACCATTCTGCTGGTACATATCGATCAGGAATCGAGGAACTTTGTATTCTTGCAAAAAAAAAGAAGAGAACAATAAATGGAAAAGCTTGATTTTGGTATATTCAATTTTGAGAATCTTTTGTTCGATAACGGAGCGCTTTGACGAATACCATAGATAGGGCTGCATCGTAAATTTTAGCATGGAAATCAGGTCAAACCTAGCTGGATATCTGATTTTCATTCCTGGAATATATCTGGCCAGGATTCGAATGTAATACATATCTATAGATGGCGGTCTAGCAGTCTCCGACGTGTATAGGATACCGAGGGACGTATACCGTTGGTGCTTTAGGTTTGGGTGAGATAATTGTCGAACTGGGTGCGAAAGACGAGAGACCAGCACACGTTCGAGTGTTTCCTCGCTCCGGTAAAGCTCATGAGATTGTTCGGGGGTGGAAGCAGAGAAACCCGTCGACCGTATTTTACCATGAACACTGCTATATGTGTGTATATATAGCACACACACACATGTATATATAGGTATGTAGGTATGAGAACGTGGGCAGCCTCGATGAGCCTTGGCCCGTTGCCTACCCCAGTATACTGTACATAGCTCGCCCTTAACGAATACTCTCTTCCTACTGCACCCACCGAGAGACCAAAACTCCCCCATTGTTTTTGGCTTATAACGGCTCCAGGAACATCACGATCAGAGGGTATCCGCGCAAGCGTTCACGGGGCTTTGATTCAGGCTTATTCGGCTATGCCACGAACTCTACTCAATCGCCTTTTATTGTTTATTCTATGTACATCTATATATAGATATAATTTATAGAATCACATGAAATAGGTAGAATTGTGAATGGTTATTACGGTAAGTTTTCTTAAAAATTTAGAGGATTTTATTATTATATTTACTCATCAAGAGACAGCGAGCTAAATCATTTTGATTGAATTGAGGAAATGAGAATTATCAATCTGTTGTTTAATGTCAAATAGTGGAAGGCAGTCGTACGTTTGATTTGAAAAATTATGAGTATCAGGAGAAATTGTCATTGTCGTAAAAACACTGGAGAATGATCAATTTTTTTATTGCAATATCTTAATTCTCAATCCTCTTGTGGTTTATTAATGTCTCTTTTACTCCATTCATTCTGTCTCCCCACTCGTCTGTATTCCCCAATAATAGCAGTTTTGGACATTCAGGCGAAAAAGACTTTATCGCCGTAGGCACAGACGAGCATTGACGTCCGAGAGAATCGAATACTCAAGTGTTACACGATACTCCTATATACTTATATATATAACTTTTCTGGATATTTGAACATTACCCGGCCTTCATAGTTCACTAGAAACTCATTCTTCCTTCGTGAACGATGTCGTCACCATGCTCGAAGGGAGTTCGATTAGCCGGAAACCAATAAGGTCCGATGCGATAAGAAGCGTGACCGTATGAGCCACAAAACGAGGCTAGCCGCAAGAAAGGCTGGAAGTGAGATGACAGTAAAAATCTTTCCGGATATATCGGGTCACACACGTTCTATTCGGTCCTTCATCGATCTAGCCTTTTTGCACACATGCGTTTATCCATTCCTCGCCGTATTTTCCATCCGAATCAACTTGAATACTCACGTGTGCAAATACCGATAAGACTTCCAAGAATTACGAACTTCTCAGACCAAACAATGATGAGGTTGTGATGAGGAGCAACATTCTGACCCATAGGGTCATTGATCAATTACAAAAGGAAAAGTAAGCGGGGTTGAATAGATATTTTCGCGTTGGGATTCTGCATTGAACAACATTATTAACCAACAAGAATGGATGGACGAAACATTGTCGAAGGGAACTGGAAGGACGAAGCGCTGTCCAGCGGAACTGGAAGGACCAGACATCATCAAATGGAACGAAAAGAACGAAACATTTTCGCGTTGGGATTCTGCATTGAACAACATTATTAACCAACAAGAATGGATGGACGAAACATTGTCGAAGGGAACTGGAAGGACGAAGCGCTGTCCAGCGGAACTGGAAGGACCAGACATCATCAAATGGAACGAAAAGAACGAAACATTTTCGCGTTGGGATTCTGCATTGAACAACATTATTAACCAACAAGAATGGATGGACGAAACATTGTCGAAGGGAACTGGAAAGACGAAGCACTGTCCAGCGGAACTGGAAGGACCAGACATTATCAAATGGAACGAAAAGAACGAAACAATGTTCAACGAAAATGGGAATTTTTTCGCATTCCCAAACCACCTTTGGCACCATCATTGTTGGAAGCACGTAGAAGTTAAGGCTAATTTTCACAGTTGAAAATATCTTTGCCAACGATCTGACTTTCCCTTCGCTGGTGTTCAGGCTCATAGCCTTGCCGAGACTGAGTAAGTGCGCGAGGATCTTAAGGAATGCTGACTCCAAGGCAACGCCTGGAAGATTTTCACGCCTGGTGAAGACGGAGTGCAAAATTAATAGCGGTAGCCGAGAGTTTGATTACCCCGGGGTGAGGACGGCAAACCGGTAGCTCCATGCTCGACGCGTGGCTGTCACTCGTTTATCTCTCCTTCCTACTCTCGATCTTTCTCCAACCGTTGGCGTCGTTTCTCTTTAGCGAAATTCGTCTACTGGGTAGATAACCAGAGGGGGGGGGGGATATAAAGACGGGAATGGCAAGTCCACCCCCACCCCCTGCTCGGAAGGCGCCAGGAAATTAGCGAGGTAACTCTGTCGGGAGAAAGGAAGCAACAACGAACGAGGGAGGAAGAGACAATGGTAGAGAGTAGGAAGAGTCCTTTTTCTTTTACTACAGTATTATTCGTACACGCCCTTTTCCAACTTCCGCTTTGCCTCTAGACTTTGCCATCGTTTCTCCGGAACTTATAAACGTACCGAATCCTTCGAACCCACTGATAATAAAACTCTTACAGGGAGTAAAATACACAGGGTGATTGAAAGAGCCATAAGAAATGTAATGGACAACAATCTACTGAGAGAAATTTAGCGGTAACGAGTAATTTTAAATGAATAGAGTCAGTACTGATTCAGCTTAAATTTGAATGAGGTTACCTGTACGAGTGTGTGTCATTGATGAGAAAATGGCCAACATTTTGATCAGCCATGTTCCTAAACTTATGGATCGTCCACCTAATCCACTTCTACACAACTACAACGCAGCATTTTATCAAGCCTCAAGTGAACGAGGTAGTTAAATTCGTTTACCTCTAGACTTTGCCATCGCTTCTCCGGAACTTATAAACGTACCGAATCCTTCGAACCCACTGATAATAAAACTCTTACAGGGAGTAAAATACACAGGGTGATTGAAAGAGCCATAAGAAATGTAATGGACAACAATCTACTGAGAGAAATTTAGCGGTAACGAGTAATTTTAAATGAATAGAGTCAGTACTGATTCAGCTTAATTTTGAATGAGGTTACCTGTACGAGTGTGTGTCATTGATGAGAAAATGGCCAACATTTTGATTAGCCATGTTCCTAAACTTATGGATCGCCCACCTAATCCACTTCTACACAACTACAATGCAGTATTTTATCAAGCCTCAAGTGAACGAGGTAGTTAAATTTGTTTACTTCCTTCCCAAAGCCGATTGCAGCAAACTTGGTATACACAGACGTGGTCTGTAACACCAGAAGCTTTTCGGTGAATGTTTCTCCCGACAAATGCGGTCATTGCACTGAAGACTCAACTCCCTGTAGGATTTTCTCCTCTGTTTTCTCATTCTTCTCGTCATTTACCTTCTCTTCGTTACTGTCTCTTTGTTCATTCGGTGGCGGTGGAACGCGCCAAGTTTGCTGGCCAGACGTGCCTGCGGATGAAAGTCACACGAGTTTTGGTAACATCTGGTAGAATTGCACATCAGGGGAGGATTGTGGATGAAATTTACAATCGACAGCTGGAACCACCTCGTCTTCCCGATGTCTGTGATGATCGAATGGGCTGACTGAACGTTGGACCTACTTATGTCGAGTGTCCCTGAGTGTTTGCTGGAGGATCAAAGCGAGACTTCAATACCACTGACCTTGAAAGCCAGAGGTCTTCAAGTCCTATCATTGGGGATCGTGCATAAAGGCTTTTAAATTCTGTCATATGTAGACATTGAGGTCTTATCGTCAGCGATTAAATATGAAGGCTTCCAGGTTCTGTCATGTAAAGGTTTCTAGAGCTCCGTCTCTATAGATCTTATCGCCAAAGATATAACATCAAAGCTTCCAGATGTTCCGTTCGTCAAAGATGGAAACGGAGGACTGCAAAGCTTCTCCTATAAAGGTTTCTAGGTCCGATCATCAATCGTAAGAAACGATGGAAAAATCCTCCTGTTATATGAAGCATCGCATAGTCCTAGTATCGACAAAGAGGTGCAAAGGCTTGCGCGGTTCTATGTAAAAGTCTACAGGTTCTGTGAACTCAGTACACACCATCCCTCGCTATTTCCACTTTATCCGATTTCCAATTTGAATTTCCCAATAATAACGATAAGCAGAATTGTAGACAATTACTGTTTTCCGATTGCGATAAGCATTTATTCGTTCGATGCTGGTCAGGCTTTCCCACATGACGTAAATTGTTTCATCTAACGAGGAAATCCGATGCATGAATCCCAGTACAATAAAACATCGAGAATGGCTTGCGATGAAATGCGATCGTATTCAGTATTTTTCTCCACTTTACCACACAATCCAATACTTCATGCGTCTTCATTCCAATCGACAGCCAAGCTTTTGCCTATATCGAATAGATGAACGAAATTATCACTACATCGCGGTTATTTTTGCGGTAATAGTGATCAGCAGAAATGAAATTAGTTCGAGATAATCAGATAGAATCAGAACTCTGATTCGATCCTTGATAATCGATCGCTAGTTTAATCAGTATAATTCTCTATCTAAAATGATTATCGATTATTATGATGCAACGAGCATTGAATGGCCTTTCTCATATCTAGCTATGATTAACCATTTTTTTTCTTCCCCTAGGGGCCCATGACAACGTGACAATATTGCAATATATGATAAGCGAGAGGAACTCATCGATGCGTGACAAGTTGATGCAACGTGAACATGGATGGATGTACGTCAATGAATAACATATGTGGGCATGTGTGTGCTTACTGGTATAATTGTATTCACTGTTCACGTTGAAACGAGAGATCCTTTCGATGACGACGATCGGTGAGTACGTTTATCTATATACGAGTTATACCAGATATGACATGTGAATTGAATTGAACAGCGCAGCAAAGAGGATTATTAGGCCTAAAGTATTGGTTTCCAAGCAACGCTGGCCTCGTGTATTCGCGAAGCATTTAGAGAGCCATATGAATAACCCAATTAATACTCGATGAACCGAATGGAAAGGTGTGTTCAACTATTGACTGGCCTATTCAATATTTGTTTGAATGTTACGCGATTGCTAAAGGCTATTTTAAACTAGTTCTAAATATATGAGAGAAATCATGGGTGTGTTTCGCTTCGTCATTGATACTCATAAGTGTGGTTGTCATTGCGTGTCTGTGACAGTGACGAAATTGCTTGCCAGACTTATTTGTAGACCGGAAATGATTGAAAGAAACTGGATAAACCCATAGTGCATATGTTTTAGAAATTTTACGATGCAGGGAGAAAAATTAATTGATGGAGTTGAAATCAAATGTCACTTGAAATGGAAAGAAATTTAATTAAATCGATCACATTTGTTTGAATGTTTTATCAATTGAAAGGTGCTTTGATCATTTTGCATTCAATTGAAAATAATTTTTTTCGAGCACGAATAGACAATATTTGAATGAAATAAATTTATTTTCCTCAGTGTAATGTGGGCAAAAAAATTACAAGAGCGCAAGAATTTGTACAACAGGTGGATGAGTGAGAATTTTATGAAGAGTTTTCTGTGGGTCCATATGGGATATGGGGATCATTATCGGTGAGAGGACGTAGGTGTGTTATTATAATATACGTGATATATAGTACGGGGTCTCGATCGGAGGACTCTTAGACATACCAAAACTGACATCGTATCTGCGCGAGAGTGAGAGCTACGCATTTGTAATTCGACACGCGTCACGTCGCACGCGTTTATCATCGGAGACGTGGAACCCGCAGAAGTATATATAAAATATCGTGTGCTCGTTAGAGAAATTCTCGGGAGTCTAGAATTTTTTTTTTCTTTTTTACTCGTTTACCGAACGAGAAAGCGAGGTGGTAAGAAATATATACGTGTGTCCATTACATGCGGAGATGATCGAGCTACAGGGTTGAGATTGACGTTAAATATGATTCTCGTTAAAATATAATGGAATTTTATCGTCTCTGACCATTTGTGACCCATCACAGAGTCCATTTTTTTTTTCGCTTTAAAAAATGACACGAAATAACTCAATGGAATTTGTTACTATTATTGCCTGCCTGGGATATTAAAAAATAAATAAATCAAATAAAATGTAATCAAAGTCAATTTTTTAAATCAATCAACAAAAGGTTATTCAAATCACACAATTCTTCGAGATATTAAATCATTAAATATTGCTCAAATAATGATGGTCCAAATTGTACATCCCATAATCGTATCCAAATCGAATCGAGGGATTTTTTTAAATATATTTTTATCAAGATGGAAAGCTGATTTATCCTCATCGAAAGTGATTCAATTTCAGCATAGACAGTGGGAGAGATCGATGGATGATTTTGGGACATTAGGAATCGATGAAGGAAAATCCATTGCAGCATCAGCTGTACGATGCACCATAAGAAGGCATCACACGTTGTCGTAACTCGCTCTATGGGGCGTCGGTCATGGACATTAGGATTCTATTAGACGAGAGAGGGTCAGTAAAAATCGAGGAAGCCAAGACGTAAACCAGACATTCGATATCCTTTAGATCCTCTCGTTCAGTTTTTTTTTTTTTTTTTTCCCTATGACTTTACTTGATTGGTATCCAAGCATTTGTCCTGTGAAAAATGTTCAGACGATTCTACTTCGATATATACAGCACACTATAATTTCTGAGCTTCTCCCCTCCAATTCAAGACCATTTGCTCTCGTCCAGCTTTCTATCGGAGCCATTTGTATGATACGTAACACGACGATAAATCATCCAGACTTTTTTTAAAGCTCACATTTATATCTTTGATATTACCGGAGGTCGCCATTACTCGATCTCCAACACCCTCGCTTCAACTACTTAATGATTTGCGACAAATCAAATCATCTGTTCTCGACAGAGAATATTATAAATTCTGATTGATAAATCCTCAAATAACTCTTGATCGATAATATCTGCTGCTGCTTTTTGCTTTTTGCTGGAGTTGCAAATAGTTTGATATCTTAGAAAGATTGTTTACTACTGTATTTTTTTTTTGTTACTGTAAAAAAAAGTTTCAACTGTAGCAAAATGTGTTTTCTTCTTGTTGGTTTTTTTTTTCTAATCTCGAAGATTGGAGCAAAATTTCTGCTTGCTATATTGATTGACTGAATGTAATCTTAACACAATTTTAAGTATTCTCCGAAGAAATATTAAAAATTTCCCGACGAAATAGAATATTCATCCACGACAGGGAAAATTTTAATAGGAAAAATTAAAAAAAGCCATAAAAATTTTTCACTCTCATCTTAACGCTCGGAATATTATTTGAAAGATTTTTCGCGTCACAATTTATCGTGACCTTTTTTTTTTTTTATCTCGATGGACAAAAACGTAGATGGCGTTTCGTCTGGCGAAAAGCCTCGGCGTTCGATCGACTTGCCGACCCCAGGGAATGGCCGCAGTTTAGTGAGAAAAGGCAAACAAAAAAGAGGATGGAAATTGAAAAAAAAAGTGTGAATCTCGCGCCAGCAGGGCCGAAAGAATGAGACTGGAGTGGCGTGCGAGGGAAAAAAAGGTGGACAAAAATGAAAATAAAAATACGAGGCACATGAAGTATATAAAGAAGAGAAAGGGGAGAGGGGGGGGGGGGGGGGAAACGAATTTCTGGCACCTGGTCTGGATGGGCTTCGCGGCATTTCCCGCCAGGGTTTGTGGTGTGCAAACCCCAAGAACGAACAAGGTGGAGGGCGAGACTGTGTGTGTGTGTGTGTGTGTGTGGGTGCATGAGAAAGAGAAAGAAAATTTTCCCTCGCGATAACGCGAGTTGTATTGGACGAGTAACGAGAATTTTTTTCGAAAAAGAGTAAAAGCTTGTATGAAGGATGAAAAAAAAAAAAAAAAAAAAATTAAAAGAGAGAAAGAAAACGAGCCAGAGTTTTTTTCAGACGGTCGAGAAGTGCAAAACATACTTTCCGCAAGCCTGGACAAGGAGGGTCAGCATGGTCAAAAATTCACGCGGACAAACCGTGTGTGTAGGTGAGAGGCCACTTGGGTACAAATGCGAGAACGAGTGCTCGCCAGAAACACCAGCTTGATGGAAAAAAAAAAAAATTAGAAAAATACGTGAAAGAGAAGATTCGACAATAATTCCTTGCTCTTTCGTAGTTTTTCACTAGAGAAAAGTGAGGAAAAAGGGGGGAAAAAAGTACTGAAATAATGAGAAAATATTTGGACGTGCCAGATTGTACTAAAAACTCTATTCGACTTTCATAACAATAATGACAATAATAATATTCAATTGATCAAAAATTATTTCATTGATAATTAACTGATGCTTAGGCAGATTTTAACGAATTTACTAATGAAAACTTTGGTGCCTGGAATTAATTAGTGAAAATGTCACCCATATTTTGCTTATTAATTGGCCCCAATTTAAGTTGTTTCTAAGAACGAGAAAATAAATTAATAAACAAATTATTCCCTTCACCTTTTGCTCTAGTTTTTTATTACTAATTCTTGTGCCACATCCTACCGAGATATTCAATAGTCAGAGCTCACCCTACAACCGGAGGCGCTTGTCTCATGAACCTCTAAGTGACGGAAAACAGTATTCGCGATGTTTGCGCTCCACCGTTGGCGTTCCGGACGTGTCACATAAACGCTCACGAGTTTCAACAGTACAGCGACCTTCGTAGCTTTCCGCTTTTCTGCTATCTGTGGATCTTCATATACATATATCTATGTATCTATATAGTATATATAGATATATCTATGTATCTATGTAGTATATATATGTATCTATGTATCTAAATAGTATATATATATATCCCTATAATGAGAGGTGGTCCAGTAATGGGGGCAGAAAAATAGCCAACGATAGGAACAAGGGGTGGTCATCAATAGGAACACGGAGTAGTTTTATACATTTATATGCGTATACCATCGTCTCTATATATATATATATCTGTATATCTATAGATGCATATTTATATCTATAGCTATGTACATTTTGTACAAGTTACTATATACACACCCTTCATAACGTATAACGAGTTTGTAAAGTGGCGCCGTCACGTTTGCCCTCCGGGGGCCCTCGTGTACGGTTTCCCCCGGATGAAATCTTGCTCTCGTCTCTCGTGTCGTCGTCGATGTCGTTGCTGATGCTGCTGATGCTGATGTTGCTCTGACACGGGACTAAACTCTCCTGACTTGGCTCTCTCTCTCTCTCTCTCTCTCTCTCTCTCTCTCTCTCTCCCCCTCTCTCTCTCTATTTCTCATGTCCTCATGTGCAGAATCACAAATACCTTCCCATTCTGACGAGAACAGACTCGTGGCAACAAACTCTCTTGCAGATGATGAAGCCGGGGCTGATTAGACGTTCGATTATGAGCTAAGCGACGTAAAGTCGATCAAGAGTTTGGGACAAGTTGCGTTGTGTATTTCGTGCACAATGTGCACAATTTTGACGATGCTCGGGGTGATGTATGGAAATTTGTCAGGAGCTTGTTGGGTCAGTTAAATTTCCATTCGAGGAATTTGAACTGGAGAATTTTTTTATTGTCTCACATTGAACTGCTCCTAATTGTGGGTAGTAATAATAATAATAATAATAATAATAATAATAATAAAATAAAGTTTTTATTATTATTCTAGTAAGTAGCAAAATTCTAGTAAGTGTACTTTGTTATTATGTAGACGTGAATTTTCTACATCAATTACTAGTTGATTGATTAACTATTATCTATAATAATAATAAATATTCGTTGAATTTTTACATCTAAAATTTATCAAATAAATTA
Source organism: Dyspetes luteomarginatus (assembly GCA_963669185.1). Taxonomy (NCBI): domain Eukaryota; kingdom Metazoa; phylum Arthropoda; class Insecta; order Hymenoptera; family Ichneumonidae; genus Dyspetes; species Dyspetes luteomarginatus. The sequence goes on from OY769912.1 coordinate 910,658, forward strand.
CTCGTTAATTAATTGAATTACAAGAATCAACCGAATCGTCTAAAACTCCATCGTGACTGACTTTGCAGAAAACTTCGAAGAATTTTCTTTTCCCCAGATGGCCCATTGCCAGATCTCGAAGAGAGGCCATTTGTAACCGAAAGAAAATTGTGGAGGAAACTCGACGTGAATGGTGCACCGGTGAATATATATGTATGCAATGAGAATTCTTACTCTCGCGAGAGAATGAAGAAGAAGAAAAGGAGGATCAAGAGGATCCGAGCAGAGAAAATAAAGATGGAAAATAACCAACGACTTTTAGTTCTGAATATAAAAAAAAAACTTGCTCAAATTGTACACGAGGAAGGGGAGAGAGATTTTGTGAGAAAGATATAGCGGAATCGGCTTGTCGAATGAAACCCAACAAAAGATTTTTTCTCGTTGGTTCACTCTGACGTATCAGTAAAGCCTCTCGAAATGCTCTCGAGAAAATCCAACGACACGTTGAATTTTCACCCTACTTTTACACCCTTCCATAATTTTTTGTTTCACCTCCCTGATTCCCGCTCTTTCGTCTTTTCCACGTGGACGTAATAAGCAAAAAAATTTGTTTTCAAAGGATATGATTTTTAATAATTCAAAATAAAAAAAAAATATAACGTAAGATTATTTTGCTAGAAAATGGTTTCGAATAGTTTTTTTTAAAATAATTTATTCGATATTCATGATTGCCTATCAATATTATTTCATGATTTATTAAAATGTATTGAATTTTTTTCTCCACTAATTGTTATTTTTTTATAACGAAAATTATTATTAATTCAAAAATTATCCAAATATATGGCAAGAAAAATATATTGAATGATTTTTTTTTTATGGCATCCTTGCACAAATTGAGAGGGTGAGAAAACCGTGAGAATTTCCATGAGAATTTTCAACGTGCGTGTCTCATCGTTACACAAGTATGTTCTTTCTCATTTCAACCCCTCTTGCAGACGAGTCGACATCGAGGAAAAAAAGCGCCTCAATCACTTTGCTCTCTGCTCGATTGTCCGTAAAAGGCGGTCTTGGGCTTTGTGCTCGGGCACATTTTGTACACTACATGGATTTTGATGTGACCGAGGGGAGGGAAAAAAAAGGATCGGTAAGGAGAAAGGACGATGAAAAAAGACGAAAAATCCAGAAGCTGTTAGAAGGGGCACGTGCGTGCAGCGAGAATTTTTTTTGGAGGTGCCGGAATGTATGAGAAACTGAGAGAGAGAGAGAGAGAGAGAGCAGATCGAGGGATTTAAAGGGCCCTCGAACAGTGGCAGGGAGGACCTCAAAGCGACGTACGTTTTATCTCGGAACTCGAGGGGACTCAGAAAAGACGATTTGCAGCTGTAATAATTTCTATGTAATACATAATATACGCACACATATGTTCACATAATTAAAACTAACATAATAATACGAATAATATTAATAATATACAATTTGGTTGGGTTAGGTCGATACTGACAATTATCAATAAATAATCAATAATTTAAGAAGCGAATAAATTATTTAATATTTTTATATTAAAAATTTATTGTAATGAAAATTGAAATTTTATGATTATTCGTAATTATCGCAGCTCACAAGAATTACTATAACACGAAAACTGAAGCAAATTTTGTTTACTTTAATAAATATGAGATTTATATTATCGTAAAAATTATTGTAAACTCGTTATTAATCGCTCTCTCGTCTTTCTAAACTTTTGATTGGCCCTTATTTCAATTTCAATCAAATATCGAACTTTCGAGATATCTATTTAATTTTTTACAAGGGGATGTTCGATTTTTAAATATTTCAATTGACTTCTGACCTTTGATGTGACTCGTGAAACTCACTCTGGTGGAAGAGACGAAAAATTAAGTGCATGCTAGATGGATATTCTGTTCCTTTTGTTACTCTAAACGAAATGCCAACGTCGCAATGCTTTCAAGTATACATATATTTATATATTTATATACAACACACAAGATGAGTATAAGGAGAGATATTGTCAGGACCATGAAATTCGTTTCTTCGCCCACGACATTTCTTTCATCTGGAAATCCCCTCGCGAGAACATCAGGAGTACATTGCAGACGGTGCAATGATTTGCCCAACGTACCAGCAAAACCCAGACGACGAGTGCACTTTTTAATATTTCCAAGCGAAATTCTGCGAGGCAGAGAGCAAAAAAAAAAATATACTTCGTTCACGCAACACTCGTAGATAAAAATCAGACTTTCGTGTCCTTCTCTTTTTATCTCCATACATATCAAAACGCATGTATGGGCCATTCCACCTCGACTCGAACCTGAGAGATTTGGTTCATTTTTTTTTATCGGTCACCCTATCATTAATTTAAAACATTCAAAATTTAACAAATTATGAAAAATATCAAAACCAGGTCACATTTATTATCTATAAATAAAAATAAATTGTTGTCTTACTACGATTATTTTTTTTTTTCAACATTAAATTCGAAAGCCTAAATTTTTCCAAGTTATGTATTTTTTTTTAAATCATATAAATTCCACGTGAAAAATAAAATTCCCCCCATGTCAAAGCTAAATATCTGAACTTAGTCATGAAATATTAATTATTCAATTTTAATTACATTAAAATTTCTATAATTTGCAATACACCGAACCGTCAGATATTAAAAATAAATAAAAAATAAGGACACTTGGATAAACGATATAAAAAATAATGAAATGAATTCGTAAAGGTCGGACGTTGAGCTTCACATAGAACGGCCCATATACATATTTATACACTTAGTGATTTTTATTGCGTCCCAAATTTTTCTAAAATTTCGTCAAAGTGTAGCAAAGTATACGTTTTTTATATGACGATAGAAATGGAGAAATGTATTTTTATGTTATATTTATATAGCTCCCTCCTTTGACCCAAAATCGTCGATCGAAAGAAATGTCACCATTTTCCAGGTTATCGCAAAACCTTCTCGATAAAAGAATAAATCGATATATGTATGAGTATGCCCGATAAAGTCTTCGGCTTTACTCTCGAGATTTTTCCGATATTGCGTGAACATAATATTTTTCACCGTTTGCAAGGAATATTTTAAAACCAGGAGCAGCAATTTTTCATACATGGAAATCAAAATAGAAATACTATTTTTATTTATAGCTCGAATCATCCTGCATTTCTCCACTCAATTAATTTATCCAATAATATTATTTATTCAGCAGCTGATTTGTTTGTTCTCTGATAATGATCGGTTGCTCGGCATTTTTATGAATTTTATTTATTTCTGTCTTGCAACTAACTAAAATTCTCTCCAATAATTGGATAGAAAATTATTCATAACAAATAAATTGCTAGCGAATCAAGTGATCCCTTTAAAAACTGCATTGATTAATCGATAAAATCAGCGATAAAATCGATAAAATCTTACGAATAAGAGAAAGAAAGAGAGAGAGAGAGAGAGAGAAAAACCGCAAGGGAATAAATAAATGTAGAATAAATTAAGCAGACCAAGATAAAAAATTAAAAAAATAATTTACTTTCAGAGAATTATACAGAAAAGAACAGCAAAGATAAAAAAATATCTGCCTCCAAATATTACAAGATATTCAATTATACGTTCAGACATGATTCTATTTTGAGTTTTATCCAATGCCTTTAATAGAAAATTAATATAAAAAAGAATAAGAAATCGAGTTATTTCTCATGAAAATTGCATTAAACCGCTCATATTTACCCCAATTTACTCTTACTCCGGATTACGAAGGGCGAGAGAGGGAGAGAGAGAGAGAGAGAGAGACCGGAAGTGAATAAATAAATACAAAATAAATGGAGCAGACGTAGATAAAAAACGAGTTGGCGTGACGTTCAAAGGCTATAGAATTATATAGAGAAGAACACAATGAGAAAAGAGACCGCAAAAGCAAACGAGAGAAAGAAAAGAGTATTAAACTGCGCGTGCGGTGAGACTCGTTTCAAAATGAGACGACGACATTTATGTATATATATATGTATATAAAATGTAAGGGACGCACGCATAGCGTACACGCACGTACGAATTATTCAATGTAATACGTATATATATGTGCGCAATACAGAACGAATGGGAGTGAACGTCTCAATCCGAGAGGGACTCTCTCACGCACACTTAACGATAACTAGACATGTATATATATATGAGCATGAAACTGACTCTGCTGAACATAAAAATAATAGGCTGTATGGAAAATTAAATACATGCGACTATTTCTTAAAAATATTATAATCTTTGAAAATATAATAATTTTTGATCAATTCATTAAAAACAATAAACAGTCTTAACATTAATGATTATTTTAAGCCTATAAAAATAGCTTTCGTCAATTTTTCAGGCGTACCAAAAATACACTAACTAAATTTATAAAAAACTTGGGAAAAATATCTTTGGAAATATTTACCAATGAATGGAATTGAAAAATAAAAATTGTATAAAATATAAATTGTAATAATATTGTCTAATTTATGTAGAGGGCGTCAAGAATTTGAAGAGTCAACAATTTTTCCTTTGTAGTTTAAAAAATCAATTTATCTTTAAATCGACATGAACGAGGTTTCCAGGTTTGTCGAAATCGATCATGGATGGCGCCACTGTGTAATGTCCACAGGCCGATAACACTGAGTGCGAGTCAGAAAAATTGTTAGGTGGGGATTATGAAGAGACACGAGAGAGTCGATAGAAATCGTAATGTAGGAGAGAAATCTCCTCGATTCATCACCCAATTTGTCTCTTCCTGTTGTCGAACTGGGCCACTCTGCTGTGTCCAACACGTACGCTATGTACGTCCATATATATAACATCAAATACACACACACACACGCACACAATATGTGCATACTTCTACAGCCTAAGTGACAAAGAAAGAAGCAAAAAGAGCTCTTCTCTTCAAAGTTCATCTTTCTCATCTGCCCAGAAGCGCTAGATATATCCAAGTCTATGAGTTTAGTCGCTAAAAGAAGCGGCAAGAACACGAGAGTCCTTTTCACGAAATTAGTTATAGTGTCGTCGTTGCGTTGGTTAAATTAAAAATTCGAGACGTCCCTACGTGGGGGGGTTTCGTTTCACTTTTCTCTGTTCTTCTTCTTTGTGCATCTGTCACTATCATTTTTTTAGTGGGATGCAGGCCTTCTACTCCAAAGGGGGACCACACTTTTTGGTCCGATGTCCAAGCTCTTGGACGTATACTTGATAATAGTTTGGAGTGCTCGCTGGCCATTACGAGAACGTGGGGAGAAGATAGAAATGAAGAGATAGAGATAGAAATGGAGAGGGAAGAACAAACGAGTCCCCCGTGGCTATCCAAATGAACATTCCAGCTCGTAATTGGAGCACACAAGCACACAAGGGAGACACATAAATATATGTGTTGGCTCGTGGGATGAGAAGCTTCGAACCGTCCAGACACACATACAAACGTACAAGAGATTGAAAATGCGTAGGAGGGTCCTCCGTACCCTTCTTACAAAAAGGCTTGTGTGGGGAGGTGAAAGATCAGGAGAGGAGAAAAAAAAATGTTGGAACCGAAGAAGAGCATACTTGGACAGTCTGAGTGCTCGAATGGGGGAGCACAAGGGGTCCAAAAGGCGGATAGAAACGAATGAGGGATAGCAGCGATAGAAAAAGATATATTAGTCAGAATTATATATATATATATATGTATACATGTATAGTGCGATGAGAGAGGAAGAGAAGAACGAGAAATGGTACTCGCGGACAGACGAACAGAGAGGCAGGAAATGGTCCAGTGTGGACCTCCCGTAGAAGCTACGAAACGTCGGACAAAAGGAAGACGTTTTGTCTCCATCCCTGTATCCGTCGACACGTCATAGAGACTTGGGGTTTTGTGCCTCTGTGTATGTACGTGCTTCTTTTTTCTTCTCATTGCTTTTCATTGTTATTATTATGCGAGGGATTTCGAGTTTTAGGGAGGATGACAAAGTATTCGAGTCGAGGCTGGGTGGAGAAATATTTGAGCGGTAAAAAAAATGTTTTGAATTAATGAGACAAATAACAATGAAAATATTATTTTTTAGGTCGAGTGTGATAACCTATGTGGGAACAAACTGGGATATTTTGCGTTCACTGATTGTAATAAATGAATATCAAGTGACAACTAGAAAGAAGTTTATCTGATATAAATTCTACAATTATGGTCGATATCTCCATAAATGAATCTTTCCAATGAAGCAATCCTTTTTTTTTTATGTTATAGAACGATTCTGTTGAAAATCCTCACTAATATGCAGGAGTAACTACGTGGAATTTGTTTATATGCAATAGGAATTTTTTCCGATTAAACATCAATAATCTAAAAAGATACAGTATAAGCTCCGTTAATACCGTGTATTGCTCCACATTGACTGCGTCGCTGCACGGCTTCTCCCACTATTATGCCCAGTCAGCTGTGGCGCCCCCACCTGGTTCCGAAGTGATGGTACGCGGTTGGCGGCCCTGATCGGTGGGCGGGCCGTAGATGAACTCCTCCTCCTTCGACTCGCGTAGATCCAAAATAAGTGCACTTGCAGAATTTATACCGCATTAAGTCGACCGCAATACCGCAATATGAAATTTACGACTGGGTCGTTTATACTTGCGTTAACAAGCCGAGTGTAGAAAGAGATAAGGACAGAGAGATACACGAGAATAATTTGTCTTCCCTTAGTCGCTTTTCACGCGTGCAACGACCTAGAACTTCACCTTCTCCATAGAGGGCGTTGAAGAGGCGCGAGTGTCTCTGACGTCGAGGCGCACAAGTAAAGACCATTTTGCCATCACAGAGCACAAAATGGAACGAGTTATGTGTGCACGAGGGTCCATTGCCAGAGAATCATTCTCTGAGATATTTTTTAGTGTTTTTGTTTCTCTCTCTTCGTCATATCTCTCACCGAGAGACCTCACACGCCGTTTTTGCTCTCTGATGTTTTTCTTGCAAAGCGCGCCCCAACGGCAAAAGATTCCTCACTTTCTCAACTAACACTGAAGAATCTCCGACGACTTCTCAGCGGTTCATCCTGAAACGATCGTAACTCATGCTCTACACCTTTTACCGAGGACTTATCTCTGAATTTTTACGCTCGTAGGCACCCATGTGCGGATCAGGGTGAAGAGAGAAGTTCGTTCCGAATCGAAGCGGATAGCTTCACGACAACGTTGTCGCGAATACTTTTTATAATGATATGATGAATCTTTCAAGAATGCTCGTGCATGTGTGACGAGAGGGGAATGAAAAAAATTTACGAACTGACGTGAAATACTCTTGACGTCGTGAAAAAGCTGATTGTAAAAGGAAATTATATTTTGAATTTCCGAAGAATCACAATTATGCGAATTCTGGATAAATCCATCAACGTAATTATAACATTCTGAATCATTTATCCCATAAATTATCTTTCTAAAATTGGAAGAGTCAAACCATAATATAATCGCGAAATTGCTGCACTAGTCCGCGAAAAACATATATTAAAATGAGGAATTTCCTGCCTCGAAATACAAGGATTCATCCACAGTAATCCTATTACATGCATTAACAGATGTTTCGACATAGCGAAATTCTTCATATAAACCTGAGATTAAATCTTCAAGAATAAATCAACGATTCCTCCAATCTGTTGACACTTGAGCGATTCTATATATCCCGACACTATGTAATGAGGATGAAAATCAAAGCCAGCGAAAGAGAAAATCAAAGACATTTATTCTTGCAACGTGTTGAAAAGAGCTGGCTTTCGGTGAATGTGCACGTCATCAAGCTTTAATATGCAAACCATCTTCTCGTGGCAGACATACACATCCACACGCACACACACACACATATATATATATAATTTATAAAGCTGAAAAGAGGAAGTGGCGTTTTCAGTAGCGCATTAACGCCACTCAAAAGCCATCCACCTCATCGTCTTGACGTTATATCGCAGCAGCTGGCTTCAAAGAAGGCGTCCCATTTCCCGCAAGCTCCTTCGACTCCAAGGTACTCCACCGATATTAATTATTACTATTGCGTCGAGCTGCCTCATCCACAAAAACGTTTCTTCAATGCTCATGGACTCGTACATGGACTAGTCAAATTTCACGAACTGCTCCTACCCCCATATATACACATATATTTATATGTCTATGTATAAAAGCATCTCTACATACTCATAGTTGGCTGACATGGATGAAGTAGTGCGGACAGTGCGAGAAGCGTCAAAGCGTCGAGCGCCTCATTAGCCACGAGTCTGTGGACAGAGATATAGGCGAGAGATTCTGTGTATCGTGGTCCCATCAGAAGAGCAGAGACGTGAAAACATTGAGACATGGAGATCCGGCGGAGACGACGTTCCGGTGCGTCGACAACCCCGTCGTCGTCATCATCATCGTTGATGACGAGACGGATTTGACAAACAGTTGACTCATCTATATAAAACTATAGATAGATAGAGATTCATGGATCGATGAGCGGAGGATGAGAGGAATATTGAGTGTTTGCTCTGCTTTGGTTTGCAGAGCTCCAGATATTCGGAGTTGGGACATCAAGTGCTAGGGGACGAATGCTGTGCTTTGATGTATGAATGTCTATGGGCTTGTTGCGTATTATCTGCGTAGATTATCTTCGTAGATCAGTGATATAAGGGAATATCGATCATCTTAATCGTAACGGATGTTTTAGACACTCGGACGAGACTTTGATCGTTATTTTGTTTTAGGATTAAGCAAGGCTTTGTTTTTTTTTGTTAACTGACACTTGCAAGTACTCTGAGGTGGGGTAACTGAGGGGGCTTACAAAGCCCCCTGAAAACATTGAGACATGGAGATCCGGCGGAGACGACGTTCCGGTGCGTCGACAACCCCGTCGTCGTCATCATCATCGTTGATGACGAGACGGATTTGACAAACAGTTGACTCATCTATATAAAACTATAGATAGATAGAGATTCATGGATCGATGAGCGGAGGATGAGAGGAATATTGAGTGTTTGCTCTGCTTTGGTTTGCAGAGCTCCAGATATTCGGAGTTGGGACATCAAGTGCTAGGGGACGAATGCTGTGCTTTGATGTATGAATGTCTATGGGCTTGTTGCGTATTATCTGCGTAGATTATCTTCGTAGATCAGTGATATAAGGGAATATCGATCATCTTAATCGTAACGGATGTTTTAGACACTCGGACGAGACTTTGATCGTTATTTTGTTTTAGGATTAAGCAAGGCTTTGTTTTTTTTTGTTAACTGACACTTGCAAGTACTCTGAGGTGGGGTAACTGAGGGGGCTTACAAAGCCCCCTGAAAACATTGAGACATGGAGATCCGGCGGAGACGACGTTCCGGTGCGTCGACAACCCCGTCGTCGTCATCATCATCGTTGATGACGAGACGGATTTGACAAACAGTTGACTCATCTATATAAAACTATAGATAGATAGAGATTCATGGATCGATGAGCGGAGGTTGAGAGGAATATTGAGTGTTTGCTCTGCTTTGGTTTGCAGAGCTCCAGATATTCGGAGTTGGGACATCAAGTGCTAGGGGACGAATGCTGTGCTTTGATGTATGAATGTCTATGGGCTTGTTGCGTATTATCTGCGTAGATTATCTTCGTAGATCAGTGATATAAGGGAATATCGATCATCTTAATCGTAACGGATGTTTTAGACACTCGGACGAGACTTTGATCGTTATTTTGTTTCAGGATTAAGCAAGGCTTTGTTTTTTTTTTTTAAACTGACACTTGCAAGTACTCTGAGGTGGGGTAACTGAGGGGGCTTACAGAGTCGCATAAGGGCGTCCTCAGAGAGACATCTCACGCAGACACTCTCACATAGATAGACTGACCCAGCCACTGTTAGACAGGCGCCCGGACACAGGAACACTGACACAAACAGATTGACACAGAGACACTTGTACACAGGTGCCTGGACACAGGTAGTCTAACGGAAATTACCCTGGGCTAACACAAGGAAACCTGACAGAGGCATCTCACGTACACACACACAAATATGCTCACACAGATATACTCACACGCATGTACTCAGCCAGATACATTCACACCGGTACCCTGATGACACCGAGACGACCTCACGCAAACACCCTGACACGAAAAATTAAACATTCGAATGTATATATTAACGCAAATCAAATACATGAAAAATCATGAAAGAAAAAGAGGATATAACAGTGAACATATTTTTTTAAAATTTCTAATAGTATTATATAAAATGGCGCGAAACATCCAAGCCAAAATCCTCCTCTAGTTCCTTCGTAACGTATATTTATATTTTTCAGGTATTCTAATTATTCCAGATTTTTTTGATTTTTAATACCAGCCAAAGGATTGATACGTAACTGAGGGATGTTGTCCCTCAGTTACGTATCTCGGCTTGTGTATGTGTGAAAAAAAAAATTCCATTCGTGTCTGGAAATGTTGTTTCAGGATCTGTGTGGGCTCGATTAATTAATGATTCTGCCTCACGTCGGGCATCAAACGCGCCCATGAGATTGCGTTAAATAAGGGAAACGAGCAATAGCAGAACGATGAGGAGAAGGCGAGAGGAGAGAACGAGGGACCGAGATTTCTGAGCGTTCCTTTAATCCATGGTAATTAAAAAATAATCACGCGTGACGAGAGCGAATAGCAATTAGGATTTCGTGTCACGTAGTCGTGGCGTTAGGTCGGAGAAGGTATAATTCCCCGTGTGCTCTGCATGGGGGAAAATATATATATATACACATATACATTTTTCTCCTTGCTCCTTGCTGCCTACAGGCTGTTACAACACTTTTTGTACTACATTAACGAGACAAATAATAATAAATATAAATTTTTTTAATGTAAAGTTTGTATACCTGAGAAAATTATTCATATAATTATTTTTGATATTAACCAATGATTAAAAATTTTCATTGGACAGTTAAATTGTCAATTGAAAAATCTGCTCAATTAATTCATTAATTATTTTTTCAGTGATAAAAATCAGACCTTTCAGTTTTTGTGAATTCAGATTCGTTTGGGGCGAATTTTACGATACAATAATGTCAATTTTTTATAATTTTTTTTCTCTTTTCAGGCTGAAAAATCCTGTACACAATATTTGAATCTTTTCCACATCACATCCTCTCTTTATCTTCCGCTTATGAACCCCCCCCCCCCCCCCACCGCCCCCCCACCCCGCTGCGCATGTTCACATCAGTTTTGCCCTCCTGTCTCTCAGCTTCTTCTACACTTCTCAACCAACCCCTCGGTACGAGACTCACGTTTTTTTATCCCCCTTTTCCTATACCTCACCCCCTCTATCTACGAATATTTCTCTCTCTCTCGCTCTCTCTCTAATGTCACATCCGTAATCCCAGAGACCACACACTGGTTTTTTCTTGTCCAGAGGTCGCTCTTGACGGCGGAAAAAACTAATTATAAAAATGTAACACGTACCTGGGGCAGCAGTAACAGCCGGCACTAATGAAATAAAGACTCCTGCGGGGACGCTCGCCCTCTCTGCACTCAGGCCCTCTCAACCCCTTTGCCTTTTAGAGCAAAGCTGCCACGAATTTTCTACGATAATTCATCCACAAATATACATTGCCAGTTGTGTAAATATGATTGCGTTAAAAAGAACTCGAGTCGTGCAAAAAAAAAAAAAATCATTAAAAAATACAATTTTTAATAAATGGTTAAAAAAATTGTAAGAAATTGTTTTGTAAAAATTGTATTCTTGCGTTTGGGTTGTTGTTGTGTAAATATGATTGCGTTAAAAAGGACTCGAGTCGTGCAAAAAAAATGTTAAAAAATACAATTTTTAATAAATGGTTTAAAAAATGGTAAGAAATTGTTTTGTAAAAATTGTATTCTTGCGTTGAGTCAAGGGTCAAAAATTATTTTACTTTTGGCATGACAATTGGCAAGGTGAAAGAATTTATATAGCGAGGCACGGAATAAATTTTTTCGTTATTTGTTAAATTTGAGGGAACTTGGAATAATTAAGACGACCGTAATTCGGACACGTCTGAGTCTAAGTTGGCACATTATCGTTTCTTGGCTCTCAGGCTTTGTCGAAGATTATAATGGCCTCTATTGATTAGACAGGTCGATCCTCCCATCCATTTCATTACTTTTATCCAAACACCAGTATTACTAATAAAAAAAAATAACAAATAATAATAATAATAATTGCGGCATCTACTTCGACAAGTTCTGACGTCTATGTAAATCTCAATTTTTTACGAGCTGTGTTTTAGCTTGCACGGGTCACCGAACGTCTTGTACAACTTGTAAAACACGATTTTCATACTTTCCACGGTAAAATGAACCGCCAAAGAAACTAACATACAACGTGAAGTATATATATAGAGCATTGTTTAATAAAGAGTTTGAAATACGGATAGTAGTAAAAGTATGATATTGCTGTAAGTCGAGGGAGCTCAAGGAAAGGGCGGTAAGCGGCGGCGCAGGGGGTGGGGGGAGGGATGAAACATTTTCATATCCGCGTTTTTCTACGGTAAAGCCCGTTCGTGCTCAGCCTCGGGGTCTTTGGAACTTTCAAAGTATTTTCCAGTTGCCCCTCGTTTTTTTTACTCCTCGCGTTATGCAAATATATTCAGGTCGACGCGACAACCCTCGTTCCTGCTTCGCTTCCTCCGCACTCATTCTTTATTTCGTTCTATATATCTCTCGGGACGAGAATGAGAGGGAAAGTGGCCAATGCGCAATGAGAAAATATGCGACGATCAGCTTGGCTGGGTTATCGGATAAGCATCGCTTGAGTATCGTGACTCGCTGATATGCATTTTGGAAAACTGGAACGATCGGTATTGGAGGAAGTAAAATATTATTAAAGATGGATATCTCAATTTTTTATAAAGCTCTAGCGTACTTTGTACATCAATAAAATGATCTCGAATCATAGTTGATGCATTTTTAGAATGTAGAAAAATTTATAATTGGATACAAATGAACTTTGACATTTTTCTGTATCAATGCAACCTGACAATCAGGTACGAATTTTTATTAAAATTTTTGTTAAAATCGGCTGAGAAAATCGGCCAAGATCGTGGGACAGAGATAAAAATGAGAATGATGAACTGATGGAAAGCAATGAGGTAAATTATTATTATTATTATTAATGAATTTGAGAACGGTAAAAGTACTGGAAATATGTTATCGCGACTGTGAATTGATAAGAATTATTGAACCGATTTTTTCACGCTGTCCTGAATCATTTTGTCATAGAGCTGATTTAAATTATGCCTAACCTTGCACATTTAACGCTTGACGTTAAAGTATTATATCATATTCGCGAGAAATATTCCATTAAAAAATAAAAATAAGGGAAAAAATGGTTCGTTGAAGCGTCTTCAAAAATGTGTGTGGTGTAACTCGGTGCCAGTGAGCGAGATCGTACCGGGTCAAGGCTATTAATTCGGCGTTGTGTGGGTGCACTTCGCAGTATGAGATTTATGCACGGCTCTTGGCTGACGGGTCGGCATATATCACTCGAAAAGAGAAGGGATGGTGAACCCCAAGGAATGGCAGAGGGGACGTGGTACGAGAGAAAGAGAGAGAGAGAGAGAGGGCGAAGTAAAGCGAGAGAGATCCAGAGTTGAATGGGTTATGGGTTCATTTTCCATGTATCGCGTGGCTCGAGTTATGGGTTACACCATGCGCGTAATTTATGTTCCCTTTGGTAAACCTATATATATATATCCATATATATATATATATATATGTGTGTATATATACATTATATACACACCACTTCTTGCAGGTACAACACACGAAGTGGGGCAGAGGGAGAAGCACAACGAAATCATACGCTGTACACGAATTTAGGTTGAAATACAGTAAAAACTCTCGTAACTCAACTGTACTAACTTTGCATTTTCATATATGTATACCTTAACAGCTTAACTTTGAAAACAAAATGCATGAGCACGATGAATCTATGCTAATATATTACGTTAAGAAGATAGAAGAATTCCATCACGGCTCTCATAAATCATTCACCATTGTAACCCATGTTTCCATCTCTCAATATCTAACATTTGACAAATGGGGAAAAAAAAAATTATTCAACGGTTTATCGTAGTTGAATTCAATTCTTTGTAGAAATTTTTTTCCCAAACGTCTTTCTGGGATACTTCAAAAATTTTATTTCCTTGTAGGCGAGTTTTTCAGGAGCTTTTACTATAATTTTACGTATACCATGGATTTGTGTGGGACATGATAAAATATTCCGATAGGGAAGCGAGATTATAGGGATTATAGGGACAATTTTCAACGTCTCACTGTGCCCATATATATGTCGTACAATCTATGCGCATGTTTTTGTGCACGTGAAAATAGTAATTACATGATGAAAGTGCAGAGGAGGGAAGTATGAAAACACTGATGGGCACAAATTTGGAGTCATGGGTGGAGAATTCGGGAGAGAGAGAGAGAGGGAGAGAGGGAGAGAGGGAGGGAGAGAGAGAGAGAGAGAGAGAGAGAGAGAGAGAGAGAGAGGGAGAGAGAGGGAGGGAGAGAGAGAGAGAGAGGGAGAGAGAGAGAGAGAGAGAGAGAGAGAGAGAGAGAGAGAGAGAGAGAGAGAGAGAGAGAGAGAGAGAGGGGGGGGGGGGAGGGAGAGAGAGAGGGGGGGAGGGAGAGAGAGAGGGAGAGAGAGAGAGAGAGAGAGAGAGAGAGAGAGAGAGAGAGAGAGAGAGAGAGAGAGAGAGAGAGAGAGAGAGAGAGAGGGAGAGAGAGAGGGAGAATGCCCCCTCGATCCCTCTCGATCGTTCAGGCAGGCAGAGATACGCGGTGGACAGTTGTACGGACATTTGCTTAATCGGTGTCCGCTCTATCTTTCGGACTGGTGCTATGGCCTGTCACCGAGCCGAGAGATGGCTTGCCACCGGGAAAGAGAGAGAGAGAGAGAGAGAGGAATGGCGATGAGATATGAAGCCTGTAAGAGAGAGGGAGGAAAAGCTCGGATTGCTGTTTCCCGAGCCGAAAACGAAACCCTACGCATCGGTAAATCGAAACCGAGCGACCATACAGCAGCTTTGATATATCCCGCAGAGGGAAGCCAAAATCTTGTGTGTATATATATATATATATTGCATCTGTACGTGTGAATATATGTATATGTATATATATCTGTCTATCTCTCTTGGTCTCTGAAGCAACCATGGCATTTCTCGTTGGATATCGCTCCAACCATCCAAATAGACCCCCAGCTCATCTCCCACACTCTGAGAGATGGATATATATATATATATATATATGTAGGACCATCGAACCTAATTAATAATGGAGCGAGAAATCTAGGCTAGGACTGTTCCTCGCTGATTGAGATCCATGTAGGCTACACCATCTACAATATTTTTTATCCATGAGTTATTCCAAAATTCTTGCCGGAGAATAATTGATTAAATGATTTTTTCAACTTTGACATTTTTTTAAAAATCATAATCGAGCAATTAATCGACCAAATCCATGAGTTTTAGAACGAGTAGCTGGCCAAGTTCGTCTAGAATGTCCCATACAATAAATTAATTAATGTTAAAATTCAAATAAAAAAAAAATTATCTTGAGTTAATTAAAATGCATTATTGCAATATTATTAATTTTGTTTGTACAGCAAAGAGTGAAAAATAAGTAGCTAATAAAGTTTCTGAAAAAAAAATACACGTACACATAATACCGAAAAGGTGTCCCGTAATCTTATAATTTGCGATAAAATCAATTTAATTGGAATATGAAAAAAAAAGGGGGGGGGAGGTATGCCTATATACCATTGAAACTTATGCGACTGGTGGTATCGTATGAGCAGGGATAAAAATCTTGTGCTCCGCACTCACTTTGAACTGTTATAACTTATGTGAATAAAGGTGCTTGTATACGAACCTTGGAGAATCATGCGTTGGTCGTTTGGGTCAAAAAAAAAGGTTCATATATACATATATATTTTATGGTGTATAATATATTATATATGGACGAGGTGCCAAATGCAAATTGAACGACAAGAGAATTTCAGCACCGTGTGTACCAAGAGAATACACGTTATACAGTGTGCAAACGGTCACGTCTCCTCTCTCTCTCTCTCTCTCTCTCTTGCACGAGATCACGTTTCGCTTACACACACATAACCATTGGACTCTCGTTCGAACGATCCACCAAGTATGATTTGCGAGTTCTCGCTCGCCCACATTTCGATTTGCGGTTACACACACACTCTCTCGTTATATGCACCTTTACGAAGCTGGACAAGCCTCTGTATTATTTTATACACTATCTATAAAATGATAATAAAGTATGCTCGACTCGAAGATTCTCACAGCTATGCACACAGACGCTCACGAATACTCACACCGGGGCTCGCGGATACTCACGGTTACTCGCAGAGACACTCAGAGACACACACTAACAGAGACTACACTATACACTTATTCACATATAAACTTGAAATTATATATATGACACTATGACCTTGACATTTGGCAGGTAGGTTCCTTATACGACGTAGGCATTCGCTACGAAAGGTTTTTCGAAAATTCAACCCCTGACACAGTTAGTGTCAAGTCTGTATTATTCTATACACTATCTATAAAATGATAATCAACTCGAACTCAACTCGAACTCGAACTCAACTCGAACTCGAACTCAACTCGAAGATTCTCGCAGCAATTCACACAGACACTCAAAAACACACAGAGATCCTCAATGACTGATATACTGACATATACACTTGCAATTACTAACAGACATTACCGGCACTCAAAAAGGCACTCATGGGCACCCAGCAATACTCACAGACATTCGCCTTAATTTACTGAACAGAGTACTAAGCTACCCTTGTATACTATGTACAGAACAAATACCTAATAACATATATTTCGCTATATTATATACACAGTATGCCGATATATAATGTACAGTATTACTATATATGGTGAGCCCGTTAATGCGTAAGAATGTTCGCGAGTAATGAGCTAATGAGCCGGTTACGTTCGATGCTCATTCTATGGGCATCCACTGTATGTACCTGAATGCATTTCTCTCTGTTTCAGGGATGTTGCTGCTGATGGTGTTGGTTGATGTTTGCGATGATGCTGATGTGAACAGTTCACGATAACGAGTGGTCGAGCGCGTGAATGAACGAACCCGAACGTTAGCTCGAGCTGCCTTGTTACACGCCTAATTAACACGACAAATTCCTCGCCGTATAATAAATGTCCGCTCTCATCAAACCCTTATGGGCACTTCCATGGGTATAAGAGAGGTCACGATGATAGAAACGATGAATAAGTCAATTGGATATTCTCTGAAATGGTTTTCAATTTTTTTTCCTTTTTTTTGTTGCTTAGGTGTGACTGTAAATTCATCATTTAGTTAACAAACAGCATTGAGAGTAATTTGTTGACAAAAAACGTTTAACGATTTTTCAAATAAATTTATTGGAAATTGAATTTTCTCGTTACGATTCGTATCGATGAAACGTAATTCTTTGAGATCGCACAAAATTTTATTTAAAATTTGCAACCAAGAAAAACTTAATCGTTTGGTAAAATTCGAAATTTAATTCGTTTTGTTTTTAATTTATTTTTATGTAAAAAAAAAAAAAATATTACGAGTTCGAAAAAATCTGGTGGATTTTTGGACTATGCTTGTGCCTCGTGTCAGTAAATACACGAGGTGAGTATATGCGATGGTACATAAATTATTCTCGCCCCGTATGACCCAGAAATTTTTTCGGATCACATGTGGCGGATAATTCTGCCTCGTGCACGTGTCGTTTTATATAAATGGTGGGAGGAGAAAAAAAAACAGCGATGACCTCCGCAATGCGAAGACGAGAAGAATTTCATCGCCCTGGTTCTGACGCCTTTTTTTCCCAAGGGTGAGAAAAATGAAAAATTCAAATCCATAATTTTTCAAGAAAAAGTGAAGGTGAACTTTAGGCAAAAAAAAATTAACAGAGAAAAATAATAATACAGATAGAACGAAGCTGAGAAAAATGTTCATACGTCTGACCAAAACGGAGAGCTTGAAATGAAAAAAATATGAGACGAGCGACAGTTCGCAAGTTTTTCTCTCCGCGAGATTGTACATTTTCCGGGACGATTTTTTTTTTCAAAAAATTGCAACGATCGTGAAAACCAACGAGGTGAGAACAAGATTACAAATAAATGTACTTCGTTATATATACGGGGTGTCCCATTTAAAACGTACCAGTCAAATATCTCGGAAACGAGAAGAGGTACGGAAAAAAAGTTTCATACAAAAGTTTTATGTTTTATGTTTAAAATAAAAAATGAAAAAACAGGAACATTTGGTTTACAAATTTTTTAAGAAAAATTCATTATTTAGGTCGCTGATCTACGGTCGAATGTCTTTTATACGATTTATTATATTCATTGGATTTTTCATTGTCATTGATTTATTGTTTTGAATTTTCTCCACAGAGGAGAAATTACAAGCAAGTTATGAGTTGATTTTATTTGTGCACTTTTCTTCGTTTTCGTGGTCTTACGTGACTATAGATGCCGTAAACAGACTTCATTTTTTCCGGCTGTCATGAAAATAATCAGCAAAATATAATTTTCATCGCCATCTAGTTGGATAAGTTTCTTTTTTTTTTTTTCAATTCTGCTTCCTCATGGAGGAAGTTTTTTTTTTCATGAAAAAGGAAAAAATCTAGTTTTTGATATATAGTTTTAATCTAGTGTATATGTACGATATTTTACCCACGAATCATGGATTGCAATAACGAAATTGAGGGAGAAAGGGAAATGGAGAAATTCTGTCGTCGAGTTTGTTACTGTAAGCAAAGGTACAGAGTAACGACTGGGAGATTTCTTGGCTACGTAGGAAAATCTCAAGATGTTGAATGAGTAAAGCTAGAAAATGAAGAAACGCCATGAATACATAACGAGAGTAGGAGAGATGAAAATTACGCACGAATGCAGAGAGAGATAGATAGAGAAAGATAGGTAGAGAGAGACAGAGAGACAGAGAAAAGGAACGCAGAGAGAGAGAGAGATGGAAAGTAAAGTCAGGGGACAAACTTTGGTCGAACCTTATTACAAGTCCTTTTAACAAATTTAACCGATAAATTGGAACTCGACGTTTGAGTTTTGAGCGTCGGCTTGAGGACGAAGAGCGAGAGAAAGAGAGCTCTGAAGCAGAGTGCAGGAAGAAATTGGTGACGAGGAGAGATTTTGAATGAACTTTCCGTCACGTATATATTAACGAATATTTTATACCTTCCTTACATTAAACTTTGGAACAAATCTAGCAGCATTTTGGCAATATTTTAGGAACTGGAAATCCAAAAACGATGCGATTAACTTCAGCTAAAAAAAATATAAAAATTCATCGATATTACAGCTGATTTGAAAAATTATATTCTATTGTTTTGTATAATAATTTATTTAACAATAGTGTATATGGTGCTATATCTTACGATTCTATTCTGTTGAATTCCATTCCTTTTTATTATTCCATTTCTATACGAGTGACCATGAAAATAATTATGAAATTTAATATGCAAACTAAAGAGTCTTCAAAGGCAAGCGAGGGGGGCAACTTAATACGTGATGTGGGCAACTTGGTACTCAATCGTACCTACGTTATGTACCTCCTATTACCTACATTGCAACCTACCTACGGATTTATCTGCAAAGAAACTTTTAATATTAAGCGAAAATCATTTGGCAGAAAAGGGGGTTGAAGTAAATAATATATTTAACGATAGGCAACTTCTGTAGAACGATACTTTTCATCTCGTCAATCATGGTTCTCACAGATTGTCTGAACCTATGGATGGATCAATATCTACATGTATAGCCGGACCGTTGTGGGGATCGTGGCAATTACGATGAGTAGAAATTCTTTTTAGGAACGTAGTGGAGTATACTTGTAACGTGTGGGAGGGGGAGGAGGGGGAGGGGGGGGGGGGATTTATGAGGAAGAGACAGAGAGAGAAGCAGAACAGGTGTCCCTCACCGCGGTGGTCCCAGAAGGGATCAACGTCTCGAGGATCGAGTAGACCGAGTCAGAAAACGTCTGTCTATACAGCAACAGTGTGGCACAGCCCTGTTCCTGATGTTGCTGGCGCTTTCGAAGAATCAAGAGTAGGTGTTCGGAAGACTGCTTTTCGTTTGGCTCATCTTTGACGAGAGAGCGAGAGCGAGAGAGACCGTCAGGGATAAAGAGAGGACAGAAGACGTTGTATTGCTGCTGATGTTGCTGCTGGTGATGCGGATGATCCTCGGTGACTAGAGACTTTCATAAGCCCGCCCAAGTTCTCTTCTTCGACGTACTTGCACACATTGCCCATAAAGCCAGCTACGTGTGACACACGCGCTTCTTGACTGAGTGCCACACGTACTTGTGAAGTCTGTGACACTCCCGAGAGCACACATTGAATGAGAGGATCGCATACAGCTTGAACTGACTTCATTTGAATATCATCCATACCGGCTGAATTGATTCTCAAGCAGGCATGGACAAAAAAAACTGTTTCCCAATCGATGGCACAAAGAAAAAGACTGTGGATGAAATGGAATTACCCGTAGGTTGGTCCATGGGCAGTTGGACCATTGCTACAACTGACGAAGCAGCCTACGACGAGATGAGATGTAACTCTGCCATGCCCAGAACGACATTCTTATTGTTTCTGTGAAACTTGTTGTGAAACTCTTCGTCTACTTCCAACTCAATCACTAACTTTACTTTGGCAAGTCATTTAAACTCGGCGTAATGGTTGGATTTAACACTGGGCTTCGTTGGCAAATTCGTTGGCAATTTTATAGTGAGAAGACATTTCGAGAATCCATTATTGAAAGTCTGTCAAAGAAGCTTTTGGAATTAACTTATGCTTGTAGACTCCTTGTGTGTTATCTGCAATTCTCCAATTATCCTTTGTGGATCAACGATCCTGGGATTCTTTGTAGAACTTTAAACCAATCCTAAAATTTGATTCTTCAAATCAGTTTGCATGGTTCCAATCCTACAGTCCTTTGTACAGGGTGCCAATTATCAAGTAATTATCAAAGTAAGAAGACTCGAGACAGGACCAAATTTCAAACCAAACGGAACAAGATTCAAGTGAAAATACATTCATTCAATGAAGCCCATGGCATTATTAAGACCATCCCACAATGCTCATTTTTTCCCATACTCCGAGGAGGGAGGAGGCCATCAGTTCAGAAGCCAAATGTATCCAATGTACGGTTACCAGCTAAATATCTCTTCCACAAGTTTCCAACGTGTTGGGTAACATTCACTGCAACGAGATAATGAAGAAACGCGAGAGTCGATGTTGAACCATCAACATTATCCTGAAAAGGCCATTCATTCAGCTTTTCCAGTGAACCTGCAGCCCCAACATCCCTCGTAGTTCACATTTCCTCTTTTCATATACAAACACACACACACACACGATACCCACCGAGTCCACCGACACATGGAATCCGGGTTTAAAAGTCGAGTCAGGTTAGCACATGCCAGATCCGAGGTTCGAAAGAGCCTGCAAAGGGAATATGAAGTGGTGGTGGTGATGGTGATGGTCCTGCGGGATGAGAGCATATCCTGGCCAGCCACGAAGCTTAATGGACAGCTCGCCACAAGCTTTAATGCATCCATGAACCACACCACAGTCTAATTCACTCTTACCCATCTTTATCTCCCTCTCTCCCGCTCTGATATCTATATATTTTCCTTCCACCATCGTATTTCTGTTTTATTTTTCATTCATTTTTATTTTCTTACTCCTGTTTATCCTGTTATCCCATTATTTCTGACCATCGGTAAGCCCAGAGTTTTCGCGTTCGTATTTTCTCCCCAAGCTCTTATGCACAAAAACACATCACTGACACACATCAGCTTGTTCATTTCCTGCCACATTTATTTTATTCGTGACCTCTCTCTCTCTCTCTGTCTCTCAAAGTTCACGACGAAAACAATAATACAAAGGAACCTTGCTGCTTTTTTTGGTCGGTGGTGGGCAAGGAGAGTAAACTGGTTTTGTTCGTAAACTTCATTTCTTGTAAATGTGTGTTCATACCAACATTGATGTGGATTGTGGCTGGCCGATGAAAGGCAACTGGAGGTCATCACTTTCGATCCTCTCGTTCGTTTCAGTATCATCGCTCGAGGTGATTTCTCTTTGTTTTTGTTTCTTTCTCTGCAATCTCTTTTCTCTTTCGAGCATGTGTGCTTTTTCTCTCGGTCGTTCAAGGACGATTCGCATGACGGTAAAACCTCTATGAGTTAAATCGCACAGAAAGCAAAGAGAAGAGGAGCAGGAAGGAATTTAACGTTGCATGGAGAGGACAAAAAGCTTCCTCTTGCCAATCTCTGACATAGGCCGTTGCTTTGTCAAATGTTTACTGTTCGTGAAACGTCGAGAGCTCGACTGTAATGAATTTTTGTTCAAATAGCATTCATACACTTTCCTCGGGCTATTTTATGAAAATGAAATTTTTTTGAAGAAAAAACAAATTACCATTTTTTTCTTTTTAATAAAAGAATCTCCGCGCTTTTGATCTCCATCTTTTTCATCGGTCTGTGTGTAACTGTCACTCAGAGGCTGCCCGAGTGAAAGATTAATTAACTCGCAGGTAGGTAAAAAAATTAAAAATTCTCGCTTATAAAAAGTATGGAATTTAGTACCAGCGATGTAATTTTATTATGATGGTTATCATCATGATAATGGCTGGGGTCACTCGTCAAATTGTAATTCAACTGGTAACTCATCAAGATAGAATTATAATTGGATGGACTTTAGCTATATTTTATTACGAATAATTGATATTCAATAAATGGTTTGATGGTTCGTGGTATAATTTGTCGAAAAGTAAAACAAACGTATCTCGTAAATTAATAAATTAAACGACAGGCAAGTTAACAAATGTGTGTGTATTTGGATCTGTAATTATAATGTGAATACTTCGTTACAGGGGGTTGAAAATTTATCCGAGCGAAGAGATTTCATCCGCACGAGTTTAGAATCGTCTCCATGGACGTTGAAGCCAAGCTGTTAGTTCCTGATGTGTTTTGGTTTCTTCAATATTTATTTTAATGTTTCAGTGTTTTTTTTTCAGCATTTTTGTATTTAAAAAAAAAATAAAGCTTCGCTCAGAGGTAATTTATTTTAAAAAATTGTGTCATGATAAACTCTTTTGCACGAACCATAATTTTTTTCGATCGTTTCTCTCAATCAACTTCGCTTTCTCTTGCTCATCCACGCTCTCAATCACGCTCTATCATTTACAAAAATAAACAATGAACCTCCTAGAACGTCCCATTGAAATGAAACGAAAAAATAAACCTGTCCCGTGAACTGTCCGTGAAGGAGCTTTTGAAATTCGAGAAAAAATAACAATCACTGGCAACCTGACAAAAAGATGATTTTTGGGGCGTTGGAAGGAAGCGATGAAGACCGCATCCGGGCTGCCGATTCGAGAGAAGTACCAAAACCCAGCGAGATAAATCAACGTTAAATTGTGAATGCTGGACAAAAGTCCAAAGAGCGAGATGAAGATACAATATGATATATAGAGAAATAAAACAACAAGGGAGAAAGATGATGAGAGGCTGTATATTATAGGTATGTGGGTAGGTGAGAGACATGAGAATAAGAAGAAATCGGTGAACGAAAAGAGAGAGAGAGAGAGAGAGAGAGAGAGAAGAAAGTTGAAGGAACGTCGTGAAGCTCGCGATCTTGGTTTGTGCCTTGCTTGTTTTGACAGACGCCCCAGTACCGGGTAAGAAAAGAGTTCTCTGGAGATGCTCGCTCTTGCTCCTCTCCATCTGGATGTTCTTCACTTTAATCTCTTTTTGTTTGTTCATCTTTTCTTGTTCGTCTCGATTCTTCTTCTTCTTCTTCTTTTCTTTTTTTTTTAATATCCATGCATCGGCGTCCTTTTCCTGCTGATATGATACAGCATCCTCATCGTCATCATGTTTTTCTTCTTCTTCTTCTTCTTCTTCGTCTTCGTTGTCCGCATCTCCTTACTCCTCTTCGTCTTGCAATATTTTTTTTATTCTCTTCTCATGGCTCGAGCCTTCGTCCACCTTACAACGCTCCCGCTATTCCATTCACCTTGCCCTTTGTGGCCTTTCATCCCGCCATTCTCTCCCTCTTGAGCGCTCTCGACGCAGAGATTCGCGAGCTCGCATACATCTCCTTTTCTCTCATCTTTCTCTTTCCAATCTCTCTCTCTTTCTCTGCACTGTATATATATATATATATATATATATATATATATATATATATATATATATATATATATATATATATATATATATATACGACAGTGCTCTCGGATCCGTGGGCCTTGATGCTTGCCACGTTTCTCCACTCGGTCCCCTCGAGCGAAGAGAAATTCTCCTGTTTTGCCTCCCATACGAGGCGAACGCAATCTTCAAGATGGACACGAGATGGTTGAAAATTGTTGCGAGAAAATTTTCACGTCATTGATGAAATATAAATGTACCTCAACACTGAAAATTGTTGGATCAAGAGCGAGACAGAAAAATGATTTGTGGTTTAAGAATGAATAAAGTTAACGTAATAATTAAATATCCTACACTTGTGATTGATTTTGTTTAACTGTAAATTTTGCACAAATTACCAAATGTTATCCAAGACTTGTAAAAATGTGCCAGAATTTTACTGAAATCCTGTCAAGTCCAAACTTTACGAAAAACCTTTCAACGAATACAGCAAGTTTTTGTTAGATTTTGTACTTGGGTGAACTAAGACAGAGTTTTCAGTCGCCTGTTAATAAATTTTTTGTGGATTTTTTTCGGTAGAATCTGAACTTAATTAGAGACTCTCGCTCGACAAACATTAGGCAAACATACACGGTAAACCTTGGTCTCAGTTGGACGTTGATAGACTTTCGGTAAACTGTAAACTTGGTTAAACTTGGTTAAGCTTGGTTAAGCTTGGTTAAGCTTGGTTAAGCTTGGTTAAGCTTGGTTAAGCTTGGTTAAGCTTGGTTAAGCTTGGTTAAGCTTGGTTAAACTTGGCTAAACTTGGTTAAACTTGGTTAAACTTGGTTAAACTTCGTTAAACTTGGCTAAGCTTGGCTAAACTTGGTTAAACTTGGTTAAACTTTCAATAAACTTTAAATTCGCTTGGGCTTCGGTAAGGTTTCAATGAGCCTTTGCTCGCTTCATACATATAATGGTGGAATGACCAGAGTCAATTTTCCGCATGCCGATTTTTAATCAGACAACTATAGAAAAATGTTTCTAACTACACGTGAAAAAATTAACTTGCCGTTACATCAACTTTCACCATGATCGTGTCGTTGGCATCGATCGATGATCGAGTGTTGTCACGTGTATAGTCAATCACGAATTTTATTAATACAAGAGAGGCCGGATGGCTCACGGGTGGGCCTGATGCCCGAGAGCGCGCCCGGTGCTCCTGGATACATAAAATTTGCGTAATGGCCGCTTGACCAGAGAAAAATCAAAGGAGACCCCCCTTGGTTCTGGACGAGGCCGTTCGCTTCTCGCACTCACGAGTGAGAGAACCACCCGTCGCGAGGGGGAGCCATCTTTGACTTTTTAGCTCGAAAAAAAAAATGAAAAGGAAGAGAAAAAAACCATATAAGTAAATCTCGTCGAATCGCCTCCTATTCCCGCTGATTTTATAAAACGACTGGCACCGATTTATTTTTTAGTTTTATTTTTTAAGCACGCGCCAATTTTCCCAGTCTCTCTCTGCACTTTTGCAATAAACGAAACGTCTAATTTAATATTATTACACGCAACGATCGCATGTAGCAGATGAAAATGGGGCATGATCATGGACCTTAAGTACCATAAAAAATAAACATCCATCTTTAAAGACTCGAGCAGCTGCTGTTTTGTTGCTCTCGTGCGTGTCACTGATGGGTCATCGAGGTCGACAAAGTCCTGGGCCTTCCTGCAGAGTCACGTGAGCCCAGGTCCATAAAGAAGGAAAGCCAAGGAAGAGGCGAAGGTTGAGAAACAAAGAAAAGAAAAATAATGAAACGAGTCGAGGAGCGCTGGAGACCGCAGACGCGTGTTCAACCAGCGGGGGCTTGGATTGGGGGGAGTACATAAAAATATATTTGGAGCACCGGTGCCAGAACCAGAATTCTGACCAGAATTACGTTCTAAAATTTGGGCCCCAATGAACCCTTCTGGAAAAAGAATGCCCTCTCGGTTTATTCTAAATCTGTCCATCGAGAGATTCCTTGAGTAATTGATAAGTCAGATACAGAATTGTAATTAATAAAAGTTTGAAATTTCGGGTCGAGACGATTCGAATGGGTTCAAAGGAGTGCGAACCCATCAGTACAATATCAACGCATAACATATAAATAACGAATCCTCTCTCTTTTATGTAATCCTGTAACCCAACCCGGTAATAAATTTTAAATTGTGAAGGCAAAGCCCGTTTTCTCGCGTTGCATGCAACAACAGCAGCAGCTCTACGTCGTACTGCCATCCCGTATGTTTCATCTGGAAGGCTTTCGTGCTAGCATGGAACAGCCAACCCAGTACAGACCGAAGAATAATTCTCACGAGCACCATCACATCCTCGTTGTCGTTTTCGCAGTTGCTGCGTTCCCGTTACGACTACTTCGCCGAAGAAACAACATCGTCAAGCAAACCGATCCATGTAAGACAGTATAAATTTAGAATTGAATACATTTTTTTCTCTATTCCAAAGCTCACATTGCCAGACCCTCGTAACCTTCTTCAAAAACTCGGAAAATCCGGGGATTGTTCACGTAACTAAGTTCGATAAATTTCCTGGTCCCAGTTATCATGGGACTCATTCAAGTGTGAATGGAGAACGATAATATTATCGTTTCTTGGGCCCTCTCCCTTTTTTCATCACCCCATGAAAGGTAAATATCAGCTGTAGAACTAGCTTGGACGCTCAACGAGTTTAACCTCACCGCGATAAACCCATCGATTCCATTCTACTGTAACTTGCTGGACTATTATATATATATAGGAATGACTTTGTTTTTCTATTGTTGTCTTTGTAGAAGAGAATTTCTCTGCGGAGTTTGAACTCCTGTGGCGCGACAACTATAGCGGAAAAAACAAAAGAAGACAGTGGACGATGGAACAAGAAGAAAAATAAGTAAAAAATAAAATAAACTGCACAGATATTCTGCTGTCAGACGATCGATGCCTGCTATAACTGATGCTGTTGCAGACAAAAGTCTCAATCTCGGAACGAAAATTCAAACCTATCGACATTGGTGTGGAATGCGAGAAGTGAGTTGGTTAGCAACTCCAAGCTCGAGGGTAAGAATGTAGCCCAAGTGCAATATCTGTGCGCATAATCAACTGACAATGGCTCACCGATGGAGAGAAATGAGTAAACGGCAGATTGCTCCGTTTCCAGCAAGCGAGAGCGAGTTGAGTATCGTTTGGCTAATTGTGAGGCTGTGGAGTTGGTTCACGGAAAGGGAAGGAATGGGGAAACTTTTGGGACCCATCGGCCACAAATTCCATCGGCCATTTATTCACAATTTATCAGCAAAACCTTTTGGTGCATAATTTTCTGATCTATCGACAAATTGTTATAAAAATATCATTCGAGCCAATCTAACATCGCGTTCGAATCTATTTGGAATTGCACAAAGGGGATCTTTTGACTCTATTCCATGACAGACCCACCACACCCAGCTTGGGTTTGGGTTCCCTCGATGAAATTATTTCTACAAAGAAACTCATCATTCACTTTCAACCAGGTCAGCCTTCCGTAATATTAAGCTTGCCATTTTTGCAGAGAACAGGAAGATAATGGCAAATGAAAGTTTATAATCAACTCTGCGAGGCTTCAAGTTTCATTTGTCTCTTTGGTGCACCTCTTTTCATTGGCTCTAAAGGCTTTCCTGTCGTAGTCTCGTTCCCTGCTGAATTATTAAAACTCCTCGCGAGTAGAGGCATTTGATTTTCAAATTCTAACGGTTTTCCCCTCTCTGATCTCGGAGCTTTACAGCTTGTTACTAGGAAGGTAGGAAGAGGAACTTTCATTCCAGTTACATCGCCATCTTTAATTGGCAATGGATGCTTTTTTATCTTTTGTCTTGTTAGAATGATTCGCACCTTTGTGGCCATCCTTGAGCATGATGAAGCTTGACGATTTCTTTTTATGACTTAGGTCAATTCTAAGTTCAAAGTTCAAATAAAATTTAGGTGTGAATGAAAAATAAAATATATTAAGTTTCAAGTTCGAACTTCATATCAATCTCAAGAACAAACTTATAACGACTAAAAATTCATGCCTTAATCTGATCGCAAAAGTGAAATCGTAAATAGTGAAATCATCCAAGATAAATTGCGGAAAATTGTGCTTCTATCTTCCCACAAAATGGCCCCGGGTCTAAAATCGTGCTCTCGCATAAACAATCATAGCTGCCCCCGGGCGTTCTTACATCCTGGCATGTCCCATTCGCATTACGTCGTTATAATTGTCCAAAATCGCACGTGAGTACGAAAATCTGATGCGTGATCACGTACCACGATGGGGCAGCACAGATATTTTCATCCAGTCGGAAAACTCCTATGCCTGTCTCCGGGTCTGACTGCTGGGAAAATTGTATAATTCCCAAATGTCTCTAGCTGAGTTATGTGGATAAGGTCAGGTCCCGAAATGAAAGAAAAAGCGAGAGTCTCTCGTTTCCTGGGATTTCGGGGCTAATAGTATTTTTTTTTCGCCGGTACGGGTGAGCCACGCCTGCAGGACAAAAATTCCGTCAGTCCAATAAACCAGTGGAGTCTTCTGGTAAATGGAGAATCAACCCTCGATACGGTTTATCCTTCGACTGACGTTAAAATATGGGCAATCCCGACTAGAAAGGTCGAAGAAAAAAAACCCTTTCTTCAGCAGCAGTTTTTTTTTTTCCTATGTTTAGGCCACAAAGCATTTTTTTTTCTACACACAAACCAGCTGGAACAATCATCGATCCCATCAGCGAGCCTCGTAAGGGAATTGAGCTGAACATTAAATTCCCGATGCTCAGGTAGAAAAACCGAGACGAAACGAGACTCAACGCCAAAGAAAGGAAAATCTGACGTGGATAATTCGTGGGCTGTCAGTCTCATTCGACTTTTGACATGAGCTCGACTACTCCTGCAGCGCGTACCATGATAAAGTGGTTTAACGAAAAACACGTCCGGTTCATCAATTTTTTGATACTCTCTCATCATCTAGAGCCCAAAAAAACACTGATAACTTTGCGGTTGGTCTTCAACCCCGTAAGATCCTAAAAATTTCATCGATGGAATTTAACGAGGCAGAAACAATAGATCGATAAAGGGCCCTGACTCTGTTCCAACGGTCGCGAGGATAGTATCTGTTCTTAGGATATAAAAAATTCTACGGTCTCAGGAGGTAGTTTGGAGAAAAGGGAGAAAAAAAACGTGGCGAAGGGTCGTGAACTGAGAAGACCCTCCGTGACGGAGCTCACGAGCTAGAGGAAGAGAGAGGCAGACGAAGAAAGAAGGAGAGAGAGAGACAGACAGACAGACAGACAGAGAGAGAGAGACAGGGAGAGAGAGAGAGAGAGAGAGAGAGAGAGAGAGAGAGATCGTGGTTATTCTGTGGCGGTCTAAGCAGGGCTAAAGGGCGAGGGGTCTCTGCCAGCAGTCAGGTAACTATTGTCTTCGTTCGTCCGGTGAGCTTAACACAAGGGGTTCGCATGGGAGACATTAATATTTAATGCGATTCGAGTCGCGCCTACCCTTGGGACAATCTAACTTTTTTGAAATCTGACAGTGGCACGCTATGCCATCGACCGAAATATTTGCTGCAATACAGCGACCTCCATCCATACGGGCCACACGCGTATTTTGGTCTGCGGAGACTCAACTTCCCGCATATATTATATCCAAAACATTTTATTATTAGCCAAGCCAAATAACATTTCCGCAATAATTATATCCATCTGGAATTCCCACTGCCATATCTCGCACAACCATCAAAAATTCAACAGGTCTCGATGATGCTCCTCTGTGACCCACTTTGCAAGGTCATCATCATCCAAAGCCTCATCATCTCTCGACTGAGGATACAGTAGCGTTCCCTTTGTTTTTTCAGCCCATTCAAACAAAGCAATCATCATTAGTGTAAACCACATTTTGTCACACACTAAACCAGTTGCTGTTTTCTCGCTTGGTCTGTGTCAAGCCCATCGTTTTAAATGGCTAAAACATGCCAGGCGTGTATACCAACAGTTTTACACAAACTCTGGGTCGTGTCGTAGCTCTCGTTCCGTTCACGCTTTTGGGGGCGTAGCTTTTAGCTTTACAAACGTGGAATGTTACTTGGGAAAACATCGGGTGTCTCTCGTGGATAGCAAACTGTGAATCGCCTTTGCCTCACGTTTCAAACATTACTCGAAGGCACCCATGAGAGTCCAACACGTTTTCTTAACCCACTCCCCCCAATGTGTGTGTGTGTGTAGTGTCTGAGAGAGAGAGAGAGAGAGAGAGTGTATTGCATAGAGACTGTTTAGTTTTCCAAGTATATAGGCAATGTTTGCCTGGCCTAATCGAAAAAAATCATAAGTGGCTCTCTCGTGAACCCCTTCATGAATGTGTAGCTACGTGTATACACATTGGCACCTACTCTTCTGTAGATGGAGCGTGTTACAGTAAGCTGTTTTAATATTATTCATGTATATTGTGTCTTGTAAGAAGTTTACACTTTATTTCATTGCTAATCCGGGGGTAAATTGGAACACGCAATCTGCCAAATGATTTTCCACGTTTGGGTTGGAAAAAAAAAAAAGTACAGAAGTTGTAATCTTTTATAGATGAAGAGCTCGACGCAGAATTGCAACAGAGGCTTGCATTAGAAAGTGGCGATTTTCTTCATTCGAAACGAATTATGGAAATTGCAATGAAATTTTATCGCAAACGTTTTGCAGGGGGAAACTTTTTGCCTGGAAATATGACTCCGGTGTATGTTTATGTACATTGGGCATGTGGAGTGAATGGACAAAATAAGAGTGTCGAAGCGAGCTGATACGATAAATGCAGACTTCTCGCTGGTCAACTAGTTATCAACGGTCTTAAGGGGGAGACATACTTTGCACATGGGCCTCCATTCCTCATAAATCTAATGTTTCATTACACCACCTGGCTGTTTATGTACGTATAACGAGAACACAGCATGAAACTCTGTGTAGAAAAGTGAGTCTCCATTTTGCGGATTATCGCAAGGTGAGCATATCGTTATATAAATGGTAAATCGTGGTCTCGAAACTTATAGTCTTGCCACCTCCTTCTGACGGTTTAGGTCAGGCGAGACGCTTAATAATAATAATAATGATAATAATTTTTCAACAAATTTGCCCGGTCAAGACACGCGATTTTTTTGAGAATCCGAGCGAGCCAGAGAGAGAAGGAAAATTATATTTCCATGAGATTTTAGTTCTGTATGGACGAAAAATAAAAGGAGAAGAAAAAAAATGAAAAAAATGTTTCTTTTTACGAGTTTTATAGTATCCTCGTTATCTGGTTCAGAGCGCGGAAAAAAAAAAAAACGAGAGGAGGTGCCCTTTAGAAAAGAATGAATGGACGTGTATCGTTGAGAGATCCAAATGAGAAATAAAAGGCATAAAGTACTCCATGCGTTCCCCCTGGCTAAAGTTCCAAAACTTTTTTTTTACGAGTCTCGCAATGTTTCTCACTCCAATCTGCCAAGTCAATCTTTAGCCTGGCGTCAATTAGCATTTTTCGTGCTCGTTCATATACTCGGTGGGATCAAAGCGACTAGATGCTTAAACCAACTTGTGTATTTAAATATATATGTGCACAATATATGTGTATGTAAAAAATCAGTACGAGCGTGGGACCTCGGAAGGACCGATCGTATTTCATTCCGCAGACTGTATGAACGCGTCCTCTGCTCGATGATAATAATAATAATAATTTGATGATTGAAAACAAAATCAAGAACAAAGTTGGTCCGGGTGACAAGGATTCAATTACATACGGTTTGAGGGTTGGGAACGCCATCGGTAGGATTTTAGTGGGTTTAACTTTTGTATATATATATATATATATATATATATATATATATATATATATATATATATATATGGAAAGGCCACTGCAGTGGTGAAGCTAATGAAGACTCTCTCGCGTCGTTATACGTCGGAAGCTTTGAATAATTTTTTTTATTCTCGTAGCTTGCCCTGGGCCAACTGGCGTGAGGCAATTAAAGGAGAGGAAAAATTATCGGAGGGAAGAAGCTGGCCTGGTGATGGAGAGTTGAGAGCTTGAAATGTGCCAAAAGTTATTGGCTCGTTAAGATAAGGGCCAAAAATGGCCAAATGTCGACTTAACTACCCATATAATTTTGTAACATGATCGATATTTTCCTAAAATCATTTTCAAATTTGGCGAACAAGCTGCTTATGCTACATTTTGTTAATAATTTCTCTATAATTATTTTATTTTTATTTTTTTTTTATTTTTAATATTCTTTGCAGACAAAATAGTTGGATGAAAGTCTTAAAGAAACTGGATCGTCGAGGCGTCAACCAATCAAAGACAAGAATTGAAACATGATGAGAGGATCGAACAGCAATAAGGGCAGCTGTTGGTTTTCTCTTTATCGATGCAAATAAAATTCTCTGTGAAATGTGAAATCCTCAACGAAGGTGGAAAAAGAGGGAAAAGCGAGAAGGGCGTATAAAAATCGAGAAGGGTGGCTCGGTGTGATTTAAATATTCATAATCCTTCCTGCTTAATAAGGCATTAAGTCATTAAGTATTAAATAGTTGGGAAGGTGAGACCGAGGGTAGCGTCTCGATGAGAAAAGAAAACGAATAAGATGTTTTTTTTTTCACGGTTTAAGATGAAGAGGAGGATAAAAACACGAAAGGTTTGCGTGTATTTAGAATCAGCCAGAAAACCTATATATATATATATATATATATATATATATACATAGTATTTTTAAGCGGTAAAAGAGCGTTAATGCATTTCGACGATTTAATTATTCGTTCCTTTCAACGCTCGGAGTCTTGCGAGCGTCTCTGGCATATTAATCGTATGCTAATCGAATGACCACCTTAATAGCCCCCCTGGTAACTTGGCGCCGATTTATTAGAGGGCCCATTCACTCTCTCTCTCTCTCTCTCCCTCTCTCTATTTCTCCCTGATCGAGCTGAGCGACCACGTCAATTATTATTAGCTCGTCCCTTTGGCGCAAACCCTACAGGTTTGTAGCCCTTGATATAGCCGAAAAATGATAAACGAGGAAAGAAATTATTTCATCAGAAGTGGCCAACCAAACGTGGCCTTTTCGCCAACGTGGCAATTTTTGTAAACTTATTTTTACTTCAATCTGTATTGAAATAAATAATATTCGTTTATTTTAGTAATTTTTTCACTGAATTCCAAGCCACCCATGTCAATGATCCCCAGGTAAGTAGCAATTTTCAATTCAATCAAACGACTTTTTACTTATATATTTATCAGTCGTATTAAATTTACCGTATTGAATTTTAAATTTTTGCCATTGAATTCGGAATCAGTATACCCAAAAACCTTTTTGTATCAATATTCATAGAAATTAAATTAATTATCGTTTTTTAGTCGGCCATTTTTGATCAGCCACTTTAAATCTTTATCGAATTAAATTTAATATTGGTCCGCCCATTGGTCTGTAATCGTGGACCAAACAGGCGGATACAGACAGAGAGAGAGAGACCAATTACCTGCAAGATCGATTGAAAAAAATAATTTTGTTTATAACTTACAGTTTTTCGGCGAGAACAGCCAAGTCCCTTGGCACCTGTGTCAGTCCTCGACGCGAGCAATCGAGTTCTTGTCCGCCGCACTCGCATGTCCATGGGCATCTCGAGGATCCCTCGAGGTCCTCCATTGTGCCAGAACTGTCAAAACCATAACTCCCAATACCGGTACTGTGCGAGGCACCACCGAGTACCGAAAGTACAAGTAAAAGTCCCCAGGCGCAAACGACCGAACCGCAGCTGACCCCCAACAGTCGCAATGACCACGTGGGTGTCATGGCACGTGCCATACCGATCACTTTTTCGTTTATACCGCGCACACGATCGTTCGAATTTTGAAGAAACTCGAAAAATTTACCGTTCGATTTCGAGGAACCGTTGGAATCCAAACAAGTTACACGAATCGATTGATCACGGTCAAGAACAATACTCGTGCAGATTTCACCTTCTCGAATCACGATCGTTTCTTCGGCCGTTTGACCGTTGACCTCCGCTGACGAAGTACCCAAAATGGCAGCCTCAGCAACTTCCTGACTGTCAATAACCGGCGGCAAGAACCGATCTAACTCACTAAACCCAATAGGATTAACCCTGAGGTCACCAAGGTTCGTTGATCGTGCGCACTGACGATCTATCGTTGATTCATTCTCGCTGCCACTCAAATCCTCACTTGGTTCTCTTGATTTGTCACTAAGATTAGAATTGTACGGGGAATCAACGGAATTGTTCGTCCCCTCATCAGAAACTACAACGAAATTCCGTCTAATCTGCTGGAGACGTTGGCAGGACCATAAGCAGTGATGACGTTTTTTATGAACTCCAATTGATTCCTGAACCTTTTGCTTTCTGGAACAGCTGGAATTGTTCGAATCCAGGTGAATGCCTGTCTGGAAAGTTGTTTTGGAGTTGTTGGTACCGCTTGATCCGGAAATCAAAGTGTTTTTCGGGGATAATTCCAGCCGCAAAGGAATATTCTCGGCGGCTTGACTTGGGTCAGCAATGCCTGAAGGTTTATCCGTTCGAACAGCTGGTGAATTGGCTGATCTTGGTGACAATCCATTGATGTCTGCCAGACTCGTTGGGGGGCCTTGTTTGGGGCCCCCTTGTGGCCCGTGGGGCCCGTTTACGCCGCAAGCGGTGTCCACCACTAACGGCGACTGACGTTCCTGCTCATCCCGCTGCCCTGACCCCGTTACCTTTATCCTGATTCTGACGATTTTGTCTCGTTTACACACACACGCACCCACACAGACACACACACACACACACACGAAGATTGTACACAGCCGTACCCCGGAAGAGGGCACGTGCCTCACTGTAATTTAACCCGAGAGCCAAGAATTTCTTGATAACTCAATGAAATTCTACGATCACTGATAAAAATCCCCTCACGAGGAGCACTCGAAGAGAATCATTCGATACCGATTTTTTCTCTTCTTCCTCTTCTACAATATGCTATCAAGACCCGTAAAAATGATTTTTATTGTAATTCACTGCGCGAACACAAACACTGAATTGAGGGCTCTTAGAGTAGTCCAGATTCGGGAAGGGAACGTCGAGCAGAAGAGACGCATCACCTGAAAAAGATAAAGACATGGAAGGTTTTAAAAATATAGTTTTGATGCATTGCATTTTTGCATTTGCCATATTTGGAACTTCAACCAATCTCAAATAAAAGAGTTTGCTTGGAGCTTCAAAAAAATACTTCTTTCCGAAGTATTTTCATCATCCTTTTAGTATTTTCAGGGGGGTTGTAAAGATTTCACTTTTTTTTCCATGAAATCTTGTCTTTTCCATTGACAGTGGGTTGGCGGAAAAAATTGGTAAAAGGACGTTGCGAATGGAGTTCTGTGAAAATTGTAGTCATGCAGTCATACTCAGGGCTTATGAGACCCCCCCATGCTACATCGCAATATATTTCTCTCCTTCTAGTCGAGAATTTTGTAGAAGCTGCTGCAGCAGCATCCACTGGTAGTCGTGATAGAAACATTGGTGGCGTGTATATAGCTCGAAAGAAATATGCTTCGAATGCACAATCAAAGCCTCGAATGCATTCCGCGCACGGCCCAAGCGAGAGTTTCGGAGCATATTGGAATTTTTCCTTCGACACACACACACATGCGTGAGCAAGCGCACGTGTGTCGTTCTATATCTTTAACCTGACGGGTTTTTAGACGACATCTTCTCTTCTTCGTCGTCTACACATTTTTCGTTTTTCTACCATTGCTGTCTGAGGAACGTGCCGACCAACAAACGCTCGCTTGTATCCTGAGACCTGCACACAATGCCACTTGCGCCCACACGTAAAGCCTCTGGGCATAGATGGCTCTCCCTCTCTTTTGCCAGATGGCGGATGAAAACGTCTGTATCACTCTGTTCTATAATACGACCTATACTGCCATTTCCGGAGATGCAATTTTTCCGCAGCAGAAAAAGAACGAGAAAAAAAAAAAAATCCTTGCTCCTTTTACTCGCGTCGATATCCAAGAGACTTCAATTGTTCGAGGAATCGAGAAACATATCGGCACGATAATTCAATGAGGCATACAGGAATAGAGAGCAGGCTATATGAAATTTTCTTCGTCGCTAGAATACGTAAAATAAAATATTAGAATTTATGCGTGAGTAAACTTCAATGAGCTCCGTGATAAAAGCTTTGTTAGGTAGGAACTCTCGACAGTAGGAGTTGCGAATAACTCAGTAAAATGGATAGCTAACTAAGAGTTCGGAACAACTTATAGTCAATATTTGGAATAACCCAGGACGAGTTTTCATATAGAATGCGTTAAGGATGACTTAGAGCGAGTTAGGAATAACTAAATAGGACTTATGGATACCTTACATACAGGAGTTTTGCATACCCCAGTGGTAATCAGCACCAACGCAGTATCTAACCGTAAACATTGTCTAAATATTGTCTCAATCAACCAGCTGATAATCGAAAATTTGTACCGCTTCGGGATTGCAAACTCTCAACCAACTTGGTTCAACCAGCCATTTTTCCTTCGTTCTGATTCCCAAGATCCCATTACTCCGCTATCATGTCTGACCCAACTTTCCATACGCCCGGGGTTATGTTACTTGGCGAGGATGTATCCCAGTTCCTTCAAGCAGCGAAACCATCAGCATCGACTTGACTGGTGCACACTGTGGGATTTGCGTTAAGCAGATGAGGTCGTGAAAGGGTAACGAGGTCTACATCCACTCTCGGATCGCTCCTCATCCAACAGACATACACACAACTCTGCCATCTGTAATATAGATCGATAAGCAAAAAATATAGACCAGGACTATCGAGCTGGATCCATATAATATTGAAAGCAGGGTTGAGGAAGTGAGAAAGCTCCGCAGCACCAACGTGATGCTTCGGAGCACCATAAAATGGATAATATTGCTGGGGTAGAAGGGGGGAGATCCCAGCCGAACCCAGACAAACGGGGAAGTTAAGGCAGCCTGATCTGGCTTCGCGGAAGGGGTCGGCGACACATTGCGTGTCATCGGAGAGGGTTCCTGTACACTTTGGTCCTCCGCAATCACTTGGTACTGGCACTGTATGCCTATGGATGGAAGCAGACCATCCTCGTCATTCCTCTTACCAACCAAGCCAGCCCCGATGAAGTGAATGTCACATAACCAAGGTTCTATATTGACTATCTGTATATGCAGACATATCATCCTGTCCCTGTCCCGGTTATGGTACCTTGTCCTCTGTCTGGCTCTTGATACTCTCTCATTCTCTCACCATTAATTAACTACTTTAGCGCGTACTAATTGAGGCAGAGTAGCTTCGATAGATGTTTGATACGTTCCCGTCGGGGCTCTTGTATGTATATGAGACCCGAAGCCCTCCTCAGACCCAGCTAACTTTTTTTTTTCCTTTGCTGTATTTTAGCGCTTGCAGCGACCATCGGCCCTTCTGGCATAGCCTTTGCACTTCAACCTCCGATAGAGCACCAGGGCGTTTTGAGGCTACAAAGGGCGAGAAGTTTGTAATTTAGGTAGATATAGGTATGAAGGTTTGCAGGGCCATTCTCGTTAGAATGCCAGGAGAGATGGGACAGTTGTGAGATTTTTCAACAAATTGATGAACGAGTTTGAATTAGAATTCAAGACGATTAGACTTTGCAATTATTTCTGTTACGATATGAAATTTATGAGGTACATTAAGTAGTAAAATATTACTCAAAATTTTGAGACAATTTAACTGAAGAATGCGAAGCACGAAAATTCTTCAAAAAATTGAGTAAACTACACACACTAGGCTGAATGTTAAAAAAAATAATGGAACACATCCGAGAGGCTCAGTGTCAGATGCTCGTCAAATTGAGCTGGAATGCTCGCTTCTGTTGCTAGGACATGAGTTTAAGGACAAGGATTTTCTAATTGCAAGTACATAATATTATTTGAGTTTCTCTCTATAATTGAGAGGTTGGCTTAGTTCCTGAAAAAAAAACCCTGAAAGCGAGGGAGAATCTTTTTCTTTTTTTTTTTTTTTTATGCACGAAGGACACGATTTTTCTGAGTGAAGCCACGTAATAAGTCAGAAAGTGGCGCACATATGTGGTCGTGTCTCAAGCAAAAACACTGATGGCTACAACATCTTATAGGGTAGAAATCGAATTTCTTCATCCGTTCGTGATGGGAACGGTTTTTGCAGCGAGATTCGAGTACGAGCCTCGATAAAGGGTCTGCAAGATGAAGGGAGAATCTGGAAAACTTCAAAGCGCAACGCCCGTCTCTTTGCAACGAATTTACCGGGGGGTGAACCTAATTTGTTGAAAAGTGGAGAGAAAGAGAATTGTGACGGACACACATGGAGACACGGCAGCGAAAATAAGGGCATAGGGAGACCTCTGAGAAAAGTCCTCTCAAGCTTTATATATATCTGTGTATATAATCGAGAAAGTAGGGCGAAAGTTTTTTTTCTACAGTCTCTTCTTTTTTTGTGCTCAACAAAACTTTGCTCAAAGTTCGAGATCCTTTACGACGATACTCATTTCTCTTTTTCTAAGATACTTTCCTCTTTTTTCTTGAGAAGGAGCGACGTGCAGAAGACTTCATATATATATATATATATATATATATATAGTTATAGTGTGGCTACATTTAACGACAAACTTTTTTATCCTGGGCGTAGAGAATCGTCTCGTCTAATTAACGTTATTTCAATTATCTTATTAGAGTCTTCTCTGTGCGCTGGTCGTGTAACGAATATACGAGTTTTATGGGCGGCTGATGGAAAAAAGGGTGGAAAAGGGGAGAACCCAAACGTGTGTACGAGTATAGGAGAGATCGTTTCCTGGCGCGTCAGCTTCCATGCCACATATACGTATAGTGGCGAATGAGGGGAATAGTTGTAATATGTACAGGGCATTCTATCTCGACTCGACCAGCCTCCGGCTCTGGACCTCTCAAATTTTGTCCAATATTTTTTAGCATATTCTCTACCCTAATGGCTCTCAATTTTTTTACAATTTTTAATGCTTCGTGATCGAGAGCTATAAAATAGATAAAAATTGATGATAGAAAGTTAAAATAGATTTTAAAAAAATTGATAAAATTGATAAATAATTACGATCTGCTCACTCTAGCGCGAGCAATAACAAAAACGTAGATCGAAACAAATTCGAATGTCAAGATCACATTACGTTTGTCGGGTTGAGGTGAAACGTTCGCTATATACGTTGGCGCCAACTGCGGCAATGTGTTCCCTCCGTTTCCGACGTAAGAAGTAATTGCACGCGCATCAGAGGACAATTTAACGCGAATTCACGTTTACTTCCTCGCTCTCATCGAGTTGAACCCAAGAAGGAATCCTTCTTGGTGTGTGTGCTCTCGGCATGGTGGCGAGAGATTCGCTCCGACTTTATCTCGGTTCGGTGCGTGGTTTTACCAGCTACGTGGGATTCGGCACTTGCTTCCCTATTCTGCCTCGACGAGGGAACCCAAGAAACGGAACAAGAAAGAGAGAGAGAGAGAGAGAGAGAGAGAGAGAGAGAGAGAGAGAGAGAGAGAGAGAGAGATGACACATTGCCAGTGGCATCGCGAGAGCATTGAACAGCCCTTATTGCGAGGGGTAATAAAGTGAGATGCCCCCTCTGGCACAAAAAGCAGCGCCGCGTACTTCCGGTTGGTATTCGCAAAGATCCAAGAGTGTATATCGTCTATACACAGGCATAAGCTCTGGTCTGACTCTCCTTGCTCCTTTTGATGTACACAAAAGTACATATCTAGGGGACGGAGATGATCGAATATGCATGTATACCGTATACATGATCATATAGCCACATTTGGAGGAGTCTGGGGCAAAATGGATCACTCAAGCTTTTTATCTCTCGAATCAATCGATTCAAGAGATAAAATCGAAAAAAACGAAATTACTTTACCGAGTAACCCAATACATAGGAATATAATATCTGCGTATATAATAATTAAGTATACTCGGCTAGAGACCCTCGCAGATACTCACTTATTAAAAATTTCAGTACCAAGAAATATTTAAATATATATATATATATATATATATATATATATATATATATATATATTTGACAAAAAATAAAATATTTTTCGACACATATGTATATGTGGAAATAAATTTCACAAAACACGACATTTCGTCAGAAATATATTTATTTTTCCTGTAAGGTTCAACTCTCGAAAATTTATCTGGTCATAAGGGTGAGCAGAAAGAGGGTTAAAGAGAACGATCGGATGACGAACAATAAGAGATAAAAATGATATGTCATCGTCGCACTAGAGTTGACCAGTTTTCTTAATTATGGGTTCAATTTCCCATGTAATAAATATATGTGCATGTAGTGTGTCGATAGACTTGCTGTTATGCATATTCTACGTTTTGTGTTAATTGAACCAATACCTGCCAATTTAAACTCTCGATAGATTATCATATAGGTATATATATATATATACGTAGGTTAAAGATCTTACGGATCTATCGGTGCCTACAAGATTTATAAGTTCTGATAAAGAGTTCTCTCCTCTCTCGTACCAGCAATTATATGTATATATATATATATATAAGTTGAACTAGCGCTCGACTTGTTTTATACATTAAAAAATCGAGAGACTATTATTATTATTATATAATGTGATTATTATTTTGTTTAAAATATATTGGATGTTGAAGGAA
This sequence comes from Dyspetes luteomarginatus, assembly GCA_963669185.1. Taxonomy (NCBI): domain Eukaryota; kingdom Metazoa; phylum Arthropoda; class Insecta; order Hymenoptera; family Ichneumonidae; genus Dyspetes; species Dyspetes luteomarginatus. Next base: position 951,558 of record OY769912.1, read on the forward strand.
ATAAATAATTGGAGTCTGAGTCGTGAGAAATACTCGCGAAATACGTCGAAAAATAATCATACTTTTTGCATTGCGAGAGTTTAAAGTGCACTAAAACGAGTTAAAAGAGAAAATAAATAAAAGTTTGCAAAAACACGTGGTGGGCCGAGAGTTAATAATTGCCTGCATCTTTGCACGCATGCACATCGGCACGAAAGGCCCCAAGAAATTTTGGTGCTAAAAAATCTTGGTGAAAAAAAAAAAATGGTGTTTTTTTTTTTCTCCTCTTATTCGTGATTCGCAGGCTCGTAACGTTGGCACGAAAATTGCCGTAAAAAAATATGCGATACGTCAACAACCAAAGGCGAGAAATAGAATATACGTCGTCTGGTCTGTCTGTCCGTCCATCTGTCAAAATGATGTCTCCGTAAGCTCGAAGTGAGAAGGCTAAAAAAAAAGTGAATTGAGAGTAACAAAATCTGTCGAGGTGACTCAAAACGAAACGAGGAAAAACAAACGTCGATTGTTTGTTTTAGTAGTAAAGAGCGAAGAGGAAAAAAAAAAAAAAAAAAAAAAACGAAGAAGAAACTCCTCAGTGTTTGGCCTGGGGGAGAGTTGGAAAAGCACACGGAGCTTCAGAGAGCTTAATGGCTCGTGTGGAATGGATTTTTAAGGTTTTCTTTGGCTCTCCCTTTGGGCTACTCTTTTTCTCTGTCAGTGGCGGGTGCTTTTCTAATGGGGGAAAAATGATGGTCGAAAAATCGAAAAATTCAAAGGACAAAAGTGACTCGCAATTACTTATAGTAAAAAAAAAAAATCTGATGGGTTCCATGAAATATAATATTCTTTTAAGTTCTCTTTTATCAACAAAGAATAATACGAATTATTTGATGAGCTAATAATTTTTCTAAATAATTGCTTATAAATTAAAAATAATTCAATAATTATATTAATATTTGTCACCATTTGTCTCTTCATATTTTCTACACTTTTGGAAAAAAATACAATTTTAATTCCAAGCACAGCTTCGAGCAGACACAAATGCCAAATATACAGAGGCTGTGGGGTGTCCGGATAGATCGATAGCGACAAGTAGATATTGCCGATTAAGGGAAAAGCGCTTTTTAAGGCTGGTTTGACGAGCACGAAGAAAAATAAATGGATCGTGCGGATGTGATATGAATGGAAAATGGGCGTAGAGAGCCGAGCTCTCTCATATATTGACGAAGAAAACGATAAGGATTTGCCCAAGGGTTAGGCAATGAGCCCTGTAGAGGCTGTTTAAGTTTTTTTCACCAGGGAGAAAAATTTACAATCTTCGAACTTAAAATAAAGTTCAAATAGTAATTAGATGTATTTTAATGTATGTTATAGTAAATATATATATATATATATATAGTCTTATACATGTAAAGTATTTGCCTATTAAAAGTTATTTACCAGATTGAGAGAAGACAGCTGGTAAAAATTTCCATGCAATGTATTGTAAAAATTATAAATGAAGATGGTGTTCGAATGCCAGCATTGATACCTTGGTAGATTTTACTATAAATTTCAAGAAAACTTAACAGAATATCACTTTTTACTAGAGCATATGGCACAGTTTTACTTTACAAAATATGGTGAAATCCACTGAGATATTTACGGTGGCACTCGAAGGCCATCTTCATCGATAATTCTTACCATACTGCCTGATAGTTTATACTAGACCCTTTTCTCCCTACTAGACTCCTTTTTTCGTATAAAAATTTTTCATACTCCAAAACGCCATTTTATATTACGTGCTGCATAGTTTTTTTTTCTATTCAAACATTGTAATTGGATATTTGACCTTTTTTTTTCGTGATTTAGAGTAATTGTGAAAAAAAAGTACTTCTTGCCATTCTTGGATTGAAATACTTTTGACCGGATGTGTCCATATGTATAATCGTGTATATAGTAATCTGACTTGAGTATACCTGCATATATATATATATATATATATGTGTATATATATATATATATATATATATATATATATATATATATATTGCCATTCTTGGAGGGGTTGAAATACTTTTGACCGGATGTGTCCATATGTATAATCGTGTATATAGTAATCTGACTTGAGTATACCTGCATATATATATATATCCATATGCAGGTATACTCAAGTATATATATATATATATATATATAAGGATTTGGAGGTAGACGAAGGGCGTAGATGAAGAGGGTGCGAAGAGAGGATCTCGAGTTACCTTCAACCAGCAGCGCCATCAGTGACGCGTTACTCTGATCGTCGCGCCACAGCAACGCGCACACGCCATGTCCCGCTCTCGTTTTCATCGTAAGAGCTGCGTGCTGTGCGCGAAGGGCAAGGAGGAGGATGACGAGATAGAACGACTGGAGGAAATATCCCGGGATATTAGGTTTCCCAATGCGGTTTTCAACCACCCACTCGATCGTCTGATCGTCCGACCTTACCCGGGGGAAATCACACTAGATACGTGTCCTACTTGCCCTTCCATCTACTGACTCTCCTCCCAACATACAGTCAACATTCTCACTCCACACTTCATGTTTTTTTTTTACCAATCTCTTTCCCTCCCTCTCCTCTTTAGCGCTTTTACTCTCGCGCTCCAATATCTTTCCACTTCCTCTCCTCCTTTCCACCTCCTACCACCTCCTCCACTGTCCCTCACTCTCCTTTAAGTTTCACTCTCAGCTCCCTTTTTTCTTTTCCATTTTTTTTCGTGCTCCGTTCCCCTCTCTAATTCTGCTTTAACTTCACTTTCTCCTCGATTCTTTTTTTCTTTCACACAACTTCCCTGTAGCATTTTCTGCGCTCTCACATCCCTTAATTTACTACCCCTTCCACCGACTTCCTTTTTCACTCTTCCTTTTTTCATCGCCTCACCTACCCCTCCCTCATCACTTTTTCTGCACTCTGCTCTTTTCACTGGCTTTCGATTTTTTCACTCGACCATTTTTTATTTTTTTTCCCTCACACCTTCCCCCCCATTGTTTTCACTCCCAAATTTCCGTGAGACATTTTTCTCTTTCCGTTCCATCCGATCCGTCTAATTTCCTACATGAGGACCTTTTCCATACAGCTTTTCCTATCCTCCTTTTCCTCCCAGTCCTATCCTCATTTTACTCTCCTCTGTCTATTTTTTTTTTTTTTTCTATCACTCATGGTCTCTCATCCCTTTGTCGAAATCATCGAGAATAAAATTTTCCGCACGCACAATATAGTCAACGAGACATCGACAGGCATCTTATGATACTCCGAGCGCACTCTCGAGGCTGATTGAGAGCGGTGAAAAAGGAAGGAGCGAGACGAATACACTCTCGTGAATACGACGACGATCGACCTCTCTTGGGGATTTCACCTCGATTCGAGAGCGTTAGAGATGATGAGAAAATCGGAGGGAGGAAACTGAGGAGGAGGGCTATGCGTGCGTATAATCATGAGAATCGAAGAGCTCTGCCGAGAAACGCTTTGGGATAAAATATAGATATAAAGTGGAAAAGCATGGGGAATGCATTTGGCGAGCGATACTTTGCCCTTCCATGGTGTTAATCGGTTAAACATTTTCTTTCTCGATTTTCATTATGGTGAAGAAAATTTTGGCGTTGAGAATATGTGAATTATCATTAGCATCGACGTGTGAAAAATTTTCACACTCAAAAGTTAATGGCACGTGGAAACTGCCATGGAAACTTTGAAAAAAAACTTATTTTTTTCAAAGTTTTTGGGGTCAAAGTCAATTAAATAATTAAATGACAGAAATTTTACGATCATTCATGAAACAATAAAAATATATTATGAAAATAGACGAGAAAGAGTAAAAATATAAATTAAAACCGTTTGCATACGTAAATTAGATTTACCGCGAGATATTATCTTCGTCGCGAGAAAAATTCATAGTTCGCGGTTGCAGCTGGGTGCCGCCTCTAGTGCCTACTGCGTGAAACTAGGCGTGGCCTAGCAGTTAGTGTGTTGAGTTGCCTGCGGGTCGGCGGCCGAGCAGCCCGATCTATCAGCCACTGTGCGGCCCTCTTCGATCTTCGAACCATCATAACTCTTAAGATTTTGGAGCTGGAAGTTTTTTTTTTTTTTTGCTGTATTCCTTTCGAATACGAGCTACAAGTTTTATCTCGAGCAAAAAATCGAATTTCATTTTAAAAATCGGTCGTCACTCAAATTTCTCAAAAGTGGCGTCAGCTGGGCTTGAACTGACTTCACCATTTGGTGTCTCCCTTCAAACCTTGTAATTTTGATCTGAACTATTTTTTTATACGACCAATAGTTTTCGCGATAATCGAACCCTTCATTTAAAATGGGACAGTCTATATTTTTCCCATCACGATTTCCAATAAATTGATGAAAAGTTTTTTATGTCTGTAAAGTAATGCCCCAAAATTTCCCAGTGAAGTTCCCAGCTAAAGTGTCAATCACTAAGCCACCTCGATTAAAGAGAAAACTTCGTATTGACTTTACTTCGAATCCCCTCACCGGAGATTGAAACAAAATTTGCTCTTGGATAAGAGGAATTGCATTATACACGTATATATAAATATACAATCAATTTTTTTTGTCCTCTGTGCCAAAGTCCGTGTAGGAAAAATACATGTTAGCGGTTCCATTCACCGATTGGCGAAAATCAATTTATCCACTCGTTCGTCCCTTTAGCTCCAGTCCCGGACCATTATATCGAGAAAATAATATTATAATAGAGTCCCCCCCATCCCCCTCTACACATAAGAAATAGGCTCGAGAACCTCAAGGGAATTGACTCGTGTGCACGACGCGCTTGGAATGTAACGTTGTTATCATCCACAAGATGTGAGAAAAGATTTCTCTCTTCATTTTTTTTGCTTTCAATTCTTTTTTATTCAATGAAATAATTACTATATATATATATCTATGGGAGGAAAAAAAATATGTGTCTATTATTACGCTTTGTGATATCTCCATCGGGGGATCGTTGACGCGGTGAATCACAAAGGGAATTTCGAGTGATATTGATATGAAGAAAAAAAAGTGACAACTCTTAGGTGATTTCTTTTACATCGAAAGCTCTCAAACAGTCGAGCAAATAGGAAGAAGAGGGGAGTAAGGTAAAAAGTGGTTCTTCGTTCATTTATAATTGGACTAAATTGTCATTGGTTAATCTTTCCAAGAATTTTATGACCAACTCGTCGGTTTTTCTTTATCTTTCCACGTTTTTATTATATCGCGGCAATTCCAGGCCAACTTGACATGAGGGATATCATTTTTTTGTTTCAACGCATTACGGGGCAAATTTTAAAAAGACCACACGAGTGAAATTATCAAAAAAATATTGAATTGATAAATAAATATTGATTCAATACAACAATAATTGAAAATGATTATTTTGCTAAAAAATTATTTTGAATGATTTTGTCTGAAATGTCCCATATATGTACCGATGCAGTAAATGGATCGATGGTGTCTTAATGTGCGAGACAAAATTGACTAACTCTGTAGACCCTTCCATTATTGCGTGAGTGTTTTTTTTTTTTTTTTTATCATCGAAACGACAAGAGCGGCCACTTTGATCCAATCCTTATCGCATCTCGTTCTCGTTTCGATGTACAGCGTGCAATCAGCCTATGTAGCTTACGTACATTATCAGGTGTATATAGTATATAATTTATCGCGAAGTGGAGGAAAGAGGGGCCCTTTCCCACGATATTATATATGACTGTAACATTTGTCGGATCAATTTAATAGACAAAAAACCAAAATTTGATCACTTTCGCTTAATTCAGTGATGGTATTATTATTTTTTTATAGAATGAAATGGATATTTTCATAGGCAAATAAAACGTCAAGTAACTAATAAAAAAAATTATCGAGTCTCAGAGATTTTCAAAGATTTGATAGACGTAATATTAATTAAAGATTATTATTATTATTTTACAGTCGATTTTTTTTTTATCAACTATCTCAAATTTACTTAAATTTACTTATCACAAAAATGTATTTTTTCTCAATCGCTCGTTTGCCTTTTGGTCGTTATTTTTGCACCCTGCACATGACAGCACACAAAAGAGGGCCACAAACTAATGCACCGAAGAATCGGCAAAGAAAAATCTCTGTGCTCACTCGCTTCATATATATATATATATATATATATATATATATATATATGTTATATATATATATTTTTTATATATATATATATATATATATATATATATATATATATATACAGAAGAGTCTCGAAAAACTCTTTCCACACCGAATTCGCTAGATTACCCGCTCTACCTTTTCCTCTCTCCTCCTCTTGTGTAGAATCTACGGGCTATTAAATCTCCGTACGGACAAAAACTTTTTGCGATTTCTATTTGTCTTTCCGATCCTCACTCCCCTATTATTTCCTACCCAACCCTCCCACGCTATCTCATCCATGCTATCCCAAGTCCGGCCACTTCCTGTCTGATGTCCAAGCAAACGCAGACTCACGGTGCTTCATATATATATATATATATATATATATATATATATATATATATATATATATATATATATATATATGTATATATGTATACAGGGCCAAGTCTCACCCCGACTTTTCCCGCAACCAAACGCGCTAATCAGTCTAGACTCAGTTTCCTTTTCCACTGTATCTGAGATACGACTTTTTGTTGTCCATACAACTATCGCAACTATATTAGGAGAATAATAAACTTCAACGAAAAGATCCGGTAGGGCTAATCGGAAATTCTTGACCTTTGCAATCAAAAATTTACGGTCAAATGACAAAATAACCTGAGTTAAAATGATTAGGTTGTTTATTCCAAGGTTATATTGTATCCAATTACGATTTTTTCGGTTATTTCATCACTAAATCTTAGATTATAATTTTAATAAAAAAATCGTGATTGTTAATTATAGTCTACTAATTTTAATAAATCAATAAAAAATTAATAAAAAATGAGTCTAGTTGACTAAGTACATTCTACATATATACATAGATATGTTTTTTTTTTTCTTTACTTGGGTCTTATATTTTAGATTATAATTTTAATAAGAACATCGTAATTGTTAATTATAGTCTTCTAATTTTAATAAATCAATAAAAAATTAATAAAAAAATGAGTCTAGTTAACTAAGTACATTCTACATATATACATAGATATGTTTTTTTTTTCTTTACTTGGGTCTTATATAAGGGTTGAAACAATTCATTTCTTGCTCCAATCCTCACTCCCCTATTATTTCCTACCCAACCCTCCCACGCAAACTCATCCAATCAAAAATATCGGTCAAATGACAAAATAACTTGAGTTAAAATGATTAGGTTGTTTATTCCAAGGTTATATTGTATCCAATTACGATTTTTTCGGTTATTTCATCACTAAATCTTAGATTATAATTTTAATAAAAAAATCGTGATTGCTAATTATAGTCTACTAATTTTAATAAATCAATAAAAAATTAATAAAAAAATGAGTCTAGTTGACTAAGTACATTCTACATATATACATAGATATGTTTTTTTTCTTCTTTACTTGGGTCTTATATTTTAGATTATAATTTTAATAAGAAAATCGTAATTGTTAATTATAGTCTACTAATTTTAATAAATCAATGAAAAATTAATAAAAAAAATGAGTCTAGTTGACTAAGTACATTCTACGTATATACATAGATATGTTTTTTTTCTTTACTTGGGTCTTATATAAGGGTTGAAACAATTCATTTCTTGCTCCAATCCTCACACCCCTATTATTTCCTACCCAACCCTCCCACGCTAACTCATCCAATCAAAAATATCGGTCAAATGATAAAATAACTTGAGTTAAAATGATTAGGTTGTTTATTCCAAGGTTATATTGTATCCAATTACGATTTTTTCGGTTATTTCATCACTAAATCTTAGATTATAATTTTAATAAAAAAATCGTGATTGCTAATTATAGTCTACTAATTTTAATAAATCAATAAAAAATTAATAAAAAATGAGTCTAGTTGACTAAGTACATTCTACATATATACATAGATATGTTTTTTTTTTTCTTTACTTGGGTCTTATATTTTAGATTATAATTTTAATAAGAAAATCGTAATTGTTAATTATAGTCTACTAATTTTAATAAATCAATGAAAAATTAATAAAAAAAATGAGTCTAGTTGACTAAGTACATTCTACGTATATACATAGATATGTTTTTTTTCTTTACTTGGGTCTTACATAAGGGTTGAAACAATTCATTTCTTGCTCCGCCCCACCGACAAAGTACAAAAGCTTCACGCTTAAACCATTAATCTTCCCTAATGTACCAAACGAATCGACCATATCACATAGCAAAAGCCTCCTGACTTTTCCTTCCAGGCAAACTCTCTGCCACACACTGAGAGAAAGAGAGAAAAAGTTCAAGAAAATTCCCTCGGAGAATGAAACTTCAAGATTCTTTCCCCCCAATTTTTTGTTCCTCGTATTTGCTGGCGAAAAGAGAAAAGCAAAAATCGTTCAACACGACCTTGTCCAAAAGCTTCGTCACTGGCTTAATGATAAATCTATAAAAGCTCTCGTTTCAGTAGGATTTTTTTTTTTTTCTTTTATTTTGTCTTCTGGCGATCTCACTTATCTTTCTTTTCATCGTTTCTTTGTGCAATTTTCTTGCCTCATTCCCGACGTCGCCACCCTTTGAGTTTTTCGTAGCAATCCTTTCTTTCCACCTCAACATTTAATATTTTTTATCGAACATAGAACGATGTCAAAAATGAGGCGAGTTAATACAACAAATTTAAAAATAAATCTGAATATAAATTAATTTTTTGGGCTTTTTTGGCCCATGGAATTTACAATTTGGTTATCCGAACTTTTCATTATCCAAAGAGTATCCGGTCCCAATTACTTTGGATAATCGATACTGCTCTTTGTCTGCACAAAACACATGATATATAATTTTGAGATATATAGTAAATGTAGAAAGAATGAGATGAGAAAAGAGAAAAGCGAAAAAAAATCCCAAGATAAGATCGTGAAGAATTTTTCGACCTTAGGAAATAAAGCTCTTGTTTCCACTGAGGTTTTCCGACCGTGTTATATAGGTATATATAGCCATGGGGACGAGCTTTCTCCCTCTTTCTCTTTTTCTGTACAAAGAGCCTCTCGCGAGTTTCCCTGTAGCCGGGACATATACCGTAATTCCATTCTGACGTCTCGTTCACCCACCCATTTCACTCTTGCAAGCTTTGGATAACACATATATATATATATATATCCAGTGCTTGCGAGAGTTTATATATATATATTTATAGGGCTAGTATGACCATCCATGGCGTAGATCGTTCTTCTCCTTTTGTACAAACTCAAATCGTTTGTCTTCAGAATTACACAAAAGTTTCTATCGCCTTCGTTTCGTTCATTTAAAAAAAAAAAATCTTGCTTTTTTTTTCCTCTCAAAGCCTCATTCTTCCTTACTTTTTTTCAGTTTTCCAAGAAGATTGAGATCTACAACGAAATTGGTCCGGAAGGAGAAACCATTACTCATGGATGAATGGCGAGAGTTGAAAGTGAGGTCAGATTGGAGAAAATATTACGAGTTATCGTATTATCTAAATTCTTCTATATGTATGGGGCATTCTCAGCAAAATCGGCTGAGTCATGATTTTGACTGTTATTAATTTTTTTAGTTTCTTTTAGGGCGATAGAAAAAGGACCCAGTGACAATTTTTAGATTTTTTACAAATTATACCAAAAGGAAAATGTAATAAATAATTATGATAATTATTCAAAGAGTCAAGAATAATAAAATTGAAATTATTCCAATTTTTTTAATAAAAAGTTTGATTCAAGTTGACATAACTAAAATAGAAATAGTGTATAAATTTAAAAAATATATTATAGATAATTTTTTTTTATCGTATCTTATGAGCAAATCATCATTATATTAATCTATTGATATTTTAATATTAATTATAATGGAGTACAAATATTGAGAGTACGAAATATTCACTCAGGTTGGGCTGATGGTGGCTTTTCGCGACCATTTTATTACCATATAATGTCTCTATCTCGCGATTATGATTACAGGCTGAAAAGGGGGCAAGTTATACACGATCTGCCGCTTGCGCGCTGCTTGTGATCGTCTACAGCCCCGGGGAGCTTATCTCAAAACCGCAAAGACTTATCCACAGGCTCGCGAGTCTTCCTCTCCCGTGGAGAGAACATCGAGAAAAAGAGAAAACGATGCATTCTATATCTCGTTTTATCTTCTTATGAATAACAGTTCTCGAAATTGTCTTTACGAGCTTCACTATATATATATATATATATATATATATGTATATAGAGTGTGTATAAAACAAATTTACGATTTTACTCTAAAATAATTTTTAATGCACACTGACACATTGAAACCCAAAATTTACTTCATTCAATCTCCTCGTTCAATTATTATTTAAAACAAATTTTAAACAAAGAAATAAATGTACCAGTACCAGAAATGTACCAGTAGATAAAAAGAGAAAAAAAAAATTTTGCATTAATAGGAAAAAGGCAACTGGAATTTTTTTAATTTCCGGAATAATCTGGATGATAAAGATTTACACACGTATGTATGTCCCGATTTCATGTAACATCAACAAAGGCTCGCACACAAACACAGACATGCAGGCAGTCACATGAAAACACAAATCCTCACATACATATTGACACATGAACTCATAAGGTCATAAGGTCATTTACAGGCGCTCGCACGTGACTCGCACACACTCAAATACATCTCCGAACACAAGGTGACCCTTTGTGAGGACGCGGAGGACTCCAAATCAATGCAAGCGAAATGTACACATTTATATTGTAAGAAAAATACAAATAAAAATTGTACATAATTATGATTTCATCGTAGCTCGAGTTATAATGCAAGAGGAGAGCTTATTCAATGTTTTTATTGCTCAGCAAGTATACATCTATACATATGATAATGATAAAATTGTCAAAGGTTGTAAAACTGTGTCACACACATATCGAACTATTTCAAAGACGTGTTTGAAAACCAGCCAGGGCTAGGCCGAGTTTTATACCAATAACTTCCACTGCAAGTACGTAGCTAGTGCACATATATATATATATATATATATATATATATATTTATTTATTTATTTATATATATATATATATATATATAAGTATATAAGTAATGCTGTAGTAAATGTAGTGCACTGGTTTACACATTGAGGGATCTTTTGCCCCTATAAAAGCACCAGCACGTGCTTGCAAGCTCGCGCGTGCCTGAGTTTTTTGATATTTGATAAAAATGTGTATCTGTGTGAGTAGCAGCAGCAGCAGCAGCAGCAAAAACGTCATATAGTACAAGTAGATACTGCAGGGTTGCTTGCAGTTTGATCAGACCGGGATATATTCGAGCATGTAAAAGTGTCTATATCTCATTTTTATACATGTATACATACATATACACACATATGTATACATATATGTTCGCAACATATATATGTAGCGAAAACGTGCTGAAGGTTTGCCATGGGAAAAAGTCACACAGACTGCAGTAAAAAAAAAGGGGAGCTTGTATGTAAAAGTACCATGTGCTTTATATCTATATGTATGTACCAGTAGATTTTTTTTTTTTATAATGGAGATAGCGATCGGAAGGCAGCGAGAAAAGACGAAGAAGAGGAGGAAGAAGAAAATTTGATTCTTTATTCCGGACATGGAGCATGGAGTCCGGGGGCTCACGGATGGGCTCGAGATCCGGGGCACATAGAGAGAAGAGGAGATCAGTGAGAGGAAGAGAGAGAGAGAGAGAGAGAGAGAGAGAGAGACGACGGGCCACTGGTAGCCAAGAAGAAACAGCTGCCTTGGAATTTCAAGTCCTCACGGTGGATACTACTCTGGACCTTTTAGTATACGCACACACACACACATATATATATATATATATATATATTTATATATATTTATATATATTTATATATATTTATATATATTTATATATATTTATATATATTTATATATATTTATATATATATATATATATATATATATATATATATATTTAATTGGCCGTCGTTTAATTTGTTCATGAAGAGAAAAGGTAATAAATTGCTTAATTGCCTGATGAATTATTTTCTTCGTTTATTAAATAAAATAAAAATAAAATAAAGTAGGAGATAAGGTAGGAGTAAACCCTGACCTTAAAATAATGGAGCACTCGTGGAAACGAGATTTACGTCCATCTATCCGAAAAAAAATTCCACCACCCACTGACAACTGTGAAACGATATAAAATTGCTGGATTTACATTATACATGTATATAATGCAATCCAGTCCAGCACATAACATGAACGCTTTTGTGGTAATGACGTAGTGATTCGTGGCGTAATTACTTTACCGCAAAACGACCCAGCAAATCCAAAACTCTCCCAGTACGTTAATTCGTCCTTCACTCTAAACGGGAGAAATTGTGCAAGAAGAATTCACGAGGGACGAATAAGAGAGAGAAAGAGAGAAAAATAATGTAATGTGGGAAAAAAATTGTCAGTTTTGTGGAAAAAATTTGAGACAAAAATAAAATACTCATGGGACACCCTAACTCGACCAAATTCCGCTCTTTAAACTTTTGGATTAGATCCATTATTTTTTATATCGTTCACCCTAGTGAGAAGAATGTACTGATTTTTTTAGAGATTTTTCATACTTTGCGTTCCAGAGTTACAATTTTTTTGGAATCTCGTCTGCCATTAAATTTGTCCAATTAATATATCCCATAAATATATAAACCGTATTGAAATTTTTTTTTGACAATATTAAAGTTTCACAAATGGATAAATTTTTTATATTTACCAACGAAAATCCATAAATTCCAGAAGAAAAAGCACAAAAAAGCACATAGAGACCATTATCCATGCCCCAAAATATTTTCCTTGTAACAAAAAAAAAAAAAAAAAAATAATCATGGGACAATCAACCCTAACTCGACCAAATTCCGCTCTTCAAACTTTTGGATTAGATCCATTATTTTTTATATCGTTCACCCTAGTGAGAAGAATGTACTGATTTTTTTAGAGATTTTTCATACTTTGCGTTCCAGAGTTACAATTTTTTTCGGAATCTCGACTGCCATTAAATTTGTCCAATTAATATATCCCATAAATATATAAACCGTATTGAAATATTTTTTTGACAATATTAAAGTTTCACAAATGGATAAATTTTTTATATTTACCAACGAAAATCCATAAATTCCAGAAGAAAAAGCACAAAAAAGCACATAGAGACCATTATCCATGCCCCAAAATATTTTCCTTGTAACAAAAAAAAAAAAAAAAATACTCATGGGACAATCTACCCTAACTCGACCAAATTCCGCTCTTCAAACTTTTGGATTAGATCCATTATTTTTTATATCGTTCACCCTAGTGAGAAGAATGTACTGATTTTTTTAGAGATTTTTCATACTTTGCGTTCCAGAGTTACAATTTTTTTGGAATCTCGTCTGCCATTAAATTTGTCCAATTAATATATCCCATAAATATATAAACCGTATTGAAATTTTTTCTTGACAATATTAAAGTTTCACAAATGGATAAATTTTTTATATTTACCAACGAAAATCCATAAATTCCAGAAGAAAAAGCACAAAAAAGCACATAGAGACCATTATCCATGCCCCAAAATATTTTCCTTGTAACAAAAAAAAAAAAAAAATACTCATGGGACAATCAACCCTAACTCGACCAAATTCCGCTCTTCAAACTTTTGGATTAGATCCATTATTTTTTATATCGTTCACCCTAGTGAGAAGAATGTACTGATTTTTTTAGAGATTTTTCATACTTTGCGTTCCAGAGTTACAATTTTTTTGGAATCTCGACTGCCATTAAATTTGTCCAATTAATATATCCCATAAATATATAAACTGTATTGAAATATTTTTTTGACAATATTAAAGTTTCACAAATGGATAAATTCTTTATATTTACCAACGAAAATCCATAAATTAAATATTTTCCTTGTAACAAAAAAAAAATAATAAAATAAAAAAAGCCATTGAATTATTTCAAGTCAAGTATAAAAATGAGACACCGTTAAACGTTAGAGAATAAAGCTTTGAGAAATAAGAGAATGAGAAAAAGGGAAGCACCAGAGAGGTAAAACAATTGCCTTACCTTCTCGCACATTTTTACCCCTCGGAACGTGGCAAGGTTAAAAAATTCCGTCCCTTCGAGACCCTTTGAGGTATATATATATATATATATATATATATGTACTGAGGAATGGAAGAAAAAGCCCCCCACGATGTCGAGACTCGCTCGCATTACGTACACGCACGTATAAATATGTGAGTACTTTTAGCGAATACATGAAAAAAAAAAAGGACCAAGTGCATGCAAGTTTGCATTTACATTTTATGCGAGAATGGCATGTGAGCATTTTATATATACGTAGACAACTCGAGAAAACGAACGGACAGTTGAAATGGCACAGCAATAAACGTGAATATGTATCTCTTGGGAAAAGTGCAGCGTGCATTTAAAGGGTCAACTCGACTTCTTTTTACACATGTAGGCATCCCCCTTTTTTTCGTGCTCAAAATAATAAGGGCGTGTATACTGTACCAACAGATAGTCACATGCGCCTTTATAGATTTCCATACGCCGTGTATATAAAAATTTCACATATACGTCCATTAAATAGGTATGTACTTATATATGTATTGTGTGGGCCATTCCCCACCAAATTGCCCAAGTCGTGAAACGATTTATTCTTTTCTCTTTATTTTTAAGTATTCTGTACGGACGAAACAAAATAACCCATCATACAAATTTCCATATTTTTCTTGGAAAAAGTGCATCGTGCATTGACACTGGCAACTCTTTTATATGCTTTTATCCTCATGGATAATCATATTTATGTATGGTTAAAAATTTAGGTACATGAGACATTTGACAGGCCTAATTGACAGGGAAAACTTAACCTTGTATTTTTTTTGATTATTAATTTTCTTGGAAATGTCCTGTATATATAACAATTTAATACTAATATTTCTGCATAATATTTTATGCAGAGAAAATATTAAACAGAATTGTAATAACTCTGACTATATATTTTCCATTTTACCATATGTCTCGCTTCGTGGCAAAACAGCGGGGAAACAAAAAGCTGAGCTTTCGAGAGAATCGATACGTTCGTGACGCGAAGTGAGTATAAATTCCACAGGAAAAAAAAAAAAAAAAATGCATATATGCAGTTTAATGTACAAACACGAGAAGAAAAAAAAAATGGCTTATTTAGTCGCTTCTTTAGTTTATAAAGCTTTTGCCATATTTTGCAAATCATCGTTAATTCTTTTTATTTTATTGCAAAAAAAAACTTCAATAACAATTTGTATTTTTTAAATCTATTTTTATAGATTATAATTATATATTTATGAATTCGTTTATTCATTCGTCGTGCATATTTATTTTTTTTTCTCTCCATTAATATCTTATCAGGTTAATTTTTTTTTTAATTTTCTAAAGGTGACAAATAAAAAATTCATCCACCGCACATATTTTAGTGAAGGAATGGCGATGCAAGGGGAAGGGGAAGATTGAGGATTCAAGGTACAGGAAGAGGCGAAATGAAGAGGAAGACGACGATGGCGAAAAAGATACACCGATAGCAGGTGAAGCGTGCACGAAGGTTCGCTCTCTCTCTCTCTCTCTCTCTCTCTCTCTCTCTCTCACTCTCTCTCTCTCTATCTCTCTCTTAACAGTTTCATAAATTGAAATATACGTTCTGGTTCACCGCACGTTGGTATTGACCACCATATACTTATATACATATATAGGGCTGCCTTATATAGGCAGGGTCTAGGGAAGTGCATATATGTATATATATATATATATTCCTTTCTGGCCCTCGATCTCCTCGCCATATATATATATATATATATATAATCTAAAGAGACCCTGGCCCTTTTCCTGGCACGACATTCGTCAGGTCGCATGAATTATTCAATTCTATAAGTTTTACCTCTCGAACCCTCGTACCCTTGCACGTTTTTCTCAAGACCCTTTTCTCCCTCTTGCCTCGTGCCCTTTTTTTTTTTCGTATTTCTATTATATTTTTTTTTTATTTTTTCTGCCCCTTCTGTGAAAAAATAAATTAAAGTCTCGTTGACATTCTAATCGCACTCTTCCACACTCCATTATATAGCCGATTCGTATTACCTCGTTTTTTTTTTTTGTTCTCCCAGTTTCTCATTTATTCGTCCATTAATATATCTTTTGTATTTGACGAGAATGACGAAAAGTCGAGGAGATACATTTTTTTTCAACAAAAGATCGGAAATGGAATAATGAAATTTTCACAAGATTCAATTAATTAACGATTCATCGATTCATTCCAATATCGATTATTTTCCTCTCGTTGCAGAAAAAAAATTGTCTCGTAAAAGTCCATCCATGATTTTTTTCCAGTAGAAGAATTTTAGTCTAATTTTTTATTCGTTCGGAATTAAATGCTTTCGTTAAAATTTCCGATCGTTGGGTCCCTCGATAATGTATTGAAATATATATATATATATATCATTTTTACAATTCCTTTGTACCTACTCAATTCGTTCCTATCGCATCGAAAGTTTTGTTTTCGATGAGCAAAGAAAGTCGAGATGGCATATATATATATAGATTCGAAGAAATTTACAGTACGAATAAATGCATTTTAAATTCGATTAATTATCGATTTTGCGATTATTACATATTATATTCATTGGAGTATCGATTTTCAAAGTGTTTACTTTTTTTATCGATGGATTGTATATCTATATACATGAATGCAGTTGTTGCAGACGTTATGGCTAAGTCGTAATCGAATGGGTCGAGACTGTAAATATCCATAATGGCTCGTATGTAACGATATATATATATATATATATATATATATATATTTTTTTCAAACGGTTAATTCTACTTACGCATTGCAATCATGAGGTACACTACTGTGTCAGCCTTTCATACACTAACGTGTAAACAGATAGCAGATATTACTTCGTAGTAAGATGCCCTCGCCAACTAAAATCACTCTTAAAGTTCCAGGCATCAAAGTATGAGGCCTCTTTTAAAGTTGAAAATTATTTGAATATTTTTTTTCATGACATAATTGAAGGTTTTTAAATTTTCAATCGAGTCAGTGATAAAAATCCCATGGATGAAATTTTACGAATATATTTAATTATTTTGAATATTGATCGTTATTGAGAATTATCAAAAATATTATAAATTTTATTAGAACTACAGATTTTTTTTTTTCAACAACAAAGAAATTTAAAAATATCAGGTCAGTAAAATTACTCAATGATTGAAGATTTTTGTAAAATCGATAAAATTTATTTTTTCAATATTACGAATGAGTGAAATTTTTTTAATTCATTTACATTAAAAATTACGAGGATAATATATCTATCGGTGTTAAAGTGCAGTTAAAATTTGCAAATGTAAAATTGGATCCAATATTTGATGGTATCAAAAAGTAATCAACATTTCCATGACACGCATGTGTGATTGGGAAAAAAAAAGATTTTTTGTTCAACATCGAACATCCATGAAATTATTCTCAATTTCGTTTCATCACATTTTCGACTCATACGTGCTTCCATTTTATTCGAATTGAGATATGGCTTTGACACTCGTGCATTTATCGTCTATAGATATAATTTAAATCTGGAGTGTAATACAGCTCGTTGAACGAGCACGAGATTGATCGAAAATCTCGTTGAATTCGTCAAAGCTATTTATATGTTAACGCTTTTCCGATTAATTAACACCAACAGCTCACCAATAATATATAAAACATTTATATATGTATGGGAGAAGCACTCATGAGTGAAAATAAAAACGTGAGCTAAAATTGGTGAAAAAAATCCAGTGCATACGTAAAATATAAACCCCCAAATATTCATCCCCATATACGATTTTTCAACCCACTCCATAATTTTTAATCTTCCCCTTACTAAGTGTCAAAAACCCCTAAAAGAAAATTCAACAATTTCTTCGCCAGTTACAAGCAAAAAAAAAAATGAAATTAACGATTTTAGCCAAGCTTCATTTTTCTCAAATTTATTTGCACTGAATGTTTTCTGAAGAAAATATTTTGATGGTTTTTCGTTTGAATGTTAAAAATAAAATTAAAATAATTTCGACTAGAAACGCCCCATATATTATGTTTATATGAGAATGAGAATTTGCCTGAAATTTATATGGACGAGTTTTCGTGAAGCATACATACCCACATATATATATATATATATACATACATATATATATATATATACATACATATATATATATACATATATATATATATATATATATGGTATATGGTTCTGTACGAGTTGGACCGCTGACGCTTGTACGGGGTGTAAATATATTCCGTGGACGTGTCAGTGACACGTGACACCTCATCCCTGTCAGGGACCGCATTGGCCAGGCAAAGGAGAGAGAGAGACCAGACGGTCTGTGTAATACACGTCAATGTGGTGTTCCGCCTGTCGGAAAATCCCTCATCAATACACCATTTCGACTCTCACTCTCTTCCCCTTCTTTTTCCACCTCTTGTCAATTTACGAAAAAGGTTCCAAATTAATTAAATTCCCCCATTCGCGATTTATACTTGTTATAGAATCACGTGGTTAATTCGTAAAAGGATGAATCGGATGCATACCAATTTCATCGAGCCATTTCGATTTTTCTTCACGTAAAAAAATTTCACTGATTAATCAAAAAATTTGGAATTTCAATAAAAACTTTCCACGTTAAATTACTAATTTTGCAATTAATAATACACATTTCGTTTTATATATTGATGAATAAATTGTATTAATATTCTCGAGTCCCTGTAGCTTCTCAAATTTTGTACCAAGTTTCAGCCTGCCGGCTCAAATCGTTCTTGAATTATGAC
Organism: Dyspetes luteomarginatus; assembly: GCA_963669185.1. NCBI lineage: Eukaryota > Metazoa > Arthropoda > Insecta > Hymenoptera > Ichneumonidae > Dyspetes > Dyspetes luteomarginatus. Next base: position 970,464 of record OY769912.1, read on the forward strand.
GGATTCATTTTTTATGCACTGACATGGCCACTAACTCATACACACCTTCATACGTACCTTAAAAACATACCATAACGCTCACACACATTTTTCAATCGTCTATACCATTTGAAACACTTTGGTCGAAAATATCGAAATAAAAATAAGTTTCTGTATTTCATTAGAAAGCTGAAGATATCTCGTGGTGAGTATACACGCAACGTTATCTCACGAACAACACGGTGAGAGACCACCGTCACTGGGTGTTTAGATGTCGGAACATTTAAAGAATGTTTACGTTTTGTGCCCAAGTGACCAATACATATATATATATATATATATATATATATATATATATATATATATATATATATATATATATGTGCCTGGGTGTTTGTATGTTCGTATATGGCATTGCAGCTAAGCGGGCCTAGAGCACATCCTCATTTAAATGAAATAAATCTTGTTACGAGTAATTTTCGTCCGTTGACGGCGGCGCACGGTTCAAAATGGTAAAAAAGAGATCTCACGTGTGCGTGTGTATGTGTTTGTGTGTGTGTGTGTTATATGACTTGAATGAGAGTACCAAGGTCCACAAAACATTGTGGGGAATAGAAGAGTAAGAGAAAAAGATTGGAGGCATCCTTCGTTGAGTACTAAATATAAAAAGTCTGATATATATATATATATATATAGATAGATAGAAAGAGATGACTGTGTATGCGCGACGAATGGATTTTGTTCCATTATACGAGACTCGTGCGCTATGAACCTTTTCGAAATGTTCTTCTCACACTATTTAATGTATATATATGTATATATATATATATATATATCTCACTGCGCTGGGAGGTAATCGCTGATTTTCGATTTTGACGTACGTGAAATAATTCTTCTGTATGTGTCACGACCTCGTCTTCCATCACGACTCGAAACTTTTGCAGTTAATATACATAGTATAATTTAGGCGCCAAGAAAAATGGCCCTGCAAGTATAATATATGTATGTACATGGATAAATCGTTTCACAAGTAATTTCTCGAGGCGTATAATGATAATCGCTCTGCACAACCCTCGTGCAAGGCTTTACCGAGACTAAATCGAAGAATTTTCGAAAACTATACTAATTACTCATGAGAGGACAGTTAATAAGATTTTCTCAGAAGTCATTAAGAAACATACAATTTTCCCAGTAATTAATTATTCTTGTCCTAAATATATTTCGAGTTTTTTAATAAGAAATTTAATAAAAAATATTATTTGACGGAGATTTGTTTTTTTTTCAAATAATTTTACATACGAATACTTTTAAGTAGATTCAGATTTTCTCAGACCTATAAAAAAAATTGAAAAGCAGAAATGAAAAATTGAAAAATAAAGAAATATCAATTAGGAAAAAATATCGACTAAAAAAAAAAAAATATCAGCTCGTATGGTACAAATGAGATACATTTACGTATTTGTCGACGTATTTATGTTTTTTTTATGTTTATGTTGGACACAATATTTCGAGACAGGGATCCTCCCTCTAAAATAATAACTGTAACCCCGAAGCCCCGCTTTTTCGTATCGGAAAATCTCGGTTCTCGAATATCTACCGTCTACGATCTAAAAACGTTTATAATTCATAGTCAATGACGGATGAGGGAGAACCGTCTGGCGCCGACAGTGAAACGCAAAGAGATCTGGTCAGGACTAGCCGTGCGCGATAAAACGCACAGGTTGTCCAACAACGTGCATATATATTTATACACACACACACGCGTGTATATATATATATATATATCTTATATATAGATACATAATGTAATATAGTGTAATATAATATATAATTCGAAACTGGGCGTCATTCCTGCCCCCGAAAGATCGCCCGCTGATGTGAATCGGAATATATAAAGTAGGGGCGGTCAGACTGTTCAAAATATTTAAACGTCAGCGCCATGGCGTGTACACCGTGAGCCGTGCCGTTCGCTCGTCCATTGTGTTTCTCGATATGCTTGCAGTCTCTGCTCGGCTCTCGACAATCTCTCGACTGCTCTCAACTCATTTTTTTTTTTTTCGTCCTTATTTCTCCAACCATTTGAAGCTTTTTGTCGAACTCGTTTTACCGATGTATTAAAATGAATTCGCGTTTATGACAGTGGGAATTGACACCTGTCATTATAAATCGGGTTATTTTTTAGTTCAATTTTAGCTTTAGTAATTATTTTTAATAATTCTTGTGCATGGTCTTAAAAGTCTTCAAAGTTCGGATTAGGCGGAATATTCTTCAACGTCTATTCTGTCAATGCTCATTCTGTCAATGTAAAATGTGCCAATAACTATTCCTGTCAAAATCGATTATATCCATCTAGCCGTTGTCAATTGATTTATGCTTCGGTCAGTTTTCACAATTCTGTCAACCTCAAGCTGTCAATTATGTCAACTGTTCGTTACGTCGACTGTCAACGGTAAAATCATGTCAATTATCATGACTATCAAGCCTCCGTCCTTGTTAAATTTCCCTCACCGAATCTCAATTCCATCAACTTTTTTCCCCCAACATTACAGCATAAAAATTTATCGAACTGTTGACAGGATCAAGTTTACGCCTATAAAATAACGTTTTTAAAAAGTTCTGACTCAAACGACCTGTACTTCAACGCATTACATTATAACGAAGCAAGGTTAATATTCGACGGGGATACAAACGCTCGCCTCTTATTTTTACGCTCGTGCGAGCGCGCTCTCATTCACCGAGGAGTTTGTTGTGTCGTGGTCGTACGTGCCCCGAAGAATCTGCCAAGCTTGGCGGCAGATCGTTCGCGATGCCGTCGCAACGTATGCGAGAGAAAACGCGCAGAATGAGCCAGCCAGAGCAAAAACCGAGCGAGATATAACCTGCGAAGCGACGACCGAACGGACTTGCGGAAGATAAAGAGAGGAAAAGAGGAAGAGAAAGAAAGAAAAGACGAAAGAAAGGGATGGAAAGAACCTCAGCAGGTTCCACGACGAACGAACCAATAGAGAGGCTCCTTCGCCTCCTTTTAGCGGTCGATTATTTTGTTTTGCCTTTGGTTCATTTTGCCGGTATGTCCTGTCGGACCGAACCCTTCCAACGGCAAAGAAACGGACGATTGCGAACTCGCGAGTTCGTTGAACGCTCGTCCGCCAACTTGCCTCTTCCGAGATAACTTTTGCACTATTTTTTAGCCTCGGAAGCATCTCGAATTGTCAGAAGAACGTATTCAAACAAAAATTCCGGGTGCGTGCGAGAGCGCACGCGCCATAGATCATTTTTTCTCGTAATTTTCAAATGTCTATAAATCCGGAACGAATTGAGATATCGAGTTGAAATTTTCCACAAGCATCAAGCATCGATGCTCGGTAATTGAGTATGATTTTCATTGTAATCGACAAAGTTTTTCTATTTTATTCTCCGGGAGAAGTACTTGATGGAAATTCGAAATGTTTCAAAAATTTATTTTGGTGATCCAGCTCGTATAATTTAAAGTTATCGGCCAAATTTTTGAGCCCGAGTTGAGCTTCGAGCAATGCTAATTGATATCAAATTCATTGTTAGTCGGAATCAACAAAGCCATTCGAATTTTCATCTGTTTAATAAAAAAACGACTCAATTCTTTGACTCAATGTTGCCCCGCCTTCAAAAAAACGTTGGAAGACAGACTCAACTCATTTTTAAACGTTATTGAATCGTTTCCTTTGTAACGAACGAAAATTCAGTTTTATCCCGTACGGATTCATTTAAATCAAATTTAGTTTGGAGAAGTTCGCGATTGCTGGGCTTGATTAATTTTCACTGCAGAGAATTGAATTTCAATTTGTCGAACGCTTCGAGGATATTCCGCGATGAAAATTTACGAGAACCTCTCGTTGTTTTTGCTACATTTTTTTTTTACAAACACACTCGCATCGTGAGCTGCAAGTGACAATTTTAATTAAATTCGATTCGATTATTCACAGTTAAAATTGTAGTTTGAAAAATAAATTGCCCAAAAAGTAAGTTTGAGGTTATAAAATTGGCAAATTTACGCTCAGGAATTAATTTATTCAATTATGTATCTATTAATTCGTATACATTATAAATTGGAGGTTGACCCTTTTCTAAGACTAATGACTTTGAGGTTACGAGAATCGTCATCGATTTCTCACGGCAATTAGCGATTATTTTTTAATTTTTCCGCACAAAATACGTCAGAGTCGAGAATGAAGTAAAACCGTTAAAACGCTCATTTCTCCATTAAAAGTAACTTTATTTCATTCAACTAAATCTGCAAGGCAACCATATCAAGCTCACTAATGACTCGTTTGCCCAACTCTCGGGCAAGGTGAGCCAACAAAATAAAAAATAACTCAACTCACCAAAAGTTTCGCCAAATATAAGATCTCGATCGTCTAATGGAGGAATGTACTCAACTCCTGGACACCAGGGACGATAAAAAAAAATCCAATTTCCTGTTTCATCGAACGAACACACGCGCACTGATGTATGAAAAAAACCAAACAAAAGAAAAAACTGTTCGACGGTTTGGGTCGACACTGGTTTTAAAAAAAGCACAGAGATTTGTTATTTCTATTGTTACGAATATTAAATGTTTCGATAGGATAAAAAAGATGAAAATTCACGTTGTCGCACAGAAATAAAATAATAGTTTTCAAGTTAAAACAGCTAGAACTGTTTTTTTTTTATTTCATTCGCGTACACTCGATGCATTCGCGTTGGATCTCACGCGCAGATCCGGAGTACCGTGCGGTTCGAGGACTCGCGCTCAACTGGTTTCCCCCACGGCTTTGCCGCGCGCCGCTTCTCATGTTGGCCTATCGTCAACGAGACTGCGCGGCGCGCACGGCGCGTCGTAGTACTTCGTGTGTACGCATTTGATGCTTTTTCTCTTTCTCTCGTATAGTAAGGCAGGTAAGAAAAGGGCTCGACGTAACCCTTGCAAATTCAGTTCGCGATACTACGAATATTATCCATCAGAATAATCATTAACGGGATTTTTTTTTTTGATTATTTATACTTTTGAAATAATCATTACCCTTATTACCCCTTGACCCCCATTCCCCTCTCATTACTTTACCCTTAAATGCTCGCTGTATTAGCATGCCATCTTGCCTGACTCCCTCCCTTATCTCAACAAACTTTTCCCTCGTCATCTTTTCACCGTTCACATTTCTTTATCATGGAAATATTTCTTTAGGGTCGTCGTTGAAACGCGTCCTCGTATCAGCATCGTGCTGCTACATAACGATTTGTAGATGTACGTATGAAGTACACAAACGCGAAATGTAAACACAACGACTAACGAGACTCACAACTTAATCTTTCCTTTCGAGATTTTTTTTTTCTTTTTTTTTTTATCACGATGGGATGACCGTTGTCGTCGTTACCAACCGTGACGTTTGGGCTGTTCCGGCTTCCGGCCTTTTACCTCAATGGCAAGACTTCCGGCGAGACTGACAGTTTATGATTCTTCGTGAATGATGAACGTGCGTCTGAGCCAGAATGTTGGGTCAATTGCCAGTGAAAAGCTGTTGGCAATATTTTAATACCAATGCGATAAAAAGTTAATTGTAAAATTGGAAAATCTTGTGTTAAAAATTGTCTGTAAATAATAATATAATGGGCTTAGATGGATAATCATTGAACAGAGAAAAAAAAATTAATCCTACAACTTTACGCTATTTTTTATTTTTATTTTTTTAATTTTTCCTTCGCCGATAGTGGAGCTCAGCTTAGAAATTTCTGTCCTACTCAGTGAATAATTAATATTTTTGGGCTTGTAAGTAGTGAAATCGAAATGGTAGACATGGACAAAGATGACCAAAGAAACAAAAAGCCAATTAGATAATTATTTCAAAAGTTGTGGCACGTATAAAAAAAAATTAACAATGAATACGACGTGAAAAAAGTTGACGAGAGTTGACAGATTGATGGGTAAAAAAAATCCACTTCTACGTCGAAAAGAGAAATTCAGAAAATTAATTTGACGATCGACATCAATGAATATCGATCTCGCTTGTATAATGCAGGGAGAAAAATTGGACGAAAATGAATATCGGTTCTGATTGTCTTTCATTTTCGAAGATTGAACAGGGAGAAAAATTCTATTTGTCTTTCATTTTCGAAGATTGAACGAATCATTATTTGGTAATCACTCATTCACTGATTAACTCATCCCATATTTTCGTACGAAATCCGAGCACGTTTAACGTCGACGAGCAGCATACGCAAGTGACCTCTGACGTTGAAATTTTTCGATTCTTTACCATAAACTGGACTGGTCGCAGAATTTGTTTTCGATTCAATTTAGGAATTACATTTTTTAATCAAAATCACTGGGGCTGGAAGAGGTTCTAGAAAAATTATCCTGTCACATTCAATGTACTAATTTCAGAAATTTTATCGTTTTCTTTCGGGATGATTTGGATCTTCAGGGAAAAATTTATCATTAAAAGTGAATTGTTGATTAAAAAAAAAATAGTTATCGACGAGTAAATTAGACTTTGCTGAACTGTGAACTGGATATATGATTCAACGATTTTTTTTCAAATCACCAATTTCTAAAAATAATTTCCATTCTGGATGTATAAAAATAAATCATGAATTGCAGAGTTTTATTTTAATTTTTTCATCGAACCAAATGCTATTATTGTCCACGAATATTAATGCTCTAAATTGATTGGAATGAATTCGAGTACACCGAATGCAATAATATATTCATATTAGGCAGAGAAAGGGGTTAGCATTCTCGCTTGGTACTAGGGAAGGTACGACATTCGATGACACAAGGGGCGAGAATTCTCGGCATCCTCGTCACCCTTAGGTGTCACACGCCGTCACGCTGAATAAAAGGGATTGACAGACAGCAGACAGGCGGGTCTCGCCAGTCCTGTATTTGTATAACAATCCCATACTATATACCAAATCCTCCCTTTTTTTTCGCAGACTTGTTACATTACCCTGGATAGTCGACTATCTATAGCCTAGTCTAGTTTATGAACTTTTAATATCGTCAACGCCACTTATGTCAATATGTCAACTGTAATTTCAACTCCATTTTTGGTACCGAGATAATTCTGTCAACTGTAATTTTTTTTAAGCTCATTGGTAAGGTCGATTTTGTCAAATTTATTGTTGCCAAAATTTATATGTTTCTTCTTAATGTTGTTTATATTAAAAATGAGGCTGTCATATTACTGGCTGGCAATCGCAATTCTGTCAATTTCCAAATCGCAATAACGAGCCTGATTTTCTGAGCAATTTTCTTCCTGTCATAATGAATACTCGCAACATTCTTTCTGTTAAATCTGTCTCTGTCAATTTTATTTATTTTTCCTGCCAAATTCGACCATGTCAACTTTCAACCTGTCAAACTGAATTCTTCCAGTTGTATCTTTTCCATCGATCTTCTCGTTAATCTTCGTAACACCCTCAACTTCAAATCCGTAAATCATGATTCTGTCAATTGCGTTTCTGTAAAATTTGATTCTGTCAATTTACTGTCTCACTGTCTCTTCATCTGTCAACATCCCCTCTTGCAAACTTTTCGATAGATCCACAGAATTATACGAGTATCTTCATACAAATTGTTAAAAAAAAAATGCATATCAATCCCATGCAATTGACAGGACAGGGCTGTCATATCACTCTTTCTCTTTATCCCACCCACAAATTGATATAAATGAAAAAAATAATAAAATCGAGAACGGTGACAATTCTTGACAATAAAGGACAATAATAAATGGCATGCTCGTCCCTTTTGATATTCGAATGTCACTGTCAACAGTCGTTTTGCCAAATTACGCACATATGGTATGTGACAGACCGAGAGATTTCACTCACGCTTCACTTAACGTAGAATCTCTCTCCTCTCTCTTTCTCTCTCTCTCGTTAATATATCAGATCAGACGAGAATTAAATTTTAGATCAGATTCGAGCTGGGCACGACCACTGCGCGAATATAGGGGGCAGCACTCTCGGACGAGCGAAGAGAAAAAGTGAGATAAAAATATATATAGAGAGAAAATGGGAACGAGAAAGAAAGAGAATGAGAGAGAGAGAGAGAGAGAGAGAGAGAGAGAGAGAGAGAGAGAGAGAGAGAGAGAGAGAGAGACAGAGAGAGAGAGAGAGAGAGAGAGAGAGAGAGAGAGAGAGAGAGAGAGAGGGAGGAGAGAGAGAGAGAGAGAGAGAGAGAGAGAGAGAGAGAGAGAGAGAGAGTACAAACCCATCTCTCCGCAGACTTCGCGTAAGGAGAGAGTTCTTAATGCATTTGGCGTTAAGAACTCGGTTTAAACTCCCTAAACGAGTTACCGGAAGTTGCTGCTGGTACAGCCCATCCTGGCTGGCCGTGTGAGAGGCTTCACAGGCGCCTATATTCGACGCAAAAGAGACCTCAACTCTCGCTCTCTTTATCGGTTAATCTCACTTCCTGTTACTGCAGAGTGAAGTGTTCCTATCATAATTCGTCGAGAAAAATGGCTTCTTCCTCTGTCTCTCCCGTTCCTTCTCTCTTTGCTGCATAAAAAGAGCGGAAGTTATTTTTTTTCCAATAGCCATTCAAGAGTCTTGAGAGCAAAAAATTATAAATATACTTTTCGTTCAATTTCCATATTGAAATATTTATTTTTTTTCATCCAGCAAATCAAAAAATTATTCTCGAAGATATTCACAATTATTGCAAAATAAAAAAAAATCCGATAATCCACAGAAGAATTATTTTGAAAGGATTAAAAATTAACCGATTGAACGAACGACCCAATCTGACCCATTCCAATTATATGAAAGGGTCTCGTACAAAAAAAAAAAAAAAAAAAAAATTATTATTTATAATAATAATAATAATAATAATAATAATAATAATAATAATAATAATAATAATAATAGCAACAACAATAATAATCTATCAGTTGTGCACGTCGTTGTCTGGGAATCTATGAATCTTATAACATCGTCGACTATCGACGAAAGCTTATGAATATTTAATTAAAATAGATATCTCTATAATTCTCTCTCAAACCGGGATTTCCATATTATTTTTATTATTCATGCTGTGGCATGCATATATACACATGGACATATACGTGCACATATACACGCAGATGCATTTTTATACGAGTAAACGAAAAAGAAGGAGAGATTCTCGTCATATTTATGAGACACGCGAGAGAGGGACATAAAAGAAATGGAAAAACGCTCTTGAAAACGACAAATTTTATCGCGCGTATAATTCATGTTGAGATTACATCGTGATTGAACTCTGGCGTTGAGCCGCAAATACAATTACGCGTCAGGTGGAAACAAGTGAATTTTCCAAAGCTCTATCGAATGGTCAAAATTGAAAGAAAGTAAGAAAAATTATTTTTTTTAAAGATTTTTATGTAAGGCCCCAAAATTTTATTCGTCCAATAGTATTTTTAATCGAATACGTCGCAGGGGATAGAGAGAAAAATCTCGTGACAAAATACGTGCCCGATCGGTATACTTTATTTGCTTTCATTATTTGGAATTTGGACCCATTTTTTTTTCTACCCTCGTACCAATAATCCATGGATTATTATCCTTGTCCATAAAGCATATAACAATTGATAAGTATACAAATAGCGAGATAAAGAGAAATAAGAGAGAAAGGGTCGATATTGCGTAAATCCGTTTTGTAACAACTTTTTATCCACCCACACACGGTGTCTCCATACAAATATAATCCTCGAGTTTCGCAAAGTTTTGTCCTCATGGCCCATACGAAAAAGAAGGCGCGCTCGTGAACGAGGTACGAGATGGTCCGAAAGCGTTCCAAGCTAAACTCGTCGCATTTATCGCGGTCCTTGAACCTTTTTTCTCATCGTTCGTATGGTTCGATCGTACGTATATTACACACACACATATATATATATATATATATATATATATATATATATATATATATACGTATAGTATATAAATTCTGAATATCACTGGGCATAAATCTCTTCCATTGGATCGTTTCGCACGCACTGATCCGCTCTCAAGCTCGACCATCACGAAGAGTCGAAGCTTCGTCCTCTCTTCATTTTAATTGCTACATAGACACAGTGTACGACTCTCGCTAAGCGTTAGTCATGTAGAATGAAAAGTGTGAATAATAAAAATAGAGAAAAGAAACAGGAAACGTATGGGGGTAGAGAGAGAGAGAGAGAGAGAGAGAGAGAGAGAGATAAACAGAGGGAGGCAGAAAAAAAATAAACTCGGTCGAAGCGAAATCCATTCATGACGAGAACGTGACCGAGGCAAGGTTGACACTATTACTGAGCGAATGGATTTTCGCTGGTGCTCCCTTCGGATGATGGACGGGAAATAGATATTTGGCTTGTCTTTTATATATTAATATTTCACAATTTTTTTTATTCTCGTGTCTTTATACGTATATGAGTGGGAGAAGACTCCACATATTCTGGGATAAAAGTGGATGCTCGTTTTATAATAAATTCCTTTCGATTTTAGGAGGTACGGAATATTTCAATAAATTAAAAAATAATATTAATTACAAAATAGATTTCTCATTTGGTATTAAAATTTTGAGAAAATTCATCACTGCACACGACGATTTTTTGGTGGGAAAAATGAAAGTTGATGTGGAGCCACGTAAATTTTAGTAGAAATTATATCACATCAGGATAATGTTTGTCAGATAGATAAAAGCCCTCCAAGAGGTACACATTGAAAAATTATTATATTGATTTAAAAAATCATCAATGAATTGAAAAATGTTAACATTTCTTCCAGAGATCCAAATGTTTTCATCATTATTGTTAAAATTCGCTGTTACAATTATTTTAATAGGGTTTTTGGTAAAATAGACCCCCTAGCTGTGCTTGTAAAATGTCCAAAAAGTGGAGCATTTTATTTTACGTTTGAGGGCGGGGGTGGTATTTAAAAAATTGTTGCAGAGACATTAAATTTTAATATAAATGAGGATTAGCGATCATCTATAAGATAAATGCGATCCTAAATAGCGTTTATTAAATAGATAGTGAGACTCCATTTGAGGGTTACATATGTGTGCATACCCAATGAGTAGCCATAAGTTGGTGTGTGGAGTGCCAGAAGCTGTGGAGAACAAGCTATATGTAATACAGAGAGAAACGATAAATCGGCATTAAATCAGAATTATGATCGTATTAAACGGTTATATGTACGATTGAACACGGCCAAGGGGGAGCTCGTGAGACACGGCGAACGTGTCTCCGCACCCTGGACAAGGCTTAAAATTGTCTTATCGTTGGTCAGGCCTTCACGCTGCAGAGCCTCTCGGCTGACTGACCCACCGTGGCAAATCAAAGTTACTGGTCTGCGGGAGCCCCGATCGCGAGAGTCACAAAAAAGTCGTTTATGCGTCAGTTGTAGAAAAAAACTGAACAATTAACAGTGTCCACAGGAAATTTAATTTTCAGTATATTTGTGACCTTTCCACTCCCAAGTCTCGTCCATTTGATGAGTAATTTTTTCACAAAATTTTTCATCGTCACATTCTGAGGTTTTTTCGTCGTAAAAATAATAATTTTATCGATTTCGTCTATAAAAATTTCGATTATAAAATTGTCATGTACTCAAAATTCGGAACAATTATCTTTTCATACCTTCCGTCATGAGCACTTAACTTTTATGAACTTCTGACGTCCATCAAAGCCACTGGAATATTTTTGTTAAAAAAAAATTGTCAATTTGACGAAAAAATAGAATTAAAAAAATCGCCCATTGTCCACAAGTCAAGGATTCGAGTAATTATTTGTGCTATGACGCCATGACATTTTTGCTGCCGATAGAAGCCAATATGAACCCCCAAAATTTATATCGTAAAATTTTTAACTCGCATACTTGACGTGAGAAATTAATATTTTTAAGTTACTGGATGTCCAAAAGTCAAGAATTCGAGTTGTGCTTATGTTATTAGTTCGTAATTCTTAATTATTCTACAAATTCATCGTTACTTCGTCATGTTTATTTATACGTATTTTTTTGCATAACATAATCATTTATTACTTAATAATTTTTCAATCCCCATCTCGTCATTATCATCATTATCATCGCCCTTCTTTTTTTCTGTACACCCAAATTTTCTTTACATAAAATTTTTCTCATTACGCTGAAATTTCTATTTATACACTCGGTGTACATTCATGACTTCAAAGTTTTTCGTCCGTTACGTCGCTCCATTATTTCTTCATGCGCCATTCGTAATTCACCGGTGCATTTTTCAACCAGCATCGCAGAATTTTATAGTATCCTTGTAAAACTTGCGGTATGCGCACATGCCCATACGCGTGACCCCGTTTACAGCATATATGCAATGGCGAGGGAGTTAAAATCCCTTATTTCCAGACCATCATTGTCTGGCTTGAATTTGTTTTTTCTTCGCCTCATATTCTCTTTTATCTCTCGCTTAAAAATATAAAACGTGTATATTATTATTATTATTATTATTATTATTATTATTGTTAGTGTTATTGTTATTGTTATTGTTATTGTTATTGTTATTGTTGTTGTTATTATTATTATTATTATTATTATTATTATTATTATTATTATTGTTATTGTTATTGTTATTGTTATTGTTATTGTTATTGTTATTGTTATTGTTATTGTTATTGTTATTGTTATTGTTATTGTTATTGTTATTGTTATTGTTATTGTTATTGTTATTGTTATTGTTATTGTTATTGTTATTGTTATTGTTATTGTTATTGTTATTGTTATTGTTATTGTTATTGTTATTGTTATTGTTATTGTTATTGTTATTGTTATTGTTATTGTTATTGTTATTGTTGTTGTTGTTGTTGTTGTTGTTGTTGTTGTTGTTGTTGTTGTTATTGTTATTGTTATTGTTATTATTGTTATTGTTATTGTTATTGTTATTATTGTTATTATTATTGTTATTGTTATTGTTATTGTTATTGTTATGGTTATTGTTATGGTTATTGTTATTGTTATTGTTATTGTTATTATTATTGTTATTGTTATTATTATTATTATTATTATTATTATTATTATTATTATCGTGAGTATATATGTACACGTAATTCTATAGTGATGCATACAGGATACAATGGAAGAGCGCGTGCCCTTCGTTCTCCGTGTCCAGCGCGTTTGCATTCTTTCTGTAAAAAAAGGTACCATAACCGAGGGAGATCTCAAGGGGTGCCACGAAGTCCAGTAACAAAAATGTATTCACGCTCGTGTGCCACTATACAAATTATAGAATATTAGGTACGTACACATTTTGTTTTTTTTTTTTTTTCAATGATGTACATATCCTTGTAAGGGTTTCATCCTTCATGGACACTACCCTTGTGTGTAGCGCTTATGCTAATTTTTTTTTCCGGCCTTTTGAAACGCGTCCCCAACGCGTGTATGAGGATTTTCACGCTCCCCAAAGACCTTGCTAAGATTTTTTTTTTCACTCGGTACAAAATGATTGTTGAGAAGACTCATGACTGTCAGCTGCAATTAAAATTCTGCAGGATCCTCGAATTTCGATTAAATTTTTTTTTTGTAACATTTCTATAAATTGTTTCCTATAAATTTTCAGGCTTGATTGACACTCCTAAAGATTTGTTTTTTTTTTTTCGATTTCTGGATTTATTCATTGAGCACACGAATATGATTTACGAAAATTGGATATCTCTCTCTCTCTCTCACTATGAGCATTTATATGCACAGATACTTGTATTTATATTCGTATAAATGTAATTATAAGCTGAAATATATTCGTCGAAATGCATGAGTTGACTTATAATGGTTTGGAATTCCTGATTAAAGTAATTATTAGGTTGTTAATAGCATGGCAAATGGGGAGTGACATATTATAAACCACAAGATATAATGTAATTTGTGGTCAGAAATATGTGTCGTTATTATCTACCCTCTCGTTGCACAGGGAGGGGTGATTAAATTTTCAATTCATAGCTGAATCTCGTGCATGAAAATCATTGAACGTAAAGGGTCATCATCGATAATTAACTGGGATGGGAATCATTTGAATGAGACAGCATTTAAAATTTATTTGCCACATAATGAAGATATATAACGCACACGAACTATAATTATAGACGAAAAATATGTAATTGTAAAGAGAATTAAAAGTGGCTTTTAATTTTTTATACTTGTGGAAAGTATCGAAAAATTTTATAATAAACATACCAATTATTTACATGTAAGGATTTGCTCAGCTTATAGAGACTCACCCAAAATTTAGATTTTATGGAAATTCAGAAATAGTTGTGCAGTTTTTATTCTTTCGTAAATGTGAGAATTCAATAAATCAATATTTATTTAACTGTTTTGAGGATATTTTTTTCAGAACGATTGAGTATGCAAAATATTGTGTAAAAATCATTCTGAATTCTCAGTTCAAACAACTAAAGATCGTCATAATGAAAAAAATAAAAAACTTAAAGATTAATTATGGGAAAAAGAATTGTTAACTGAATAATTTTCGTTGATAAATTATATTACATTTCATTATAACGCTCACGAACATAATTATAGACGAAAAATATGTAATTATAAAGAGAATTAAAAGTGGCTTATTCCAAATTTATTTTTTATACTTAATCGATATTTATTTAACTGTTTTGAGGATATTTTTTTCAGAACGATTGAGTATGCAAAATATTGTGTAAAAATCATTCTGAATCCTCAGTTGAAACAACTAAAGATGGTCATAATGAAAAAAAAAAAAAACTTAAAGATTAATTATGGGAAAAAGAATTTTTAACTGAATAATTTTCGTTGATAAATTATATTAAATTTTTTTTAATTTAAATTATATTCATCTTTGGGCATTTAAATGATGGGCTAGAAAATTTTCAGGATGACGCCTTGCTGACACTACTTTCCCTACTGAAAGCTTTAAATACGTTTTGCCCTTTGTATATAATTCTCTTTTGATTTTTATCGATCACTATCTCTTGTTTCTGTCATAATCACGTATTGTCTGGCCATGTGGTCAACGCCAAGCAAGGAAATGAATTTTCGCGTGAACCGCTAGAGAGGACGAGCTCGACGATTCTTTTGTATCGAGAATAGATCGATTTTGGACTATTCATTGCAGTGGATTGACACCAGCCGGAGCTTAACTTCTATTTTTAGCAATGGCCTTAAATTTGGCTCGTTCTGATTGCAAAGAATGGAGAATTTTTATATATAAATCCTCCAAAGTTTCATTCAATTCCAACAAAACAAAAAAAAAAATTAAATCACCCTTTTTCTGGCTGGAAAAAAAGACGAAAAGAATGTGAATTTTTAAGCCAATATACGGTGAATTAATCGAGGACGAAATTAAATTCTGCCATTTGGAGAAAAAACGAATAGAGATAGAATGACGTTCGAAACGAGAAAAAATGACCTTTTGGACGATACGATGGACGAGCACAAATTTTTACACCTTTAATTATTTTATAAATATTTTATTCGACTATAAAAAGTGTCGAAGATTTCGTAATTTTTTTTCAACAGTTCGTATAAATTTTCACTTCCGTTCCTCCCAATTAATCCGTAACGCGATATGAAAAAAACCTCTTCAGGGAATTTTATATCATTTCACACGACCTATTTTTTTTTTTTTCGTTCCTGCAAACTTTTTTGGCTATTATTACGCACAACAGTTGAGCGGGAAAATTCCCGGCATTACAAAAAATATATATATTTTTTTTCAGTCTATTTACTTTGCTCTAACACTCGTCATTATTTTAATGCAAGAGAGATTTTCGTTAAAAAATGAAAAATCTCGTTCCTGCTGTTTTAATTACGATAATGGTACTGTTGGTTGATTTATTATTACAAAACGGATGTAATGGAATTTCGCAGTCTCTGGTGAATTCTACTCGAAAATGAGAGAGAAAAAATGAAATTAAGCATAATATTACTAGCTGGCACGATAAAGAGAAGAGACTTGGAAAATTTAATTTTAAAACGGGTCATAATCACCGTCAAAATATCGCCTAATTTCTAAGCTTGCTTTTCATTATTAAGTGGGCCCTCGATATTAATAACGCCTTTATGAAGAGTCTCATTTAACGTATAATTTGCGTTATAATTATCCCAGACATCTATGAATTTCGATAACATTTGATTTCGATGAAATTTGCCTATTGCTCCCTCTCGATTTTCGCCCACCCAAGATTATGCTCAATGAGTAATGATTTTCTCAATCCTGGCTTCCTCATAGAGGAAGCTTTCTCTTGTGATAGTATGAAAATCTCGAGAAACGCTGCTATTAAAATGTACCTCAACATTTTAAACGCCTATTTGTATCGTACATGCAATTTTTCGAAAAATTGAAAATGTGAAATTTAATGATTTATTATCATTGCATATCAAATTCTCCTCGGCTAGTACCTAGAGGCGCACCGAACGCTATCTATCGTGCATATCATGAACCAATTTAGTGTTATTTCTTCTAGTAACTTTTTGAGCCTATGAACTTTAGTGGATATATTCTCTAGTCTGTTATCACTGGCCGACCGCCGATGAGATATCGGCGAAGAATTCTCGAGATTTCTATGTTATCGATGATCAATGTCATTATTTTTTAGAAGTGATACAACAGGAAATACATTTATCGAGCTTTAGAGGTCGATCGCGAAATGTGAAACAAACAAAAAATACATAAATTCTTTTTTTCTTTTCTTAAAAACATATTTTCTTTATTATTAAATCTGTCCTGGAAATAGTATAAATATTTAATTATTACGAAAGTAAATTCAACAGTTATTTACAAATATCGTAATTCATATCCACTATTAACATCATGAAACAAAATGTTAGGATGTTAACGTTAAATATTTTTTATATTCAGTAATGAGTGACATATATATATATTTTTTTTAAATTGACAAATCGGTCAATCGTTGCCATTATATAAGTAGTACTTGAACTCAGCCTTTTGCGTTTCATGATAATGAGAAATGCAGTGTTGTTTCCTCGAGACATCGTTTAAAGGAACGGTAAGTATTTTCACGTATTCCATTTTTTTTTATTTAGCACAGCCTTAATTATCCATTTATAGTTGTATTCTATGAGCTGTCTTGAGAATTTTTTTCTTCAACGACCGTGATATGCTATTTTTTTTAATTATCTGGTGCTGGCTTTTGAATTTAACTTTGAGATAAATTCCATCGCTTGATTGTCACCTTTTCGGTGTTCCAGAGCTCTAATGACGTCCGTGCCTGGAAAAAAATTATAAAATAAAATTTGAGATATCTCAACAGATTGAAAAAAAATATATAATTTCTTGTTTTGTGACTTTTATACTTCTGTCAGTTGGTCGAGACAACTTCAAATGTATCTGTTCGAGAGACTCGATACCGCGCTCGTGACCAGTATCGGAAATTTCGCTGAATGACAAAAAAGCCTCAGCCATAAATCTTGCCCTCAAGAAATCTTTATCCTTAATCTCAAAAACCAAAATGGCCTCCTCCGTGTTTCTCTGTTCGGTTGTCAGAGGACTGAAAATCCATAAAATATTATTTCCCAATCGATCGATAATTAACCAAATAATGAGTTTTTAAACTCATTTTTCAATGAAATATTTTTTTTACCAAATATTTTAAACAAATTAAGTTGATGAATTGATATAGACAAAAATTCATTTGTATTATTATTGACTTAATTAATTATTGCAATGTAAATGTCTTACATGCTGAATGTCTCGTCAAACAGTGGAAAAAGTGTCTCCTTTTGCACACGACTTTTTGGTGTCTTCGTCTCGTTGAACTTCTCTTCCGGTAATAATCTCAGCTTAACGTAGGAGTCGCATTTGCCTGTGACAGACAAAAGCAAAAATTGATAAATAAAAAAACTGAAATTCACAAAACCGAAGAATCCCAACGTGAAAAGAATCATGCACGATGGTGAAAATCGATCATGACGTTCGTCTGTGAAAAAGAGATCAGACGAAAACAAAAAAAAAAAAAATGGGTACGATTTTTTTCATTCAGGATACTATAAAATTGCACGTGAATAAAGTAAAATTTCAGGCTTCAAATGTGAAAAATTTAATTCGAATTTTGAGCATAAAATCATTCCCGAGTGTCGACTAATCATATTTTTCGTGTCATGCATTCTCATGTAACTAAATAATGTCGAAAAATAGCAGGCAAATAATAATAATAATAACGACAACTGAGACGATCGAACAAATCATGAGAAGAGAAGAGGATATAATTCTCATTTTCATGACGATTTACATACTTGTCTTCACCTCTCTCAGTCTTTGTTTAGATTTTGAATGAAGCTTGCGCTCGATAGTCGACAGCTTGCCTATAAAATCGCCTACAAGATCGAAAGAATAAAGAAGAAAAAAAATTACAGCTCAAATGACAATTTAAAAATTGTTAAATCAAATTTTCGTCGAGGGAAAATTCAGACTAGAGAGATTGTACAATGCTGGTCATCGAGGCTCTCCGGTTTTTTCTTTTTTTTTCTTTTTTTAACATTAAATATCAATTTCATTTTTGTTTTAAATCATAAAAAGCCAATGAATCTATCAGCAATCTCACCATTACTGTCCATTGGTCGAAGATTTCTTGCGTTCAGGATCTGCACATTTAGCGAATTGTCGATAAACTGTGCCCTGACTGTTAATATTCCATGAAGTGCTTCGTCAATGTCATTTTGTTCCTGGACTCTCTCGACATTGTAACGATGAATTAATTCGGCAGTTTCCAAACCATGAAGCTTGAGAAGACGCTCAATCTTCTGGAGAACCTGAACGTTGGCAGTTTCATCGGCACCAAGATTGAAGAAACGTATGAGAGTGTGAAGTGTTCGATGGAGATTAGAGTAGAACGAAGGTGGTCGTCTTTTCTGAGTATCAAACAAGAGAATCCTCTTTTTTTTTAAACATTCCCAAAAGATTTTCAAGCAATAACAAAAGGCTTCGAGTCGATATGATTTTTTTTTTCAAAATAATGGCTCATACAACATTAATAATGAATGTATACAAGTTGCGGAGGTAATGTCACAAAAATCATTATTTTTCCTTAAAAATTAGATGAAATAATAGGCGATTGGCTCCCCACTCCGTGCCCTCCAAACAACATTGCTCCCCCACCTCGCGCGCGTAGAGCGTAATTGGTCTCCAAGCCAAGGCCGCTTGACGCAATTGGCTCCCCACTCCACGCGCGCCACTCAATTCGTCCTCCACTATACTGGATCGTGACAGCATCGTTCCACACGTTTCCAGCTCCAAAATTCTCCTTACCACATGCTTCTAATGTTCTCGTCCAACATAATATTTCTGAACTAACCTCGAGATTGCTATTGACCAGTTGATACAGTGTTTCCGACATAATTTCCCAGATAACAAGTAGGACCCTCTCAAAGTTATCCTCATTAAGATTGTCATGAAGAATCGTAATATTCTCGTCGAGATAATGAAGCAAACGATCCATTGCATTGCTCGTAGTATCGATGAGCTCGGCCCCTTCCACGAGATATCTGCTCATGGCTGGTGCCATTTTGTTGGCAACAACCTCTAGCAATTCGATAATCTTGTTTTTCACAGTATCAGTGGCATTGTCGATTATAAGTTGAAGGGTTTGTCGACAACGATCAGCCTCTTGCTGAGTCTTATTTTCACCAAGTGCATCGACTATTCCCTGAAGACCAAGATCATTAGCCAGCGGTTCTATCGAAGTTCTTATGTAGTCGATGTTATTTATCGCAAAACACCAGGCTGTCGAGACTTCAAACTTTTTCTCATAAACACTACTCGTGTTATCATTGTCCTGATCCGTTTGTGTGACCCTTTCAGCCTTGGCTGACATCATGTCAGCATAGGAAATTGAACACTTGCAAATATCCTGGAATAAAATTGATATTATTTTAAAAAACTCGATACCAAATATTGATCGTGAAATTTTTTTTATGAGAATTGATTGCACTCACGTCAATAATTTTTGCAATAAAGGTGTAAGAGCCCTCGACATCAGGCCAGGCCAATTGAGTCCAGAAGACTTTGATCTGATAAAAAATCGTCAATGTGTCAACTGCACTCGAGCTGTATTGAACACTCGAGTCAACTGGTTGGAGGGTGTCGAACTCAACAGCCCTGTCGATTCGTTTGAGTGCCTTGTAAACGGCAATGTCGAGCCAATGGGCAACACCAGCTCTGAACCACTCGTGATAACTCTGGATCTTCATGTTCTCCAGACCTTCTATGCACAAAACCTGGCCCAGACTATGATAAAATTCCAGAGTCAGTATCTTTTTTGTAAAATCATAATTTCACCGACGAGATTTAAAAAAAAATTCACCACTCACACGGCAAATCTTTGAAGAGTCAGATAAAGCTCGAACAATGTTGTGCCAAGGGTCAATTCAGCATCGTCATTGTTCTCGACCTCGATTCTCTTCAATCTCATACAAACGTCTTCAACGATTATCATACAAAGATCACTGATTCGCTTTTCGTACATGATGTACAAAGTTCTTGCATAGGGGAAGTTAACTTTCCTGAAAATAATTTGGTTTACATCTTTTGCCAAAAGTTGGCTCGAAAATTTATTCGAATCAATGAGTTGTGATAAAAATATTTTACCCCTTTGGACGAGTTTTATTAATTTTTCAATAATTCCATGAGGATCCATTAATTAACTTACTTGATGAACATTCTGTCATAAACATCTGCTGCTCTCTGAAGATCAGCCCTGACCAATTGTATGACTTTGATGTGATACTTTATGGCATCATCGTCAGTCTCTGTCTGCGGTGTATTATTTTTCAATATGTGATCCCACCATTCAGCACCTCCTTGAATAACTGTAAATTCCAGTCCTTGCATGACGTCAATCTTGGTGCCATCTGGTTCGGGAAACCAGCCATACATTTTGGCCGGAAATAGATCAAAATCTTCGGGTATGTTCAAGGTTGAAATGGATGAGAGTATTCTGGAAAAAAAAAAATAGTACCACATGGATTCCAGCCAATATATGTACAAATGGCTTGGATCAATCTCATTTGATGTCATAAATCTTACCCTAGAATTGCTCCCATCTGTGCCATTACATTTTTATCACCAGCTGCCAGCCTCCTGATTTTTCTGATACTGTTTAAACACGAGTAGAGAAGTTTTCTCGTCCCGTCCCAAAATAATCTGACCTCATCACTGGAAAAAAGTCCATTGTCCAATGGCCTGAGTAGTTCTATAGCGAGTTTATTGAAGACAGCAAAGTTTAACGGATGTTCTTGATGGATTCTTGAGTACTCAACCCACTGAGCCAATGCCACGTTTCTGGCTAACAAGCCTCTTTGAGCACTATGCTGAAGTACCAAAGCTTCGGCAGGTCCTGACCATCTTCCGCACCAACAATACTTCTCGATCTTTTCCATCTCGAGCTCGTGGAGTAACAAAATTCTCAACAAATGACGATGCTCTTGGGCTGCCACTTGGGTATTGTGCTCGGCACTGAAGGCCAATTTTAGCCTGACGACACCGCGACGCTTTGATTTGTTCTTCTTTTCCAATGCATACCACATTGTGTGACCCGTCACTGGGATGTCCTAAAAATTATTCTTTCTGTCATGATTTTCAATCATCGATAAATTATCATCTTAGAATTAGAATTTGGCTGGGGTTTTCAATTAGTTTTTTCGTTTATATCATGGTGAAAATATTGCGGAGGGAATTGGCCAAGTCACAGCCCACTTGTGGGCGCCATATTGTTTCGGAAATGCCATAATGGCGGAAAATGTAATTAGGAATAGATATTTAAGGCCGAAATTTTGTTCCGTAATACGTTCAAACTCTTAAATCTTAATCTAGGTAAGCTCGCGTTTGGATTTTAAGTGGGATTCGAGTTCGAACTTAAGATAAAATGTACGTCTAAAAATCTGGGCCTAATCGAGATCAAGGAAAGCCTTAATTTTTTCTAGAAGGAAAAAACCACGAATCTTTAGCTGACAACGTCTGTGAAATTCTACTTTTAACTATTTCTGGAATAACGGTTACAATTTTTGTTACACCGTGCAAAATTTGATTAATTCAGTTTGGGTTAAATTCAAATAGCTTCCGGCTGATTTACCAACTGGTAACATAATTTTTAAACGTCTACACTATGAAATAGGATACACTTGTTTAATATTCAAGTCAGTTACAATATTGCGGAGGAAATTTTAGTGGAGTCAAAACTCACTTTCAGTCAGCTAGAATGTTTCTGAAATTACAAAATGGCGTCCGCAAGTTAAAATTCACGTAAGGTAGTCATTTCTGAATTAGGTTTAACGAAAAGCGTCTTATCCAGAATTTCTTAAAAAATATTGTCCTCGATTTTTTTGAATAATAACATAAATATGCACATATGCTACACTCGACCATTTATGGCACTACTGATAAAATTTCATCACAAGTTTCAAAATATGATTAACTCAGTAGAAATAATTCAAATAGCTTTCGACTATTTGACCAGCTGGTATTATAATTTCCAAATGTCTAAACTTTACAAATATCATAAACGGAGGAAAAAAAATTATATCAACTTCGCAGAGATAGTTCAAGGTACCTTCAAGGGTATTCTGCTTCGACCTATGAACTCATTGTCGTGACTACCAGTTGTTGCAGTTACTGCTATTTCTTTTGCAAGTTTTACCAAACCCCTGACGCCCTTGACATCTTTGACTTTGCTCATTTTTTCCGGTACCGTTTCCGCAGCGTCAAAATCCCTGAAATAAAAATAATAATGATAAGGATGGATAATAAATTTCGCGGTTTATTCGATCGTCGTATATTTTATATCGATTCTCGAGTTTTTTATGTCGTCTTATCGCACTAACCAGACTTCGAGACAGAGAGCATCATTTTCCGCGTCATCGAGTGGCCTGTATATCATGAAAATAAGAAATAAATTTATTTAAAAAGTAGTTGTGATAGTTAAATATATATATATATATATATATATATATATATATATATAAGCTTTTGCCGAGCTGACGATAAACCAAGGCATCGAAATGAGAGGTGAACTCACAGTTCAAAGTGCTCTTCCCATACTGGCGTTAGGGTTGCAGTTTTAACTGCCGTATTGTAACGTCTCGTTGGAGCTGATTCGAGATAAAGAGCGCAGAAGGGATCATTTTTCCCATTCGCATCTTTGGATACTAATTCTTTCGCCTCGATTACCTCAACGTTTAGATGCATCATCGGGGCCTGAAATAATTTTTGTCCAAATTTTTTATCACCTTCCCTTTTTAATTAAATGATTATCATTTTTTTTTTATTCTTTTGAATCTTTGTTAAAAAATTATTTTTTCCACTCATTCCAATTGTAATAAATAAAAGTAATTCTTTCGCCTTGACAACCTCCACACTGATCCATCATCGAGGCCTAATAACATTTTTCATTCAAATAATTTTCATTAACGTTTATTATTATTTTCATTTTTATTAACAATATAATTATTTTTTGACCAACCTCCATATTTCTCGTGTCTTCCAAAACTTGCTCGTGCATCTCATTGTCAACCTTGAATGCCTGCTGAAGATGGTTCAAAAGGGCATCCTGTCCGCACTCATTTGACACATCGTAACCAACTTGATGCTGCGTCATGTAAACGAGGGCCGTGTAGAGCTCTTCAATCTGGAATTAACGCAAGTGACGCGGGATGATTAAAAAAATCTGGTGATCGAGATTAGCTAACTAAAATGGTGATCCGATTTAAACATTTTTTTTAAATTTCCTTCGCTTCGTTACAAATTTCAATAATAGAGGGTGTCATGGAAGATTTTACGAAGGACATTCATGATAACAATTTCTTCACTTTCCTTACTTACTTTACTTCTCTTCTCATTTGCTGACAGATATAAAAATCAGCATAAAAAAAATCTTTTATTATGAATTGACACTTTTATTTTCCTGATTACTCGTTAATTATTTTTCCAATGCATTTAATGAAGATAATTGTTTCTTATATAAAAATTAAAATTCTATGGGATATTTGCAACGAGAAAAAAAATATTTTTCTTACAATAAAAATACCTTTTTTTTTATTTGATTTCATATATTATGGCAGCGTGAATTTTTTTTTTAATTCTTAATCAAAAACGGTCAAACTCACCGTCATGGCACGTAGAATAGCAATGGTTTTTCTCTCTAGTTCCGCTTTCGGAATTCCCCTAAACGTATTGCGATTTCGGCCAAGAGTTCCCATTCTTCTCAGTGTATTTGTTATGACCATTTTTATTTATATTTTCCTCTTCACTTTCGAATCAAACACCCCACATTTTAATCAAACATTACTCTCTGATTAAGAAAAAAAAAATTATCAAAAAAATTGGTAATTACGCGATTTTTGATTTTTTAAAAAATCGTTTCATCGAAAAATTTATTATTTCTTCCTCAGCGAGCTTCAGTGATAAATTTGAGCTTCGGGCAAATTCTTTTTTTAACGCTCGGGGGCAACACGTCGTAAGTCAGAAATTCCGCAAAGTTATTCCTTCTTGCTGATTTTCTCACTCACACACACACACACACACGTGTTTGCGATGACCCGAAGCGATTACTTTGCGAGTTTCTCGAGCATTTTTTTTTCCACTACAGCTGGACGACCGGAAAAAATCGAGCAAAAATATTTTAAAATCTGATATAGAGCGAGGACCAAAAATGTCTGGATCCTCCACCAGTCATTTGCCAGGCACATCTCGCGATATAAAAAATTTATCGATATTAAAAAAAAAAAATGAGAAATAAGAAAATAATTAAAAAATCGTTATGGCGCTGATGAGCAAAAATCGTTCCGTCGTTCTCACTGCCAAATTGTCATGTGCACTAGTGCGATTTTTTTTTTTAATCGAGCATAAAAATTGAACGAATAAAAAAAAATCCCTCATGAGGAAGAAAAATTAAGGAGACTAAAAAATAATTAAAAAATGGTGCCGATGATGAGCAAAAATTACTCTCGAATACCTCGTCATGTGTACACTTCGGTTCGTTCTCACCAATTAAATGCACTAAAATATCGCTTTCTCTCCAAAACACGCGACCGTTCTCTTCGTAATCAGCAACGTTTATTACAGGGATATAGAGGGCAAAAATACACAATATATCGGACGGAATAATAGAGAGAGAGAGAGAGAGAGAGAGAGAGAGAGGGAAAAACGAAAAAGAAATAGAGAGTTTCGTGTTGCTTTGTTCGTCAAAGATGAACCGTGACGTGACCTTTTCTTAGCGTTATCGAATCTAAAGAGGAGGGGAAACGCATATCCAATCGCGGCCCTATATATATATATATGTATATGAGAGAGACTTTGGCGTGCTGTAATTAGATTCAGTAGTAATCGCCGGGAGAACCGGCATTCAATGGAATCACCGTTGGTAATTTAACGGACGCGTTACAAGCTGCAAAGACGACGAAAGAGAATCTCGAGATAAAATATACACATGTCGAGACCACTTCTGCCAAGATAGTCAAGCACTCGATCGTTTTTCGTGCAAGTCAATTAATAGACTGACATTCGAGAACCGGAAATGGCCACTTCTAGTCACATGGAATTCGGATATTCTTGAACTGTCAAAAAATTATTAAACTAATAACAAAGAATAGAGAAAAAAATAAAAAAATGTTCGTTAAAAAAGATATGATTATTATTCAGCAATCTTAATGTTAAAAGAAGAAAAAAATTGTGAACAAAAATGAGAATTAAAAACAAAAAAAGATCTCGTCATTCACTGACTGATTATTATTTCAATGCTAAATAATATTTTTCACAATTTTATAATTAGCCAACTACATAAAAAATTATGGAGCTAATTTAATTTGAAGGTAAATACCAACTGTCAAAATATCTCAGCAAAAAAAATCGTCAACAGTCAATTTAACGTTGCAACGACAACAATAAAATTAGCCATATGGTACAGAAGAAAGGCATCGAGAAAGACGCTATTTTGTCTGACGGGTCAACGGGGTCAAATATAATCCGCTTATCACAAACGATTCTTTTGAGGGTTCAAGGTCCTCAATTGTATATATATATATATATATATACATGCAGGCTGTAGCAATGAGACGTCTTGGCTACAAATAGAGTACACGTCTCCACGTGATTAAAGAACACGATTAATTTCACTCTCGTAATTTATAATGATGTTTAAATTGTGCCGAACTTCTTGCTGGTCCAGTTTTGGCTATAATCATTGTTTATGGTAGAATGGAAAAAAATAAGACGTAAAAAATCAGTCGATGGAGGGGGGGAAATTTCTAGGGACAGATTTTACTGAATAGAACTAGGCCGCATCCCGTTTAATTTAGTGACACGAGAAGAGTTATAGGACAAGTGCAACTCGCGATCTGCGTCCTCATACGTTCGGTACAATTGCGTCCAATGAAAGTTGATATGACGACAATTAGCTGATTGACCATCAAGACCAGTATACGACATATACAATCCGCTATTTTCCCATACATATATGTGTGTAATTATATTTTTGTGGGCTGAAGAAAAACAAATGCTTTTTGTTGCTTTTTATTTGTTTTGGTTGTACGGTGAAAAAATAAGATAAAAAGACTTATAAGTAGTGAAATGGAGAGGAAAGGCTTCAAGCTAGATGGTCGATTCAGGGAAGTGTTGAGATTAAATAATTATTTTAAATGTTACGGGGCCTGAAAGTTGAATATGAGATAATTTTAAAAATAATAAAAATAAGAGACGTTTGAGTGTTGACATTTAACGTTTTTTGATTGAATTTGGGATTTACAATCGTCAGCCATTTACTCCCCAATTCGTCCTAGAATTTATTATTCGCTGAATTAAAAAAAAAAATATTTTCTTTACTTTAGTTTTTATTTGTGCAAATTCAATTGGACATTCCCCATTTTCCTATTCGTTATGCAATGATCACATTCTCGTTTCGATTTATGCTCACCATCGACCCCGATTTCTAATCAGTTTTATGCGCGAATTCCATTTGGACGAGAAAAGCTTCGAGACAGTATTAGCATCTCGATTTGGGTTAGTTTAGGTTAGATTCGATTTTTCTTCCTATACTTGAAAAAATTTCAGATACGTGAACTCGATGAATTTTGGAAAGAAAAATGGAACTACGAATGAAGATTACGTTGATTAGGAATTTATTTAATTTTGACAACTGTCAAGTCGTCCAAATTAAACGTTTATTCGAAAATCTTGACTTCAAAAATATTGGATTTTTTTTTGTGTGTTCGAGCATGACTAATATGACTTTTCCAGTACGTGACTCCATTATTAACCCTCGTGGTTACATTTTTCAACCCATGAATTTTCCGACCCACTGCCAAAACTCACTGACGAAAAAATTGACAATTTTCACGATTCGAAAAGTGAACTAAAAGTTTGCTTATAATTTTTTCACGATTTTTTTTTTTAATCTGCCCTTCACAGGGAAGTGTCCCGTACACAGGAAAAAATCAGCAGTGGGATGCTCCCAACGAGCAATAATTATATCCCTCCCCTCTTTTTAATGAATGCTCGCGTGAAATTTAAATGGAGTTCTTTTTTTCAAAAATTGCAAGTATAAGAAATTCCTTAATTTGAAAGAATTTTTTTTTTATTCATCAACTTGTTGCATGAAAAAGAAAAATGTTATATTTTTTACAATTCTCTTCACTCTCAACACTAATTCAATTTCAATCAATTTTTCCGTTATCCACGTACAGGGAGAATTTTTTTCTCACCCCTTTCAACAGTCTCACCTGTTGCTCCGTCCTCTATACCATCACATGAACGACCAATTTTTTTATTTTATCCCATAGACATTCAAACGTACTTAAACTATTTTTTATTTATTTTATATGATATTTTAAATGAATTTTCAATTATTAATATTTATTGCTCGCTGGCTCGTTGATTGCACAAAGACGATACTTGGACACTTCACATTTCTCGTCAACGCACGAGCGAGGTTCTGACTTGTCTGATTCTATGTGGTCCACGGGTCTCTGTTTTGCCACCCTCCCCGCACATTAATTTCGTCCCGCCCCAATTATTTTGATTAATTTTTTTTTTGAAGTAAAAAAAAATCAATGAATGAGGGAATTTTTTTTTTTCACACTCGTGATTTGGAGAAAAGAAGAGCGATGAGAAAGACAGTCTCGTAACGGTGGCGAACTCGACACTGGCCAGGAATAGACGGACCGACTAACAGAACGGAGATAGCAGATTCGTCGTTCAGACGAATCCTCGTGGTCGTCATTTAAGACGACGACGTTTCGTTCTCTCTCACGAGTTTACACATCTATATATATATATATACATGTATATATATATATATATATATATATATATACATATACATACGTCAAACGGATCATACGCAAGCGCAACGAGAAAGCAGCTTTATCACGGAAAAATTTACTCAAGTTTGTACATATATATGGGGCGTTCCAGACATAATCGGTGAACTCATGATTGCCAATTTTGTGTGATTTTTTTCCCTTTTAGTACGTTGTAGGGCAGCATAAGAAAGATTCCATATCAATTTTCAGATACACAAAAAAAAAATCGGTGCAGTCGTTATCAACGAAATTTTGAATACGACAAACCATTTTTTGAAAAATAAATTCAATTAGACGTTTGAGTAATATTTATTTTTAAAAAAATTATATTCGATACAATTTCCAAAATTGCTTCAATTTTTTTAAACTTCGCGCACTGATGAGTTTACATTTTGTAAATGTGTCAAATATTTATCAGATTTGTAAGTTGATTAATAATTCGATAAAAATTATAAATTAATAATTATACGAATGTTTAGAACCCATCGATGTGCATTATAATTTTTATTCTCTTCGTAGAATTTTTAGTGACCCATTCCAGTTCGAATATCTTTAAAAAATAATTCATCAATTATTATTATGTTTATTGATCTTTTAAATGAATGTAATATCGTTGTTGATTTTTGGCCATGACCTCTCGACTTTCGTTCTACTGCCCTTGCAGATACATCAGCGGAGAGTAAAATAGATAAAAATGATAAATTAATAATTATACGAATGTTTAGAACCCATCGATGTGCATTATAATTTTTATTCTCTTCGTAGAATTTTTAGTGACCCATTCCAGCTCGAATATCTTTAAAAAATGATTCATCTATTATTATTATGTTTATTGATCTTTTAAATGAATGTAATATCGTTGTTGATTTTTGGTCATGACCTCTCGACTTTCGTTCTACTGCCCTTGCAGATACATCAGCGAAGAGTAAAATAGATAAAAATGATAAATTAATAATTATACGAATTTTTAGAACCCATCGATGTGCATTATAATTTTTATTCTCTTCGTAGAATTTTTAGTGACCCATTCCAGTTCGAATATCTTTAAAAAATAATTCATCTATTATTATTATGTTTATTGATCTTTTAAATGAATGTAATATCGTTGTTGATTTTTGGCCATGACCTCTCGACTTTCGTTCTACTGCCCTTGCAGATACATCAGCGAAGAGTAAAATAGAATAGGCTCGAAGAGAGAACTCGAATTAGACAGTCGCGTGTGACTTGTCATGATTTACGTTTAGCCCGAGAGAATTCGTGAAAATTTCTCTCCGTCGCGAATGCCCGAAAATTCAACAGGTCTGACTTGAAAAATAAGTACCCTTGAGCCGGATAGAGGACACTCCTCGTTTATAATACTCCCAAACTAGTTCGAGAATTCTATTTTTCGAGAGCAGACAAATCTCGCGAGGTTCCATTTCTACTTCATCGAGTTAAAATCGACTAGACGAATTTCATGCTCGTCAGCAAAATGTTCCACACAAATACACATCTATGGGTCACATAAATACAATTTAATTTCCGCTACTTTCCCACGAGCTTCGAATAATTTACACTTCTTTCTTCCTCGAAATCTGCCACGAATTAACTATCGTATCTTTATGTCTGGATTTATCCAGAGTATTAAAAAAAAGATATCGAAAGACGATTCGTAATCTCGTCGAGAGAGATGCTGAACAGATGAGCTACTGTTTGGGCTTCTTTGAATGTATCTACATGTGTTGCTCTAAATATATATATATGCATAAACAAATCTAATGCATAAAACGTTCAAGTGTATGCGTACAAACATTATGTACGTTTGGATATGGTAGAGGGCAGACCGGGGTAAAATGAAACACTCGGAATTTTGTGAAAAATGTACCATTTCCATATTGATTTTTTGGGGTGGAAAGTTTCGAACCAGGAAAAAAATTGGTCAGAATAGAAAATTTATGAGGGAGTAAAAATTAACGAGAATTTTACTGTTTCATTTTACCCCGATTTACACTGAATGTGCTTCTATCGATAAATCCTTTCATATAATCTGTGTGATTATATACATTGTAAATATGTATTTATGTGCATTTGTCACATCAACGATGCTTACAATTTATTAAGTGCATTTAAGACGAACCAACGAGAGAATCTCCCGAGTCAGTCCCTCAATCCTGGACGCTACTTATCGCAATTATATAAGAAGAAAATATATTAATATACTCACATTCCAGCCGACAGCCCCAACGAGAATATCCGTAGCGTGTTCATTCTCATCCCTGTCGCTGTCAGATTCGAGAAGTGCCTCTGTCGGTTCCTCGATACTTTCTGCCTCGCTGCCCACCTCATCTGCATCCTGACTCTCCTCATCCAATTTTTCATTTCTCGTCGGCAATGGACCCTCCTCGACTTCCTGAGCTCTCGCTTTCTCGGCCAGCAATGTTCCCAAATTTTCGAAAAAACCTCCGTCGGATTCTTGAATCCTGTGAAAAAAAAAATTGAGCTGACGATTAGAGTAAAAAAAAAAATTTTTTAGTCGAACTTTTGGAGATCCGTAAATTATTTTTTAACGTCTCAATGTGTATTTATATAGCAATGTGGACGGTGTGTATGTAGGTGCAACGGATCTGGGAACACTGACCGAGTTTAGTCGATTCTGTATATACTGAATTAATTCGACCACGAATTTGGCAAAATATCAAAGATGTCAAGCGTAGTTGGAAATTTAGGCCGAGTAATCTTGACCAACGACAAATTTGTGGATATTCTTTTGTGAAAGCAGAGAAATATTTAAAAAATAATTTAATGTACAGTTAGTTACTAGATCTATATAGCGACTACGTGCTAACTGTATGAAGAAGCCAGTAAGTTAATCAGGGATGAGAAGAATTATATTTTCAATTACTCGCAAAATTTTTATTTTCATTCATTATCAATTATCATTTTTATCCATTTTATTTGTCTAAATTTTTTATGAAACACTAACCAATGCAACTAAGTTTACCAGTCCATTAAACAATTAGCTAAATTTGTTAGGTAACCTTAACGAATTTTAATTCCCACTCATAATTTATAATTACCATTCTCAGCTAAATGTTTACATGGCATAAAGTTGTAATTGCAGAACAACACGGTTAAAAATTTCTACTAATTATTTCACATTAATGTTCCCAAATAAATTTAATTGTGTGAATAAAATCATCCAAATAAAATTACCGAATAAATCATTCAATGCAGTCGGAATTTTATTTTACAGAAAACAAACAATGCATTAATTTAAAAAAAAAAAAACATTTTGCTGCGTGCATTGAGTAGTTTACTCTCTATATGGACGAGCACAGCCTACATCTCGTCAAGAAAAAAAAATTGGGCAAGCAAAGCCATACACCTCATCTATACAGGCGACGATTTAATCGAAATAAATAACGAATTATTGGAAAAACCATAGCACTATAGCGTCACAAAAAAAAAACCCTAATTAGTGCCAAGTAAATTCTTTTCATTCACACCGACAACAATTTTTGTGCGAGCTCGACATCATCACCTGCTGTGAATGAAGTTGTGAGCCGCGAATTTCCAATAGATGCTCGCCACCGTGATTGGTTTGACCTCTGGTTTCTGGGTCATACGAAAAGCCGCGATGGCGTAGTAAGGATGCTTTTCGTCGAATTTCCCAAAATGCGCCATTTTTCTTGATCCCTTCCTTCGAAATTAAATCGAAAGTATGGTCGAAAAAAAAATCGTGTCTGATCACACACAGCACTAATCCACTAGCTCAATTTTTTCACTTTCCACATTAAAAAAAAAATCATTATCCACAAAAATAAAATCTTTTTTGCACAGTCTTGAAGGAAAAAAATGATTCGCAATGAGCCAAGGTTCTTACAAGACTGTGAATTCATACATTTCCTTGCGTTTATATGCCAGACCAAGGCAAGTAGATAGTAGTAGGAGTTGATCAGACAGTGCGAACGACAAACCATTTTTCAATGTCTCACGAAGAATTTGCTTTTTGAGTTAGTGCGTTGAAAGAAAAAAAAATCCTCATATGTAAGCGTGGCTTTTGTGATCGAGATAACGGGAAATGAATTTACAATGTGTACCTTATGCGCCCCAACCTTTTTTTTTATGACAGCACCGCATCGTTCTGGTCGAGAGTTTTTCATCACTGACACATTCTTGCTTATCGATATAATGCACGAATTATTGTCGTGGAATATTCGTCGCGATATCACATCACTTATAAGTATGTACGTATTTATACACGTTTGGGAGAATTTGGGGCAAAATGGCCTCTTTAGCAATAAGACGAATACACGCAAACTATTCGTAAGTTAAATTGTCTTGAGTCAATAAACTCTCTTGGGGTAAAAATTCTACCACCATTTTATCCGTAGTTTCACCATTCCTACTGTTAATTCTATACTTCCCTCAAGTCAATTCCGTCTCTTGAGATAAAAAACAAATTACAAAACAATTTTCAAAGATTGTTCCATTTTGCCCCACTTTCATGTATACATTAATAAATTCATATGCAGATATAGACATGTATTTTAAATAGATTTGGGTTTTCGGTTGGTTCATATTCAAATACGTACATTTAATTTATGCCAGTCATTTTTCATTTATATTGATAGAAATAGGAAAAAGCAATTTCAGTAGATTGAGTATCTGTTAGATCAGACGTTCTTGGAGAAATGCAACGATACGAGCTCGAGGAAAAGTGGAAAAACGATGAATACATGAAATACACAATCGCAGTCAATAAGTCAGTGACCCCTGGTAGGGGGAAAAATGGTGTATGATTCAACGATACGAGAAAATGAAAAACAGTAAACGGAAAGCCTTATCGTTGCAGTAAATAAAAAAATAAGTCAATTCAAATTATTTATTTTGAGTCGAGGCACGAAGAGCACGTATAAAGTCTATAACCATTCACGGTCCATGTGTGTTTTCCCGATGATGTAATACACTGAGAGGACTAGACACGTCACGCATGTAGTGCCTTTTTGTTTTCCTTAAAAGTGTGACAAACTCTCCGAATACAGATGGGCATCGATGCACAGACGATACTAAGAATTATAATGAGAAAACAGTAAGATGAAAGTGATTTTAAAAAAAGTGCATTCTTTCAATTGATTAAAATCAACTGGTTCATCAATTAATTCATAGATTAATCGATTAATTAGAAAAAATCATGAATGAATTAACGATTAATTTAATTGCTCACTAATTCCTTCATCTATTTATTTTATTTAATTTCTTAATTTAATTTCTTGCATATCATTATTTTCTTTATTAAAAAATGAAGATATTCATGATACTATTAAGGTCCCTTATTTTTACAGGAGCAATTATACGAAACAGGAAGGCATAGTGTTCATTTTGACCTCGGTACAGCGTTAGAAGGTCAAATAATTAAGTTTAGCATTCTCGGTTTAATGGCAAGCCCCAAACATTAGGAAAAACCCCGTGGAGTAATCTGACAATTGCTTAAAAAACAAGTTTTATCATTATTAAAAAAATACAACAAAGTTATGAGTCTTTTTTATAAATCAGGAAATTCCGTTTCACACGTTTATTATCACAGACACAATATATCCAGGTCATGCAGAGAATAGAAATCGAGCTCCCTGAGAAAACCGAGGAGTGTTATGCAATTCGTCGCGATCGCGACCTTCACCAGTGCCGTTCAAAAATTACTCATCGTTCAATTTTTTAAATCCATGAAAAATGAACCAGTTTCGCGAAATGATTTAAGGTCTTTGCGTATAAATATTAATTTTTGTGTCAAAGATACGCCCTTTTACGGGCTCGTTTTAATTTTTCCAGAGCGACAATGCCCCTAATTAATAATAATAAAAATTATAAATAATAATCATAACAATGAACATGAAAAAAATCAATATTGATATTGAATAAATTAAAAAAATAATTGATGCATCGAGTACACTTTCATAAAGTGTTTAATATACAAGCTGCAATAGTTGCAGCAAAGTGCAGTCGATATATGTGTTATTATATATATATATATATATATAATAATACTGATAGATGATAATCCTGCATCGTGAATCATGAAACGACACCGCACGACCTTCGCTCGACGATTGTTGAAGAATCGGCTCAGATTAGGACAGACATTAATAGTGAGTCGTATTTATCGAGTGTGAAAGTATTTTCAGGTATTTTTATGCACAAAATCGTCTCCATACGCAAGAAAAAATGTAGATAAATAAATAAATAAATATAAACAATGTTGTTGTTATTATGATTATTATTATTATTATTACGTAACAATAATAATATATCTTACATCTGCATATGCCTGCCATAAATACAAATACATGATATGAGAGAGAGATAAGAGATAAGATCGATACGAGAGAGATCAACGAATGATTTTTCGTATGAAAAGAGCTCTTGGATCTCTCGAGTCGTACCTACATCGTCGAATTATTAATAGAATGTGAGTGTGTCTCACTCTCCTCTCTCGCTCTTTTTTTTTTGTAAAAAACACACTTGGTTCTATATCACGTGTGCGAGACGTTTCTTTTGCTGACGTCTCTATTCTACATATGCGTATCTTTTTTTTGGTTGGTGTTCCTATTACCTGCGAATTTTACCGTTCGAGCCACTCAAAAAATGAAGAAATAAAAGTGTTCAGCTATTTTAAAAATTATTTCGAAAGTTTCATTTCATTCGTGGCTTTCGATAAAAATTTCAACGAGGTGCCCCTCGATTTAATTCGATTATAATTATAATTATAATAAGATTATTCTTTTTATTCAATGTAGACTTCGATATAAAAAAAATTGTAATTACCTTATTTCGTGATCTGTTTTCTCCGACTGCTCCTTCTCCTTGGCCTCTTTTTCTGCGACAATTTTATTGTAAAAACCCTTCCACATCGCCTCTTCGTCCATCTTGACGATATTCACTTCACTGTTCTTTAAAATATTCTTATTATTATTGCTATCATTAATTATTGACACTTGTTACAATTTTATTTATTTATTATTCATTGAGATAATTGGCCGGCTTTCTGGTCGACTTTTTGACAGCTGAGCGGCGAGCCTTACCGACGGCTTTTTCTACTGCGATGAATTCGTCTCACAAACAAGGCACTCACACACACACTGACGTTTTTTTTTTATTTTTATAAATATTCGTAAAAAAAATACACTGCTGAGAAAACGATAGATCAGCTCGCGAGAAAATAAACTCGTTTGTAGAAAAGAATTCTGTTATTTCTCGTGCCAAGGATGTCCTCTTACACCCACCGGCTGGAAATATTCCGGCGTTTCTGTGACGTCCAGTAGGTATGGCCGTTCACCGCAAGACACTCTCGAGGGTTTCTCTCTCGCTCTCACGCTCACAAGGAGCTTCGACTTCGTGCCTCAGATAGCGCCACCAGACGGCTCTGTGCCAAAAATTATCTCGCACGTTTGTTCAATGAGACAAAACTCACAGAATTAAAATCAGAATGAAATAATCAAATATTCAAATTTTATTAATTTTTTTTTTAACAATTTTTTCATTATACAATTTATGAAATTAAATTTGTTTTTAAATATTTATTGACTATGCAATTTATTGAATAATTCATCATTTTTCTTTTGTTTGCTGAAGAATAAATTTACCGCGAATTCTAAGTTGGAAAAGTGACTCAGATCACATTTCGAGCATCATACCGATTTTGCAGGCTCCCGTCATACAGTGACATCATCAGTGTTTCTGACGACAAGCATAGCAGCCGGAAATTGATGTCTGTTTGCCGAGAAGGATATGCAGGAAAGAACACAAATTAATTAATTATTAATTCTTTCGTCATGGCTAAATTGTTCCAGCTCCAAAAAAGTTTATCATAAATTATTTATCGTTATTCGGCTGTCAACGCTTAGAGTATTAAATAAGGTAGAAATAATATACGTAATGTTGGATAATTCCAGTATTTTGTGTACAAAAAATATAAATAATAAATAATAATAATATTAATTGAAATATAAATTATTTTATAACCGTATAAGTGTGAATAAAAAAATATATTTCTGTATAAATTTGTTAATTTTTGTAAATTGAGCTTTTTCAAGCTCGAACGTACTTGAACAGAACGTGCCAAGGACAGGCAAAGGCCAAGTTCCTCGTTCGATAATCCACTGGACAAACTGTCGTCTCCCAGTTCGATATTTTTTCCCCGCCCCTTCCTCCCGACATGACAGAGTCCACTAGAAATATTACCTCGTCTTCCATAGATTGCTAACTCGTAAATTTCTCCTCTCTCGACAATCTCATTGTACAGCAAATAATAATTTATGTGAAGGAAAAAAATGGCGTAGATTATTTGAGAAAATATTATCGAGAATCCTCGAAATGATATATCGAAAATGTTTTCGTTGTATAAAGAGAAAAATTCATAGCTGAAAAATCAGTCTGGCTGACCATGTACTTTACGTATCTACTCGGACTTTTTCTACTACTCGGTGAGTTTGGCAATAAAATCGATCAATTGCTGTCAGAATAAAAAAACATTTAAAATTATTTTCTGTGCAATGATTATATATAATCAATTGCACACAATTGTTAGTAATGGTTTACGAATTATATGATGATTTAAAAATAGTTTTTCACCATTTTTCATTCCACTACGTTTAGTATTTTTTTTCTTCCATAACGTCAATCATTGATAAAAAATAATTTATTATATTATCAAACAGGAGCTGATGAAGGTTCATCGATTGGAAAAAATTCTCAAAACAATGAGAAAGCTCATTTTCGCTTTGTACGAGATGAAAAAATTAACCACGCCAGCACCGATCTACCACTAAATCCAAGACAATTAGTTGATCTCGAAAAAACGCTCAATGTCTTGTATAACAAATTTTTGGGCTCTCCAAAAATTAAATTGAGTCTTCGAACGAACGACAATGGAGATTCTAATTTAACCAAAACGATATTTTTAATCGGCGAAAAAATATGCACGCACGTAAAAAATGTCTTCAGAAAACTTGGCGTCAATATTTCTTCTCGAGTTGGTTCGCTCAAGTCAAAATTTATCGACACGAATTCTCTAAGACTTCCTCTTTACTACAATCTCATGAGAATTCCACTTGAAATTAAGTCAATTTGGCAAGGAATTACTTCAAAAATAAGCAAAGCGATCGAGAAAAATAATTACGCCAATCTGGGTTACAAAACTTCGAAATTTTTCTTAAAAAATTACGAAGATAATTCGAGGAGAGAATTGAAAATTTTGGGGACTTTGAAAGATATAGAAAAATATAGCACGCATCTTTACGCTTGCCTGGAGCTTTCAAAAAATAGCTCGTTCGATCTAAGAGGAGCTTTTGGAAAATTAACGAATTATGGACCGGAAGTGGCTGGAAATTTTTTGAAAAAACGCTTGGAAAAACCATTACGGAACATACCGAACATTCGCGAGGATGAATACGATCAAATCCACGCTCTCATTTGTCATGCAACTTCGGTAAATTCGCATGGCGATTATCGGAACTGTCTTAGGGAGATTAAACGCGTCGATAATTGCGCGAGACGTGTTGATTTTTTGCGAGGAAACGCTGATTATGACATTGGAGAATCCCCCGATTTTTTTTATCGAGCGATAAAAGCTCTTGACGAAAATTGTCGAAATGTAACGGGAAAAATTGGATTTTCGATCGAGTGTGGTCGAACAAAAAAGATGGCAAGGAATGACGATTTTTCGTACATCATGAACTTTTTTTTGGGCGATTTAAAAGAATCGCCAGCTTTGAAAAATATCTCTGATGACCTTGGAATGACTTTGAGGGAAAGCCGAATGGGTGTAGAATTTTTGCACGAAGTGTCAACTTTTCTTGGGATTTATGAAAAAGGAACTGAGAGGAGAGAAAAACTCATGAAAATGGCACAACAAGATGTCGCTCACAGACTCAGGTGCAACAAAATGGCGGAAAATTTGAAGGATTATGCGCGCCAACTGGTGGGAATTTTTTTCAAATTAGTCAGCAGCGTTAACACCATCGTGGCGAATGTGGAAAAAATTTTCGTCGATTCGGCTTTGAAAGTTTCGAGACAGGATTTGTCTGGGAATGTCAAAGCCCTCAAATGCTTTTCGGATATGATGCATTCAATTTTTAGTGATTGGTTCCATCGTTCTCGAGGATTTCCGACAAAACCGGAAACGGACAAGCCAGAAAATAGTATGAGCAGTACTGTGCGTCTCTCGGGATCCTCTGGATCGAATGGGCTGATTGTTGTACCGAATGTTGTTGGTAAGGATTTTTGGTGAAATTTTTTAACGTATGATATATTAACGAGAATTTTTTTTTGACATTTTTTAGTTGTGTTACAAAAACGGAAAAATCGAACATTGTTCGTTATTTGAATGAAAGGGTAAATTGAATAATTTTTCGTTACGATAGTTATGAAGAATGACTACAAAAATATTAATATTATAATATGTTGACTTCTCGAATAATAATAAGTTTATTTTCTGATGAAGAATATTAATATTTTTTTTTTACTTATTTAAAAAAAAATAAACTTATTATTATTCGAGAAGTTTATTTTCTGATGAAGAATATTAATATTCTTACGATCATCCCTCATCATTTTCATCAAATAATTTGTAATATTTCCTGTATTCCAACGGTCCACACCCGTATAAAAATGACTTATCGAATCGCGTTCACAGTAAAAAAATCTCAACACTTGCTTAATTTGCAAAAAGTCCGTTTTTTTTTGGTCTCTAAAAATTCAATTACAACCGATTCATTGTTCGTATTTGTCTCTTAGGATTGGCGAGGAATTCTCATGGGAAACCTCTGAAAAAATTTATCGGTTCGTTGAAGCGTCTGGGTCAAACTTCGCTACCACGTCGTACGTCATCGTTGATTTCTCTCGCAAATACTTTTTTACTTGCCACGATGTTTTACGAGTGCATCAGTGTTCTCGCTGCAGCGATTTATCGGGAGGACAGTAATTCACTGTCTCAGGGTACCAGCATGGAAAATGAGGATTACGATCATTGGCCATCTCGAAACAGAAGATCTCAATTTTTTAACGATCATCAAGATGACATTTTTTAAAATGAAGATGCAATTCATCTTCATTTTAAAAAATATGACCCTCTATCGACGACGATCGAAACGTCAAAATATTCCCGAATTTTTACACCGAACAATCGTCCCAAAATGGTGGAAATTTTCACGTTCTCAAAATGATCAAAAAAAAAATTCAAAAGTTTTCAAAAAATCAAGATCATGGAGGAAAAAAATTATGTAATGTACACGAGGTAATAACGTATTGAAAAAAAAAAAAATGGTAAAAAAAATGGTGACAGAATTCTGTAATTGTGAAAACTTATTGAGAATAAAATTAAAATAAGAGCATTTGAAAAATACATACCTAAATCGTCACTTGATTTATGAGTTTTATTTCCGGCTTCATGATTAGTGACGTTTTTACGACTATTTTTGATTGACTCTGAAGGATACTTCGTGATAAGATTTTACTTGATCTTGACATTTATGAGGTTTTGTCAATTTTCGAAGCAAATAAAGGCCATCGAATTGTTCGAAATGGGACCAGTCTGTTTTCACTCAACGAATGAAGATGAAGTACGTCGAGTCAGCCATCGTTTCACTCGGTACAATTCATCGAAATTATTTAAAAGAGGATTAAAAAAAATTAAAATTTTTCCTGTCAAATTTCTCAGTTTTAGGAATAATTTTTTTTTTTTTAGTTATCCAATTGGCGGTTCATCTGGTATCGGCCAATCGGACAACCTCTCTGCCTGCATTAAAAATAATAGGAGGAACCAACGTTAATATCCGTGATGTTCCATTTTTAGTAAGTTTTCTAATTCAAGTGAAATAATTTTTCTTATAATGGTTATTCGTTTTTAAAAAAATCTACAAAAACTTAAAAATTGCAGCTGGCTCTTCACATAAAAAATCAAGGTTTCTGGTGCGGTGCTCTAATTATAGCACCACAGTGGGGACTGTCAGCTGCACACTGCATGTAAGTAATTTAACCCTTTCAGGACAAACATGGGTATTTTTTTCAAAATATATTTATATATTTATATGGTATATTTTTTCAAAATACAGTAAAGGCATTTATTCTACAAAGTTCAAAGTATATATTTCCAAATTTTTCGGGATTTTTATAACCATTTTGAATAGGGGAAAAGATCGTCAAACTCGAAAAACCCATCTTTGTATGAACCAGGTACCATTTTTCACATAGTATGGAAAGGGTTAACTTATGTATGCACATACTTTCTAAATGAAAAATACTCCATTTCTATTGGAACAATTTTTTTAAATTCAATATCTCTTATTTTTTTTTAAATAAATTTATAAAATACAAATTTGTTTCATGACTATGATAATAATTGTTAAAAAACCAAGGCAGGCCAGCGAAAAATTATTTTGGTTACTTTTTATAAATTTGTAAAATTAGGATAAAAGTTATTGTTAGTTTGAACCTTTTGCTAAACTTTTAATGACCATAACAATAATTATTAGACAGCGGAACACGACAGTAAAAGATTACACTCTTCGAGCTGGCTCGTCGAGGAATGGTCATGGTGGATCTATCCACCCGATGAAAAAATGGTATTCCTATGATGGAAAATTTTATAATCCATGGCCGGAGCACGATATTGCGGTGTTCAGTATCACAAACCGCTTTCGATTCGGTGGCAATGTGAGACCAGCCAAATTGCCAGTAGAGGGAGTCGCTTCGCCTGATGTGCTTCAGGTTTCTGGCTGGGGTAGGAGACATGCCTGGGTACGCAACTCACGAATAATCATAATTACCGATATCGCCTATTTTTCTATCAACTACTATTGTACTAAAAAAACTATTATATTACTAACTATTTTATCTGAAAAAAAAAAAAAAAAATTATTCGCAAAGAACATATAAATTTACATAAAATTAAATTTAATTGAATTTAATCCAACTTATTTATAGCGTAATTGGAAACATGACTGAATAAATCTAATCCAAATATAAAAAAGTCATATCAAGCAATTTAATTTCAATGAATAAAATGCATACTGCTTGATTCTGTACTCTTAAATTTGAATTGAAAACAAAAAATATATTTTTTCGCAGCTTTACTCAAAGTCGGAGGAATTTACCCGAGCTGTAAACGTGACAAGAGTAACATTCGAAGATTGCAAAGCAGCGGGTTCAGTGTACGAATCGGTTGAAGAAAAAATTCATTTGTGTTATGGTGGAAAAAATGCTGATTCTTGTCAGGGCGATTCTGGTGGACCATTGGCAGATTCACAAACGGTATATGGAATTGTATCATTTGGAGATGGTTGCGGA
Organism: Dyspetes luteomarginatus; assembly: GCA_963669185.1. Lineage (NCBI taxonomy): Eukaryota > Metazoa > Arthropoda > Insecta > Hymenoptera > Ichneumonidae > Dyspetes > Dyspetes luteomarginatus. Next base: position 1,012,044 of record OY769912.1, read on the forward strand.
GTGCGACCTGGAGTTTACTCCAAAGTTTCCTTCTATACATCATGGATAAAGCGAATTGCAAGAATTTAATTATTTTACTTGAAAAATAGGCAATTAATAAAATTGGCTCATGGATATGAATTAAATTTAAATCTTTCATTGTCCACCCGTACAATTCCAATTTTCAAGTGTTGTTAGTCAAAATAAATAGTAGCTATTTAATAATTTATTCGATTGATTAAAAAAATCTACTTTCAACTAAAAATCGATACTTGCAAAAAAAAAATTACATCAAATAATTTGTCTCATGATAAAAATCGTTATTTAAAGGACCAGAAAGTAAAAAATAATAATAATAATACAAATATAAATAAGTAGTTAAAAAAATTGTTTTGCCTTTAAGCAATTTCTCGATATCCATAGCTAGTCCCTCATTGCAAAAGAGTTGCAGAGATAATATAAAATAAAGCCTGGAATCACGAAGTTTTGGACCCTCCTAGCGTTAAGGTCAGGTGACCTCGCAGGAAGTCCATTACCACACACGATTCTCCTAGCTCTATGTAGCTATTTAATAATTTATTCGATTTAAAAAAAATCTACTTTCAACTAAAAATCGATACTTGCAAAAAAAATTACATCAAATAATTTGTCTCATGATAAAAATCGTTATTTAAAGGACCAGAAAGTAAAAAATAATAATAATAATACAAATATAAATAAGTAGTTAAAAAAATTGTTTTGCCTTTAAGCAATTTCTCGATATCCATAGCTAGTCCCTCATTGCAAAAGAGTTGCAGAGATAATATAAAATAAAGCCTGGAATCACGAAGTTTTGGACCCTCCTAGCGTTAAGGTCAGGTGACCTCGCAGGAAGTCCATTACCACACACGATTCTCCTAGCTCTATGTAGCTATTTAATAATTTATTCGATTTAAAAAAAATCTACTTTCAACTAAAAATCGATACTTGCAAAAAAAATTACATCAAATAATTTGTCTCATGATAAAAATCGTTATTTAAAGGACCAGAAAGTAAAAAATAATAATAATAATACAAATATAAATAAGTAGTTAAAAAAATTGTTTTGCCTTTAAACATTTTCTCGATATCCATAGCTGGTCACTCATTGCAAAAGAGTTGCAGAGATAATATAAAATAAAGCCTGGAATCACGAAGTTTTGGACCCTCCTAGCGTTAAGGTCCGGTGACCTCGCAGGAAGTCCATCACCACACACGATTCTCCTAGCTCTATGTAGCTATTTAATAATTTATTCGATTGATTAAAAAAAATCTACTTTCAACTAAAAATCGATACTTGCAAAAAAAAAATACATCAAATAATTAGTCTCATGATAAAAATCGTTATTTAAAGGACCAGAAAGTAAAAAATAATAATAATAATACAAATATAAATAAGTAGTTAAAAAAATTGTTTTGCCTTTAAGCAATTTCTCGATATCCACAGCTAGTCCCTCATTGCAAAAGAGTTGCAGAAATAATATAAAATAAAGCCTGGAATCACGTCCATTACCTCACACGATTCTCCTAGCTCTATGTAGCTATTTAATAATTTATTCGATTGATTAAAAAAAATCTACTTTCAACTAAAAATCGATACTTGCAAAAAAAAAATAGATCAAATAATTAGTCTCATGATAAAAATCGTTATTTAAAGGACCAGAAAGTAAAAAATAATAATAATAATACAATTATAAATAAGTAGATAAAAAAATTGTTTTGCCTTTAAACAATTTCTCGATATCCATAGCTAGTCACTCATTGCAAAAGAGTTGCAGTGATAATATAAAATAAAGCCTGGAATCACGAAGTTTTGGACCCTCCTAGCGTTAAGGTCCGGTGCCCTCGCAGGAAGTCCATTACCACACACGATTCTCCGGTACACGGAGACTCGTTTCACACGAATGAAGACCACGTCACACGCGCGCCAAGCACGCACTCTCCAAGCTTAAATATCTGTCTCTGTTCTGTACTGAACGTATACACGAGAATAATATACGTCAGGTAGACAAACGGCGAGTTCCCTATCGTTTACTCGGCTGACTCACCTGCTTGGCTTCCCCCGCAACGTGAATGCGCGGAGACGCCACTGGTCTATCCCAACTTGGGGGTCTTTAAACTCTCACCTGCAGTCCACGTGCTGGGACGACGCGCAACGAGGAAAATAAATGGACACTTGTTCTTCATTTTTTCATTCAAATTTTTTTAAATATCGCCTTCAACTATTTTTAAATTAATTTCGTTGACTTTTTTTTCCCATTCGAAATTTATTTTCTCTCATGAAAATATTATTTCATTTTTATTCACATGTTATTTGATCGAATATTTATTTTATTCAAATTGTTTTTATTTATTTCAGACGTTTAAACTTAGATATTGAATTATTCTTAAGAATTTGTATTTTTTGAAAAAAAAAATTCAATACTTTTTCTCAATTTTTTATCGGCCTACTTTAACTCACCCATTTATAGTCTCCGGATATATTTTTGTTCTCCAACTCTTCAATATGTCACGCTTGAGCCGTCCGTACCATCCATTCGTAGACCTTGGAGAGCAATATTTTTGCGACAAAACGTAATCTTTCACGCTGCTCGTAAGATCGACTCGTTCTATCAAAGTCCAATTGCCAGTTTCCACGCAAGATTTTTCCTCGATACCGATCACCTTTCGATCATCCTTGCTGGACGTTCCTGAAGGTCTCTTTTGACGGGGATAAACAGGAATTTGAATTTCACTACCCAATGTCGTATCGGTTAAGATCGAGATCATTATTATTTAATCCTGTTATCCCGGGACAGTCATTAATAAAATGATTCGAATTTTATTTTTTTACACTTTGATTGCTGATTTATCATCAAATAAAAAAAGTTAAGTTATATTTTTTTAAATCCAGTTTCTCAACAATCAAGACGGAGATAGCATTTTTATATTTTATTTAGATATTTCCTTGATGATAAATGAATTATTTGAGATTTTTTTTTCATATTATTTAATTAAAGTTTGTTCAATTAAAAATTTGATTTCATATTTTTAAATATTTTTCGAAAAGTTATTTTTTTCGTCGTTTATTTATTTATTTATTATTATTTAATGTGGTGTTTGGTACTATTGAAAAATTATTCCGGGCTCGCTTGGACGATGGTCGAATTAGGACTGAACCGAAATTGAAAGACAACAGACAGTTGAATAGCAAAGGGGACTCGTACGTCGTCCGTCCAATCGCGTCGACTGGCAAAGCAAAGTAAAAGTAGGGGGTGCATGAAAAGGGACTTTCCGTGTTTCCTGTACACTGAGGGAGCTCAGAAACGTTCGAGAAAGTTATCAGGACTTACCTCATCTCGTATTCATTTTATCAAATTAAAAAGAAAAAAAAAAAAAAAAAAATGATTGCCTGACGACGATGTGTCTATAATTAAAAATCCGGGAACACCAGATATGTCACGTTTATGCTATCTGTGAATAATATATTTTATAATGAGTGTGCGATTGAGATAATTTGCAGTTGTCTGGGTCTGCTATTTTTTTTTTTGCTCGAACGACCGAGATAGAAATATTTCCGTGTTCTGCGGTGACTGGAGAGCAGCCGGAATCCCCTCATATCTCGGTGCGAATATTTCAGGATCGAATAAATTTTCTCAGATAAGCTTGAAGGCGAAATCATTTGTCACTAAAAATAAATGTTTGGTGAAAAAAAAAAAATTTTAATCACTATTTTTATTCGATACGTAATTTCTTATATCCAAAATTGGAAAATCGTTATATATATTTAGTATTTTTCTCAAGACGTCACTTATATATTTTAAGTAATGATTTTACAAAAATATACATTTTTGTAAAATCGTAACTATTTGACTAAAATATATTGCAGTGAGACTGGTTAGGTTGGATAGTATCGAACATTTTTTCAAACCTCGAATAGATTATCGCCCTCACCCCTTATTGTAATCGATCGACAGTGGGACTGCAGTAAAAAAAAAATACCGTACACTCGTTACAATGGTCGATTAGACAATAAGAACCAGCTGTACACGTAATATCGCGTGTACACGACACTGAACAATGGACGGTCAGAGAAATCACGCGACGAATACTCAATTAGCATTACACTGTTTATTTTTGTCGTAGGATATTCTTCAGAGTTTGCAGTTGCATCAAAACAACCAAGTGCTAATATTTCCTTACAAATAAATAAATGGTATTGATTTTTTTTATCTGAAAAAATTTCGTTTTATCTCTCATTTTGTTTTAATAGATTTTTTTTTTTTACCAGATAAATTTAATTATTTAATTAAATAAAAAATAATTTATATCTATATATGTAAATTACATGAGAAAAAGTCACCATAGTTCACGAGTTCACGAGGCACGAGGAAAACTCAAATATAAATTAGCATAACGATATTTCGAGGAAACCAAGCCAATAAAGAGGATCTACAACGAGCGAGATGTCTTTTTGGGCTAAGATACGAGTTACCAAGAGCCAAGTTATTTGGCGTTACCAAGAAATTAAATGAGCGGTAATTGAACGTTTGACAATTGAACAAGAAACGTGACTTGCATTTCATTACTCGTAGGAGTCAAAAATAATTTCTGTGAATAGAATATAATGAGAATAATTTTTTTTTTCTATTTGATACATATATATGATGTTGATTTTTTTCTACGTACGTATATGTAATATACATACATTTATCCACAAAATTATTGTTAATTAATTATAACATTTTTAATTAAATTATAAAATTATCATTTAATGTCATTCAATTTATTTAAAAAAAAAATCATTATTATTAATCTTATACATAAGAGTACTTACTCTTTCGTCGATTGTAATCGTTGGAGTCTCGGATGTCTCCTTTTTTTTTCTCTCACTTCTTGCGGTCCCTTATCGCGTTTTTTACTCCAAAATGACCAATTCATGATTAAAAAAAAAAATTGCCACTTTTGACGTAGAAAATTTCGCGTTTTTTTGCCGGTAGTCACAAGGTGCAGCCTGCACGTTTTAAATCCATCGAATCACTGCATCAGCTGTGCACATTGCAACTTTATTTCTGCTCCACCGAAAGAAAAACAATTTTCCATAATTAACGATAATTGCATATTTGCACAATCCTCGGCTCGCATGCGAAACACCACGTGATGCTTCCTCCGAGTATTTATACAAAAGTAAATGAGATGACTGACGAGGTTTTTCAAATCTGAGAAATGTTCGAGACTGGTGATTTTTTTTTCTTGGTAATAATTAGACAGGCATAAAGGTGTACGTAACATTCCCCTGGGTGTACGTAATTGTTTTTTTTCATTTTATTTATTGTAGCTCTCTGTACGTACATGTCGAATTTCCAATTACACAATGTACCTAATGATGCGTTAATTGGAAAGAAAAAAACTACAAAATAGAAATTAGATCGAGGAAAAATAAATGAACGACGATTTGGTCAACAACTAGGAGAAATTTTTTGAGGAACCGAGTGAAAAAAAATGATTTTACGTTTGACGTTTGGATTTGATCCTATTTGTAATTTACTTTTATAATTGTATGTCCAAATAATTATTAATGATTGACGTGAAAAAATAAAATAAAAAACGAATAATTATAATTATTCCGAATAATTATAATCACAAATATATTTTTGACAGCTTATGACCCAAATCATATAATTTATGATTTATAAAATACGAACAAATCCATAGCTCAATTTTAATATTTTATCCACCCGGTCATCAACTCTACACTCCATTAAAAACTTTTTTCAGTGAGTTTTGGAAAAGTGTTATAAGCTTTTTTGGGATCAATATCCCAAATTATAGATTATTCTTTTTTATTGACAGTTGCTCTCTATACTCTTAAAAGTGCGTCGTGAGATTGTCGAGCAAAGCACGCATAAAACAGTATATATTGTCTCATGCACGAAAATCATTATCGTTATAATGTACAACTTTGCGTTTTTTATGTGTCCTTTTTTTCCTGTTTTATTTATTTAACATTTTTTTATTTGTGATGCCAAAAGTATTACACGCGTCTGACGCATTCTCGGCACAATATTATTTTCAATCGAATAAATAAATTTGCCTCTTTTTTCATATTCACAACTCTATATGTACACATATCGATATGCACATATATATATATATATATATATATATATATATCTATATATGTTTATTAATTAATAATAACAGAAGCTTTTTCTGCTTTTCGCGAAGACTTACAGATATAGACATCGACGCGATGTATACAATATATGACTTTTGGATTTGCACGATTAGGCCAAGATTCATCGACGATTATCGATCCAGTTAAGAGTACTTGGCTGATTTTTTTTTTCTTATGTTTGTGTGCTGATATTCTTTTTCGAGATTTTATTCGTTGAGGTAGGGTCAAAGGTTAGTGGGAAGCAATGCACATGCGTCTATGAGAATTCCAAATTACGATGAGCTGACTCAGTGTGGGCATATATATATATATATATGGATTCAGGTGATTCATTTCAGAATTTCTTTTTTGGTTCCCACCGGAAAAAAAGTATAAATTTACACATCAAAAATTACCTCCCGAAAGGGAAGCACTGGCAAAAAATCATAAATCGCATTCGTAATTTATACCTAAAAATATGGAACCTCCTAAAATTAATTGCCAGAGATTTCCTCTCGTGATGTTTTTAGTGGTCAAAGCCCTTGATTTTACAAGGGTGGCAGCTGAATTTTTTGGTATTTATTGTGATTAAAAATAAATAAATTTAATCATAATAATATGACAAAACAGTCTAATAATTTAACAAAGTAATAATATATGGTGAGAATCGCAAAAAAAAAATCTGAAATGAAACACCCTGATATGTATATGTATGTACGTATGTACGTAGAATTGTGTGGAGATTCCGTATCGCACACAGAAAGGAGAGGAAGAGTTAGTGGACAGCATTTGATTGGAAAAGACGATCGATTATCGGCAGTATATAAACATATGTATGGGGCATTCCAGGCCAAATTAATTATCATTTTTTTTTCTCTTAAATTGTTACTTCATTTAATAAATAATTTTATCTCCAAGGAAAGAATAAGAATCTGACGAATATTCAGCATTAATCGGTAAAAAAAGAAACCATGCAAAATGACTGATAAATAATTTACTGTAAAAACTTCAGAGCAAATAAATTTTTAAACAATTGAAAATCTGGTATGGGGTATTTTTTATTGTCTTCCAATGGACAGAGAGATAAAAAATATTCGTTCAATGGTGGAAATTATATCCATGTTCATTTCGCCTTGAATGCCGCATACACATGTTTGCATATATGTATATATATAGCTATCTAGGCGTTTTCAATAACGTATCGTTTTCGGTGCCGCGCGCTATATATAGTCTTTTTTCGAATTTATTTAAAATCTAAACGATAGCGCGACTTACTAATTTTCTACATTTTTATTTATTCGTATAATATTTCTATATTTCTGACTGTTCCTTATATGTATATTTATAATATGTTACACGATATAACGTTGTTCCTTTAATCTTTTTTGTTCAACAATTTTTTTCGCCTCCATCGCGGAAATATAATTTATGTACATGTACAAAGGATCGGACGATAGTCTCGCCTGCTAATCGAGTGAATTGACATCTCCAACAAGGCGCAGGGTAATCCGGAATAATTTGACAATTTTTTTAGTAATTTTCTAATTAAAAAATGGGTGATGGGAAAATATTACTAATTTTTTTTTAACCCGATACTCATTTCTGAATTAAGCGTAAAAACCCAAATGATAGTACGCTGGAATAATACAAATAAAAAAAATCTAAATTTAGTTTCATAAAAAATAGAAAAGTTGGTCGAAAAGCTCAATTCAGCCCTAATATTTTCCTCCGATTCCGGAATTCTTGTGAGTGAATTTTTATAGTTAAAAAAAAAAGTCAAAATATCTTGGAGCACCCTGTATGGTTCTAGAGGAGAGCGATGGTTGTACCGAATTTCGCATTTTGTTTTTTTTTTTTGTGGTGTCACCACCGACTAGCGTAATCAGCCACTTAATTAATTCTCAATTAAAAATAGACATCCGTCGATCTCATCAATTTTATCCTAAATATTTTTGCAGAACTAACACAAGCAGTAGAGTTTTAAAAAAAAATCCAGACACCCACAAAAATTTACGATTTTTTTTTGACTTCGTATTTAAAAACTTTTGCAACAAATATCGCGTTCTTATTTTGATGACAGCCATCAGCAAGTTGTCAAAAATCCTTCTCTACGTGTACATGTACGTATTTAGTTATATAGTTATAGTTTGCATAACCTAAATATAATATTTCGTAAATTTTTCCGTCTCATCCAAAACGAGAACGTTCCAGGAGCATTTCGCAGGTGATGAAAAATGGATGAGAATTAAAAAAGTCATTTTTTTTTTGTTATTGCTGTTGGATTAATAAATGCATGAATGGACATCGTTGAATATATCGATCAAGGAAATAAAATCGATAAACGTCATATTGATGAAGAAAATTGCAAATCGCTGACTGTCCGCACTGTCGTTGTTTGCTTCTGTTAATTATACAACGCAATATGACCCATATATAACGTATTATGTTTGAATTACAGCGAGGATAGGCGACATCGTGTATGGACATAAGGAAAACAGCTTGGCAACTCGTTCGTTTCATTGTACTCCTTTTTTTTTTTTTTATGTAAATTATCAATTCACGTCCCTCTTTTTTGTAATTTTTGCAGAATAAAAATGTATGCAACGATCTATACTGAAATAATATGAGATTTTACCTTAAAATATATGTCAAATATATTTTTCATATATCTCGCGTATAAATTATTCTCCTGGGGAAACGAAGACACAATTTTTATCCTCATAAAAATTGTGCGAACATAGCGGAATAACGAAGGAGATATTTAATTGTGATATATAATTAATGATAATGATGACCTGATAATTAATTATGCAAAGTTACACCAGGGCGACAGAAACCTTTTATAAAGTCATGTCTCTCTTTTGTACACATCTGCATGCCCTCTTCAAGATCCTAGAACGCATTTGTCGAGTATACATGTCGCAATAATGATAATAACAATTGATCGATTATCGTGTGGATCGTCGTTGATTCGAGGAAGTTTCTCTCTTTCTATTTTTTCTTTGTTCATTAAAAAAACAGGCCTGCATTCGCGTAGGCCACTTCAGGCAGTGTGGGTCCAGAATCACTGCGGTGGTGGGGAGTATACACATTGTGTATACTCGAATTTTCAACGATCCAACACGATTCTCCACTTTTCAATTTTTCACCAGCGATGTTTTATATGAAAAAAAAAAAGAAAAAATATTGCGAATGTACCAATTGCGTTTCTGAATATCATTTCACAATATCCCGAGACTCTCATGAATAATAAATTTTTCACTTTTTCGTCTTTCATGACGAGTGCTCAGAGCTTGCTCGTTTTGTACATCTAAAAAATCCTTAATTATCGCTTAAAACGGGATTCCTAATTGTGATAGTCAAATATAATTATTTTGTTGTCACTATTACTAACTATATAAACTCTGAAGCCATCTAATTTTAGATTTATTCCATTTACCTAATATTTTGCAAATGCACGATCTTATTTATCATTAATATTTGCTCGACCGTTTTCTATGTATGTAATTAATTAGCAAGCATTAGAAAGCTTCTTTTGATAAGCGACGTCCTCTGTATATTTAATATCTGACTCCTACATCATTTAACGAATATTCACACATATACATTATTTACACCTCTTTTTAGGTCCCAAAACAACATTTATGCCTTTTAATTTCCTCCCCCTACGATCCTTAAAACTTCATCACTAACTAAATTATTTACACAATATTTGTGGCATCGAACATCATTAGTTTTTTTTTTTTTTAATTTCTTCTCTCCTTCCATAGAGTTTTGACTTCTGTACTGAATCATAATAATCTCTCATCTTACATAAGACGTTCATAAAAACAGTCATTTGACTAGATTATTGTCCGTTTACCCCGCCCTTTTTCGTATTCGATCAGCTATAGTTATATATATATGGATATTTCTCCAAGTCGATATAATCAATAAAAGTTATCTAACACATCAACGCCTGTACCAGCATCTTTATCATCAACAACCCCTTACGTCATGTGTAAATCTCCCTTGAGTATTCTCGTGAAGGTTTTCTTGAACTGTTGATTAGCCATTGCATAGCAGAATGGATTCATCGGGCTGTTCGCGTAGCATAGAAAGTACGAAAACATAAAAAGATGCTTGTTCGTACACGGAGGCTCGGAGCAAAAACCCTCGACAAGAGCGAGAATATGATAGGGTGTCCAGCAAGCTACGAAGGCCCCAAGAATGAAAGATATTGTCCTGAAAGCCTTGCGGGCCCTATTTTCCGTTCGTGATTTTTGTCTTCCAACTGTAGGATCTTTTTTCTGAGTCTTGGCCTTGAGTCTGCGTCCAATGGACTTGACGAAATCTCTTCTGGACCCACTGCTACCCTCCTGACTTTCACTGGCTCCCTTCTTCTTCGACTGTCTTCTTGCATCGCCACTCGTGGTGCCAGAAATCGTTGGTACAGCACTGCTCGATGACGAATGACGTGGTGGATTGTTTGGCTTTATTGGTAGATCGGAAAATCTGTCAGTCGTACTGTTGGATGATTCCAAAGGGGTTGCAGCCACAACACTCGTGATGGGTTGTCGTTTCGTGTCTTCCGCTTTGACAGTCACCTCGGTGTTGACTTTGCTGACAGTCGGTGAAGTTTGCGAAGCTGCATGAGTCTGGTGAGTCACAAAAACCCTGGGCGGATGAGTTTGACTCGATGCATTGGTCAGAAGTGGATGACTCATCTGTCCAATGGGTGGCTGAGTTGTTCCAGCCTGTTGGGCTGTGGCTCTGATCAGAGCTGCTTGAAGCAGGCTCGTATTTGCTGCTGATGTGCCAGTGTGAAGCCCCAAGATTGGTGAGGACGGTGCGGTGGACAGAGGATTAGCAAGACTGCATGAGAACGACGAGGGTGGACTCTCGTACGATGGACTTGGAAGTATAACCGAGCTCTCATCCATATAGCGAAGATCAGCACCGTCCAAACCCGTCAGAATGTCATAGGTACCCGGGCCATGATTCAATACTACCAGGGTTCTCGGTCTATCGGTCGATGAGGATGTGGATGTGCCCTCGGAGATGGGTGGGCTGGTTTGAAACTGTGATGGTGGAGGAATGATGCTCTGGTGACTGCCATTCTTCTCGTTTGTCTTGTTACGCACTTGGCAGGCTGGAGTATCCTCGGGGCCTTCCACTGAATTACCAATCTCCATGTCATTTGATCTCATAGACTGTTCAGGGGTCAGTGTACTGCTGGACTTTTCAGGCTCAATGAGTATCTCGTTGTCAGCGAGGCTGTTCAATTCTTGAATCTTCGGCAGTGTTTGAGCTTTCTGGCTCACTGGTTGAGTCATGTCCATCGCACAACTGGTGGGTGATGTTTTTCTCGCGGATACGTTCATCTCCACTTTGACCGGAACGATACCATTGATTCGGCCATTCGTCGTGAACACTTGCAAAGCACCAGAAGACACGACAAGACCAGCCAGTGAAGACCTCTTGCGCAGATTCGCGGCCTGCTGATTCGGATAGACTGTACTGTCTTCATCGGAATCAAAGGCTGGGCTGCTCGAACGTTCAGATTTTTCTGCTTCAAAAGCTTGACCACCTGCCAGATTTGGTTTTGATGTCGTGTCACTTGACCCACCGGTGGCTACCGGTTTTGATGACGATTTTGCACCCGCCGCTGTAGTACCAGTTGAATCTCCAGTTCCAGCAGTCTGGATGGCTTCCGCCGTACCTGGTACTGTTCCTCCAGGTGCCTTGGGCTTGTCCTGACTCAAAAGTGTACTCTGAGTCTTTGATATTCCTATGCCAGCTGCGCGTCCAGCCATTCCGGACATTGCACCCGCACTAAGAGCAACCATGGACTGCATCTTTCGTTGCTTGGCCTCGCTCTTCTTTTGCATGTCGTAGGCGGTCTTGTAGATTCCACCGTACAGGATGAAGAGTACAACGAGAGTGGTCCAGTAGTATCCGATTATCAGGGCAGTGTTGAAGACTGGATCTTTGAGAAATTGAACGGTACACTCACCCGGCATCAAGTCCCGATAACCGATGAAGTGTTCCCAGCCAAAGATGCTTATGAAGAACAGCAGAGCTGGAATGATCCAGGTTATAGTGACCATCCAGATGACACGATTTTTTGTTCGCCAGCTTCTGTACTTGGCTGCTATCTTGACCGAGCAGAAACGATCTATCGTGATGAGTAGAACCGTGTATTGGGAGACTAGACAGACGGTGTAGTCCACCGAGAGCCAAAGATCACAGAGAAGTGGTCCCAGATCCCAGGTGCCCATCAAAACGTAAACGGTATAAAATGGCATCGACACTGTGCCTATGGAACATGACAAGCCAATTTATGAGAGTGACTAAAAAATTAATCAAAAACATTTAACCAAACAAATATTTCAATTTTTGGAGGGTGCTAAACTGGGCATTGAATTTACCGATTAGCATATCAGTGGCTGCGAGTGAGGCGATGAAGTAATTGCTCGGCTGTCTTATCGTTCTGTCCACAATGAAAGCCAACAGAACCAGAATGTTTCCACCCACGGTGAGGACTATGCAGACCGCCAGGCAAAGTGCTATCAGGACAGTTTGCCATAACTCGAAGGGTGGCTCGGTGCTCAAATAGTCATCTGCATCGACCCAGCATTTTTCAATAAAGTAACACACATTGATTTTGACAAATTATCGAGTCAATCCTGTCCAAAAGGCTGCGGTTTGCAGATACTCGAGCTAATCTCAAGTTTTAACCTAAAAATAATTTTGAACTTACCCTGGCTCGGATAGCTAGTGCTGTTGCCCACTGAAGAGGTATTGGTGGCGTTTGTTGCATTCATGGGAAACCAGTCGGGCAATAGCTCGCCGTATTCGCCACTGGACCATCTTGGATCATTGGGGTCGTACCAGGTGCCGTTAAGCTGTGTACACTCGGCAGTCAGATCCTCATAAACGTAACGACACAGACGCTCGCGTTGTCTTTGTAATTTCCTGTAAAATCGGAAGAAATGACTTCTTCATTATCGGGCTCGTCGGTTAGCTCGGTTGGAGACTGCTGAAAATAGAAAGAAACGAAAAAAAAAAAGTAGAACAACGGTAAGATGCAGTTGAAATAAAACGACCAACGCAGCAGGGATGAACGACGACCTCGGGACCCTTGGTAGCCTCAATCCAGTCTACCAGTTTGCCTCTTTCTCTCGCCTCATTCTTCAACTTCCTGTCCCCTTTTTCGCTGCCATCTCCGAGCATATAACCTACCCTGGCCAACGATGGCTCCGCGAATACAAACGGGAGAGATGAGAAAATTTCTCACCTCTCCCAACCCTATATCTCTGTACTATATATGTACATATATACTGTGCTCAGCCCCAGTTGGCTCTTTGCGTAGCCTTGCTGCATCACGAAAACTAAATTATTTATTCCTCGAGAATTCTCGAGGTTCTAATTTTTGTTTCCTCACTCTATGTACTTTGATAAATTCACCAACACTAGAAATATTTCATCCTACATCGCTTTCAAGCTCATTCAAGCTCTATCGAAATCCGCAATTGCCCTGAGGGAGGTGATTGAGTTTTCTCATTTATTATTTTTCCATCATTTTTTATTTATTCGTCCTAATGAATAGTAATAGCCCTTGCCTATTTTTTTTTGTCTAAGCTCCAGGGATGTAAATGTTTTTTTTTTAATGGTACTCATTTTATAATTCATAATATTCTGTATCGATATTAATTCCTAAAAAAATCTATCTATCCTAGAAGCTGCTTATTGAGCCCTGCAAGGAAAATATTTGACATGGAACAAATTATGAGACTGTCTCGTAAGCTTTAATGGCTCGTCCTTGCAATCTATTTTTCGTTCTTGAACAAAATGGTGGTGATCCGTATTACCTCGTTACCAGACCTGCCAATATGACGTAATACTCTCGACAATCACTTTGTATTTCAACGAAGAAATATGTGGAGTCAAACGACATTAAGTCTGGCTTTGTGAACAGTACAGACATATATTTTTTCGTTTCGTTAAACGACACGAGCTCTAGAACCACGTTCAGATGCTCCTCTGTCGGAATTTTTGCAGCAAATACAGACGAGTTTGGACCCACCACGTTGAGAGGGTTCCATCGAGATTCGCGTCCTCCGTGCTTCGCTACAGTGATATGTCCACACATACTGGAAAAAGATCCGTGATGCATGTGAGAGAAAAGCCCCCAGTCAAAGGATGAATACACCGAGCTTGCACAATGCGCTTGAAATAAGCATGAATGGTACCACATTCAACCTGGCCCCATCCCTATATATATATATATATAGGTATATTCCTTTCTCACGAGTCTACGAACGACCCACGACACGGCCCATTGCCGCCGGCCAAGGCACTGCAAAATCTGTTGAATGGTTCCAGCGTGACGTAAAATGTTGCCAGTTTTTTTAGCGAACTAAATTATTTATTGTCATGTCGATGAAAAAATGGCGAAATTTTTTATTCACCGAGAAAACCTTTCTTGCTCCAATGAGAATAATGAGATGTCAATAATTTAATCATTCGTTTAAATAAATGTAAATATTTAACGATTGAGTAAAAATGATAATCATAGCTGAATAATGTTTCTAATGGTTTTTTTTTTAAATTGAATATCCATCTCAGATGCTGACCTAGGGTGAGCTAAAAAAAGTAAAAAATTGAGTAGAAATTTATGACCCTAATGTCACAGAGGGTCAAACTGCTGATTATGCGAGTCTGATCAATAATATACGGAGGGTCCTTATCTACTTACACAGGGTGCTTACGCAGTCTTATATAAGCAGATGTCGATGCTGCTGGAAAAAAGGTTTTCTCTCTCCGCCCATCGTGGTTTAATGATGGAGATAAGAGGGTATGCCTGTTTAATGGTGCAAACTACCTATTAATTTCTTATTTGCTATTTTTTTTCATCAAATATATTTCATCATTAAACAAAAAATTATACATATCTTTACAAGGCATCGAGAAATATATCAATGATTATCAATTTAAATATATTTTTACTTTGCAAACTCTTGTAGAATACAAAATTAATTTTAGTATGTCTTTCATTTTTGTGGGCTGATAAATAACTAAAGAAAATGGAATCTTGTGCTCACAGGGATATTTAATTCTTGCAGCCCATTCGTGGCTTTAGTCTAGAGGAAAATATTTATTACTAATTTTCCAGGACAGCCCGGAATAAAAAAGGAAAGAAAAGCCTCTCATTTTTCGTCCACGTCGAGTTCGAGGAATGAGTTTGGAAGAGAATTTATAATGACGTCGGTCGATCATCGAGAAGAACCGAGTAACGCGAATGTAATATCAAAGTAGAAGGGGCGAGAATGAGCGAAGAGAGAGGAAAATCTCAGAGACGTTATTGGCAACCGTGCCGATCGTTACAATTCATCCCCCGTTGTGAACCTTTTACCAAGGATATCCAAGCATTCGTTATGGCCACTCGATGACAAAGAAAATAATTGTATATGTACTTTTGAGAGTGTCGATGTTCCCTTATAATGTCGGATTTTCCTCCATTTACGTTCCAAGGAGGAAAATCAAAGCCCTGTTATGAACATCCATTCTTCGTCTTCATTGAATATACCGACTTGTGTCCCCGTTCAAAATGAACACGTAATACACTGAGTTCGTTTTGTAGAAAATTCCATGTAGCGATCGACGATTATTTCAATATTCAAAAATTATGTGGCGATGTGTTCTGATTCAACTTGTAATTTACGATGAAAATTCAATTTTCTTCATTTAAATTGAATCGAAATGAATTCGTAACAAAAGTTAATCAAAATTTAATTTAACTCAATTTACTTAAATATGAAAATATATTGACTGGGGTCTTAAATTCTGCCTAATGAATTAATTATTATAATCAGTAAAATAAATTACTAAAATAAATCAGTAAAGTAAATTAATTTACTTAAAATAGTACGTTAATTACATCCAAGTTTTTTCCTTTTTTTTAATATATATATTTTTTTTTTTCTCTGACTTTTTATGAGGCAATAATTTTTTCCTATCCAACTTCAAACCACTCGCAGCTTTAGTTCATTATGCCGAGTGTTTTTTTTTTTTTTGCAATGAGGCTTGTGTAACAAAAAAATATGCAGGATAAAAAAAAATTATTTCTGGACGGTAGTCCAGGGAGATATGGAGGCTCGAGGATTACAAAAAACTCTTTCAAGTAGAAATATATAAGTATCTTAACCAGGTAGAGATTTAGCGAAGGATTCAACCTATACGAGAACTCATCAAGAAGAGCCTCAAGTGTCCCTGAGCTTTTTGTCTCACTCCATGACTACCTTCATATTCTCATTCCCACATAAGGCCCTTTTATTTTTTTCACATAACAGAGAAGCCACTCGGCACAGTGAATTAAAAAGTGGATGCGAAAAAACAGGAAAAAAAAAATCTTGTGTGCCACAAGAGAAAAAATAAATAGAAGCCTCGTATGCATTAAAAAATTCTGACGTGCCACCGATTTTTTGTTCCACCCCCTTTTTTTTTTCTAGCTCTTCCGCGCACGCTCAGCCGGCCATCAGTCAGACAAATTTTCGTGAAAGGGTTTCGGAAACGTTGAAGAGGGTGAAAAAAAAAATAAGGGCAACCAGGCGAGAGCTAGACAGAGAGAGAAATTATATAGTTTGTAAAATATGTAATGAAAAAAAATGCTAAAACAACGAGGTGGAAAAAAATCAAGGGGAGAAGAAGAGGTAAGAGAAAGAGCAAGGGGAAAAAAAGGTCGTAGGGTGTATTGGTATGGGGGTATTCATGCAGATGCTGCACGAAGAATTTCGCGGGTATCATCCAGCAGTTTTTTTTTTAGTGCCCTGAGTGCCCTCTCGTGGATGAGACAGCAGCGTACTGAGGCCTGAAGGGAGGGGCGGGGGTATAAAAGGGCGAGATAAAGATAGAAGAGAAGATAAAGAGGTAGAAAGATAGAAAAAAAAATAAAGTAGAAGCGGGAGAGAAAAAGTATTAAAGAAGGGGAGGGAGAAAAAAAAGGTAAAGAAGGAGAAGGGGAGGAAGAAAAAAAGAGAAAAAAAGAGTCATACAAGCGACGTTGAGCAGAGGATCAACATCGTGGAATGGCATGATAATACGTAGACGGCTAGAGAGTGATAAAGAGGAATAGAGAGAGAGAGACAGAGAGAATGAAGAAAAATTTTATGAGGAAGGAACAAAACGAGCCTCGATGTAAACAGAGGCTGAAACGAGGGAGAAAAAAATCGTGGATGCAATGCTGAAAAACTCGTGGGGTTTGGTGAGGAACTGCATAAAAATAGGGGATGAGATAGAGAGGGTGGTCGAAGAAGTGTGGATGACTCTTCATCCCTCCAGAGAGGAAGAGGGAAGGCGAAGAGCCAACGAGGCAACAAGTACTCGGCACAGTTCCAACATTCCCTGAATTTTACGATGCCAACAGAGGAAAGCTTCCAGCTAGGTTTTCTGCGTGTCACGGACAGAGAGAGAGAGAGAGAGCACGTATACAGTGGCAAAGAGAATGGACTCTCGTTAAACTGTTGCATTACAAAGACGAAAGCAGTTTCTATATATGTGTGTAGATTGATTATCGTTTATCAACGATTTTTTCATTAAATAGTACAATAGTAGTCGCAATAATAATAATAATAGGGAGAATAATAACAATGCAGCATTAATTTATCATTATTATTATTATTCTAATTATCATTACATTTTAAAATATATTTATACCAATATAAAAGTGCCGAAAGGTCTCATAAATTAAATATATTTTTATACCGATCACCCATGCAACATTTATGATTTATATTCATATATATTTATGATATATTCATTCTTCATAATTTTCCAATACGATACACCATTTTTAGGATATATCTACTTACACAAAAAATGACCAGCTCTCCGTGTACTCCAACGAATAAAGCATTAACGATCTTAATACTCGGTAAAATTATTGTACTTGGTAACCCAATAAGTAAAAAAAAAGCTATAGCCATTTTTTGTCGATCTGACGTGGAATAACCAACATATATATAGAGTGAAATATTCTTAATTCCAAGGGCTTTGCATTTAACGCAAAATCTCTAACTCAATTCCAGCCACCATACTCAAAGCCCAGAGTATATGCAGACACACATCCATAGGATAAACACTTACATTGTTTATAACACATAGATAACAATTACGCTCACACAGAGTAAGTCGAATCTACACGCTCGTCAAGAGCCAATTCATATTCCGAACTGCCGGTGTTATACATATGTATTGTATGTATATGTATATACATATATAAGATTTACAACACAAGCAGTCAGAGGACCAGAACGAGCAGCATACCCAACCATTGTTGAGCGTGTGAGTTGGGGCTTGCATGCTTCCTCGCTCGCCTACACACAGATTCGAATCAGTTGCCTCGAAGACGAAGCACTTTCACGAATTATAGGGCACGTTCTGGATTACAACGTCGTAGAAAGCGAGCGAGTGAGAGAGAGAGAGAGAGAGAGAGAGAAATGATCATCGAATTCACTTGAAATGGATAACTAAGATTTTGGAGACACACCACGATTCTAAAGCTACACGTCATGAAGATTACAGAGAATATACCACAAAATATTATTACATATTCTCGTCAACGAACTGTATAAAATTTATTCTGGTATTTTTTAATAACAAAAAGAGTACATTTGTTACCTCTTCCATTGTGCACAACTGCACAATTGGGATGATCCTATCCAGGACAATTCTACTGCTCGTCCAACCGTAACCTATGACCTTCGTAAACTCAAATTTAGTCCCTTTAAATACCTATTTTTTTTAGGCATCTCGAATCTAGCCTTATATAACGAGACGTGTAATTTCTTTTTTTTTTTTCAGAATATACACCCTCCATTGAGTCCAAATCTCATAATTTCCTCAGGACAAAAGACATCTTTCTCGACCAAGAAACAAAAAAATCATACCTCTTGTTATATAAGCCTAGATTTTAAATACCTACAGAGGATATTTAAAGAGACCAATTGTGGTCTAATTGGGGACTAATTGTCCTAGGCAGGATCATCCCAATTGTGCTTTTGTGCCAATACAAGAGCTAGAAAATCTACTGTTTGTGTTGGTTAAAAATATCAAACCAAAATTATTATTTTTAAGCCACAGCGAGTGCATAAGTGCCCAATATTCTATGCTTCCATAGAAGACATTTTCGAGCTCAAATTAATACGAAGAAAATCAGTACAGAATGGAGTTCCAGCCCCATTGGAAAGCAAAGTTTTAGCAATTTTAGTGAATCAAATAATTTCACTAAAATAAAAAAGAATTAAATGTTTCACTTAAACTGTATTTTGCCCTACTGAAAAAAAATCCATCATTGATTTTCTCGAAAAATCAAATATTTCTATTAAAAAACCATAATATATATTTCTAGAGGTTTTTTTTATTTATTATTTCATCCCTTTGTGAAACCTCGAAATTTTTCAAGTCCCCACAAAGCTCAAATACTTCATCATTACGTAAAAAATCCCACGTGTGCATATATATATATATATATAAGAACGTTCTTTCGAGACATTTATTTCGTCCGTGGTATCTAAATGCCAAAAGAGAATATTCCAAAGCAACAAAGCCCTAAAGGTCAACGTGGACATCATAGTACAAGAAATAATAAAAATATACATATCTAGTAGTAAAAGACCCGTAGGGATATAAAAGCTCACGACTTACTCTAAAGAAATGGGGGCAGAATAAACTATTTGCCTCAGGGAACGATGGAAAATACGAAGAGAGAACAAAATATATAAAACGGCCAGTCAATGAGCACAAGGGAAACCTTGTTGCCTCACCTGGAAACAAAATTTGTTGGCCGACATCGTATTATTTTCAGTCATTTTTTTTTACATACTGTCTCGTTGACATTTGACCTTCTTCCTTCTGAAAATCTTTTTCATCCCCGTTTTTTATACCACTCTACGGACGTTTTATTTGTAATTTTAGGCCCCGAAACTCTGGCACAGATACTAAAAATAATAATACTAAAAAGATATACTAAAAATAATAATAATAATAAAATAAATGGATCTGGAAAAACAGAGAGTAGGAGGAATATAAAAGCTCACCGCTCAGTCAAAAAAATTGGCGTAATACAAATTATTTGCCTTAGGGGATGATCGAAAATATAAACCATCTCATATCTCGGTGCATTTTTTCTCTCTCTCGGGCCCAAAATAATTTTTTGAATTTTTTGAATGTTACGTAAGCAGTGATTTTTTTTTACACAAAGGATTTTGTTTACAATCAACTCACATCCCTCATTCGAGACGATCGATGCTCTTTCATCCCCTTTTTTATATCACACTACAGACGTTTTATATTTTCCATCCAGCCCGAGGGTGAAAGAGTAAAGGGTTTTAAGATGTATATCGGAGAGAGAGAGAGAGAGAGAGAGTGAGTTATATTAGATTTTCAGAAGGCCTCTGGTATATACAGACATCTATTCTTGGCTTCAACGTGAAAAACACGTAACCCATAGCTCGAGGCACTCTGATGGATATATCGGGACCACGAAACGTCTTTCCCCATACGACCCCCTCTATCGGGCTTATAGTGGTAAACAAGTATGGGGCATCTCAGTCCAAATTGACATGTCCGTTAGCTCCAACCATCCGTTAATTCCAAACGGATGACCGTTTGGAATTTTGTCCTCAATTTTATTTATCGTTACCACCACCAACCCTGCCCCAGCCCTGAAGGTCATGCCTTTTTTTGCAGATTATTTTGGTCCGTCACTATATTTAATAATATATTTGTTTTAATCAAACGAAAAAAAGGCTGAAATTGAAATTTTTTAAAAAGTTCACAAAAATCCTGCGTTGGATTTTTTTTTAAGTCATAGCCGACCATCCCTTCTAATTTTGCTTCAATTTTTTGTTTCGTTGGAAATATAATTGGACTAATTGAAACGGTACGTTGGCTCACTTCGAGGATGAGGTTTACAAATTTTTATGTCTGACATAATACTTTTCAGAATTTTCTCAGATTTTTTAAATGGATTTTTTTAAATTTCAAAGTAACTGTGTTAATAATGTGCACTAAAGTAATTATAATACGTCCTTATACAACCAGAGAATATTCTGAGAAATTTGCTGTTACACTGAAATTTGTTGTATATTTTGATTCTACATTCCAGAGTGGACCGGAAGGAAGAAGTTAATTAATTTTATATCCACAATAGATTTTTCGTCAATTTTTTCAAATTATGGAATTGTGCACAACCTTTTGTTTCGTGTACATGTTTTATTTCCCAAAAAATAACTACGAAGGGGCTAAAATCTACAAAAAAATCTGTATGGATTTAAGGACTGTAACGAATAATTATAGAAAATTGATTTTCGGGGACTTGTTGATTTAGGCTCGAATCACCCATATAAACTTCGTCTACAGCCCTCGGGCAACAATGCATTTTTCGTGACGCTCATGATACGTCGAGCTTCCTTAAACTTCTTGGATAATATC
Source organism: Dyspetes luteomarginatus (assembly GCA_963669185.1). Taxonomy (NCBI): domain Eukaryota; kingdom Metazoa; phylum Arthropoda; class Insecta; order Hymenoptera; family Ichneumonidae; genus Dyspetes; species Dyspetes luteomarginatus. Next base: position 1,033,651 of record OY769912.1, read on the forward strand.
CTCGAGGCAAATTTTCAAGGCGTTTTTGGTAGGATACTGCTGCAGTTAGGAAATAACGTGAAGACGAAACACGTCGAATTGCATCTCAGATTTATATAACACGCTGGGCCCGAAAAAAAAAAAAAAAAAAATTACATTCTATGATTGCATAATAGAAGATAGTCTTTTTTCAAAATATGGTAAAGTGGCCATATGGTAGATCAATAATTACCTGCTTAAAAATAAATCCTCATTAATTAAAATTTGAATATAAATAGAATAAACTAAAAATAAAAATATTTCTCACGATCTATGTATTCGAAGATATTTGTTTCAATTTTTTAAATTAACTTCCTGAGCAAGAATTTGTTATTGGTTGAATTATGTATTTACCATATACTTACTGTACCTACATATATATATATATGGGGTGTTGTGATAAAGTCCCTAACAGATGGTGCAACAAATATATTATTCTCAATTGCAACGAAACTGCGCATTTGATGAAAATTTGTGAGGATAATGTACGACGCCATTTGCATATAAATTTTCGATTGTACTCTATTCGTTGATGACGAAAACGTCCATGTACAGGCCTCTGGCGCCGTTTCGCCGTCATTGTTAAAAGTTTGCTCCATAAAAAAATATAATCATAATTCAACATTAGTGACCGTCTGACCTCATAGTTCTGTTTTCACTTCCTAAAAGGGGAAAATCCATTCAATAAATTGTCGCCGTTTCTGGTAAAAATTACCAATAAAAGAAATAATTAATTAACGATAAAAAAGTATAAATTAGCGAGAAGCCTGCTGTAAAACTCCAAAAAATTCTTCGAAAGTTCTATTCTCGATGAAGAAAAGTTCGAGTGAAAAGTTTTTTTTCTCTTTCTTCGACGTTCCATTATTAACATTCCTCGCTAATTCCAGTGGAAAAAGAAAACTTTGGCTTCAAATGTATTTATGGAGTGGATAAAATTCTTTTTTTTAACCAAAATAATTTTCATTCAATACGAGGGCGTTTCCCCTGTTGAACCAGGAGAGAGAATATTTCAAATTCAATAATGCAACATTAGTAATTATTTGACCAGATGATTCTATGTTCAGGTCCTTCAAGTGGAAAATCTTTTCAATCAATTTTACAGACTTCAGGAAAAAATTGATAATGAAATAAATAATTAGTCAATGACCAGAAAAATGATATGAATCAATGAAAAACCTGCTGAAAAATATCAAGAATTCTGGAAAATTTTATTTCAGCTCGATAAAGAAAAGTTCGAGTGGAAAGTTTATCTTTCTCTTTTTTCGACGCTCCATTATTCACATTCCTCGCTCCTGCCAATGGAATAAGGAAACTTTAGCTTAAAAAGTATGTATCGAGTGGATAATTTTTTTTTTTTGCTACGATAATTCCCGGGGAAGAAAACTCTCTTGTGCAAACCAGAGAGAGAGAGAGAGAGAGAGAGAGACTATTTTAAATTCCTCTCGTCGATCTTCTTGCGCTTGGTTAATTAAACTTGTATTAATTAGTCAATGTCGTACTTCTCTTGTCGGAAAATGTCGAGATCGATCATTTCACTTTATTTCGCACCTTTTTTTTCTCAGTCTGTCTCTCAACTATCTTCATTTTTGTCTCGAATAAGGGCAAGAAGATTGGAAGCTTATTCTAACGAAATTAACATATCGACAAAAATACCGAGAGGCCCTGTGATGGCTGTTAATTAATCTTAACAATTTTACAGATTTTGTTCGGTCGAAATTGAGAGGCGACTCCCTCTTTTGATAATTTATATTATCAATTCCATTGCAATTACGTATGGCCTCTATTTTCTTAATGACTTTTAGCCAACCATTTTTTTAAATTTAAATTAAACAAAGAAGTTCTTTTTCGTTGGTTGAAAACATCGATAAAAATCTAGAGATTCCTTCGAGAATGTGGAAACAAGATCAGAGCTCATGAGATAGGACAAGAATATAATATAAAAAATTGTGAATTAAATTCGAGCTGATCAGGACCAGACGTTTACTGAATTGGCATGAAACGCCCCATATAATATGTAAAGTGCACGAAATGTGTATAGAGAGAGAACAAAGTGGTGGATGCGACGAAGATGTAAAGCTCGGAAATGTTGAATGGAAGAAAAAGTTAAATCGTTCCAGACACAACTTAAATTAAGCACCATAGCCTATGTGCTATCGTCATTCTTCCACCTCTCTTTCTCCTCTCAGGAGAGTTTGAGATCGACAGCTCGGCAAATTGCCTCTCGTAGTTTTCTATCAACAGACGCGCATCTTCGGAAGTCTCTCCCTTGTCCTTTTCGACGTTTTCGACGAACTGAAGACGAAGAAGAATTGCTCAAAGTCGTAAACTCCACCTCGAGTGATTCAACTAGTAAATCTTGTATAATTTTTCATTCCCCCTAGATGTTTTTAACGAGCAATTAGGACGAGAAAAACAGACCGATCCATCGAATTTAAAAATATTTCCAATGAAATTAAATGAAATTAATTTAAATTGAATAAAAATTTGAAAATTTGTATAAATTAAATTTGGTTTTGGTCGGTGAACTCGTTAAAAAAAAAACGATCGATTGGATTATTATAGTATTGAAATGAAAATTATACATTAATTGGCTGAAATGGTGGCGAAATTATTTTTCTGGGCAATATTAAAAAATAAGCTTTAATTTCCTTATGTGAAATATATCATTCACTTTTATTCGATATAAACGAATTTTTATGTTTAAATTGAATACGATTTATTAGCCAAAAATAATTTTTGTATTATATTTATTTTTTCGCTAAACTCATTCATTTTAAAAGAAGGCTTGTGTGTAAATTAACGCGAGAGGAGTATGAGCTTGTAAGAGTTTTATTCAGAGCCTCGTGATGGAGACGGTAAACGAAGTTTAAAAATGTTAACTGAACTCCCTAACTCGTAAGCGAAATTCCGCACTGGTTTGGTGCACTTTAATGACCGAGTCCGTGCTTGTGGATGTGTGTATGTGTGTGCCACACTGATGGAATACTCGCAGCAGGCAAATAGTGGTGGCTTCACTTTAATTGGCAAATTTCGCTCGATCCTTTGAACGTTCAACCAAACGAGCTACTCTCGACTCTGTGACCTTCGCAATAGATAATATCACGTGTATTTGTAAATGTTTTGAAAAGTCTGGCAAGCCTTGTGAACCCCGTGACCCCGCTTTGAAGCGGTCATTATCGTTTAATCTTTTCCACTAATTTTTCTTCACACATTATAAATTCATGCACGTGCGAATGAGAGGAAATTTTAAATTGGTGAGAATGTTACCAAATCGGTTTGTACCCCTCGATGTCGTGAACAAATTGAACGATCGATCCATCTGGTGTTTTATAATTTGTCGTAACTCGACAGCAGCTTGGTGGCCGATATTTTTCCAAATGACCTTTTTAAAAGAGCGTTACGTTCTGAATAAAAAAGGTTGAATGTATATTATACTGATCGATCGATTTTGAGAAAATCGATCGATAACTTGTGTCGATGAAATACCTTGACATAAATGTTTTCAACCATGTACATGTATAATAACCATGTTACCTTTCATTTCATTATATGTATGCACAAGACCTTTTTAAAAATGTAAATGTTTCAAAAAGTCTGGCAAGCCTTGTTAACCCCGTGACCCCGGTTTAAATAAATTCATGCACGTGCGATTGAGAGGAAATTTTAAATTGGTGAGAATGTTACCAAATCGGTATGTACCCCTCGATGTCATGAACAAATTGAACGATCGATCCGTCTGGTGTTTTATAATTTGTCATAACTCGACAGCAGCTTGGTGGCCGATATTTTTCCAAATTACATTATTATATTTTAAAAAACCTCAATATTCAGAAATCATCTACTTTTTTCACACCTCTATGTGTTCATTTCAAACATAGCTGTTTTTTTCTTCGGGGTCAGAAGTGTATAATAATGCGATAGAATAAAGCTCCAAGCGAAATGTTTTCGATTATTATATCATGAGCGTAGACGATGTAATACATGAATATATATATGTTGTTGGATTTATAGAGCGAATTGGATCTGGTGGTGGGATGAGGAAATCTTCGAGGCATATCGTGTGACCAGAGAAATAGAGAGAGAGAGAGAGAAAGAGAGAGAGAGAGTGAGTGAGAGTGAGAGTGAGAGTGAGAGAGAGAGAGAGGGGGAGAGAGAGAGAGAGTGAGATAGAGAGAGAGGGAGGGAGGGAGGGGGAGAGAGAGAGAGAGAGAGAGAGAGAGTGAGAGAGAGGATGCAATATATCGCAGGGAATAAAGATGGTTTCTCTATGGTATATATATTAGTGCAAGAAACGTGTTGAACTGACGGCTGAGGTGTGGAAAAGAGGGAGATGCGATATTTTTTTATAGCTTGAGGGAATTGAACGAACGCGCTTAATAACTCTTCGCTAGGGGCGGATTTTCATAGTAGTCGCACCAACCCCCGAATGCCTCAAGCTTTAACTATCTCTTTCTCTCTTTATCTTGCATGTATGCAACTACACACTGACATGTCGTTGACGACGACGAGGCCAGCCAATGTCATCTCTTCTGTAACTCAACACTCTCCATCTTCGCACTCATCCTTGACTGTGAAAAGTAAAAAAAAAATCCATTCAACATTCAATGCTTGTAATAACCCCTCGACGTTAATTATCGGTCATCATGTTAATAATGAAAATTGCACGTCACAATTGTTATATAGAAGGGAAACAAATGTTGTATGTTCTCTCCCTTTTGTGGGATTAAAAAAAAAAAATATTCCATCCTAGACGTACTACGTTTTTTTACAAAAAAGTACAAAAAAAAATACGAAAGGAGGAAATACAACTTTTGAATTTTTGTATGATTGAAAACTTTCAAGAAAAAATGTCGGAGAATGGTTGAGGAATTGTGGGCTAAGGGTTGAAACTAAGCCCTCGAGAAGTCTCAGAAATAAAATACTGAGGAGCTTGCAGAAATTTTCAGTGAAAAATATTGAAAATAAATATTGAAAATAAATATAATAAATAAATAATAAATAAATAATAAATAAATAATAAATAAATAATAAATAAATAATAAATAAATAATAAATAAATAATAAATAAATAATAAATAAATAATAAATAAATAATAAATAAATAATAAATAAATAATAAATAAATAATAAATAAATAATAAATAAATAATAAATAAATAATAAATAAATAATTTAAATTATTGTTGTCGTCAAATTTTTTGACGACTTCGTGAAATCCTAAGTATACAGTTAGGATGTAAATACAAATTGCAATCCTGTCTTTATCCTGAGCATAGAATTATTTACAGGCCAGTCAGCTCGTGTGTGTACACACAGGAGTGCACAGTGACAACAGATTTTCATAGCTATAGATCTATGTACTGAGGTCATAACAACCAGTAACTAGAGATGCCTAGAGCAGCATCATGCCACTCGAAAAAATAAGAACAAAAGTCGCGGATAGAGGCTAACAAGACTCGAAAAAAATGCTGCAACTCATATATAAAAAAAATTCTCTCTACCTCTTTTCCCTTCCACTCTCTCAACCCTTGTTTCTCGAATTTTTATATGCATGTGTGACACGTTCTCGCAAAGATCAAAAAGGTCTCGAGCATATTTTATGTACGTCGAGTTATTTTTGTCGATCCTCGACATGAACGAAAACGAATATTGATTTGCATGACAAACGAGATTTATGTTGATGCAGCCTTTGATTTGGATGTTATTTGAGCACAACAATTTTATTCCATTGAACATTAATGTCCTCGATTTAAATATTCTTGATTAAAAAAGAGTCGTATTTATTGATCTCGCGTGAATTTTAATCTGTATAGTCAATAAATTTCGAATCGAGCTTTTAGTACCGATGGAAATAAAATTTAAAAAAATTTAACCACATTGAAGATATTTTTTTTTGCTCAGGAATGCCTCTCTAGGAACTTTGCCTTATGATTAGACCATCGACTAATGGTGCCATCGTCCGGATATTAAAAGGGCTATGTCGGTAGCAAAAATGGACAATTGTCATCTTCTTTTTTTTTATCAATATAATCCGAATAAAAAATAATCGTATAATAATAATAATAGTGTTTTATTCGAGCTTTACTTGGGAGTGTATGAATTTGTTTGTAAGATATAACCGACGAGTGTCAGGACATTGACCGGGGTCATTCGACCCAATCGCAATAATAAAATCTACATCGAGTCACTTTTCCAAAGAGGATCGATCCAATTTACGAAATTAGTTCGTAACATGACCCCCATTCACTCGATGTCAATTACAATATCTACGTGTAAGGGTATTTTATTCTTTATTGTCCGGCGATGGAGTCATCGACCTCTAATTTATTCGACAATAAAATTTAGTTCACATTTTTTTTTCTTTTGTTCACAATATTTTTCATTTGAGGTTTAAAAAAAAATAGATATATCGTCGCATAGAAGTTTCTTTCCATGTAGGCAGCGAGATTGATTCATCAGTGTAGATATTCCTTTCAATATTTATCTTTTTGTCTCCACCATCGTTTTTTTTTTTATCTATCTTTAAACCGGCCTTTATTATGAAAAATGTAAAAATTATTAAGTCCTCTTATATAAATTTATAGAAATGTATATCGGGCAGGGATGGCAGCTCGATGTTTCAGGTCACGTTACAAAGTCCTGCGCTCAACTATGTACAAATACGTCATATATATATATATATATATATATATATATATATATATGTACATATCGGTATGGTCGCATGAATACGAAGGGTTCAATAGCAGCGAGCTCACAAAACCCCGTCGTGTGTGCCGCTCGAGATCACGAGACTGGAAACTAGAAACGAGAACGATCGATGATGTTACAAGTGTTGACTACAGAGTTTGCCTCTCACTCGACGCTCTTTTATATTATAATGATAAATAGAAAATTAAAAAAAAAAACGAACCTTCCTAGTGGACATCTTACTGAAAAAGGAATTCTTGAGCTTCAGTAAAAAAAAACTCAGTTTAATCATTAACTCGACGTACAATAAATTTTTAACAGAAGCGTTATACATTGAAATGTAAATTTTTAAAAATATTTTATATTATAACATGAAAGTTTTAAAAATGTCCATGTGAATGGAATTCATTATAATAATGTTAGAAGCTTTTTGTTCGTGACTTTAAGCAGTTTGTTTACTTCGATGTTTGATCAATATTTATCGCGTAATGCATATTAAATTTTTAAATTAGGGTCACACTTGGTTTTAAATTTACAACGATTTATCACGAATATTGTCAGACAACCCTCTAAAATAAACCCCTAAATAAATTTTCAAATAATTCCATCTTGAAATTTAACCAAGAGAAAGTGGCTGTATCGCTTTATGTGGTCTCATCAGTTTTATATCGTAATTCCACATCATCAGGAATGTCATCAGTGTTTACTTTTAGCGAGAAATTCTCTCCTCTTAAAGATCGAAATGGCCGGTCATTAAAATTCTTATCGTTGGCTTATTACTCCTGTAATGGACCCTTTTGTTTATCCATTCCGGCCTGACATCGTTCCCATCTTCGTTGAAGCGTAAAACGAACGAAATATGACGAGAAACGAGAAGCCTCTCGACTGTTATATTTCAACCAAATCCACTCGTCTTTTGCTTCTTCGATACTTGTCTCATTTCTCCCTTTCGCGAATAACTGAAAATTGCTTTCCCCTCGCTTCGGCATTTCTATCCAGAGACGTCTCGAGAGTCTTTCGTACAAATTCCATACTTTTCGTTACTCGCAAAATCTTGGCAATTTCAAGTATGGCCCCAAGAGCATGGCTCATGCAATATTTAAGCAAAACTTGAGCAATACTTGTGCAATTATTTTGTCAACAATTGTGCAATTATTTTGTCAACAATTGTGCAATTATTTTGTCAACAATTGTGCAATATTTTGTAAAAAATTGTGCAATATTTTGTCAACAATTGTGCAATATTTTGTCAACAATTCCCAATTCAATTTTGGTCTCCCTAAAGCAAACTGGACAACTCATGTCCCCTGTTAGAATCGACGAAAATGATATTCCATTTTTGACTTCTTACCGAGACAAAAATCCACCCAGCAATAATAAAAATAAATTATTTATAAATAGATCTCTATCAGCCCACATTTTTTCTAGCCTTTTCATATTCCCTGCAGGTAGGACAGAGTTCGGTAATGGAGATTCCGTTTCATTTATCGTAAAATCAGCCACCATGAGCATTAAATTTTTGTCGATCGATCAATACGAGTGTCCACCTCTTGATCCTTCACTTATTCGGGGTTCACCGTTATCCATCAAACTATACATTTCATATATAGAAAACTGTTATGCCTCACTATATAGTATTAGCATTACTTCATTTGCTCACAGTGTGATCCATCGATGGACCCTTCATGTTAATACTACAGGGGTGACAGGGGTCATTCAACTCTTGTAGGATTCGATGTATTGTGTGTATAACAATATTCAAGTACAGTGTACTACATTTTATTCGCTGTTTTGAGGGAACGAAAGAGAGGGCGAGAATGTGTGTGTGTGTGTGTGTGTGTGTGTAAGAGAGAGAGAGAGAGAGAGAGAGAGAGAGAGAGAGAGAGAGATTCATCGTATTGCCATATATTGCCATCCATCTGGTCAATTCCGATGCCCGTATATGGGAACTTAAGCCTCGAGGCATTAAACCAGTACACATATGTACCCCTAATATATATGTATATATGTTTGTGTCTATAATACTCGAGCAACACTTCCCCATTGGCCCACACAGTTTCAGGTATAATACTGTTCGTCGAACTTACGTCTGTGCACTTAGGCATGGGCTACATCAATTCTCCTCAATTATCCCCTCCTGAGTGTTTGGTACAGTAAACGAACTGGCTGTGGCGCATTTAGCCCTCCTCGAGAACTTCCGAATAGCACCTTGCAATTATTACCAACTATGTCTACGAATAGGCATATTCAATAGGTATATATAGCTGTATATATAGCTAGACATGTACATAAATATGGGCAGTGGCGGGAACAATTCTTAGCCCTCCCTATTAATATAATTTTGTACACTTCTTGCTACTCTTTTATCAAATTTAGAATAGTCTAATAAAACTGTTAGCCGTTATACAAGTTTGTGAAAAAAAATTCTTTGGATTTTTTCGTGCATTCTTCTGATAAAGTGATTAAGTACTTATTTGAATTTTTTTGATAATTTGACAGCACACATTATTTAGATATGTATTCTTCATTGGGAATGGAAATCGATAGAAAATGATCAACATTGTAAAATAACAAAAGATCTTTTTTTTTATAGCGCTCTGCTCATATTCGGATGATCGTGGTCGAATATTTTACTTTTTTTTTTAAATAAAAAAATAATTGTTATAACTCAGCGGAAAATTTGTAGAAAGTATGAGAGCTTAAAAATTTGTCTCTCGTAACCCGACGTATTTTTTAAAGGGCAACAAAATTAGTTTGAAAGAAATTATAAAATGGTGAGGGGCGTCGTCGATTTGGACGGAAGTGACCAATATATGTGTCTAAAATTACTGTGCACATTTATTTTATCTAACTCATTTGCAAAATGCTAATAAAAATAGTACCCAACTAATGATACACGGTCTTTTATTTAGAGTAAAGTTCGTTTTTTATTGCTCAATGCCCTTGGCCCCTAAACTACCCCTATACATGTCATTATTTTTCCCTTGGGTTCAAGCTCAAATCGATCGATATTTCGACCATCAAAGAAAACCTTCGGACGTGAAATACACGCTTCTACGATATACATTAAGTTCGTTCTAATCTCCCTCAAATTGAGTGCTCGTTAATTCTAAAAATTCATGACACGCCAATGATTCTCAATGGATTATATTGAGTTCTTGAATATTTATGGTGGATTGTTCAAATATTTAATAATAAATCAATTTTCGAAGGCTGCAAATCCTCAATCATGGAAATGTAATTTTTCTCTTATTCAAACCAGCGTTAGGTTTATAATAATAATAAGCGTTTTTAAGCAATTCGATCGTTTATCTGCAAAATACTGGCAAAGTCATTTGCTGCATTTCTGAAATATTTTTTATGATTCACATTTCTGAGTTATGAATTTTCACAATTTTCAATCAACTGTGTTTCGAATGGTTGGTATGTTATAATTCTCAATTATAAATCTGCTCTCTCTCTCTCTCTCTCTACGTGAAAATTTCATGACGAAAATCATCTCGTCTAAACGAGGAAAACTCGTGAAATTTAACGAAGCATTTATGAGAATTGAGTATTACGATGATCTCAAGAATTTTCCATCCCCCTTCGGAAGAGTGCCAGGGGTGAGTTTAAAAGGCAATTTCACGAAACGGGCGAATCATCGCGAATCACAAAATCGTCCTGAAGGAGGTTGAAGACGATTGAAAAGAAAATTTGTGACTGAAAGAGAAACAAAATAGTGGGGTCAGTTGAGGGGTAGAAAAAAATTACTCGATCTCGTTTAGGGTCTTCTAATTTAATACCTCAAATGCTCGATCTTTCTCGTTTCTTTTTTATTTCATTGAAAATTTCTTCATAAACTTTTATCTCTTTTCATACTGTGCAATGCTTTCTCGATGTCTCTTGTTGACCCTCAGTGTGTTCCACCAATTCCAAGCCGCAATTCCCTTGGGTTGATTTGGGAATATGTGTATGTATATTTGTAGTGACGTTGGTTCGTGGTCGACCCAATTTTTTTCCACGATTCAAACAGACCAGCTCACATAAGATTCAGGAAAGCTTGCGATGGAACGTTTGAGATGGAAAATCTTGTGGGATACGCCCATTTAAAGCTTAGTCGTTCTCGTAGAGAGGGAAAAGGTGCAGAGAGAGAAAAAGACACACAAACATACACACTTTTTTCTTTTGGAAATGTTTCTTCTCTCTCTTTCTCTCGTTTCCCTGGGGACGATTCTTTGAAGGATCAAAGGACTTTCGAACTTTGCTGTTATATATTTGCACGAGAAACATAAGAGAGAGAGAGAGAGAGAAGAAAAAAATACATTTCACGTTTTGTCAGATACGAGTTCTCGAAATGAAGCAACCTCCTCTCTTCCAGCTTTGAATTTAAAGATTCTGGCGTTTGTTCACGTCTAAAATTTTTCCCAATGCATAAAAGTATCTCTTCCAGCTTTGTTTTATTATGATTATTAAAGGGGCAAGTGAACAGTGAAAATCTCGTTGCAAAAAGAATCATCAAATAGATCGAAAAAAAATCTTGAGCGTAGATTCAATCATTGGAGTCTCCGAGAATATTGCACATACGATTGTAGTTGTTATTTATTTTTCAATTTCACGTTCTCACGATAATATCGCCCCATGAATAAAATTTTTTAAGCAACGTCAGTGATAACTAGAAATTTTCAGCTAATGAAATTATTTCATAACGAAAAGATGCCAACATTTCGTCGTAAAATAATTGCATGAACTATAGAATAGTTGGCAACATTTATTCGCAGTCCATTTTGTCACAGTTATTGGATCTATTGAAATTTCTCCGATTGAGACAGAATCAATTTATTTAAAAAAAATATTTTATTAATTTTTATTAGAAGTTTTATGGAAGCAAAAAAATTGTCTTGTGAATATCGACTGTAGTGTGTTTGATCTTATTTTATCCAATCCCTTAATCGAGAGATTCAACCGTACCAAATAATAATTTGGTTTAAAAAAAGAAAATTCGTTCTTCCTGCATCGTTTCGACTAAAATTGTTAGCTATGAATTTTATCGATGCGAGAAGCTTCCCTACATTTCTCCCGGGGATTTGGCGTATTGCAACGAGAATGGCGATGGAGAGAGAAAGGGAAAATGATGCTCTCTCCGGTTTTATCACCAACGTGTTCTACGATAAACTATAGAGCTCGAGTCTTCTAGTTCTCGTACATGTGGAAGAGTGTTAGATGCATGGTATAATCCCTTGAAAAGTCAGGCTACGTTTAAGGGTCGCAGCTTTAGCCACGAAATATCCTACGTAAGCTCTTTTCATCCCTCTCCATCTCGCCTTTTATTTTCTTTTAGTTTCCCCCATGTAATTTGTTCCCTTTGGCTTGTCACATATCTCACATTCACGAGATGTTCCTCAAACGACCTGCAGAGGCTCAAATGAAGCTTGAAGGGCTCAAACAATTTTTTCCTCACTTCATAATAAATACGTTATGTTGATTGGAGGGAAGATTATTTTCTAATTTTTTACACATTTTTTTTAGTCTGACCATAATTTTTTGTTCCTTTTCCCCTATCGATTCAGATTCGGAAATTTTCGACTCATGATCACAGAAACTCTCATATCGAGATTTACCGAGTGGGAATCTCTATAGGTCTAATTGGTCGGAGGGAAACAGCAGAGTTATAGATATTCAAAATTTCAACATTCTTTCTGTTTTTGGGGGATGAGCGAAAAAATTACATAAATTATTCTCCTCTTTTCCTTTTTGCATATTTTTGCATATCCCCGGCGATCATGTTCACCCCATTGATTTTAACGCTAAGCTTATAGATACATGGGAATTGGGGATATTCCAGATCGATTAATTTATCCACTTTCCCTTCTCTTCCTCCTAAAAGATGCAATATATACATATATATATATTGTATATATATTTGTATTTGTATATATTTGCCCTTCGCGATACGTCAGTACGTCTTGATATCTCAATCTAGACTGGAATTATGAAAATAAAAGTCAGTTGGTTGGTTAAATGTCATGTTCGAGTAGTATCAGTTTTTGGAATATCAGGCATCCATATCTCACATCTGTGTACCTTTTATGAGGAGGATGAGAAGAAAAAGTGAATTAATTACCCTAATAGTTGATCGTAATTTCTTCTGAGTGACGATGAGTGAATGATAGGAAAAAATAATCGCATAAATATAGTTAATTATCGTAAATCAGTAGTAAAGGTCGACGGGTGATCAGACATTGTTTTGATGGGTACATATATAATTTTCTTATATAGCCCATCACATCTCTCTTAGAACTTATGGGAGTATACATGGAACAAAATACTCGCTAAAACACAACACCTGTAAACCCATGAAAAAAAATTTGCGAAATACGAAAAATATTTAATTTTCTGCTCGAATATCTTTTGCATAAAAAAAACTCATTTTTCCATGGACTTTTTTATCCTTGTGGAGTTACGATGATTTTATAGGAACAATGAATTTGTCGAAATTAAAGAAAAATTATCTCAAAAAAATCATGTAGCTTTTTTTTTTTCAAAAACTCTAAATTTTTTTAATTCATTAGAAAAAATTATTTGCTGAAATTTTCCACAAATCAGCAATGTATTTTTTTTTTCGTTATATTAATATCGGGCAGTGCGAGTGAAAATGAAAACTTTTAATGTCGTATATCACTGTATATATTAGGAGGGTGGAAAGTATTCACTCTATGAAAAAATCCGAATATAGCATGACCCCTTAAACGGGATTAAAGTTTTCAAGTATTTTCACCCATCCCAACTTTCGTCTGTATTTTCAATATATGTATACAAAATGCTATTGCAGTTCTCAACGACGCGTGGAACAACCAGAGAGTGTAATAATCTCACCATTCTTTTATTGTTTAATCAAGAAAGGAAGAAAGGAGGAAAAAGTGAAAAAGTGGTTAGAGTTCATTTTGTGACATTGTGACGCCATCTTAAAACGGTGGATATAGATATACAACAATCAGCTGTTTTTTCTAATCATCGTTTTTGTCTTATCTCTCTTCTTTCTCGAATAAGTGAAAAAGAAGAAGAAAAATATTCCATTGAAAGAAGACCAAATCGTTATTTCCAGCAACTCTCCCCCCCCCCCTCTCTCTCCCCCCTCGCTGCAGTTGCGCTTCAATGACGAGTTTTAAATCTCTCGAAATTGATTCCCTCTCGAAACTTTTCGAACTCGAAACACACAAACAAAGATATTTTTGTAGCGAGGATTTTCGTTTCGTCTGCCTTGCGCTACGTTCAATTATTTGATTGATGAAATTTTTAGAGTGCAACAGTGGCGTTTCCTGACGGGATTTTTTTTTTTCCTTCGATGAATAAAAAAAAAATGGCCGTAGCGTAAAACGCCCGAAATGCAAGCAGTAGGGGACAATGGAAAAATTGATTGACCCACCGATTTACTTTATCACAGTATAGTGTATGTACATATATCTTTCTCTATGGGCCGTTTCATGGCAGCTTTTTATGTGGAGGTCCAACGGTTAAATTAATAATTAAAAAAATGATTTTACAATATTATTATTGCTTAAACTTATAGTAAAAACTTCAAGGTACACCAATGAATTTTATCACAATTTTTAGTAAATTTTAAGGTTGTTTAACATGTCGCGGACACCAACGACCCAGTTTATTGTTAGAAGATGCCGAAAAATAGTTTATCATTCCAGGATTAATTGTAATGTCTAGCTCAATAAACTTCTTGTCAATTATTATTTTTAAATTATCCATCTTATTAGAAAATTCGTATAAAAAATTATGCAACGAATCTCGACTCTCACGGAATGCCCCATATCGAAACCCTTTAGTTCTGTCATCCTTTTTCACTTCCACATGTGCCATATCTACCCTCAGACATTTCCCAGAACAAAAATAATGCAAAGTTTACATGCTCCCTGTCGACATTGAATCATCTGCGCCTCACTATATATATATATATATATATATATATATACATACGTACCCTGTATATTAAATGGAGGGTATGATATATTCAGAGGTTGCAGTGAATGCAAGTAAACGAATTCCCCCGCTGACAAGAGAAAGAACGCAAGAGAGAGAGAGAGCATGAGGATGCGAATATGCAATCTCGAATTCGTTTTCGTTTCCCATACCAATTTTTGGGATGCCTCGGTGTTTCCTGACCCTGTTCCTGGGTTCCTCGCTACAGATTTCGTCACGCAGCCTCCTTCCGGTTGCTCATATTCAAGAGAACACATAACAAATGTACTTATTATTTATATATAGGTATCTGGACTATGTACTGAGAGAAACTCAATCTGTGTATTTTCTGATGGTATTCAGATGTCAGATAAAAATATATCCTGAGCTTGAACAAAAGCTTTGACGTCTTACAAGAGAGAAGAAGTACAGAATAATTTTTTTTTTACCTCGATATATGCACATTGACGTCCATATATTTAAATTTACTATGTACATTACGAAAAAGTCTTGAATTTCACGAGAACTCCATATACTGCCTGTCACTTTGGTTATGAAAAAAAAAAAAAAATTCAGTCTACGAATGGATTTTATATTATCTGCAATATTTCACGAATTTTGTATCAAAAATAAAATAGAAGTGATACAGAGCCATACTGACAAATATGTACTATTAACAAAAATGTTATGTTTTGAATGTAGTTCGGAAGAATGTTACGAGTACAATAATATTCATCTAAAATTAAATTTAGGATAACCAAAAATTTTAATATAATGAAATATTTTTAAAATGTGTATAAGTTTTTTTGGCTGGCAAACATTTTGGAATAAATCGTGAGCCACGAAGACATTCGGAGCCATATGAGATTCAGAATTATGTATAAATGTAGAGGGTCACAACCCTCGAATATCCTCGTGGAAAAAATAATCAGGCAGACAGTACGAGGGTTTGTGAAAAAAAATTAAGTAGGAAAGGGATAGGGTGCGACGGTTAAAGCTTTATAGTTTTTGTAGACACACATTGATAAAAAAAAAAAAAACCATCGTTTCGATATTGCCAGTACTCGTACGTACAGATGAGCATTGTCCTCGGTGCAATACAAGTCTGGGCAAAATGAAACGCTTATTATACGTGTATATATATATATATATATATATATATATATATATATATATATATATATCGCTATGTATATGACGGAGTCAGAGCTCTTGGCCACAGATGCCGGATATTATACGTTAGCGACGAGTCAGCCATTGAACGAGAACGATACAGTCTTTCTTCCTCGCCTCTCATAGACCCCACATGATACGCGATGTACTCACTCTATATCGTGGCCTCAGGACAAAGTCAAGAAAGGTATTTTCCAGCCCTGCTATGTACGATATGCGACACATAATTTCTAATGCTTTGCAACACATCCGTACTTATACTTATGTATATATATATATATACATATATATATATGTATATAGCGATGTGACCCATTGTCGTATAAACGGGATAAGACCATGGAAACACATGCTGAGCACACTCACCTAGACAAAGTATTCATTTCGAGCGATTGCAAGTAAAAATAAGAGGAAATATACATACACATAGGGGTAGATCGTGCTAGTAGAAAAGGTCCGATAATGGTCAGACATCGCGAGCTCAACTACTGCTGAGAGATATTTTATAATAAGCACAAAAGAGGTCGTGTTTTAATCGAGAAAGTGCTCTCACCGATGTAGCCTACACTGTTAATTTCATAACGATTACATTTTTTTTTTTTTCATTCATGAAAATATAATGATTTTGTAATTATAATTTTCTCCGAAAGTTTTTAATTATCGCAGCTCAAACTGTTTTTTTTTATGTGAAATATAAATTGTGAGCATCAAGGATTGCATCAATGGATGTAACAATTTATTTACTTGAATTATTCCGAAATCGTTACAGTTAGAAAGCTCTTTTGTGATTTATTGACCTTTTCTTACATTTCATCAGGATTGATGCCACTTAAAAAAATTGTGACATGTAATATTTATTAGCGCAACGAAGGCAAAAGTTTCGCTCAATTTTTTTCTGCTGTTGTTAAAATACACAATAATGTTTGACGTTTAAATTTTTTTGTCCATTCATTTGAATTGCATTGACATGACATAAATCACTGGTCAGCTTTATTAGCCTGGACCATATTATCCTCCTTTGTTTACAGCCAATACATATATACGTATATATGAAGCTTAAATTCGTGTGCCCTGCAGTACACACGGGGTGGCATTTACTTTGAAGCCGCATCTTTAATCAGGCCTACTGTTTGTCCCTGTGGTTGGACCACCGTTGCTTTGATCATGTCCAAAGGTCTATCTCGCTGGTTTTCGAGAAGCTCTCTCTCGCAACCCAGTCCTATATTTCATCCTCTTTACTGATAAGTTATTATCTTTTTTCCTGGCTGGAAAAAACAAATGAAAAATTTTCCCACGTAGCAATGTGACATTCATAATGTAAATGTAAATTCGTCCATGACTATCCAGACAAAAGACGAATCCTCTAGGCGAAATCATTAATTCCATCCACATTACCTCACGATTATTGATCCTTGATGGAAAAGTAATTTGAATATATAATTTTTTTTTTAATTGCATACCATAAGATTTGAAGAGAAATTAAATTCTGGCAGCATCTGGAATATTGGATAAACATTTTCAAGTATCTATAATCGTGTATATTATCGCTCATTAAAATCGTAGGATATGGAAAGCACAATTGTCCTTTCGATTTACAGAGAGCGAGCTTTTCGTTTCAAATTATTAACAACTTTCTTGGTTGACAGAATTTTTAGTTTGTGAAAACAAAATGTCCGTAACGGTTGTCTGTTTTACCGCTACAAGCCTGTAATGATCCTCTTTGAACCCAATCCAGTGCACTGGAGCTTTTACACGCGACTCCAGCTCACCTTGTAAAGCCTAACCGACAAAGGATTGGCCCTTGCTAATATTGATGCACATGTGGTCAGCCTCACTGTCAAACCGCACATATCCTCAAGAGAGGCAAGTCGACGAAAGTCCCCCCCACCCCCTCAACCCCTCAACCCCTCACCCCTCTCTCTCTCACTCTGTGCTTTTATCCACGACCGCGAGAACGTGGTCGTGGCTGCAGCTTGATACACACACTCGGGCTGGGCTTCTTGTTTTCCTCCCTGACAGGACACCAATCAATTCTCGAACGTGCTTCATCCTCGTGCAAGAATCTCACAGGGAGAAAGTGACCTATGTTGACCTGGTTGGGTTAGAATTTTTTCTAACAATTTTTTTTTTTCTAACAATTGTTCTCAGCAAAAGTTACGTCTAATCGGTAAGTGGTTTTGTTAACTGAATGTAGCGAATGTAATTACCAAATGTTAATAATTGAATAGATTTAAAAAACTTGGCACGAGCATGTGCGAATGCTAACTGCCAGGCTTAGAGGAGATCTAATATAAAAATTGAGACACTGCAAGACACGTTCGAGGGACCTGAAATACGCTTGAAGACTAAGAGAAGGTAAGACTAATGGAGAGAAAAATCTACGAAGAGTGAACGAAAAAAAAAGTCAATATACATCGGTGTAGTGAACGAGCCCCGAGTAATAAAATGACAAGAAAGACCTTTTAGATTTTTGTCCTTTTAAGCGTCTTCAAGTGGATCCCATCTGTCCAATCTATGGTCGCAAGATGGTCTGGAAATGTTCATGGGAGAGGATCGCAATTCATCTTGTCTCTCATACCAGACCCTCGCGATTAGCTCCCGATCATTCATGGTCGTCAAGATAAGATTGAGAAGGATGATAGTGCTGTTAGGGCTTATACACATTTATTGCAAGCTGCCACACCACGATCATGCAGTCAATATTCTGAGACAATTTCAGTCTCGTCCTCTCCTCCAGGCATAACGAAAAATTTACCAGTTATCGTCAATTTTGGACGATAACTTCGCTGATGAAACTTGCTGGAAAGTGATCGCGAGAGTTTCTCTCGCCTGCTGCATAAATAGAATTTCTCTCAGACGTATTTTAGGTTACAGCAGTTCTGTCGAAGTATCCAGAAATCCCCTAGAATTGCATCTCTTATTGGTGATCAGGGGATGACGAAACAAAAGGGAAACCGAGATAGCTCACTCAGTTATCGCAGGAACTTTGATAAGCTTGAATTTATCGGGGTCAGATTTCAGATCTTTACTGGGTTGGAGGAGGGTCAGCAAGATAAAAGAAAGCCTAAATTATTCCCCATGCACGATGAGGTTTTATTTTGGCTTTAGCTATACGGTGATGTAAGTATCCACGTTACGATAATTCATGACAAAAGTCTCCTGGGAAAAAAAAGGAATTAACTTGATTCCTGATGCACAATTTTTCACAATATTTGTGACCTTGAATCGTGTGAATCGTCCAGCAACTTTAGTGTTCAACACTCGGTCTATCTCAGAATTATGAATTCGTCTTTGACTCTAATCAGGGTTCGATTTTCTCCGAGTCAGACCATTGAACCTGACCTGACCTCGAGTTCGAAAAACGGAAAATTGAACACGTAGATCTCTCCTTCGGTTTTCGCTCGAAGGAAAAACTATGGAAGTACCTCACTTTATATTGCATTTCCAGAAACATTTGGTTGATCTAGATTGCTCTAGATTCAGCCTACCTCAAATTTAAGAAGGCCCTTAAAGAGTGCTAGATTTTGCCACAAATGATGTTTTCAATTTAGCCTACCTCAAATTTAAGAATCTGAACTCTTAATCAGGGTCAACTTCTGAATCATCAATACTTGATGAACTTGGACTTGGAACTGCCAGGATCACTGATAAAGAATGCATGGGCCACTAAAGTATGAGATTCCGGAAAGAGAACATGTAGAAATTTCTTCGAGGTTTCCCTTGGAGCACATTACATACACATCCAACCTCTGCACATCTCTCCATTCTGACTTTCCACCGTTCCTTTTTCCGTTTCTGGCCGGAACTTCACCAGTCTCCTAACCACGTCTAGAGGGAGGAAAAGAGGTCGGTGGAATTTCTCCTTGGCATGGGTCTGGTTTCCCATCTTGCTCCTAGCATATCTGTACTATTCTGAGAGGGTCCAGAAGGCTTCCAGAATTCGAAGCTTCCAGGATTCGGGGTGACGAAGAATTTTCTTGCAAACCCAACAATACAAATGAAAGTCGACGTACCTTTCCCCTTTTCACGATTCCCATCAAACTCACTTCCGATGATACATCCAAAACTCTGGCCCACCCTTAAAACCCAAACGCATCATAAGGGTGGCGTGGCAAGAACTTTCTTTTTTGGCCTATCGAGCCTTCACACGTCAAAAATCTTTGCTCAACTTTCATATCACGTTAGCCAAGATTTACCAACACTAACCCTCAATATTTAAAACAAATCTCTCCCTCCCCTCTGCCAGAAGCCTCAAGGACTCTTTTGGGTTAGGGTCGAAAACGGAGCTTACGCTTTAGGCCAAACGAAATATCGCGTGGCCGAGTGAACTATAAACAGTGCAAACTCCAAACTAAAACTTACGTATAACGTAGATCTATCGGGGGCAGGAGAGAGAGAGAGAGAGCACACTGAGTCATAATGAGGCCCACACAAGGTAAATATCGCGTGATCAACACCCGTTGCATGACATTGGCCCCACCACCTCGTTTCTTTTCAGCTAGAACGACAAGATTTTTTTACCCAAGTTCTTCTGTACGACTTTGAGCCTACAAGATCGGTAAGGGAAGTTGAATTATCCAACATACGAAGTTCAGCCCTCCTCACTTTTAAGGGACTAGCGTACACGGAAATCGTACTAAATATCCCTTCCTCACGCACAAGTAAATAAAATGGAACTGACACATACACACAGACACACATACACACATACACACGCTTCATTGGTCTCTTTTTCAATGAAAACCATCGGGAAAAAAAAATTGATGCGCACATGGGTTGAGCTAGCTAGGCTGCCAGGCAATTCGAGAGTAAAGAGCCAGAGGCCGACAGGTTGAACTCACCTACTCACCTACTTCAACCTGTGATTCGGGGCCAGGCATCCCTCTATTTCTCTGTCTCTGTTTCGGTCTCTCTCTCTCTCTCTCTCTTGCCTTCTCTCTGGTTTCTATAGCAGCATAGCCGGGACTTTCCCCCTTGTATATCACGATGGGTCAAGGATGCAATTTGGCCTGGATCGTTCTCGTTTCTAACCGTGAGTTTCGTTGTGCGTTCATTCTCTCCGAAAGCCACCCTTCGCTTCCATCGACGACTGCCCCGTTCGACGTCTCTACCCCCACCCCTCCCACCAATGGCTCTCGTACGAGTATTGCCAGTTTTATTGTTCCACTTTGATTAGATGGGGAAACGTTTGAGGTCTGTGTACGAGTAAAATTGTTTTCGTACTTTTTTCATTTTTTGTTTTTATTACTTTGGCGTTTCTGTATCGTACATGAATCTAGCCTGTGTTATAATTAATTCTAGATCGCTATTGTACAATCGTGGAAAAGCTCCGATGACGCACGGTTGGTTTTATATCCATCGTGTGATCTTTCCATGGAGCTTTTTTCCAGCTGATAATGTATATATATATATATATATATGCGTGCATGTGTGTGTGTGTGTCTGTGTGTCATGTATATTATATGAGGGCAAATCGTGGCTGTCGTAATGAAGTTAACGATCAACAAACTTTCGTGACTAGAGGAAAAGCTTGTTAATTATACGATAAGCCCTCGAGTATATATACGACGAGCTTTCTCGTGTTTACTCGTCTCATGCTGCATCGATACGCAAAGTATATTCACAACTGCAAAATTAAGGGGGTCCAGGAAAGTTGTCTCAGCGTATGGAGCAGTTAAGAAATTTTTATGTAATTTTTGGATCATGGAGCAAAAAAAATATAACAAAAAATGTTGAGCTTTTTTTGTAACTGTCATATGAACAAAAAAGTGTTTCGACAAAGAATTTTATATTGGTATAATAAAGTCCAAGTTTGATCTCATTTAATTTTCATTAATCATTTTTTAGCTGCTATTTAAAAAGAATAAATATAATTTAAGAATTGTTATTTCATACTGCACATACGAATGAATTTTCATGTGAATTTTTGTGGGCCTCAATTGACAAAAATCAACGTACATGAAAAATTGCTACAGTCGAGGACCCAAAAACAAAGTCACTTAAAACAAAAACAAGTCACTTAAATATCTTTACCAACAGAGTCGAGAACTACAAAAAGATGAAACAGTATTCAGAGTTTTAGGAACGATGTAGAAACGTACATTCACTGCAAGTGCATGAATAAACACTGAGGTAAATCAGTGGGAATGAGAGGAAGTGCAGGAATGAGATGTAAAACGGTGATGCTGAATTAGTGAGCAGCTTATTAGAGAAAATTGAGAGACCGAGAAATCCGGCTGGATTTAAGAGTTATGTACACTTGAGAAAATACTTCGGTGTACGTCTCCAGCTTCTCTTAGTATGTCTCTGGGGACGCAACGACTCGAGCGTGAAATATTTTCGTTTTTCTTAATGCCTGCACAATTTTTCTATCCAACGAGAATTTATATTTTTATACTTTTCGTTGATCCATTCTCATGCCATTAAGAAACAAAAAGAACAATTGGCCTCGAATTCGTATAAAAAAAAAAGTTTGTTGGTCCCAACTTCTATATAATAATAATAATAATAATAATAATAATACAAATTTGAATATTTTTTCGTATTTTCGTAATCGTTCGAGCGGCTATTTCAAGCCAGAGCTGTGAAAAAAATATCGATCGTGGTCGTGCAATCGGACATAATCGTTAATTGGTGCGTTTCCCTGAACACAAGATTCCCCTCTCTTGTTAATATGTGCGTTCTGCGTCAGTTGCT
Organism: Dyspetes luteomarginatus; assembly: GCA_963669185.1. Taxonomy (NCBI): domain Eukaryota; kingdom Metazoa; phylum Arthropoda; class Insecta; order Hymenoptera; family Ichneumonidae; genus Dyspetes; species Dyspetes luteomarginatus. The sequence continues at coordinate 1,056,178 of OY769912.1, forward strand.
CTCGCATATTATCGTACACATTTTATCCCGGGTAATTGACTATTTTCCGTATAGTCGAGTGACTATAAGAGACACGATTCTCTCTTTGGGCTTTGACTGACTGAGTTCACTCTACACACAACCGAGGCTCTTATATACATTCTATGCCCTTAGGAAACGAAAGCCTGTTCGCAATTTTCATGAGACTATGGACGTAATTCCCATCAGTTTTTTTTATTCTCGTGGCAAGCAACGTCGTTTTATTCGCTTGAAATAAAAATCTACTTGGTTTGCGTTTGCCATTTAAATCGTCTAGTGGGTAATGACGATAAATTATCAGCATGTAATAAGACTTTTCGTAAAATTAGCGTAATTGCTGAAGAGGATTTTCGTGAGAAATTAATTAGCTACTTTATGTGCAATTTTATTTTATATAATTTTAGCCTGATGAAAATTGCAGTTGTATATTTTTATGTAAGTTAACAATGGACATTATTAAAATATAAAAAAAACCATTAAAATTTACTGACAAAAGAATTGTGAATATAATTATTTAAAGGACTATTAAATATGAGAAAATAATTGTTTCAATTTCTTTTATCATTTTAATTTTGTGTGAAATAATAATTGACACTTATTTACATTCTTTCGAATAATTTTTTATAATTGGAAATAAGCCAAATCCTTCAATAACGAGAGAAGTCCGTCACGTGTCAGCTCACAGTAGAATTATCCCGTGTGGATCAGACAGGATCGAAATTCACGTGTCATCTCTTATTTTTTTTAAGTATTTTCTTTGATTGTTTGAATTCTATTTCTGACAATGATTCCCAATAATTTGGCTAATAAAGTATCTCAGATAGTTTAAAAAAAAAAATAACGAGCCAAATCCTTTGATAACGAGAGAAATCTGACATGTGTTTGCTCAAAGTCCTATCATATTTCGAGTCTCGTTTTTCGAGATTACTTGGTAGTATCACTACTTTTCGCTGGGTTATATGGGTCAGATATTCAGAGAGTGGAGAAAAAAAAAGGTGTTCTCTGGGCACTCATCATTTTGCCAAGCTTCATAACGTTTTTGTGCTAGTCCGAGTCACAAGCAAGACTTTATTAATATTATTAATTATTATTACTGTTAAGACTTTATTAATATTATTAGTTATTATTACTGTTAAGACTTTATTAATATTATTATATATAAGATCATTATCAAAAGTTTACTTAAATGGATTGTAGAATTTGTCCCTTAGCATTAAATTGTTTCCAATTATTTTTTTCATTACTTGAAACAAGCCAAATTCTGCTTTGGATAACGAGAGGAGTCTGAGACATGTTCGCTCGCAGTAATATTATTCTGTCTGGACTAGACGAGTTTTAAACTCACGTTACACGCCATTTTGTAATGAAGTCCGAGCCGATGGTATAAATCGGCGAGGACGTGCGATTGGTCTCGGTTGCATTAAGATTGTTGTCCACTGTCACGTTACCCTCCATACCCCGATCCTATGATCCAGACAGACAGCAGCACCGCTCCCGTCGTCGTCACAAATCCTTCGCTTCCACGCCACCCCCGACCTCAGTATCCTCCAGTCATCTTACGGACATTCTGAAACATGAAGGAAATTTTTTTTTTCTCAGATTTTTATATAAAAAAAAATAATATCGCCATTTTGAATTAATTGTTGAATTGCAAATTGAACTTTGAACCAGAGTTCATGACGCATTGACACGTGTTCGATTTACCTCGCGAAACTGCATGGCGCTTCGTTAACTCCCCGATAGGACTTATTATCGACTGCGAATGAGAGCACGAAAGAGAGGGAGAGGTGGCCAGCAGCGATAGAGCGTATCAATGCGGATGGCAACACATTCGCATCGTCGCCTCTCACAAATCTCTGGAACGTACGTGGTGGTGAGAGAAGCGAGACCGAATATCGAGAGGATTTGCATCGAGAGCTTAACACCCTGTTGGATAACCTTCCGATATATATATATATATATATATATATAGATATATGTACAACGACGACGACATTAGCCCTGAAAGCTTTGCCTCTCATCGCTTATACGTCCCTGGCTGGCCTGTTAAAATTTAATCCTTCCTTCACTTTCTAATTTTCCTCGCCATCTTTCTCCTCCATTTAATGTCAATCCCAAAAAATTTTACGGTCAGTATAAACCCCTCTTTTTTTTTCTTATCACTTTTGGTCCCATCCAGTGAAAGTTTCAGCACGTAAATGCAATATTCGTAAAGTAAAAATAATTAATCCGCTGTAACAAAAGGCTTGGATTTATTGAAGGATTTTACTTTTCGAAAAAATTGGAGAGGTGAAGAATTAAAAAAAATCTTGTCAGCTTGCATGAAATAAATTGCCATTGGTATTCCTAAATATTATTTCCGTGTAGGTGCGAGTCATAAAATGTTATCAAAGAAAAAAAATTGTCTATTTGACCTCGATGATTTTCTTTTGGAATTTCCACTCATTTCCTCTCCTCCCCTCCTCTCCTCTCCTCTCCTCTGTTGAATAGCTTTTATTCTATGCATCCCCCTCACCCCTCGACCCTTTACTATCGGCCACCACTCGTTTTCTGTTGTATACAATCCCCCATTACATCAGTCAATGGTTCCGGAAAAATCGGAAAGTCATGCCTCAGGCCCCAGACACACGTGAATTGGATAAGCATTCAGAATTTATCGGCACGCTGCAAAAGCCAGTTTTTCAACATTGACCATTCCCACTCATAATTTTCGCCCATTTAAAATATTCATACGAGAAAATTTTCACGAGACTTTTTCACGATATATTAAAAGATATAATATTAATTTTAAATGACATTTATATAAAATGGAATGGTAGTGAGAATTAATGATAATTTGACAGTTTGTTATTTTTACATTGTCCTCAAATTCCCTACAGAAAAGGAGTCTACCAGCCAGATATTTTATTAAATAAATTCAGGATAATCTACCACATGGTGGATACAAATTTCGTGTCAATATGATTTCTGTTACTGGTGTTAAGCCTTCGTACCAAAAATCAGTATTTTCCATTTGTACCAAAAATCAGTATTTTCCATTTGTACCAAAAATCAGTATTTTCCATTTGTGTTACGAAAATTGTGGTGATCGTGGTGTGAGGGGTTGAAGGGCAGGGGCGTATCGAAATGCGAGCAGAAGCACGACAAAGCTCTGAAACGCGAGATAATATAGAATGTAACATGAAATGGAACGTACTCGGTTTTACTAAAGCTCACAATTCCGTGGTATGGCCAGACACGAACACACACACACACACACACATAAATATATTGTTATCATTATCAGGCCGAAGACCTATAGGTATGCAACGGACAAACGTAAAAACGATTAACTTCATGACGATCATATTTATTGACAGTTGAGACTGATTGTGAGACGTGACGACCTACGACCCTACTGACATTTCTCGATGGAGAGATTAATATTGTAATGAGTATATCCGCCCCAGCACAAAAAATCGTTTATTTCGTTCGATTTATAATATTTGGATGCTGGCATATTCCCACCTAAAGTTCAATATTGGTGTCAATAGTAGATTTGACAAGTACAACATAATATATATATATATATATATATTGTTGTATAAAAATATTTCACCCCCGTCATGTACAAGAATTGGCAGCGGTCACACCGACGTTCACACGGTCACTGACTCGTCCATAGCTATAATTGTCCATACAAAAAAATATACCCGAAGGGCTGGTGCGTGAAGAGCACTAAGGGTCGTCAATTCCCTAGTATACATGTAATAAATTTATAATTCATGCACATGTACACATAAAATTCACCCACTAAGTAATTGCAATCGCGAGCTTTTGGTCCATCAATTTTACAAAAACTATGAGCTTTTACAGATTATTTTTTTCGTGCCCTCCGCGTGACCTGTCAACTTTCAGGGATCTCCTCGTAAAAATTACTCAAGCGTAACATTTGTTGTTTGAGATTTTCTTCCTTATTTTTCTTCATATTTATTCACTCATTATCTCGTTTTCATTTTCATCTTTCCTTTCATCATTCGTCTTCTATTTTCCTTCTCATTTTACATAAAAAAAAAAAATGTTTCCTCATTCGTTTTGTAAAATTCCGTTCACTTTTCTTCCCTTAAATTGCCATGGATAATGCACTTAAGATTGAAAACGAATGCAAAGAGAAAGGAGATGAGGGGGAAAGAGGAAGGAGATGAGGGGGAGAGACAGAGAGAAGGAGAAGGGCCTCAGTGAATTTCAATGCAGCCTACAAAAAGGAAGGGTTAATTCATTCTTGAATTGGGAAGCTGACATGCCAAAGCCAATAAACGCGCGAAACAATTTGCCAGGGTGTTTCTCATCCCCTAATCGTGATACTCGTTCCTCTACCACTCTGCCTCGGTGCAAGCTCGTCGAGCTGCATATATTGATATCTTAATGTCAAAAGGGCCTATCGAGTGTGTTCAATCGTAGCCTTGACGCTCATCTGGCATTAGACAATCGATATACGGATTATATGGACTCCTGTATATATATATATATATATGTATATATATGTATATATCAACCCCCTAATTGGAGCAGCAGCAATTTCTCGTAAACCGGGAATTTCACCATCACTCGACTCTCCTCCTCTTTCAGAGCTTTCGAGATTACGAGCACCCCCCCCCCCCCCTCCACTCTTTCCCCTTGCCCCCTTTCGACGTCCTTCAAAAATTCTGATTCTTTACATGCGCCAAACACTTGTCGTGCTTACGATTGCTTTTTCTCGTTCATTTACTTTTTCTATGTAGGGTTTGTTCAATGGCGAAATATTTAGCACGATCAAAGAGATGTTTAAAGCGTGGCCATATATTTAGAGTACTTTTCAAATTTTTTAAGACTATACGAGTCGATAAACTACTTTGAAAAATGAAGAGTCAAAAAATTTCGTTTAAATCAAAAAGGGTCGACACTTGGAGATTTTTGTTTTTGAAGAGACTATTTTTTTGCTCATATTTATCAATTTTTTGGGTGGAAAAAATGGGCCATGTTTCAAAAAGGGTAAATATTTATTTGGATTATTAAAAGAAAAATAGTAAATTTTATGAAGTTGATACAATGATATTGCTGGATAAATTTGCCTCATGCAAACCGTGCAAGATCACTCCGATCTCGTTACAGCACGATTTACTTTTGCTAACTGCCTCTGCACTGCTTATCTATACCGGCATGAATAAGAAGACAGAATTACTGTATATATGTATGAACTGGTCTGTACACTCGTTTGTTATAGTTTCCATGAATTTACACAGCCAAGAATCATAAAAGATTCATGATAAAAGTGTCACTGCGAACAATCGATAAACCGCAAGTTTCACTAACGTTGATTCGTGTGTATTGAAATTTGTCTTGACGTTGATTCTGATGTCTATAAATGAAGATATATGTATTGTTTTAATTCTGCACTCAAAAAATTTATAATTTTTTTAATCAATGATTTTGGATTTGTTGTAAACATGACCAATGTATATAAATCGTTGTGCTGTATTTGTGGTCATATAGAATTTTCTTATAGTCGAGTTTTTCATCATTAAATATTATGTGTTGCAATGGTTGAATGGAATTTAGTCTTATGAGACATTTGTATTTTAAATTCAACCAAACAGAAAATCATTTCTTATCGCAACAAAATTCAAGAGTTAATAATCGTTCTGGAAGAAGAAATGGGGAAAGGTAATCTAATCATGACACGTTTGAGATTTGTATAAATTTTTTATCTTGGAACGAAACTAAATTATTTATCTATATATTTATAAACAAATGTATTAAGGATACATTTTTTCATGTGCATACCCTTTTTTAGATTAACGATTTCGTTAAAAGAAATTTAATTGGCTCGAGGATTTCTCATTTATTTCACGAGATCAGTCTGTAATCTTAAGTGGGCTGTCGTCAGACCTTTCGCATATTTATCTGCTCTGTGTTTCTACACAGAGCAAAAAAATATGATAAATATTATAAAGATGAAGTAGAAAATTCCTCTTTCAACCTTTTAGACATATACAGCTCCGATGATATCGTGCAACCACAAGTTCATCGCACCGCTCGCAATGAGCACTTTCTGCATATATCTCTGTATCCGTTTCTCCTCTGTCGCATAGCAATGCCTATTTCTCGTCATCCTCCTGCTCGTGACATTTCCCGATGGGAAATCAAACATTACCAACGACCTATTAGGTTAATGTTGATTTGACGATCCCCGGACCACGACGAAATCGTAATTGCTCTTCCGTTTTCAAATTTACCTGATCGAGAATATCGAATCCGCGATGTAAAGCTCTTACACGCAGTTACAATGCAGAATCACAGATGAGCATTAAAATATATATGGGCCTTTCTGTGCTAATTATGGTAATAGAATTAAGAAATACTTTGACAAAAAAATTTAGTTTCGATTTTTTAGCTATGGAATTAAGTGTGAAAAAAAAAAAAAAATTTATCAAATTCATGTACCTACTTTGAGTACTCCGAGTGGGCTTAAAATTGGCAAAACACTTCGTACTGATCGTGTGAAGAATCATCACTGGAAAGGAAAACAATTTTGGTCCAGGAACTTTTTAGTTGCAACTCTGTAAGAGCACAAAAATTGTAATTATGTCAAAAAATCATGGTCTTTTTTCTATTTCATAGTACAAGTCTGCGAAGGGGCTGAAACACTTTTGGCCATAATTTTATGTCAATTATCCTATCAAGGAAAACCAACAAGTAAAAAACTTACAAGTAAATTTTGATCAACAAGTTAATGAGTATTCTTATATTGTTAGAGTGAGTACCTAAAGCCCAAGAAATCTCGAGACGATTGAGTTATCTCCAGGATTGATTGAGTCGGAAATTAATCCAGAAAATAGCAGAGAGAAAAAAATGTTGAGGATGTATTGCCAGGCATACCTCTGGAGAAAAGACTCGTCTGTGTTAAATCAGATAAGAAGTCATTCTGGTCGAATTGTTGAGTGGCAATATCGAACTTTTCACTATTAGTGTCATTCTCGTGTGTCTATATCGCCACAAACTCCCGTGGGGGTTAATTATTAACCCCCTTTCTGAACACGGCTGATGATGCTATATATATATATATATATATATGTCCATGTATGTATGGGGATGTTGGTGGTCGGTTGAGGCGCCACCATAACGAAATTTGTGGCTTTCCAGTGAGAGAGAGAGAGAGAGAGAGAGAGAGAGAGAGAGAGAGAGAGAGAGAAAGAGAGAGAGAGAGAGACGGAGGGGGAAGGGGGTTATTGGTTTAAAAGGTAAATTAAGAGGGGATGATGCCAAGACTACACTTGGTCAACTCTACCCCACGAGCCATCTGAAGCATCCCCAGTAGCGCGTTTTTCCGCTTGCTCATTCGAGAGAAAAGCTCCAACCAAAGCATCACCGACGAGACGTCAATTTTCATTTGGTAATTTTTTTTCCATTTCGATCTAGATGTACACGATTGAGATACTAAAACTGCTTTAAACGAGACAAGTTTCGAGAGAATCGCAAACAATAATTCACAGTACAATGATAATACATGGACATAAATAATTATAATAACTTATTTGGACACAATAAAAATACTTCGTGTCGAAAAAAAATTATTTGTATTGAAAAATTGATCGAGTTTTATTTATCGAGATTAAATATTGATTTATAACGATGTTACAAAATACATCATTGCCATCGATGTAAATTTAATTTTACTAATAGAGATTTGGTTCGATTCACATAAAATTGTATTGCGTATACTTCGGTGGTTATATCATTTAGGTGGAAGGTTACACTCAATTTTTTGGGTCGACCTTTTTCACCCGGGCTTGCTCGTAGTTAAAGGTCAGCCAGCTAATAGAATTTTCACAGAAAATGTATTTTAGGGCCATCGGCTATTTCGAAAGACCTGGAAGGTCCGCTTGTGTGACCATATTTTTGAGGGGTGCTCACCTCTATTGCCCCCTGCCCTAACAAAATACGATTTTACAATATTTTTGGCCTTTCTTTTTTTAACAAATTTTCGACAACCAATTAACGTTATGATGCACGCAGACGCTTGACTTAGACTCGAGTCGACGGATTTTGTCATTTTTTCTTTAAATAGATATATACCCAAACAATGGTGCATCGTATTGGAAAATTATGAAGAATAAAAGTTTTTTTAATTTTCATAACGATAAGAAAATATGTATAAATTTATTGGAGCAGCATAAGTCCATTTTTGGGGAAAAAAAAATTATATTATATTTTTTCCTGATCAAAGGACATAATATATCCGCGTCATTAAATTTTTTTAATATTCTGCAGGTAAAACATAAAATTTGTGTAAAATTATAGGAAATTGATCGATCTTAATACTCGGTAAAAGTATTGTACTTAGATAACCCAATATGTAAAAAAAAATTAAGCTAGTCATTTTTTGGGCTGCTGACTTGTCGTGGATTGCCTCATATATATATAGATCCACAACGAGAATTACAAGGAAAATTGATGGGCCGATGGTTGGTACTCGATCGAGTTGACATGCAGCTCTCGATTGAATGATTATTGAACGAGTAATAAAAATTCCCAAGTACTTGATACGTCCCTAGGTACTCGTCTACTTCAAATCGTATATGACAGAGCTTTTGTCTCAATTATATGAAAAATCAACGAATATGTTAAAAATTACTGCAGCAATTGTTTAAAGCGCATTATTATTATTATTATTATTCTAGCTATATATTAACAGGTTCTACGAGTGTCTGTGAGTTTTAATGAGCTTGCCCAGCGAGAATGTACTTAATTATTATATATAGATGTGAACTTTGTTATCTATCGATAGACCCCATAATATATTTTGTGCTCAAAAGCTCATATGTATAAGTGTTGAAAAAGATTTGAGAAACCTGAGTGTGGAAGATAAATCCTGGAGAGTTTCGCCAGTGCTTATCCTTCCAGTCTTTCCTCGAAGCGGCGATCCTGCAAGCTCTTATTTATATATAAATGTTTTTTATACTACACGATATAAGCAAAACCTCCGTGCGAGAGCTTTCCACAAAATACCAAAGCTCTCTTGCATCCCTGTCATAAGCTGCTTTGTACATACATCCTGAATATGGCAAAGCTTCTGCTCGCTTGGTCGCTTCGATGCTATCTCGTACAGAGTATATTGTGTTTTGCCTCTTTTGGTACTCCGGACAGGAGAAAGTTTAATTTTACGAAACTCGATATGACGTTCTTGTAAACCTTCATTTCAGAATTTTATTAATTTTATACTATTTCGAATATTTTATTTTATTCCCATTTTTTGATATTATTATTATTGTTTTTGTTGTTTTGTACATAAATCCATGAGTTACGAGGATGGAAAAAGTCTCTGTTTAATGGCGTTCTCACGAAACATTTTTTACTCTTGAAAATCTTATCAAGGACCTGAAAAGACTTTGCTCTATGACCCCTGCTCTGATAAAATTTCTATATATTTATTCATAACACATATATATTTATATTCGAAAATCAACCAGTTTTTCTACGATCGAGGGTTATCGATAAAAAAAAAAGCTTGTCTTCGCGACAAGCTAAACGGACGTTAGGACACTTTTGCCTCTTTTGATACTCCGGACAAGAGAAAGTTTAATTTTACGATACTCGATATGACGTTCTTGTAAACCTTTATTTCAGAATTTTATTAATTTTATACTATTTCGAATATTTTATTTTATTCCCATTTTTTGATATTATTATTATTATTATTGTTTTTGTTGTTTTGTACATAAATCCATGAGTTACGAGGATGAAAAAAGTCTCTGTTTAATGGCGTTCTCACGAAACATTTTTTACTCTTGAAAGTCTTATCAAGGACCTGAAAAGACTTTGCTCTATGACCCCTGCTCTGATAAAATTTCTATATATTTATTCATAACACGTATATATTTATATTCGAAAATCAACCAGTTTTTCTACGATCGAGGGTTATCGATAAAAAAAAAAAAGCTCGTCTTCGCGACAAGCTAAACGAACGTTAGGACACACACAACGGAAGTGAGGGGTTGGTTATATGGGGCTGTGAGAGAGCGAAGCTGGGATGTAAAATGCCCAACGTTAAATCCGATAAAATGATTTATACTCATCTCTGTCAAGGAGGGTGGGACGCGAAAGGATAGTAGCGTGTGTTTTTCTGACTGGGGCGACCAAGAGCCAACATATCGAGAGCCGATATTGGATTTTTTTTTTTTTTTGCATGTCGCTTTTGCGCTCTGGCTATGTATCTTTGATACACAGCAAGTTGACTGAGATAAATCTATGTGGACGGTGGAAAAATAAATGTGTAATGTTGTTCATGCATTTTGTAAATCCATGTGTGGCCAGCACAGTATTTTTTTCGAGCGTAGCAAATTTTCAAAAAAAAAACAGGAAAATACGTTTAAAATTTTCAATATAATATCAATAATTAATATGTTTAATGTAATATAGTGCTTATGTATTCGTAATTAAAGAGAAAAATTGATCGATTTACTCATTTTTAAAAGAACTAGTTTTAAGCATTTTTCAATTTGGGCCAGAAACAAATTCAGTCAGGAGAATCAAATATTTAACTCAAAAATGCAGACTCCATTTTTTCATTTTTTAATTAAAATAATTAAAAAAAAGTTTCATGGAAAATTTAATACATTTTTGTTTTTTCTAAGAAAGCAACATTTTTCATATTGAAATAGTTTCATGGTGCAAAAAAAACATTGCTTCATTTTAATATGTGTGATAGATTGATGTTATATAGGTAGCAATGACCGGAGCCCCGCAAACAGCAGACATAATGGGGTTGGACGTGTTTTCATTTTGTCGCGAGTCCGTTGCATTATGCAATTTTCACTATACCTTATATAGATATATATATATATACGCATGCATAAATCGCTATGTGGGTATTATAAGCTATTTTAACACTGAAACGTGCAGAAACATCGGGGGGAAGTTTCACGAGCTCAACTCTGCTTTGAGCATTTTATGTATTACTCACGTGGGAAAATCTCTCTCATATACATAGGGGTATACGATGAAGTGAGCCTTATCCAGGCGTGTTACAAGCGAGAGACGAGCATTCATGCTGTTCACTGACACAAGGCTCTCGTAGACGGATCATTCACTCACCGTTGAAGCTTCAGGGCTTTTATGGTTTCAATTTCTTTTATTTTCCATTGCAATTTCATTCTTTTCTTTCTATTAAATTTTCATTTATTTGAAACAAATCTCATTAAACTAATTATTCAAATGGTTATCAAAATGATAATTATTTGAATAAATTTTTTTATTGAATTTCTAAGTAAATTTTTCATGCATCGAATAATTTTTTTTTTACGTACAATAAAAATTCTTCAAATAATATAAATTATTGCGAAAATAATACATTTTTTTTTTTGTAAACAATACAAATTATTATTCGCCAAAATTTTTCAGATTTGCTTCTTGATTCGTATGTTATTTTTCCTATTTGATCATAATTTATATTCGTGTTGTGTCGATAACTCATTTTTTTTTCACTCGTCATTGATCACTAAATACTACAACTCGTGCACAAATCTCTCGCTTTTATGGGATTTTAGTACCCATACGTGTATGCACGAAAGATTCGATTAATCCACTGGTGAGTAGAGTAACAGATATACAACCACCCAAACATTATATATATACATATATATATATATATATATGTATTGTATACCTGTACGAATATACAAATTGCAATAGTTCAAATGGCTCTGTGATAAATAATACGAGGTTTGTAGCTGTTGCTGAAAATTTGTGATTTCCATGTCAGTTGTTGGTCGACAGGATACCAAATAATCTTTCGTTTTTGTCTGTGAAAAGCTCGACCCTAGTGATATTTTCAGGCAGCTAGATCCATTTTTGATTCGATAGGTCATCCGATTGTTTTTCACGCCCAGATCGAGGAGATGACATGGGGTCGTACGACTGGAAGATTTTTTCTTTGCTCTTTGACAACGTTTCACCAAATTCTGAAGCTACAGAACCATATCTGAGAGTTAATAATATTCGCTTTGTCCTTATGGCTATGTTTTGAAAATATCGATTTTTTTTTATTATATAGATCGATCAATTAATTTTTTTTTTTCATTAAACATGAACGTTCTTTTAAAAAAAGCTATTTAACAAAAATATTTTTGAGACAAATTATATTTTTCTTCCAAACGTAATTTTTTCCGATATTCTCTATTTTTTTTACCATCGAAAAATTGTCCCGAAAGACCTCGACAGTTTTGGCTGAATCCACAATTACTACAATTACGATACAGACCAACAAACCGTGATAAAAAAAATCTTCCCTCACGAATCCAACAAGATTTTGTCGAATTGATAAGCTGCACGTTATGCATGTATCACAAAAGCTCCCTGAATGTTAATAAAGTGCTTGGGTAATTTTACAAAAGTACACACAAACGTACACGAAGGGAATTAAAAATAAATTGGCTGTTATATGATTCTGTTTATTGACTAAAAAAGTTTTATATTTGGGGGCTTGATTTTCAAAAAGTCCATTCAATTTTCATCACACACGCATTTTTTTTAGCAAACCGTATCACCCCATTTTTCTACTATACAAAGTGAAACTACTGCAAGGGTTGGACGATGAATTTATGCGAAAAGTCTAGTTCATGATGAATCGACTTATGCGGGATTTCACTATAATCGTGTCGTCCGTAACTTCTAGTGGATAGCGAGATGGCGAGCGTGGAGTAGTGCAAGTCAGTAAGTGATCAGACGCATGCTAAGTTTCATTTTATCGCATCCCAATACTACTGTGCTACTATGTATGGGCCATTTCCGGCCAAATGGGCAAAGGCTTGTGAGCCATATCATTTTTTTTTTACTTCTCGATATTTTCGATCTAATTTTTTTTTAATTACAAAAGATTAATGAAAATCTGGATTACTGAATATTCAGAAAAAGAGTGTAAAATTATTTTGTTATAAAGTAATTGTTGACTTATACTTCTTACAGTATTTTTCATATAAGTTACTTGTACATTATACAGATAATTTAAAAACAGAAAAAATATGCCAAAAAAAGCTGCGATATTTGTAATGTGCTATATTTTCTGACCAAAAATTCGTGGCTGCATTTCTGGCTTTAAGTAAAGACATGCCTAATGACTTTTTCGAAAGTACTCAACAGACTTCCTTGTTCACGAGAATTCACTTCCGTCTATCTCTCTCTCTTTCACTGTGTGCCACACTAAGCTTTCTGGCGATGAGTTTCCCAAGACTTTTCGAGTCTTGGTAACAATTTCAAGGAGACCCAGAGAGGGTACTAAGAAAAAGACTCTCGAGATCTTTCGTGCTACTTGGAAGGATCAAATGGGACGAACAAAGTTGGAGAAAGCGAGAGAGAAAGAGACTGGAGAACACAATAAAATTGTCAGTAAACCTAGATAGATAAATTGGTTGCTATTTTTGTGAAGGTGATGCGGACCAGGAATGACAAAGAAAAGTATACAAGTACCAAGGGTACTAATTCAAGAATGTAAAAAAAATCATATTGATACAACAAATTAAATAAAGAATTTTTTTCATCAAAATTTATTTTATGCAAAATGAATTGTAACTATTCTTTGATTTATTCTAGCCCCACCATTTGTTTTACTGCGTCTAGTTAAAATTTTGATTTAATTTTTCATTTCACCGACCGAAAACTGTGAAGATTTTTGCATAAATCATTCAAATTATTTACCGAGCCACAAAAGGTAAAATGAGGAGGACTTTCGAGGTAGAACATTTTTTTCTTCAACTATTATAAAGTTCCCAGAGCCTAATAACGTAATTAGTCAACTAATTATTACGATAGTCCAAGCAGTGAAACAAATATACGTTCTATGCTCAATAATTTTTTAATGGCCCATTCAGGAGCCGAGAAAAAATTATCCTCGATCCGAACAACCTGCACATTGTACTCGATAAAAAATTATATGTGGTATTCTACTGCCCATGTAACCAGAACACACTTTCCTCACCGCAACATATATATTTATATATAACTAAAAATTTTAAATGTACCTCAAGATTTTTATGACAATAAAAAAATTAAAAATCTGTCGAAGAACACAAGTCGAGTAAAAAAAAGCTTTTCTAACGTATCGTTCAAGCGTTGCCCTGATAACATTGAAAAAGAAACATCAGCAACGAAAGTTACGTGCACAAAAAAGGATCGATAATTATCGATTATTCGTGGCTTCAGGGCTATGCTGGCCAAGCCACGAACGCAAAAGGACGTGAGAACGAGAATTTCGCATTTTTTTATTCCTCGTCGTTTCTCACTCAGTCGTCGTATCTGCTCGACCTCGACAAGGATCATAATACCCCACTCTATATCTGCCTCGGGGGCTAACGATTCTAGAACTCGTCGTTATTTAAGTACGTATGCGTGTATGTATATATATATGTATATATACACATAGTAACATTAGCGTGACTCGGAATTTCGATAGTGTTCTTATCGTCGAGCTTCGCGACATCGCCAGGAGAAACGTCAACGCGCGAGTTTCTCTGCCTCAAAACGTGCGAGGGTTCGGCATTATCATGCAAATATGATTTCCACACCCCACCACGAAGCTTTTCCTCTCTCCTTCTTGCCAGAAACTCACGTTATCTTCGTCTATAAAGTCAACTTGGGGTTTTGGAGGTCAAAAGTATCACGGTCTTCACCACATTTCCATTATATGGTATTGTTACCACTTTAGTCAAATAAGTAAATATATTATGAGAGCTTGAACTTGCAAAATCGAAAGTTCACTCAAAACTGAAACTTTTTTTTTATAAACTATTTTGTTGCACGTTCAATAATTTTTTACTTATATTTCGTTGAATTTTTCGAGATACTCGATTTTTCAATTTCTCACATTTACTGACAACTCATGAGAGCTTGAAATTGCAAAATTTTTAAAACGTTTTGGCAAATTTTTCAACAAAAGTCAGAGTCAAATTCGATATTAAATTTAGGGACGTTTGATCGAATACATAGGTACGTTAAAAAAATATATATGACGAGTGCTCGATTATTGTTTTATTTGACAAATCTATCTGTTATCTAAATAATTTTTAGAAAAATTCCAATCGAAAGTTCACTCAAAACTGAAACTTTTTTTTTATTAAACTATTTTGTTGCACGTTCAATAATTTTTTAATTATATTTCGTTGAATTTTTCGAGATACTCGATTTTTCAATTTCTCACATTTACTGACAACTCAATTAAAAATCTTCAGAAAATTAAATTCAGTCATAAGTATTACTACAATTTCACCAAGTTTGGAATGATTGTGGAGGGAGTTTTGGCTACTCCGATTTTTCATGGAGTGCCTTCGTCATGCACAAACCTGCTAGTTATTGTCAAAAATCGAAAGCAGATGTCACATAAAAACTGTCTTGTTCCCAATACTTACTTTATAAATAAATAAGACGATATAGCGCTGATGTTTTTTTCATGACACACTGGAAACACGCACAAGTGAGATATAATCATTGTATACCGCGCATAATTCTGTGAATTGTCAAAGTTTGACACAAGATGTCACATCACAACTCATAAGTTCTCATATTTAGTTGATGGCTAAATAAGACAATATGACGACGATTTTTTTTTTTTCATCTCGATCACATTATGATATACGAAATTGGAAAAAACGTCATATATGAAATGAAACCGAACCAATTTCCACCAGCTGTTGTCAAACTTTCCTAATACTCGTTTCTTTTACTTCCTATCGAACGAGCCCTTGGGTTTCCTTATCGTTTTTTCGTGCTCTCTGCCCTGTGACCATTTTTTTTTCTTGGCTAAAATTCTACTCACTTTGTTGAATACACAATGAGTATTTTTTGGTGGTGCGTGAGAGCTGAAATATCTCTTGCATAGTTTTTCAGAAAAATGATTCAAGGATATTCGTGCGTGTCAATTTTTCGATCGTATTTTTATAAATGTTAAGAAATGTTACATCAGAGAAAATAAAAAGAAAACAGATTAGAATCCTACGGAATCACACCGATAAAATATTCAACGTTATTAGTGGATGAAAAAATAAAATAATTTGTTATGCATTGCTAAATTTTTATTTTATTTTTTCGACAAAAATTCGACGTAGTTCTCAATTATCAGAAAACTTCCGACAGGATAGTGTGTTGAAAAACAGATTAAAAAGGATTTTTAATTTTTTAGATTTTTCTTTCTCATACTTAAAAACTGAAAAAAGTCGAAATTTCAAAAGACCATAACACCTTTTTTTCTCTTGATTGATTTAGGTTTATTTGTAGTACTTTTAAATCATTGCATATTGACTCAGGTAATGCTGATAGGCTCATTTTGATACCTCAGTTTTTGTGATCCCGAGAACCCTTTGAAAATCATCAAACAGAATTCGAATGATAATTTAAAAAAAAATGAAAATCGATGATTCATGTTGAAAATATCGTCAAAAATTATAAATAAATCATAGCTTTATATACCAAGTGGTCTTTTGAAATGGAAACGATTTCAAACAAGATGAACACAGAATGGAGTCTCAGCTCCATTGGGAAACAACATTACAGTCCTTTTAATAGAAAAATGTCTTTGCACCAAATAGTCCAGCACACAGTATGGTCCAGCTCCCCAAATTCCCACAAAAAGTCAAGATCGTTTTTTCGTCCATTTTATATACATATATGTAAATTTCTTACATATATATGTATATATAAAGAAACTCATTTGAATGAAAACTAACGACTAAAAAAAAAGCGACCACGACTCGCAATTTATTCATTTATATTCGTTTCACGCAACTCCCGAGGGTTTTTTTTTAATGAGATTTTGGAAAGGGCGTGAAAATGTCATGGGAAAGTAGATGTCGTGGGGAAGTAGAGTCATGGGTAAAATACTGCATAATAGAATATTGTTCGGAGGTTGACAAAAATGTCACCAAAGCGGAGAGAGAGCTGCACGAATTCACGAGTGACTGATGTTCCATCGACGTTGTTCGACACTGGTGCGGTTCTGATTAATCGTTCGATTCACGTCGATGAACCGTCGGTCACGTATACACCCTTCAAGCGATCTCCTCTAGCCATCATACAGTCCGTAACTTTCTGATGGTTGCACCGAGGCTCCCATAATTTCGGATCCCATGAATATTAGTTAAAAAAAAAAAAACCTCATCGTGTTAAATAATTTTTATTTCGTAAATTCATCAGTGCGATAAGAAAATCGACAGAAACTTTTTTTTTTCCTGTCAGTGACAGGCTTATTGCCTCGAGTACCCTTAAATGTGTTCGAGTTACAAATTACGTGAGTCTCGCAAGCCTTGGAAACATTTATTTTTTTCCATTTCCGTTTACATTTTCCCCTCGTTTAGCTTCTTATTTCGAGCTTCCGGGTCACGGTCGCAATGACTAGTCAGCCAATATATATATATATACCACCATATATCGAGGGTGAAACGTTCATAAACTATCTATTCAGTACGTAAATATATAGTAAGTCATGATTGATCGAAGATTCTTCGTGTTCTTGTATTTGACCTGAAAAATGCGAATCAAGTTTGTGAGTGTTTATGAGAGTTTGTAAGTTTTTAATAAGTATTTATAAGCATATATGAGTACTCGTGAGTATTTGTGGATATTTATGAGTGTCCATGAGTATCTATGAATTTTTCTTAACAAACTGGGTGGGTGTTGAGTGTTTTTTAATTTTTAGTATTTTTGAATGCCTTTGAGAGCCTATGAAAGGTCATAAGTATATCGACAATATTTACATGGTTAGTCCTCATTGTTTTTGAGTATTAATTATTAATATAACTATACATTTTAGCATCTTTAAATTTATATTGGATTCTTAGAGCATCGTCAAGTGTCTCAAAGTATTCACGAGTATCAACGTGTGCCACTGAGTACTCATGAGTGCCTGTGTGAATGCTGAGTGTCTGTATGTGTGTTTCCATAAATACTCGTGACTGTTTATGAGCAGTCGTGAATTTTCGTGAAGCTCTGAGATCGTTAAAAGCTCCTATGAGAGCCTGTGTCCGTTCATATGAATATCTATGAGTATTTACGAGTACCAATGAGTGCAAATATAGATATGCAAACGATTTTTCTGTGAGTGTATATCAAATGAAATAAAAATCCGTATTACCACTGGAAAAAGAATGAAAATTTATCGGAGATGTTCATAAATACGAAGAACAAATCGACATATATTTTCTGGATAACAGGGGATGAAAGGAATGTCTTACCTTGTGGTTCAGATTTTCTTGGTGTTCGAACTTTGTTGAGTAGGCCGCGCCGCAAAACTTGAAACTGAACTTCTAACCCTCCATTTCGTCCAACTTTTTTTATTTTTCTTCTTCTTTTCTCGATCTCTTTGGTTCTTGTCGATGACAAAACTTTTTGCACCCCTCGTGTATTCTTTTCTACTTTATACAAGAGATTTCGTATAAATACAAAAGAGTCAAAAGTTCACGAGATAAAGCTTTTTAAAAACGTCACATTCACATGCGTTTTGGGAACTTCGCGAACTTGTTGAAAACTCTTTGATTCGAGATACACAAACTATCCTTTCTCAAGACCGCAAAAAAAAATCAACTCCCCAAAGTTTATCTAAAATTTCAAATATAACAAAAAAATTAAATTAAACACGAGACAATTTTTTGCCACCACTTTTTCGTTGTTTCTTTTTTATCCACGATGCACCTCATTATCCTTCCACCCGCAAAAAAACGTATATACATATATACTCATAAAAAATAAAAATTTAAGTGCTAAAAAATATCCACAATTTTTCCAACCCTTGTTAATATATATACTCGTTGATTTAGGGGATGATATTGGTGCAGGAATTATTTCATGGATCAATTCAAGCGAGAAAAAAAAATTCACGTTATCGAATTCTTCAGATACTTTAAATTTATTCTCGTTTCTTTTTCTTTTTTCTTCAATATTTTTGTTTTCGTTATTTATAATTTGGAAAATCTCGGCAAGCGCGATACGGTGAATCGACGAACACGCGGCGTGGAATTGAAGTGAGCGCGCGGTGTTTGTAGCGATACCTTCGTGGTCGCGCTTCCAACGTCCTTCTCCCTTCATCCCCCTATCCCCGTATTTTCATCCCCCTCATGTCTACTTCGTGGAAAACCCGATGGGCTCAAAGCGCAAGCGCTCTCGATAGTCCCACGAAGACCAGCCACCCCTGTAGACGATGTGAAACTCACCCCCTCTTCCCTCCCTTATAACCTCTTTCAGCACCCCTCACCCTCACGTTTTTGCCACCCAATCGGGCAAACTTTTCCCTCTCCTTGTCTCTGGTCTACCCAGTAAACCACCGACACACGTTTCACTGGCTATTACCGATTTACCCTCTGCCTAGGCCTCTTCACCTTTTCTGGTCTCTCGTGCTTCCATCTCTTATTTTCTCTCTCCCTGTACATTATTTTATCTTTTGATTTATTTTTCATAGATTTTTTCCATTCTACCTTATTGACTTTTTAAATGCTTTCTTCTTTGCTCATGTTTTTTTTTTTAATTTTTTATATTTTTCTACAAATTTGAAATACATTTATAGGTCATCCTAATTATCGCTTCGTCTTTTCTCTACTCTCGTTTTTCCATAGTTCTTTTTCCTTCTAGAGATTGTCATCTTTCACTTTTTTAATGCTGTCATCAGATCTTCACTCATGTTTTTTTTTTTTAAATACATTTTTTATACCTTTATCATCATCCTAATTATCAATTCACCTTTTCTCGTGCTTTTCTCTGTCTATCCTTTTTCCCTAGATTTTTTATCTTCTTATTTGCTTTTTTAATTCTTCCTTTATCTCTCTTTTTTTTTTTTTTTTAATATTCATCATTATCCTAATTGACGGTAAACCGAGTGAAAACTCGAGAAACTTGATGAAAAGAAAGAATCTGAATATACTTATCGTGGTACGTAAATAGACTGAAACAGCAACGAGCTGACATTAAAATTCATCGAGATTCGATCCAAACGAGATGATAAAAAAAAAAAAAAGAAAGAAAAAAGAAAAATATTGGTAATGAAGGGAGGAAAGAAAAAAGGATGCCTACAACTCCTTGTAGGTGACTTTGTATTGGATATATAAATTTATACTCTTTTTCTCCCTCTTTCTCTCATTTTTCAAGCAGGTATACGAAAAGTTCAAAGGGGGGAGAAAACGTATTTACTTCAGATCGGTGGGCTGTTGAAGTTTACCGAGAGCTGTGTATAGATGAATGATGTAATTTCGATCGGACCAGACAGAGGCAATTCGTGTATGTGGGTTTTAAAGGTGGAAGGTCGTAGAACCGATTCTACAGTCTGTGGATATTTTCAGATAATATTTTGAAACGTCCCTGGGCTCTCATACCTTTGTATAACCTATATAGTATGTCGGTGTATAAATTTATGAACATTGCCACTCATCGAGATTGACGATTTAAAATAAAAAATTTAAAGATAAAGAACAGTTTATCATTTTTACAACAAATTCAATGTTAAGATATTCTCTACATACAATGGAACGTCAAAATAAATAATGAAATTTTAATCGGTAATTTCCCTGCCTTTTCATATATAATATATAAACGGTATATATTTCTTTAGGCGGAATCTCCTAAAGAAATATATACCGTTTATTTATCTCATCGAGATTGACGATTTAAAACAAAAAAATTAAAGATAAAGAACCGTTTATCATTTTTACAACGAATTGAATGTTAAGATATTTTCTACATGCAATGGAACGTCAAAATAAATAATGAATTTTTAATCGGTAATTTCCCTGCCTTTTCATATATAATATGTAAACGGTATACATTTCTTTAGGCGGAATTTCCTCAAGAAATATATACCGTTTATTTATCTCATCGAGATTGACGATTTAAAACAAAAAATTTAAAGATGAGAACAGTTTATCATTTTTACAACGAATTGAATGTTAAGATATTCTCTACATACAATGGAACGTCAAAATAAATAATGAAATTTTAATCGGTAATTTCCCTGCCTTTTCATATATACTATGTAAACGGTATATATTTTTTTAGGAGATTCCGCCTAAAATCTTTGAAAAAAATGTAATTTTCTATAAAATACATTTTTTCTTATTTCTTGAACTTGCTTGCTCTTTGGCACATGTCAGCTCCTCGTCCTTACGAGTATCGTATGATTCGACAAACCTCATTAGAGTCATAAGACTATCTCTATATTTGTAAAAATAAAAAAAATACTTGTATTTCCCTTTGGCAAAGGTAAAATTCTCCATAATCGAGCTCGTCTTTCTCATCATCAGTGGTATTGGAATTTTCGTTTGATAAATCGGGCTCTGTGTCTGACAAATTTTTGTTATCGCTGTCGCTCGAGTTTCTCGCTTTTAATCAATTTTCTCATGAATTTATTCGCTGAATTTGTTTCGAGGAAATACGAATTAATCTTATCATTAAATCTCGAAATCTTACGTATTTTGTTGTTCTCAATTTAAAATTCGGCTCATTGTAATTCTTCTGATGATTAATTTTAGTTTTTTCACCAACAATTTTTCGACTCGTCGAAGTGATTTCCAAACTACAATCTCTCTTTTTTTTCATATCCGATTTCAACTGAACCAAAAGTTTTTCAACTCAACCAAAAAATAACCGCAGAATTTTTCGTTTTTTCACACGCCCATTTATTATGGCCAATGTTTGGTTCAAATAAATTTCACCCTTGTGTATAAATTTTATTTAAAATAAAGACTACGAATAATAATAAAATAAAATATTTTATTACAAATGTAAGTGTGACTCATGTAACAGCAATGAAAAAAATAAAAATATATTTCGAAGAATCTCACATTTTTCATTTTATTACAGAATTTACTGTATAAATTTCGTAAAAATCAAATGTCCATTAAAAATTTCATGGATACCTCAACCATTTAAAGGAAAAAAATTTGAAAATTCATGAGAAGCATTTTTTTGCATTACAACGTACTGAAAGGAGAACAAATTAAAAATGTTGAGGGGTTGAGGGGCTTTCTGAATTTGAATCGGAATGTCCCACATGGCAAGGTGCATATATACGTGTTGAACCACGTGAATCGAAAAGCCTCTCTTAGTTAGTCCATAATTAACACACGAAACAAACGGATAGAGACCGAGCTCTCAGCGTGACGTTGTCATGACGCAGGCCTTGGGGGAATTTTCGTTCGTTCATTCGACGCTGTTGCACCTGTGTGTGTGAGTTAAATACATAGAGGGAAAAAGGCCTGTGTAGAACTACATGAGAGAAAAAAGCTATCGGTCGTCGCTGGGGGTAGGTCATGATAGCACAGGTGGATGCTTTGTACCTGCCTTTACAGTAGCTGTATAACCTATGGGGAATTCCACGTGAAATGGACCTGGCAAAAATGCTAATCACTTCAAAATTTTTCCTAACTTGGTGATATTTTTGGTGATATTTTTGGTGATATGAATCATTGAAAAATAAAGCCTAATAAATATCAATAAAATATTACTCCAAAACTATTAATCGTGCCAAGAAAAAATTTGATGCAAAAAAGTTTCGATTCCACTTTTGATTCATAATGAGCTAAAAATTATATATGAGTATCTACAAAGATTTGAAAAAAATGATTAATAGTCAGTTTTGATTTTTTTTTTGAAAATACTTCACGCTTTTATTGTTATAAAATTCGGAAAAAAAGATTTTTCTAAACTTCATTTTTTTTATAGTGCGACATTTGATCTTTTGCAAAATCGATATTTTGGATTATGACCCTCTGTATTTCGTGCCACGTATGTGGTACGTCAATATTCATGTTATAATAATAATAATAATAATAATAATAATAATAATAATAATAATAATAATAATAATAATAATAATCTTTTTATTGTAATATATATATATATATATGTATATCAGCTCCTGCCTTTTGATGAAGATATATATATGTGCATGTTCTCCCAGTGATATAAATCTCCTCGATCTCTGGATATTTATTCTTTGCTCTCCAGGGTCTTTGTTTAGTCCATTTTTATTCGTGCTCTCTCGATAATATCCTCTCGATCCGATTTCCGGAGTATCATGTTGAAATTATAATCATAAGAAATTTTACAGATTTTACCAGTTATCTGCAAAACACAGAGAGGCCTATCACATTGCTGAATCTTCAAGATAATAATTTTTGCAAATTGGTTATCAGAGAATTGGAGTTAATCCCTTGAATTCAATTTATTTCTCAATTATATTCCATCGAAATATTGTTTGAATTCATATTCGATTCGTTTTTACAAAGTGACAACGTTAAGCCTCTCAAAATATTTCATCGGTGAGATATTGTGAAAGACGAGAACACTCAAATAATTATTTTAGCACCCTAATCAATTTATCGGACTGAAACTATTATTTTGACTTTTTAAATTTATGGCCACACAAATTTTCAGTGTAATTGTGTTCGTACACCCTCAGCTTAACTCTTGACCAATTCTGATACTCGAGATGTTCAAATCTGGTCCCCATTTTTTGAATCACTCTAGCATTATTTTTTTGCTTCAGAACGTTTATCATTTTCAAGACGTCCCTTAAGATATCTCGACATCAACTTCGCATAACAGCCATTCGCATTTTAACCATTGAGAACAATTTATAAGACTTTGTGATTCACAAAACTGCATGGCAACGAGCAAAAAAATATCATTTCTTTTCACCTAATTAAAGAGCAAGGAAAAAAAAAAGAAAAATAAAGATTACACAAGACTGGGATGAATTTTCATGTCGATGTCTCAAAAGAGAAACGAAGGAAGAGAGGGAGCTTCGTGGTGAATGGAAAATCAAAAAGAGATGTTAGGCGGAAGAAGAAGTCAAAAAAGCATATGTGGAAGAAGAGAAGAGAGAATATGGTCATGGGGTGAGAACGAGCGACCTCTCATCATCCTCCGCTAATATTTACTTGAGCTGACACAAAAGCACCGCACACGCTATTTATTCCAAAGACTGGAAAGAGAGAGAGAGAGAGAGAGAGAGAGAGGAAAAAATTTCGTGCAAGAGTTTTTCCCTGATAAAAATGTCCGGAAGTTGCCCAGTCTTCTCAACCACCGAGATCGAGTGGAAGCTCAGCTCTTGCTTTTTTGTCCACCCCTTCTTCATTACATACGACGATCGTCTTGCGAACATTGGTTGAACTCTTCGCTCACCGCTGCTCTTCATCTATTTGACTCTCTCCAGTACTTTTATGGAAGATTTAAAGGAGCTAAAGAGCAAGAGAGACGAAACCACCTGGTCAGTTCATATCCGAGTCATGCACCTAAAATGGGAAGTCAAAGCTCCATATTCTTAACTACGAATTCATCTTAAAAATTTCACACGTACTCTTTTTTTTTTTTATCGATTCAGTCGATTAACATTTATTATGTTTTAGTATTTTAAATTTTCTTTTACATTTTAATATTGTCATGTTAATTTACAATTTTTATTCGCCTCTGATTCAATACTACAAACATGAGAGCGACAGTATTGAAGTGGGCTTTGAGTGTCAAATTTAATTGGGAGGGACAGCAAAAGATCGTGATATTGAAGCGAAGCTGTTGCTGGTACTGCCTCTCTCCAATTCAAACAAAGGACACTTGATATGTTAGTCAAAAGTCAGCCAAGCTGTAACATAATATTACGATTTGATGAACAAGAGGGACAGAGAAATGGTTACATGGTATGTAAATATATTATTATCTCTCAATTGACGAGTACGAATCGTAATAACGTAAGGGGGAAGCATCGAGTTCTAATTGTCCTCATTATATTCATAAACTAGTAAACTTTTACATCCATCTCCATTTTTTTACAAGCCATGACGAAAAAAAATATAAACATTCCATTTATTGTTCGAGCTTGTATTCACATCAGATAAAGGCAATAATAATGAATAACATTTAAATACATTCTCACTGGAAAAAGAATTTAAATCGTACAACTGGATATATTTTATTCTGCAATCTCAAAAATATATAAATTAATATTTTCCGTCATATAGACCCAAACATCGAATATCTTTAGGGTAGAAAGTGCATCATCAACCACTTCCTTTTCCATATCACCAGAAAATTTCGTCGTTGGCATCGTAAAAACTTTTTAACTGAATCATATGTGATTCAGTTAAAAAGTGATCATTTGAGAAATGGTTATATAATATGTAAATATATTATTATCTCTCAATTGACGAGTACGAATCGTAATAACGTAAGGGGGAAGCATCGAATTCGAATTGACCTCATTATATTCATAAACTCATTATATTCACATCAGATAAAGGCAATAATAATGAATAACATTTAAATACATTCTCACTGGAAAAAGAATTTAAATCGTACAACTGGATATATTTTATTCTGCAATCTCAAAAATATATAAATTAATATTTTCCGTCATACAGACCCAAGCATCGAATAGTCTATCTTTAGGGTAGAAAGTGCATCATCAACCACTTCCATATCACCAGAAAATTTCGTCGTTGGCATCGTAAAAACTTTTTAACCGAATCATTTGTGATTCCCACGACGTAAGAATAAAAATAGGGTCGACAATACCAACAGGTTTTCATCGTAGATCGTTTCAGCCTGATTAAATATGATTTATACGTTTCCACATATTTTTTGGATGACATAATAATCAGCTATGAGGAATAAACTTCGATCGCAGTTCGTGGCCATCGTCAGATGCTTCAGTGATTTTGGGGCTTTTTTAGCTTTAGCTTTTTGGGGTTTCTATTTCACTGTAGAAGCAACATCGAAATGTGTGCTCTTCGTGGCTACTCACTGACGATGGTTAACTACGCCCGTAGGAATCTGGAGAGAAGCTCGGAGCTTTCAAACGGACCTGTAATCAAATTACGAGACAGGGTTGGCCGGAAGCTCGGTGCACACGACATGGTGTGGCAGAGGAGGGATGCTCGATCCTATATATATAAATGCTTACAGTTTGCAAAGGCCCCGAGCAAAATACGCCTACGTTAGGTTGGAATGTTGGAGCATCCAGCCGAAGGTTGGATATTGACGGCGTTCTCTCGTGGAAATCACAGAAGTAGCAGAGAGGCCAACGGAGTTTTACCCGATTTTTCTCCCCTCGCAATCTCCTTATTTGCTTAGCGGTTGCTTTCCTGATTTTACCGTAGCTTCGAGTCAGGGCTGAGGGTGAAAAGATCGTTATGGTTGAACGATAAAAGGAAATAGAAAAATGCCGAAGGGGTGAGGAAAGAAGCCCGAGGCTGAATTATCGGTGACCACGCTGGCATCATTTCCTCCGAGTGATCCGGACAGGCAAATTCATTCAGGAAGAGTCTGTCGAAGAGGAAGTGCGTCTTTGCTGTAGCAGGGCAAGCTGGTGGAGGTCTGCAGGCGAGGTCATGCTGATGCAAGATACGTCCAGGCAAGTAGATCGGTTGAGTTTTAAATCGGGAAGGGTGCTTTAAAGTCCTGAGATTTTTTTTTCCATATGGTTGGATCTCCATGCTGGGTACTTAAAGATTTCACGGAAAAAGGGACAATTGTAATGCGATGGTTATGGTTCAACCATTTACATAGAAATGATTATCTGAACCAGTTCGCTGGTCGGTGCCACCATTTCCTTCTTTTGTACTCGGCTGCTGGTCATGAAATGTCTCTCGGAAAATATTCTTGAGTGGACGTGCAGCGAAGTAGATCGGTTGAGTTTTAAATCGGGGAAGGTGCTTTAAAGTCCTGAGATTTTTTTTCCATATGGTTGGATCTCCATGCTGGGTACTTAAAGATTTCACGGAAAAAGGGACAATTGTAATGCGATGGTTATGGTTCAACCATTTACATAGAAATGATTATCTGAACCAGTTCGCTGGTCGGTGCCACCATTTCCTTCTTTTGTACTCGGCTGCTGGTCATGAAATGTCTCTCGGAAAATATTCTTGAGTGGACGTGCAGCGAAGTAGATCGGTTGAGTTTTAAATCGGGGAAGGTGCTTTAAAGTCCTGAGATTTTTTTTTCCATATGGTTGGATCTCCATGCTGGGTACTTAAAGATTTCACGGAAAAAGGGACAATTGTAATGCGATGGTTATGGTTCAACCATTTACATAGAAATGATTATCTGAACCAGTTCGCTGGTCGGTGCCACCATTTCCTTCTTTTGTACTCGGGTGCTGGTCATGAAATGTCTCTCGGAAAATATTCTTGAGTGGACGTGCAGGGAAGTAGATCGGTTGAGTTTTAAATCGGGGAAGCGCTCCTTAGTCATACAAACATTGCTAGGTGCTCTAAAGGGGTTTATCAAACGGTGACCCTGAGCGGTCCACTTCGGTCGCTTCGAACACTGTTCTAGTTTCCTGAAACATAACAGTAACTAGAAGGATCCATGGCAAGGGTGCCCGCAGGTCCACACAGATGTGAATCGATCCCATTGATGCCTTGGTACGTTTGCAGAGAGAGAGAGAGAGAGAGAGAGAGCGAGAGAGAGAGAGAAAGAGAGAGGGAGAGAGAGAGAGAGAGAGAGCTGCCTCCGAAATCACCCGCGAAAATGCCTTCAAAGGGTGTCTCCCAGAATCAATTGATTCACACAACACTGAAAGGAGGCGCTCACATAGACTAGATAGTAGCTACAGGCTTGCGAGGTGTACTGAATCGAAATAGTTCAACCTGTGAGATGCCAAGGCTTTGGGAAACAAGCGTGCCACAAACACAAGCACCAAAACCTGCGTCAGAGGAAACAGTTCCAATATGAGATAAGGAGAGAAGAGAACATATGAGTATCGTGAGAGATCAGGCAGGAGGCTACAGCTGCCATTGATGAGAAAATTGGCAGTACCATTTCCATGAAACCGATTCATTAGAAGGAAAGGGGCAAGTCAAGGGGATAGCTGTAACGATCTGACCATTCCTCGATGGACCAATCATTGTCATACCCCTGTGGGAGGGATGCTGTATGGACTCGAGGTTGGCCCATATACCCTAAAATATTGAAACAAGCAATCGAGTTAGGCCTTGCGAGGTTATGCGTGTAATGACATTTTAACGACATTATTGACCCAGCGAATTAAAAATCGAGAGTTATAAGAGAACCTTCATCAGGCTTGTCCATTATTCTCGTACATACATTTCTACCTATTCAATAGTCTTGATGATGAATGGGACCACCTAGAGCAATGCTACTCTCTATTTTACATAAAAATATGGATGGTGACTTTAGGACGGTATGACCCATGGTGATGTAGTTCGCTGGTATAGTGACTTCAGGATGGTGTGAACTATGATGGTACGTTTGTTACGTTCAAAATGTTGGATGAGGTCGTTGGTCTCTCGAGCCGAGGGCGATTCCGTTCACAGTAGCTGTCACGCTTTTCTTTTATTTTTTTTTATCATCTTGAAGGGATGATTGTGGTGGAAAACTCTTCTAAGACTCCAAAAGCCTCGAGGGTTTCAGCTATTGAAAGAGCGTCAACGAACAAATTTCAGAGACCGAAGCTTCTGTTCTTCTGCTTCTTTTGCTTCTGTTTCTTGGTTGAAAACTACCATGTGTACACATACTCTGGACTGTCTCGGAGGCGTTTGGTTTTAGCTTTTTCTTGCCCTCGTTGCACAAAAATTTGGGAAAAAGTTTTTCGAAATTGCTCGATCCTGATTAACGAAAGAGTTTTACATCTTCTTTACGTTTATTTATTCTGGTCTGGAGTCTTCGAAAAATCAATTTACATTTCTACACCTCGCAGGAAAATTTCCCAAAGTTCGCGTTACCAGTTTCAAGTGGATATTCGTTGCACAAAGATTTGGGGAAATTTTTTTTCGAAATTGCTCGATCCTGATTAGCGAAAGAGTTTTACATCTTCTTTACGTTTATTTATTCTGGTCTGGAGTCTTCGAAAAATCAATTTACATTTCTACACCTCGCAGGAAAATTTCCCAAAGTTCGCGTTACCAGTTTCAAGTAGATATTCGTTGCACAAAGATTTGGGGAATTTTTTTTCGAAATTGCTCGATCCTGATTAACGAAAGAGTTTTACATCTTCTTTACGTTTATTTATTCTGGTCTGGAGTCTTCGAAAAATTAATTTCCATTTCTAGACCTCGCAGGAAAATTTCCCAATGTTCGCGTTACCAGTTTCAAGTGGATATTCGTCCATGAGCACTGAAGAGAACATCAGCGAGAATCTGACAGGTTTATAATTGACGTAAATAGAAGGGGTGATGATTAATGAGAAAGGTTGGCAAACTTTTGGATACTACCCAAAGATCTGGCTCTAGGATCAAGTTTACGTAGCATTGAGGATTTCGCATACCGAGAAAATTATATGTAGTCTTGATTAATGCAAGACCAATCGGATGACTGGAAATTCCATCTTGTCCCCGTGACGCAAATGTCTTCCTTAATTATGTATCTGACAGTTAGCTTGAGCTTGAATGTGAAACCTCTTTATGAAACGACTGTAGTGCTGACTATATATATAGAACTATATATAGACTATATATATATATATATATATATAGAACTATATATAGAAGTATGTGAGCTACATTCTTGCGAGGAGTCCTTTCGTTCCCCTCATCCACTTGACAGCCTCGGCTTTTTCGTTTTCTGAGGTCTATCTCGGTGAATCTTCATCCTCTGACGGAAATGCTGGTTGGGGGTGTCGTAATTGTCCACTAAATCCACTAAATCGCGGAATTTTTTTTTTTTCTTAATTAATATTTCGGACGATGAAATTTCAGGTGAAAAATACTTGTTGGAAGTTTAGGAGTTGATTTTCTGACCCGTTTTTATCTGTCAAATGGATTGAAACAATATAAAATTATTTAATTTATATTCAAGGAGTATACACGAGCTGTACGAAGCTTTTCCTTCTGAAAAGCGAACCTACATCATTGTGTCAACTGACTCATTTGACAATTGTGCCTATTCAGGGCTTGTCAAATTTCTGTAATTATTAATCTCGAAGCTTACAATGCTGGCATTGTTCATTTTCCCAAAGGAGCGATGATACTCCATTGTTCCAGCAGCTTGGTGCTCGCGAAAAGCTTTACCGAATTCGTAACATATACGAGGAATAATCGTTGCTCTTTAAGCTTGTTTTTTATTTTATTTTTTAATAATAAAGTCGAGAATATATCATAAATTTTGTGGTTAACAGATTGACGATGCTGATGCTTAGTTGGGAATAATAAATTTGCATGAAGCTTACCTAGAGTTTGCCTGAGTGGACTGCAAAGGGGTGACTTCATCCTTGATTTTTTAAATATTTTTTTTAATATAATAAACGATGAATATTTTTTGAGTCGTTTAAAAACGGTTCCCTCATGCAAAAATGGAATCACAAGGAGAGATAAACCATATGTATACTTTAGCGTTTCTTTTCAATATCCGGTTTTGTCGATCTTGAGTCAACCAATCGAGGCAAAAACACTGAACGAGGTTTTCATTGCACCCAATTTTTTTCGGATCTGTGAACAAAAAAAAACAATAATGGTGACCTCTCAACCCAGTCGATTACGAATTGCCATGCCTTATGATATATTTAAATGTCATTCGTAGAAAATTAATATCAAAGCTTTGTTTATTTAATGCTAATATCTAATATTTACTTCACTCGATTCCTTCAATAGATTAGAATACTTATTGTAGCATATTAAAGATGATCCAACTTATTTAATTGATGAAATTTTCACACATCGATTAAATGGGGTAGAGGAGTTGTGATCCAAAGTTTAAAAATTCTTTTGAACGAGGTTCACATTTATATGCAAATCTTTTCAGACTTACGATGAAATATATGAAGAATATAATTACGAACCGATAAACAGGTCAATTACGAACTGCAACGTTTTGTGATATATTTGGATGTCATGTCTATATAATTAATGATAATTTTTTATTTACTTAATGCCAGTATTTAGTGCACTTGATCTCATTAATAGATCAGTACGTTTATGTTACTTTAGCATATTTGATATGATATGAGTAATTGAATCGATGGGGAGATTCTCTTATTTTGTAGTAAACTGTTTGCTCCTACTGAAATTAAAATTTGCCGCCTTTCAGATTTTCGTGCATGGCGCTCTCCCCATTTATATTGTGCAAAAATAAGAAAGTAAAGATATCGAGGTATTTATAGATTTAGCAAGGTCATCAGAAACATTAAGACGGAATCGTCAAGATGATTGGAAATACGAGGCGAAAGGCCTGGTAGAATGCTCGAAGTGATAGTGTTGTTGGACGAGTAAAATTCTTCGTCACTTTATTCAGTAAAGAAAAAATAATTCAGACATTTAATAATTTTTTATAATTTGTTAACATTTTAATTCATGATTTGTGAATCGTGTTGTATATTATCAGAGGCATGGCGTGAGAACGTGCGCTTGTATAAATAAATCAATCTCTTAGCATCTGGATGATGCAGATAACGATTTTTTATCTCATAAATTCCATTGCTCGCTACACGCTTGTAGATCGATAGTTTTCCCGACAGCAGATCAGCGAGTGCTCGACATCATCTCTCTGATAAATCGAGCTTCGTTGTTTTCATTAACTAATATGGTCGTACTGAATATAGCAGTGTCAGTGTCATTAATAATTTTTTACGAAAATATTTTTGTGATTGGTTCATTGGAAAAAACCAGCCATGAAATTATTAATAAAAATTCTGCAGATGCAAACAATTCTTTATGGTACAGACTGCCAGATTACGTGATCCCAATCAATTACGAGTTGTGGTTATTTCCACAGCTTGCTGTCAACAATTTTATATACGAGGGACGTGTGAAAATTGAACTTGGGGTTTTTAACGAAACTGAATCATTGATCGTCCACGTCGTTGGATTGAAAATTCATCAGGAAAAGACCAAAGTTGCTGCATTACTCAACGAAACTCATGTTGACATACCGATTTCTAAACAAGAACTTGACAGTGTTAAACAAATTTATGTTATTTCGTTGGAGAAAAAATTACAGCCTGGTCGTTACCTTTTGTCATTGTCCTTTGTTGGTGAAGTTCTCAATGACGTCTTTGGATTTTATAGAAGTTCCTACAAATCTGGAGGGAAAACAAGGTAACGTATGATTAATTTATAAACAGCCAAACTTATTTATCATTTGATTCTGGCTGTCTGAAAAACGTAATGAATCAAAGCTTGATTTCTGGACGATTTTATTTCTTACCATGCCCAACGAATCAACTTGCCCAGGAATCTATGACCGTCCGAATGATTCAAGAATCTGGAATCAAGAGAATGAAAATCTCAAAGATTTGTTTGTTCTCAGGTGGCTCGGGGTCACCCAATTCTCCTCGATTTTTGCACGCAGAGCTTTTCCATGTCTCGATGAGCCCTACTTGAAAGCCCCATATCGACTTCACATAGGTCACTATCAGAATGAAACGGTCACAGGAAATACTCTTCCAGAAAAGATTCAAGAAATGTACGTAAATATTTCAATGACTAATTTCTTAATTGACCCACGATGAAAAAGAACCATCGTGTTTTCATTGATTGCATTTCGAATGACAGCAAGCCAGGCTACTTCCTGACGACATTTGCCAAAACTCCACCAATGTCAACCTATCTCGTTGGCTGGGCAATTCATGACTTCAAGTACACGAACTCACCAAACTCAACGAGATTTGGAATCTGGACTCGTGACAGCATGAATCATCAAAGTTTCCAAGTTCTGACCGAGTGCACAAAAATCTACGATGCACTAAACAATTGGATTGAGATGGACAACCCAATCAGTAAAATGGAACAAATCGCAGTACCAGATTTCTACTGGAGTGCTATGGAAAATTGGGGAATGGTCACTTTTCGTGAGAGCGTAATCCTTTGGGAAAATGGCGTCACACCTACATCGACCATTCACCGTGGACTGAACACAATTGCCCACGAATATGCCCACACATGGTTTGGAAATTTGGTAACACCCAAGTTTTGGAACGTGGCCTGGCTCAAAGAGGGCTTTGCCACTTTCTTCGGCCACTATGGGCTTAATATTGTCCATGAAGACCGGAGAATAATGGATTTGTTTGGGGTTGAAGTACTCCAAGAGGCTTTGCTTCAAGATTCGGTTCAACACAACAGGACCATGAACGGTGTGGGTTTTGGTCGTGCAAAAAATATTCCAGGCAGCATGGACTTTGTTACGTACAAGAAAGGTTAGTGCAGAACAAACATTCCAGTCTGAGTCAGTAATCATGGAACTTTATTGAATATTTAATTTTCCATTCATAGGGTCTTCCATAATTCGGATGGTCTACCATCTTATTGGTGATTGGGCGTTCCATCGAGGTTTACAATCCTACGTTCAAACGTTGTATGTACAAACCAAAACCGTTTTTTTTCTTC
This sequence comes from Dyspetes luteomarginatus, assembly GCA_963669185.1. Taxonomy (NCBI): domain Eukaryota; kingdom Metazoa; phylum Arthropoda; class Insecta; order Hymenoptera; family Ichneumonidae; genus Dyspetes; species Dyspetes luteomarginatus. Next base: position 1,089,513 of record OY769912.1, read on the forward strand.
TTCATAAATCTCGTTTATACTCTTTGGCTTCCAGGGCCTACACGTATGCGGTACCAACCGATTTTTACGAACACCTCCAGCATTTTGCTGACCAGGAAGACCTGTTGGAAAATTCTATCCAGTTGAAGGACGTGGTTGAATCTTGGGCCAATCAACCGGGCTATCCTGTCATCACTGTGACACTAAACGATTCCACCAAATGGAAGATATCACAGGAAAAGTTCAAGTTGAACCGGACTGGACAAAAGGATGATGTGGATTTGCGATGGTGGATCCCCATTAATTTTGGTACAGTCGAGTTCGGTACAAATGACGTACCAAAAACTGCAATGATTTGGATGAAACCAAAGGACAAGAGTATTTTAACTCCAGCGATTCAACAAAATGAAACCATAATCTGCAATGTCCATCAAGCTTTCTACTATCGTGTTAATTATGACATGGTCAACTGGCAGAGGCTGACCAGTCATCTGAAATCCCCTGATTTTAAAATAATCGGATCAACCAGCAGAGCTGCTTTACTCGATGATTCTTTCAATCTTGCAAAAGCTGGTTACATCGACTATTCCACACCACTGGAAATCTCAAATTACCTGACCCAGGAAGTGGATTATGAGCCTTGGATCGCCGTGACTACATCTTTTGATTTTCTTGATGTCATGTTGAATGGGTTGCCGGACCTCAAGATGGCGTTTCAGGTAAGAATGACTGGGATATTTTTCGTTGATGACTTATTTCTAAATTGTTTAGACGAGATTCTTAATCATTTGATTATCGAAAGGTATTTTTTAAATTACTAAACGAGCTTGGAAATTTTTCTATTTGTACCGGGACTGCATTGAAGTTGGATTTTTGAGTACTTCCTTTGACTTCCAGGCTCATGTTAATCGTCTTATTCAACCAATCTACCAAAACCTGACTTTTAATGAGAATTCATCTGATCAATGGCGAACGAAACTTTTAAGAAATTTAATTCTGTCAACTGCCTGTTCCATGAACAATACGAATTGTTCCAACGTGGCAAATTCTTTGTTCAAAGAGTGGCTCGCTAATCCTGACAAAAAGTGAGTTTTAACATTGAATCAGTCTTAGGGTAAATTTAAAAAATTAGAATAACGCTTTTTAGTGGATCCATGAAATTGAATATCGATTTTTAGGATAAATCCTGACGCAAAGAAACCCGTTTATTGTACGGGTACACGTTCATCTAATCAGAGTGAGTGGCACAAGGTATTGAAAATATTTCTCAAGACTGAATTACATACCGAGCAAGAATTGTTGATTTTTGGACTTGGATGCACGAATAATTCGGATCTGGTCAATGAATTTCTGAATTATACCCTCTACGATGGTCCGGAAGTACGAAAACAGTACAGACAGACCATATTCGCAGCCGTCCTAAATGGAAACCCAGAAAATGTGGAACACGCTTTGAACTTTGTCAATGAGAATTTAGCGACGATCGTTACTAAGTAAGAATACATTTTTTTAACCGGTTTTATTGCTATTCCTCAACCGTAATAAATTTATTCAATTCATGCAGGTCTCATTAATGACTGATACGATTTTTTTTTATTTTTTCTGTATACGTAATAATTATTTTTTTTCTACGATTTGTTTGATTTACAGGAGGGATGAATCTTTTTTAAACAAAATTTTCGAAGCCATCAGAAAACGAATCGTACTCGATAGGCAATTACAAATGGTACGAAATTTCTTATAAAATCATTTAAAAAATAGATTATAAAATTTGACATTTATTTATTTCACAGTTGATATCGCTCGTTGAGAACAACGTCCACTTACTTGGCTCTTCCCTTGAGCATGCACGAGAAGCCGTTGAATTTGCAGAAGAAAATATTTCTTGGATCCGAACTTACACCCCGAGCATTGCAAAGTGGCTGAGGGCGAATGTTTAATTCATCTTGTGATTTTTTTTTTTTAATATTTTGAAATACATATTTTAACAGTTACAATTAAATGTTTTATCAATTTATCCACTTTTTTTTCATCTGAAATGTTTTTCCATGGATTTTCAAAATCGAATTAAAGTGCTGCGAAGACTTCTCGATTTATCGTGTCTATCATTAAAACTCGATTTATCCTATCTATAATTTTAACGAGATTTTATTGTTCGATCAAAGCTCTATCGAGCTTAATTGGTAGTCAAAGTTACTTCCACCGATATTGAATTATAATATTGCTGGGGAATTTGTTAAAAATAAAAAATTTCATCTTAAAACTCGATTTATCGTATCAATAATTTTTAACGATATTTTATCGTTCGATCAAGCCTCTATCGATCTCAATCCGGTAGAAGTAACTTTTTAACCGATATTAAATTATAATATTGATCGGGAATTGGTTTAAATTGAAAAAATCACCCTAAAACTCGATTTATCGTATCTATCATTAAAACTCGATTTATCGTATCTATAATTTTAACGAGATTTTATCGTTCGATCAAAGCCCTATCGGGTTTAATTGATAGTCAAAGTTACTTCCACCGATATTGAATTATAATATTGATGGGGAATTCGTTAAAAATAAAAAAAATCACCATAAAACTCGATTTATCGTATCAATAATTTTTAACGATATTTTATCGTTCGATCAAGCCTCTATCGATCTTAATCCGGTGGAAGTAACTTTCTAACCGATATTAAATCATAATATTGATGGGGTATTTGTTTAAAATTAAAAAAATCACCCTAAAACTCGATTTATCGTATCTACAATTTTTAATGACATATTATAGTTCGATTGACACTCTATCGAGGTTCAATTCGATTGAGTTTTTGGCCAAGATAAAGGGTTATTCGTGTTCAGCGGGAAATTTCCAATGTCATAGGATCATTGAGGGAAAAAAAAAATTTTACATCTTTTTTCATCGAAAATCGAAAATTTACGAAAATTTAGAGTTTTCAAGTTGCGATAACTTCGTCATTGTTTGGCCGATTGAGCTTTATAAGGGGGGTTTTGAAAACGTCTCGAGTAGACTTTGAGAATGGCGTTTTATCCAGATATGCCAATTATTTCTATTCCACAAGGCACTTTTAAAATCTGCGTGTGCGCGCTTATGTGGCCTAAATATTTTATGTCCTAAATAAAATAGATTCAAAAAAAATCTAAGCCCTATATACACGAAACAAATTTGCGATCTCATATCTTTCTTCACTATATATATTTTTGGGAAGTCAGAAATATTGTAAAGAAAGATAAAAGTCGAAGATTGCTAATGATTTGTATGTCGAATCGCCGATGTCGTATAGTGCCATCTATCGGTGGCGCCCGCGGCACAGATGGTAATTCGTTGCCCGTGCCCCGTTCACTACTGTGCCGAGCCATCGGAGTTCGCCAAAACCTTTCACATCCTCCTAAGGTACCTTCAACGCAGATAATGTGAAAATTTCGAAAAGTAGCGGCTGCTTGAAAAATTCTCTGGCAATTAATTCGGTGATTTTTTAAACTTTTTTAGACTTCTCCGTTACGGTCAGATCGAAAAAATAAAAATAATATTTGGCTTGCTCAATACAGGAAATACGAATAAAATATTACCGTCGTACTTGACGACGAAGTGACAAATATTTTTTACGTAACCCTTCCAATAATTTATTCAAGAATATTTGTATTTGTATATATAAATGAAGTAAATTTTGTAACTCGTAGATAATTTAGAAGACCGATATAAAAAATAAAAAATTAAATTTCTGAATAAAAACTTCAAATTAGCGAACCCTTTTTCGTAATTATCGTGGCCAAAATCTGCCGGAATATTGAAATCTGTTACGATAAAAAATAATATTTATTTGCAAATGAGATGGGATGAGTCATGATACCATATAAAAATGACAATAAATTGTGTACGAATCATAAATATTTTAACGCGTAATATCTCAAAGCGTTTCCTCGAGTCTCGACGACCCTATCAGGAGGATATTGACTTTTGATCCGATTACACTTCTGTTGAGTCATCGTTCCAAAACTGATATTATTATTATTATTATTATTATTCAATGACATGGTACGAACGAACGTATCGAAACTTTACCTCAACGTATGAAAAAAGTTGAAAATTCTTGCAAAATGTTTAATGATCTTATTTATCAGCGACGCAAAAAGATAGTTTAATTTTTATTCATCTGCAAAAAAAAAGGAATGGTGAATTTTTCGTAATTTTAGTGGCTGAACAAAACACAAAATATGAAAATTCGAACCACTCAAGGTATTTTTTAATATAGATAAAACAAGGTCTGCTAGCATTCTCGGTTCAGGAACAGCAAAAGTAATATTTTTCGTTATCACCGAAATTCTGGATATTGATAAAAATTATCAGAAGTCCATCTGATAAGATTTCAAGGATATCGCAACGGCGGAAATTGAATGGTGTAAGCTCGATGTGTTTTCTGCATATTCAATGTTAATCAACTTTTACGAAATTGGGGCCAAACTGGATTCTTCGTGCTCGCGGTCCTTCGTTTATTTCGTTATGTTATTGGATAGCTAATCGGAGATGCTTGATAATATAATTTCGATACGAATGATAAGTTTGCCACATCGCTGAATTTTGATGATTTTAAAGACGGAAATAATTTAATATCACAAACGTGATGTCGATTTGAGACTAAAATACGTGCGAAAAAAATACTACTATGAAAAAATATTGAATGAATGAGACAAATGATCACTTGTATATTAATATTCTGATTAAAAATCAATTAAATAATTATGATGTATTGCGATAAAATAAATCAATTGATCCATTATTATTTATTATTTAGATGGGATTTAAATTCTTCCAAATTATATTTTATTCAACTCAGATTAAAGGGGTTTCGTTGACAATTTTTATGAAATGACTAGATGACGAATGAGCTAGTTTGAAGTACATTAATTAATAAACTCATTATTTATTATTTACTGATAATTGTAGCCCAGCAAAATTAAATAAGATAATTCGTCATCGGCTCAAATAAAATTCACATAATATCAGCCCTTCAATTTATTAGTGTGCAAGTTCCATTAAAAAATTCTCGAATTCATGATAGAAATGCATTAAATTTTAAAAAAATCATTAAATCGTTCACTATTAGCTTTTTGTTCCACAAAGGCAAATGACTTAATTCCAATCTACGAAAAAAGCCAAATAAGAAATCTCTGGAGTCTCATTAGTATTCGTTCGTATCTCTCGGGGATTTTCCTGTATCAAAAATCAAAAATTTCTTCTCAATGACCAAGTACAACAATTAATTAAAATCTACGAAAAAAAGGCAGATGAAAAATATATCTGGAGTCTCGTGAGTATTCGTTCGTATCTCTCAGGGATTTTTCTGTATCAAAAATCAAAAATTTCTTCTAAATGACCAAGTACAACAATTAATTAAAATCTACGAAAAAAAGGCAGATGAAAAATATATCTGGAGTCTCGTGAGTATTCGTTCGTATCTCTCAGGGATTTTTCTGTATCAAAAATCAAAAATTTCTTCTAAATGACCAAGTACAACAATTAATTAAAATCTACGAAAAAAAGGCAGATGAAAAATATATCTGGAGTCTCGTGAGTATTCGTTCGTATCTCTCGGGGAATTTTCTGGATCGTTTCACGCGCCTCAGCATCTATAATAATTATCACGAGTGGATATTGACGGTGAAATCAATGTAAAAAAAATCGATGTAATTTGACGAGGCTTCGAATTAAATCAAGATAGCATTTATCATCATTAGTACACCGTAGTTTGGTAAACGAGCCTAACGATAAGATTAGACGAAGATCCAACCATTTTTTTTTTTCACGTTCCTCCTGCTCTATTTTATCACGATATCTTGATCCAAGAGACTTTATAAAGCCATCGATATTTGCTGATTCTCTCTGACACCGCGACTTCAACGGTCGGGGAGAACAGTGGTTTTTTTTTTTTTTTATTGTTCGTCGAGTAATTTTGAAACGACATAATGTCGTTGATGCATTATATTTTCTCGTTCATTTTTTTGGTGACACTGACGGGTGCAGTTCCACTCCTAAGAAACATCGATGATCCGGAAAACAATGAGATTCCTCGAGCTAACTCTACGATCAATTATCGTCTTCCGAAAAATGTGTCGCCCAATTATTACAAGATCAAGCTCGAGCCAAATATTGCTGATACATTTAATTACTCCGGTGAATCGGATATCAATATTTCCGTAAGCGACGACGAAAAGGGTACATTAAAAACGATAGTTTTGCATTCCAAGAATCTCGAGTACGACGAGACTGTAACGTCTCTGACAAATTCAACTGGCGGATCCGTTAAGCCCACTTCTCACTTGTACAGTAACGTCACGGATTTCTTAACTCTGACTTTCAAGGATGTCATTAAAGTAGGAAATTACAAATTGAAATTCAAGTATAATGGAACGTTGATAAACGACGATTTGAATGGATTCTACAGGAGTTGGTACAAAAATGATCGAGGCGAACAGGTGTAAGTAGCATGCCTTGGTTAATTTCCATCAAGTTTTGTGGTTGGTAAAAATGGATCGAAAGTAATCATTGAAATAATAAATATGTAGAAAAGGCCTGCTCGAATTTAATCAAGTTGAAAGTGCACGAAAAGTTTGCAAAATACACCAAGAGTCGACTAAAACTTTGGGTAAATGTTGAAATGGCTTGAACATTAATAAACTTTTGATGAAATTTTGGTTGACTACTTGGGAGGTCTTTGGAAATGTTTCGGAATCGTTTGATAATTTGGTAGATTGTGGTAGAATTAATCGGAGCCAATCATAATTCAATCGCTGATCAACCATTTTTAAACTGAGTTATTCAATCATAATCAATATTTTTCCTACTCAGAGCTCAAGATACCTTTTATTGATAAGCGTTCGAGAAATAGTTGGATCAACATCGTATCAAAAATTTCACTTCTAATCGTACACCAAAAGCTTATCACAGTTCAATAATAATCAATTGACACTTTTGGTAAATTCTTGACACACTTTTCATTGAGTTTGTGCCTCGCTAGATTTTAGTAGACTTTTAGTAGAAATTTTGGTTGACTACTTGGGAGGTCTTTGGAAATGTTTCGGAATCGTTTGATAATTTGGTAGAATTAATCGGAGCCAATCATAATTCAATCGCTGATCAACCATTTGTAAACTGAGTTATTCAATCATAATCAATATTTTTCCTACTCAGAGCTCAAGTTACCTTTTATTGATAAGCGTTCGAGAAATAGTTGGATCAACATCGTATCAAAAATTTCACTTCTAATCGTACACCAAAAGCTTATCACAGTTCAATAATAATCAATTGACACTTTTGGTAAATTCTTGACACACTTTTCATTGAGTTTGTGCCTCGCTAGATTTTAGTAGACTTTTAGTAGAAATTTTGGTTGACTACTTGGGAGGTCTTTGGAAATGTTTCGGAATCGTTTGATAATTTGGTAGAATTAATCGGAGCCAATCATAATTCAATCGTTGATCAACCATTTGTAAACTGAGTTATTCAATCATAATCAATATTTTTCCTACTCAGAGCTCAAGTTACCTTTTATTGATAAGCGTTCGAGAAATAGTTGGATCAACATCGTATCAAAAATTTCACTTCTAATCGTACACCAAAAGCTTATCACAGTTCAATAATAATCAATTGACACTTTTGGTAAATTCTTGACACACTTTTCATTGATTTTGTGCCTCGCTAGATTTTAGTAGACTCTTGACATATTTTTATCACACCATTTGCTTCATTTCGACGAAGCATTGTGATGGAGAGCTCTCAATCACAAATTCGATAATGATGATCAATGCGAATCCTTGATATTTTAGATGGCTAGCCACTACCCAGTTCGAACCTACTCACGCACGACTAGCGTTTCCCTGCTTCGACGAGCCAGCTTTAAAGGCCCAGTTTGAAATCTCCATTAAACATTTCGACAATTACACAGCCGTTTCGAACATGCCAGCAATAAGCAAAACCAGAGACAAGGATGACATTGCCAAATGGTGGACGAATTTTGACGTGACACCTAAAATGTCAACTTACCTCGTAGCTTTTATCGTTTCTGACTTCACCTTCGACTCATCCGCTGATGCAACATTTAGAGTTTGGTCAAGAGAAAATGCCAAGCATATGCGTAAATATGCTCATGCCATAGGTCAGTTGGAACTCAAAGAATTGGAAAGTTACACAGGAATTAAGCATGGTATTCCCAAAATGGATAATTTCGCTATCCCACAATTCCGTGCTGGTGCTATGGAGAACTGGGGTATCGTAACCTACAGGTATGCCAATCCACATTCATATAATATAAAGTACGTTTAAAATTTATCAACGCGAGATTGAACTCATAGAATCGAATAGTAACAAGGTGAAGATCTTAAAGTTCGTTCAATCACACTCTCTGAGTCTCCAGTTTTATGATCCAAGTTGGAACATAAATTCAAACTAAAGTGTAAAATGACTTTAGCTAATTTTAAATGGAACTTACGTTGTTAAATTTGAGACCTTGAACAGTTAGCTTCTCATCATCTGTAACTAATCCCATTAACGACAATCAGTTTCTTCACTATAACAAAAAAAAATGAGAATCTCTGTTGACAGATGAAATTTTTTATAAATTTAAGGGAGAGTGGAATTTTCTTTGAAGAAAATGTGACATCAACAATAAGCAAACAAGGAATCGCGACGGTGATATCGCACGAGTTTGCTCATCAGTGGTTTGGAAATTTGGTCAGTCCACTTTGGTGGGATTATGCATGGCTGAACGAGGGTTTTGCCAATTATTTCCAGTTCTTCACCACCGATAAGGTCAATCATTTGATAAGACTTAAATGTCCTTGGGAGAATCAGTTTTCTTATTCAAACTTTTTTTTTTTTATCTCCAGGCTGAAACAAAATGGCGTTTGATGGATCAGTTTGTCGTCGAGAATCTTCAAGTGATAGCTTTTGAGGCAGATGACAAAAAGACCCAGCATCCAATGGACGTGACGGTCAACAGCCCTGACGAAATCAGCCAAATTTTTGACAGTATTACATACAGCAAAGGTAAATATTTTCCTCATTCATTAATGCATCATGATTGTTCCTCTATTGAGCTTGATGAATTTATCATCGTTCATTTTAGCTGGCTGTGTAATTCGTATGATTGCTCATGCACTCAAGGAATCGGCATTTAAAGATGGATTAAATAAATACCTCAAAAAAATGTATGTAGATAAAGTATCAGAATTTATTTAAGGCTCTCGAATCTGAATTCGTGCAGAAAGAGCTTAAGTTCGATCCTTAAAATTTTAGCTCAAATCGAAATTTAAGTCTACAGTTACCATTAACCTAATTTCACAATTACGTTTCAACTCAAGGTCATTTTTTCTAATCATTTAATTTCGAACTTGAGAACAATTTTAAAATCTTATGATTAATAATTGGGACCTCAGACCCCTCGGGAAGTCCATTAGCAGACAGTACAATATTAAATTCTAAGATAAACTTAAATTTAGGTTGATTTTAAAGTTATAAAATCAGATCTAATTTCGATATTGAGATGGAACTTGAGCTCGTTCTAACGACTAACAATTGTGACTTTGGTGTCTCATGAAAATCGATCAATTCGTTTGATTTAAAATCGATTCTTTCCCAGGCAATATTCAGCAGCAAATTCGGATCATCTGTTCGATGAGCTCGTTAAAGTAAGCGATGCCCCAACGGCTAAGTTCCTGAAAAAAGCCCTTCAGAGTTGGTCCCAACAGGCAGGATATCCCGTTGTCACTGTCATTCGTGACCATAAAGCTCGAACTGCAAAAATAACTCAAAAACGTTTCTTGACGGAAAAACAGACTGAGCCACGTAATGAGACTTGGTTCATTCCATTGAATTACGCTGTTCAAAATACGAGCAATTTCGACGATACAATCCCACAACAATGGGTCAGTGACAATATCCCAGAATCAATGAAACTTTCAAATTTGAATGAAAACGAGTGGCTCATCGTCAATAAGCAGCAGACAGGTGAGTTTTTTTTTTAATTATTACTTTACATCTCCACCCTCAATTAAATTATTTTTACATGGTCGCACAGGAATTTTAAGATATTCCTGTCAAAATAATCAAAATTATCTGAGAACAAAAATATTGAGAAAAAAATGAATTGACGTTAAAATTTAAACAAACGTAAAATATATTATACCAAACGGTTTGCGATTTTATATTTTAATTTGTCGAAAAATAAATACAAGGTCCCGAGGTAACTTGAAGGTATTGATGTAAAACCTAAATAGAGTGACTTTCGAAAAAAAATTGTCACTAGATTTAACAATAATCGACCAAAGGGCCTGATTTTTGTGAATTTTTTAGCTGCTTGGAAAAATGTTAATAACACAAAAACTCGAGGAAACCTTATACTATGTGACGGAAAAGAAAGGAGAAAAAAAAATGTAGAATGAAACTTGGAGCTCATTATTATTTTTCATCTATTCAAAAAGTTTCCTCTGACAAAAGAGATATTTTTGGAAATCCATAGAGCCTTTTTTAATGTGGAAATAATTTGCCAAATTTTTCATTTGGACAATATTAACCCTTTGCAAAAAGTTTTTTACAATAAAGTAAAATAAAAAAAATTAAAAATCATCGACAGGTTACTATCGTGTTAACTACGATGTGGAAAATTGGAAGCTCATTGCCAAATATCTGAATGGTCCCAACAACCGGACTATCCACGTACTCAATCGTGCTCAGCTATTGGATGATTCTTTCAAACTTACCCAAGCTGGTGAACTTGAAAATTACACCGTTTTTCTTGAAATTTCGAGCCATCTTCAAAAGGAAGACGATTATGTACCATGGTACCCAGCTTATCGTGCATTCTCCGTACTCAACAAAGCTCTAGTTCATACTGAAAAGTATGATCTGTTTAAGGCAAGTGTCATTTCCAGCGATCCAGCGAAAAATTATCGACCATAAAAATGTTTTGACTGCTTCATGACAGGAAAAAGTATACATAAGATATATAAGAAATATATCCGAAATACAAAAAATACATTTTGAGCAAAAAGTTACTATATATATTTTTAGGGATATAAAAAAATATATGGGAGCAAATATATATGTCAGATATATCCAGAGAACATCAAAAGTATATTGCTGATGTACAAAGAAACGAAAAGTTCTATATATTTTTGGGTATATTTCGGAATATGAGAAATATATATATATGCAAGCTTAGATATAATGGAAGTATATTGAAAATATATTTCTTGGATATAAACTTTAAAAGGTCCCATATATGTCGATATACTTTTGGTCACATTTCTTTTTCCATATGGGAGTGAATTAAATATTTTATTTTGCTCGTTATTTGTACAGCTCTACGTTCTCCGACTGATGGAAAAATTAGAAGAGACCGTTGGATACACCGAAGCTGCCGATGACGATCATGTCACAAAGTTAAATAGAATAAGAGCCGTTCATTTAGCTTGTACGATGGGTTCTAAGGCATGTCTTGATGTCACTCACGAACGTCTCGTCGAGTACGTAAACGGTTCGGACAAGTGAGTTAAACTTTTGGCTGGTAAAAAATCAACGATAAAATCATGAAAATCTTCGATGACTGTGAAATCCATTTTGTTGTTTAAGAATCTCACCGGATCTTCGAAGTCTCATTCTTTGCGGGGGAATTCGTACTGCTGATGAAAAACTTTGGGAATCGACTTACAATCTCATCACTGGGGAGAATAAATCTGCTGACCACAACGCCATATTGACCGCTCTTGGTTGTTCCTCTCTTAAGGAAAAACTAAGATTTTATCTGGATCAGACATTGGTGAATGATACCAAGTTAACGAAAAATGACGTCATCAAGGCTGTTCATGTCGGTAGTCCCGATGGTGTTGATGTCGTCTTTGATTTCCTCAGGGACAATCTCAAAGTCATCATGGATACGTAAGTTTTATTATTTCCAGGCGGATGTTAATTCTCCAGGTCCAAACTGGAAGTCGTCGGTACAAGCTTAAGTTCAATCTTAAAATCGAGCTTGGACTTTAATTTAACTCTAACGTTCAACTCAATCTAGATTCAAATTCGAACTTAAGATGAAACTTTAGCTCGTATTGCAGACTTTTGATTCGTTCGAACTTGAGTTTGAAACAGTCGTGGGGTTGAATCAAATACAGATTGAACTTACGTTCTAAAATTCGAGGCTAAAAAAATTGTTGCTAACGACGTTAGGCTTGAATATGCAATTAACATTTTTAGTGACACCAAAAATGTGGAGGAATATTTCAATGATCTTGGACGTAAAATGACAACGATAGCCCAGATTGATAAGGTAATAAGTGATCTCATGGGGAAATTACAAATTAAAAATTTTCTACGACACACTGTGGAAGATTTTTTGCTGTATCGTTGAATTATTTTTAACATTTCAGCTCGAGAAATTTATCGAATCATTGATAAATGATGGCCATAACGAATTGGCTGAGGCTCTCAAGACCAAAGCTCTTGCCCATGCCCATGCCAACATAGATTGGCTGAAGACACACGAACCTCACATTGGCAAATTCTTGGACGCCCAGAAATTGGTTGAAGAAATAGCCCCAACGACACCGAAAACCGGTGGATCCAACGTTTCACTTCCAACTATTTCAATGACTGCTTTTATGATTCTTTTAACCTCTGTAGTCACCCGGGCTCATGGATTCTAAAGTAGAATCCGTAAATAACGTAAATTTACAATAATCATTGCTGCAAGATCATCATAAAAATCATTATACATAATAATATCATGATTCATTCATTAAGGAAAAAGAGTCTGAAGAGTACATTTCCGAAAATAACAAATATTACCATTTGTATATATGTATATATATATATATATATATATATATATATATATGAGGTGTCTGTATTTAATTTTTTTAAGGTAATCTTTATTTTATTCATCCAAATCAATAATAAAATACAATCCAATCTGTAAGAATGCCGGATTTTTGCAAGGTTTGCCCCCTTCTATCAAATTATAATTAGGGTAGATGTAATTTTTTTTTATCATCTGAGAAATAATTGCGATGAAATGAGAAATTTGGAATCATCGATCACAATGCTGATAAGAGCTGGGCAATAATTCAAGTCCTTGATTGGTACGTAAAATAGATATTTTTTTTCAGTGTATTTGTACAAAGTACTTTTTGCCAAATTTATGACTACAGATGTACCTGCGTTGATGAAACTTTTGACAACATTGTGTGTATTGTTTTTCGCAACCGTTATTCAATACAAATTGGTCCAAAATGATTCGATGAGCTGCCAGTTGTAGTAAAATAAAATAAATAAAAATTTACATTAGTCTAGATAACTTTTCGAGTATTTGTTTTTTTTTTGTCTAATTTATAATAATGAAATTGTGTTTGTCGTTGATGCTTAATGACATTCAAAACTTGAATAAGTTGGATCAACAACGACGATGACTCTTTCACGGTTGTAGTGTCAATATATTGTTAATATTCATGACATATCCTCGTTAAGGGGCCTTCTTTAAGGTGTGGCACCTCCCAATTGGCAACTAAAAACCATAATTAATTTTTATCGAAAGTGTATGGAGGTTTTGGGAAAATTTAAAGTCTCTTCAGATGCAGCTTACAATGAAGCATATTTTGGGTTATCCTGAAACTCAACGCATCTTCGATAAAAATTGGCTCGAAGATTTAGAGGGGGACGAATGGTTGTGAGATTTGATCTCGCCTTGAGTGTAATGAGTTATATTTTGTGTCAAAAGCATTTTTCCTTGTTAAATTAATATAGTTTTGTTAGCTTTGTATTTCGGGCAATAGTGTATTCGTTGGGTCGACTTTTCGAGCACGGGAGCTCGAATCAGAATTTTCTAGCTGTGTTGACACACATTCGACGTAATGCAAAACGCTTGGGTCAAACTAACGAATAAATCAATTTAGCTTATTTGCATGCAAATTTTGGCGAAATCCAATGATCAGCGAGAGTGTTTGCGAAGACAATAGAATAGGCATAGTATGCTCATGATACTCCGTTCACGTGACAATCAATCCAAGGTTCAAATAATTCAGTCTGACGAGGTCAACCATTTTTAGCAGAATGTCAAAATAGCTGAAAAAAAAATTTTCAGAGCCAATAAAAGGAGTCAGTTAATGAAATATATTTTTACATTAGAAATACATTTTTAATAAATTTCAAAGCAGCTGAGATAATAATTTTCGATGAATATATCGATCCAACTGGCTGGTTGACAAAAAAAATATATTTATAGAGGAATTTATCATTGTACTATGATCTAAGTAATTATTAGTAAAAATTGAGTTAAAGAATGAATTTTATTTGTGTCGAGTGCCTTGGAAAAATCTTTTTAAGTCTTCCCAGCTCAATAATTCCCGGTAAATAAAACAGTTCGATCGAACGATCATTCATTATGCGAAAGAATTTAATATTAATTCATTCATCGAGTCACAATTTAGTCTGGTTACGTTATTCATGGCAGTGACATAATGCTCGTCTAACCGAAAAGGTCTCGTCTTCATCGAGACAATTGGAAAAAAAAAAAAAAATCGTGTGACAAGAACAGCAGTAAAAAAATTGAAAAATGGGCACTAAAAAATATATGCTTTTGTTAACATTGCTAATAACTTTAACAGCATCAATTCCAATTTTCGAAAATGGTTCAAGCAACACGTTGGAAAAACTGGAAACACGAGAAGAAATGATGAATCGTTATCATTTGCCAAATAATACTTTACCACGAGTTTACAAAATTAACATTGAGCCGAATATATTTGATGTTAATTTGACATGGTCCGGTGAATCGAGCATCGATTTTGAAGTTTTGGAAACTACGAAAATTCTGACTCTGCATGCTTACAAAAATCTTGTGATCGATGAAAGTTTCACCGAACTCGTTGATGTTAATGGCAACAAATACAGACCAATTGGACAAACACGAGACGACATTGTGGAGTTTTTAAAAATTGAATTCGAGAGTGAACTTTTAGTTGGCAATTACAGCCTCAATCTCAAGTACGAGGGAGAGGATACCGGCGAGATTTTTGGGTTTTACAAGGCATCTCGTGAATCTCATGGTTCTCCGTAAGTCGCGAACCCACAAGAAATAGAGTAAATTATTATTAAATGGCGTTCATGATGAATGTCATTTTGTGGCAGGTTTTATAATTTTTTGGAGGAGGGTTCGATTAATTTATTCTGTTGACCAATAAAATTAATAATAGACGAAAGATAAATGATGAAATTTTTAATAATGGATTCTTACAATTCTGAAATTATTTTTACAAGTTTTTATTTACAAAGTTAATGGATTTGTGGAGAACATCGTTTAAAAATCTTCAAAGAATAATAATATTAGTACATTTAAAGATAACGCACGATAAACAAACTACAAAATGAGATTTAAAATTATTTATTGACAAAATATCTACATTATTTTTATTTTTCCCATCCAGGCACACTCTATTTATACGTCAAGAGTTAATTAAAAGCTCCAAAGCTGGGACCACAAATTCGATATTCATTTACAGAATAACAATTATAAATTAATTTTCATCGACGTGAAAAATAGAATTGAATTATTCTCAGAATAATTATAAATAATTATTATGTTTAAAAATAATTTTTAATCGTTTTCAATTTATTCCCAATTGAGAGATATTTCTGATCATACGTTTCATTTTTTTAGAAACGTCGCAGCAACCCATTTTGAACCGACAACAGCGCGACATGCATTTCCCTGCTGGGACGAACCAGGTTTAAAAGCAAAATTTCGAATGTCCATTAAACACGATCCAAATACCACGGCAATCTCGAACATGCCGGAGATCGAAAGTGTCGAAACTCCAGATGGAAAAATCCTAACAACATTTGACACGACCCCAATAATGTCCATTTATCTTTTGACTTTCGTGATAGCTGAGTACGAGAGTGCCACAAATGAGCATGGAAACGTAACAATATGGGCAGATAAAAATATCATGGAAGAGGTTAGACATATTTTGAACACAAGTCAAAAGGTCATTGATGTCATGGAAAACTATACAGGGTTGCCATTTGGTTTCCCAAGAGTTGGATCTGTGATGGTACCAAAGTACTCAGCTGCTGCCACTGAACATTGGGGTCTAGTGAGTTACTAGTAAGGACACTTTTGGATATTATGCAAAATAATATTTGCCGATCGATTTTTTTTATTATAATTAAATACTCATTTTAGACTAAACTTGAACATGAAAACATTTTATTTGGATTTTTTTTTTTATTACCGTCCCTTCTGCACAATTTTAACCGTATCAGGAACTTTCAATAAACTTGTGTGAGAGAACGAAATTTAAAATTTTTCAAAATCCTAGGACTATAATTATAGCTTGTACCATGAGGATGATCAATCTATGAGAAAAAAAATTGGACTATGAAAAGTGATCAAAATCTTCGATTTTACTTTTTTTTTGTGATCCCTTGTGGACCATTTCAGCCATTTCAAGGATATTTTTCTCAAAAAAATTGTTCACGAAACCTAATTTTTAATTTGTGTGAAATTCCCAGAGTGAATTGAAAAAATAAAAATTTTATCATTAAAAAAATCAAATTATTTGATTTTTCCTGTATAAAAATCAAAATCTTTTATCTTTCACGTCAGAGGATCAATTTTTAGACCATAATATTTCTAGAGTAATTATAATAGCAATTAAAAATATTAACATTATCTATATATAAGGAGTTGCACTTAACATAATTTTCTATTTAATGCATTTGATGAATAGCCAAGATGCAATGAGATTCAATCAAACAACGGGTACAACTGACCAAATTGATTCAATAAATTTGTTGATTGCACATGAATTGGCACACTCGTGGTTTGGCAATCGTATATCACCTCTCTGGTGGAATGATCTCTGGCTGAACGAAGCATTCGCTGCCTACTTTCAATATCAAATCATGGACGAGGTAAATTTTCAAAATGACTTATCAGCACTGGCTTTAGCAATGTGTGTTTGAAATTATTTTCCAATAAATTGTCATTATAGATTTACGAAAACTGGCATGGCTTGGAACTCTTCATTCTGCGAAATAATCAGCAAAATTCGCTCTCATACGACGTGTATAAGACTAATGTGCCCATCAGATGGACACCAGTCACAAATCCAGAAATTAGACGATTGTTTGGAATGATTACGTATCGAAAAGGTGAATAAAAATTTGTTTCGAGGCTGGCCAAGGACATAAAAAATTCACTAATCTCCCATTTTGGATAAATTGAATTATTATTATTTTTTTTTAAGGTGCTTCGATTGTTCACATGTTCCGAAATATTCTTGGCGACGATGCATTTCGTGCAGGTTTAAAAATCTTCTTGACGAAACAGTGGGTAGAAAAAAATTTATATTTTGAAATTCAATCTCTTCGATCCAGTAAAATAAAGCATTGAAGATTTAACGATTTTGTGAATAAGATTGGTAATATTGGAATCACTGTTTGCAGTTCCTTCAAGGCAACTGAAGCCAATGATTTGATTGAAGCATTTCAAGAAGCCTACGACGAGAACGAAAGTCCCAAAATCCCTCTTAATGTCAACGAGACGATGATGTCGTGGCTGATGCAAACCGGATATCCCGTTCTCAATGTAATCAGAAATTACACCAGTGGAGATACAGAAGTGAATCAAAAAAGTGTTATTGTTGATGATGACTTGGAAAAAAAATGGTGGATTCCATTAAACTATGCGACAAAGACAAATCATGATTTTTCATCGACCTTACCATCGAGTTGGATCAGCGATAAAGAAAATTCTGTCACGATTAGTGGAATCGACAAAGATGACTGGGTTATTTTTAACGTTCAAGCTAGTGGTTCGTGTCAAGCTTCGGTCATACATAGTACCGAGAAAAAAATCGATTCGTTTCATTTGAATTAATTTCATTCGACCAGAAGAATATCATTTTGAAATAATTTTTTCAACTAAATTGTGTTGAAACGTGTTGATTTTTTTTTTTTAATTCAAACATTTTTCAGGCTTCTATCGTGTACATTACGATGACGAGAATTGGAAAAGAATCATCGAATATTTGAATAGCGATAATTACAAAAATATTCACGTATTGAATCGTGCAAAGCTCATAGACGATGCTTTCTTCCACTCATACTCAGAGCCATTAAATAACGAAAAAATTTTTTGGCAAATAATTAAATATCTTTCGAGGGAAGTTGAATATCTGCCATGGATAATTGCACAAACTGCTGCTGCAGATGTTGAGTATCCACTGATTGGCACCGAAGTTCATAAACTGTTTCAGGTAGGAATATATAATAATAATAATTACACATAAATTCCAGTGAAATTAAAAAAAAAACAATTTCAATCAAGCGAATTTCATTCAATAAAAATAAACTTTATTGAAGTCGAAGATTTTTTTTTGTCATTCCGAAAAAAATCACTTAGTTTAAATAAATGTATATTTCAATGTGACAAAATAATTGGAGGATATGAACAATTTACAGAAATATATGATGAGCCTGATGAATAGTCTTATTGAAAAAGTTGGCTTCGAGACACTCGACAATGACGATCATTTGACGAAATTATCAAGGTCAGATATTATAGGATGGGCTTGCCTATCAGGTCACTCCGGATGTGCCGAGTTTTCGGCTAGAAAGCTTCTTCGAATGATCGAAAATCCAGCAGATAATCGGTGAGACTGTATACATTTTCTAATCACGAAAATTGGGCTCGGTTCATTCATTTATTTTTCCATATCTAACCCATAGAATCTGATCGATTTTACTAATAATAATAATAATAAATAATTAAGTAGAAATTTACTAATAATAATAATAATAATAAATAAAGTAGTATTTTTCGAACGTACGCTCAAGAATATTAATGAGGAGAGTATAAAATGAACTCTGTTATATTAAATTACAGATTGCATCCGGACAATCAATTTCACATCTTCTGTGCAGGTCTCCGAGGACTCAATGAAACAGGCATTCAATTAGTTGTTGAATGGGCATTGATGAATGATGAAATGTTGTTACTTAAAAGTCTCGGTTGTACAGAAAATCACGAGATTCATAAAGATTTTTTGCTTGGCACGAACGTAAAGTTTACTGATGCTGATTTCATGGGCTATGCCTATTCCACCTTATTGATAAGCAGTGAAGAAAACTTTAATTTTGCCATGGATTTTTTTATGGAAAACCACCAAGCGATGAACATCTCGTAATTATTTTTTTTCATTATCGAAAAAAATCTTGTGACTTTTTCTTAGTGAATTATCATTTTTTTTTTTTAGTTATCAGTCACGTGGTTCGCAGGATCCAACTAAACAGACTGTAGGAATGATCTCTCGATACATTAAAACGAAAGCTCGCTTGGAAAAGGTGCGTTTTATTTTTAAATAATTTATAAAAATATTATACACAAGACGATCCTTCATAGCAAATACAAAGTATTATTAGTGTCATTATTATTATTTATAAATTATAAAGAAAATTAATACAATTCTTTTATCACATTTTCTTTGCAGTTTAAACAACTCTTGGATATGAACGCTGTCAAAAATCTGAATATGTCAACATCAACGATGTTACTTGAGGCAGAAAATAGGGTGGCACAGACCGATGCCTCTGTAGAAAGATTTCGAATATTGTGGGACAAAGAATTGTCGTCTGATAATACAATAAGTTAAGCGACTATTGAGCCTCGATAACCGTTACATAGTAGATTATGTTTCGAAATGAAATGAAAATGGAATTATTTAACTTTACCAGCTTCATAAATTGATGTCAAAATTTTATCACTGTAACAAAACAGCCATATGTTTTCCTATTTCTCGTAAAAATTCAGGCATGTTCATCACGATTGCCAAATAATGAAAATATTGGAGCATCCCTATATAATACTAAAGGTCAGCAATGTTCGCGAACATCGCTGAGCGATGCTCTTTTTTTACTCAATATCCAAACTCCCAATCTCACTAAAGTGTTATTTTTCCAATTACACGTCACCAACATGGCGCCCACCATTTTTAATATTCCTCTGAGCTAAGCTACGTTAAGCTCACGTTATCCTGTGTCATAATATTTGTTGAGTCCTTTTCCATGCCCAGCTTAATCAGTCAGAATATCCATGCATGTCGTCCATTTTTTCTATTCTCTCGAAGAAATTAATGTTCTTCGATTCAACACGAAGATGTGAAATGCAAATTGAAGACATTTCCTAGCCAAAAGAATAATTTTGTTTGTCAAGAATCCCATTTATATTATTGAATAAAGAGGAATCTCAATAATCATAATTATCGATAATTTGATGAAACGAATTTAAATAAAATTGTCGATACGTTTCGGCAGTATAGAATCTCTGCGACAATTTCGTAAATCTACATATGAAAAGATTAAAAAATTCTCTCAAAATAAATATATTTAGTATCTTTCTTAAATCATTCTTATACCTCGTTTTTAATTAATGCTCATAATAATAATAATAACCATATTAATATTTATCCCAAACTTGGGACACATCCCCTATGTATATCAACTGTGCAGACATGCTTAGCCAGTCACATAAGCAAATAAAATCCGCTTCAAATTATTATTAGATAACGAATGAAAATAAATAAAAATAAATTCATGAGTCATTGTCATAAATTCATTCGTACTTGAAAAAATGTAAAATTTTCTTGCCTGAAGTATTCATTACTTTGGCTGATACTTCGACAGGCCAGCAACATTTTTGCAAGGTCTTCTGGGCTATGCCACAAACAAAAATAAAATGACATTGAATACAACATTCATGGAATGAACCGATTCAATGTTAATTAATCCCCTGGACTAACAGTCGATACTGACACGATATTTTTTATCAGTATAAAAATACTCGTGTAACCGAAAGGTTCTCGTCTTGAAGGAAGAACATTGGATCTGATGGAAAAAAATTAACAATAGTGAGATTTAAGATGGGAAGAGATCAAAACTTTGTGGTATTGTTGACTTTGATTACTTTGTCAGCATTAATTCCATTATTTGATAGTGGCCCAGTTAATGGTACAGATCAACTGGAATTACGAGAACTCATGCTGGCTCGTTATCGCCTGCCAAATAATACAATACCACAAACGTACAGAATTCAAATTGAGCCCAGCCTGCTTGATGACAATTTAACATGGACTGGAGAATCCAGCATTGATTTTAATGTTCTGGAAGTTACGAAAATCATAACTGTCCATGCACACAAAAATCTTAAGATTGATGAAAATTTCACGAAACTCATGGATTTTGAAGGCAATGAGTACAAGCCAATTGGCCACAGTCGAGATTACGAGATGGAATTTTTGGATATTGAATTTGAGAGGGACCTTTTGATTGGCAATTACAGCCTAAATCTCAAATACGATGGGGTCGATGCTGGAGAGGAGGATGGATTTTACATGGCATCCTATCCAGGTCACGCGTAAGTCATAATAATAAAATGAAGCCTTTTAATGAGTTACGATAGTCAGATTCATTATGAAGTCATCACGAATTTTCGAAAGTTAGTTTTTTAACGTAATTTAAGCCCTGAGCTTTACAATTCAAACCTAAGATCCAAATCAGACGTAATTAGTACGAGCTTAAGTTCGAAATTAAAATTAAAACTACAGAGGAAAATTTAGGCCTTGATTGGTTATTTATAGTTTTGTTAAATATGCACATAAATTTTAGACAGAAACCCTGCGTGAAATCATGATATGTCATATAAATAAAAAATAAAAATCGAGGGCCCTATGAAATAAAATTTAACTTAACTTTAGTTTTTTAAGGTAATTTCAGCCCTAAGCTTTACAATTCAAACCTAAGATCCAAATCAGACGTAATTAGTACGAGCTTAAGTTCGAAATTAAGATTAAAACTACAGAGGAAAATTTAGGCCTTGATTGGTTATTTATAGTTTTGTTAAATATGCACATAAATTTTAGACAGAAACCCTGCGTGAAATCATGATATGTCATATAAATAAAAAATAAAAATCGAGGGCCCTATGAAATAAAATTTAACTTAACTTTAGTTTTTTAAGGTAATTTCAGCCCTAAGCTTTACAATTCAAACCTAAGATCCAAATCAGACGTAATTAGTACGAGCTTAAGTTCGAAATTAAGATTAAAACTACAGAGGAAAATTTAGGCCTTGATTGGTTATTTATAGTTTTGTTAAATATGCACATAAATTTTAGACAGAAACCCTGAGTAAAATCATGATATGTCATATAAATTAAAAGTGAAAATCGAGGGCCCTATGAAATAAAATTTAACTTAACTTTCTGCAGAATGATTTTCAATAATTGTTTCGTTCACATTGGACCTCGATATTCACAGAAAATTGGACAAATATTTCGAATGGATCTGAAAAATTGATCATTTTTTTTGAATAATTTATCAAGTTCCAAATGACTCATTTTCCAGAATGGTTGCAGCGACCTCTTTTGAAGGAACAATGGCACGTCGTGCATTTCCCTGCTGGGACGAGCCAGCTCTGAAAGCACGTTTTCACTTGTCAATCATACACGATAAAAATTATACTGCAATCACGAACATGCCAGAGATAGAAAGAGTCGAAACTCCGGATGGAAAAATTCTCACGACATTCGATATGACACCACCAATGTCAACTTATGTTCTGTCATTTGTAATAGCCGATTACGAGAGTATCACCAATGAGCATGGGAACGTGACAATATGGGCCAGTAAAAATCTTTTAAGTGAGGTTCAATATGTATTGAACACCAGCCAAAAAGTCGTTGATGCCATGGAGTCATACACAGGATTGCCATTCGTTTTACCAAGAATTGGTTCAGTTCTGGTACCGATTTATCCATCTGTTGCTATAGAACATTGGGGTCTAGTTACTTATGGGTAAGTGTGACGTCATTTTTTCAAAATATTAATGCTAATCAATTTTTACTGATAATTTTCCTCGTTGTACTAATTTTAAATTAAACTGGAAGGTCCTTGACATCGAAACGATTAAATTTTAGCTTTTCTCAATTGGACCATTTAATGAAATCTGCTATTATAGTTTTATGATTTTACAAATATATCATAATTTATTTTTATCGAAATAGTATAAAACATTAGGGTCCTGTTTGACTTAGGTCAAATGTCACCATCGTAATTATTAAATGGTACTGGGAATTATTTATAAATCGTTTTCTTTGTGGCACTAATTTATAAACAAACTGGAAGAAAAGAGAAATCATTAAGTTATAATTCTTTAAATCTACTTTTAGAATATTTTCAACCATAAAATGAACTATTATAGTTTTATCGTGTTACGGTTTTGTTATAAAGTATTTTTTATTTATTTTCTCTTGAATAACTTTCAAAAGAGAGAAAATAATGAGAGTTCATCCGATGATAAACACGACCAAACAATTGGATCAAATGAATATGTTGATTGCCCATGAATTATGTCATGCCTGGTTTGGCAATCATGTGACACCAATCTGGTGGAATGATCTTTGGCTCAGTGAAGCCTTTGCTCAATACTGTCAACATTTAATGATGGATAAGGTAATTTATCGATGATCTGGTCTTCGTTATGGGGATTTTGTTGCAATATACTAATAAAAAAGATTGGGCTCGTTATTTTCTATTTTTAATTATTATTTCAACATTTTATTATTGAAGATTTATAACAATTGGGGCAGTATGGATCTCTTTGTCTTGTACAGCCAGTTATCGTTAGACTTCACGGCGATTGGTGACATTGAAATTCCCATCAGATGGACACCAATTACAAAAGCCGAAATAGATAACATGTTTAATCCATTTGTTTATGAAAAAGGTCAGAGGTCATTTCTCATCATTCCTCTAGAAATAAAATCTAATTATTCTACGTTTTAATAAATTAAATTAGAAATTATTGTTAAAAGGTGCTGCGATTGTTCACATGTTCAGAAATGTTCTGACAGACGATGTTTTCCATACTGGTATTAAAAAATTCATGGCCAAATAGTGAGTACATAGACAAAGTTTGTTTTCTTCAAATGCTGATTAATAGAATAGATAGAAGCTTAATAGAAGATTTTTTCAATAAAATGTTTTATCGAAATTTGATACATTTTTGTAAATAATAAATTTACGTTGAAAATAAAATAGCTAGGAATAGAAAATGGTTGGTAAAAAGTGGATAGAATTGTTTTTTCAATGTGGTAAGAATGAAGAAAAAACTTTGAAGAGGTTATCAGTTTTTTAATAGTGCGAGCTTTCATTATGGATTTTTTTTTAAATCCATTCTGCAGTTCCTTCAAGATGGCCGAAGCTGATGATTTGATTAAATCATTTCAAGATGCCTATGACGAAATGATTAACTCTGAAGCCTCTTTAAATGTCAATGAGACCATGATGACGTGGCTGCTTCAGACCGGATATCCCGTTATCAATGTGACTAGAAATTACACCACCGGAAATACAGAAGTCACTCAGAAAAGTGCTCTTATTGGTGACAGTCCGGCAAAAAAATGGTGGATTCCATTAAATTACGCGACAAAGACTAATTTAAATTTTGCATCGACCATACCATCGAGTTGGATCAGCGATAAAGCTGTCACGATTAGTGGAATCGATAAAGATGATTGGGTCATTTTTAACGTACGAGCTAGTGGTTAGTGTAAGGCTTTTGTCAGACAGTCGCAACAGTTGGAAAAAACTATACGAACGAATAATTATTTTGATAAAATTTTTGATAACAATAATAATAATAAATATCGTTATTATTTGAATAAAAAATTTCCAGGATACTATCGTGTGAATTATGACGGTGATAATTGGAAAAGAATTATAGAGTATTTAAATACCGAAAATTATAAAAATATCGACGTACTGAATCGTGTACAGCTCATAAACGATGCAAACTATTTTGCGATGCGGGAGCCATCGCATGAAAAAATATTCTGGCAATTAACGAAATATTTGTCTCGGGAAATCGAGTATCTCCCATGGGCTGCTGCAAAATTTGCTGTGAAATCGTTGGACGAGTCGCTGAAAGGCACGAAAATTCATAAAAAATTTCAGGTCAGACAAATTTATGATATATATCATGAAAAATTTTATTTTACTTCATACAAAATGATTTTTCATTAATTTTCATTAACATCAAGTTCAATGAATACAAAATAAACTTTATCAAATCGAATATAGACACTTGTCTTTATCAAGTGTGATGTGAAAATGATAAAAACAAATGGTAAAAATTTACAGCAATATATTTTGAGCCTGATGAGTAGCCTTATAAAAAAAGTTGGCTTCGAGACACTCGAAAATGACGATCACATGACGAAATTAATAAAAGAAGAATTAATCGGATGGGCATGCTTATTGGGTCACTCCGGATGTGCTGAATTTTCTACCGAAAAACTTCTTCGATTGGCCAAAAATCCAGTGGATAATCGGTGAGATTACATTAATTACAGAAACAGGAAAATTGTAATGAGATAATTCTCTCAATTTTTTGAAAAGTCACGAGTGTTATCTGCACGTTTTTTTATAGTTATGAATAAAAAATTTCGGTCGAGTATGCATAAATAAAGACTGAAGAATGTGATTAAGAATTTTGGCATAAAAAAAAATTATCTCATACAAACTCAATTACAGATTGCACCCAGACAATAGAATAGCAATTTTTTGTGCTGGTCTCCGACGTTTCAATGATACGTCGTCACAGCTGCTCATTCAATGGGCTCTCCTTAATGATACAAATTTATTATTGAGAAGTCTCGGGTGTACAGAAAATCACGAAATTCATAGAAATTTTTTTCTCGGCAAGATAAAAATTAATTCCGATGTAGATTATTCCACAAGTATGACATACAAGGATATACTGATTGGCAGCGAAGAAAATTTCAATTTTACCGTTGACTTTTTGGCAGAGAACCATCAAGCGATGGAAGACGCGTAATTATTTTTTTCTTCGATTAATAAATTTTAATTTCGCGGCTCGTTATTGATCCATTATATTTTTATTTAGTTACGACTTGATTGGTTGGGACAATTCGACTAATAAGGCTGTTGAAATAATTGCTCAGCAGGTCAAGACGAAAGCTCGATTGGAAAAGGTACGTATGCAATTATTTTATTTTTCGAGATTTTAATTAATTACTAATAACAATGAAACATGTTTATTAATTTTACTACGATTTATTGCAGTTTAAGAAAGTTTTGGAAATGGACATTCTCAAAAATAAAACAATTTTTAAAACGGAATTATTGTTAGAGGCGGAAAAAAATGTAGCAAAGAGCAACGAGATCGTGGCAAAATTTCAAGCATTGTGCTGCGACAAAGTATCGTCGACTGAAAAATATTTTAAGACCCAATAATTCAATAATTCAAATAACGCTTTTAACACGAATAAAAAGTAAATTATTTTATTCTCATGGGATTGCAATTTATGTCAAATTAATTTGTCTTTGGGATTCATTTACTGTAATTTGTCAAATAAATAAATATAAAGTTTTCTCGGATTGAATAAGTGCTTAGAAATTTTATTTACTTCGTCTAGGGTGCGATTAAAAATTACAAGTATATTTTTCAACTTGTCGAGGTGTATATACGTTCTTTTTAATTCCAAGTTCATTCCAATCGACTCCCAGTTGTCCCTTCTTTTTTTACTAATTTTTATGTATTATATTTTTCGTGTGACAACTGTCTCATAAAATTTCCACGTTTGGGTTTGAGTGGTACAGCTTGGGTAATGCTAATGCATGGGGTAGAATTTTGATGGGATTTTCGGTTTGAGTTAGGATTCAGATTTGAGTCAACGTCCACTTCCGTTCCTCACCAAAGTTCGTGTACGTACGTGGGCTATTCAAAAAACTTCAAACTGCCATAACTTTATTGTTTCTTGAGCTATAGACATTTTTTTTGTTTGCTAGATTCGTATAAAAATAAGTTATTTTACGAAAAAATAAAAAGTATACGTTTCTATGTAAAATATTGAAAGTCACCGCGATATCTCGTAAGCCCGTCAATAAAAAAATAAATTATATTACCATCAGATGTCACCCTCGAAACCGTAAAACTTTTGTGGGAAATATTTTTTTTTTACGACCTCGGTTCCGATTTATTCTAATGCATTTTGTAAAATGTATAAATTTGCTATGATAATTTGAAAAAAAATTGAAAAAAATCATAAAAAGTATTTTTAAGTCATATTTGAAGGTAGAAAAAAATAAAGAATTTTTGATCGGTTCGAGAAAAAAGTTGCAGATTTTTGATACAATGTATGTTGGTCTATATTATGAATTATTATGCATTAAAAATTATCCCCTTTCCACAAGACCATTTATTGAGATTGTACCGTTCCAGAGCGATATATAGGTAACATTTCTAAGCAAGCAAGTCGAATGAATGCTCTCTGCAATCTAACCAAGTTGACAAAGTAATTACTTAATCCAAGACACCAAACGACGGAGATGCTAAATTGCAAGTTACGTCGCTCAAGTCGAGAATACGAAGCTTATAAAGTTAGTTGCATTTCAACGAGCACGTCAGTGCTTGAGTTGACAGTGCAAGAAAATCTTCCTCGTGAATCGCTACAAATATATCGTCAGGTATTTAACAATGTTTATTTAATTTAACATTTTGTAAGTAATCAATTAACGAATCAATTTTTTTTTAAATTAGTACTTTTTTTTTATAGAAAAATAATGAAATACATAATAATCATGTCTTTGACGATAACAACATGCTATTATTGTCTACTAAAGGACCATTGTTTTCTAGTCACAAAAAATTGCTTGTAATTTATGACACGAAAATAATTTAAATTTTCTGAAATAACGAGAATTTGTTTCCATTTGATTCTGGGTCAATTATTTAAAACATCAATCGTTATAGATATAACGAGATAGTAATCTCGCGTACTTATTCCGTACTTAAGAACAAATTCTTCACATTTTATGATACCAAAATAATTGGAAAATCATCAAATCATAATAATTTGTTGCATTCAATTCTGGATCGATTATTATTCAATACTTTGAAAACACACGTTGTCAATATAATTACATGAGTTAGTGCTTGTTCCTAACTTGAAGAAATTAAAAAAAATTCTTGATATTTACGACAGTTCAATAATTTAAAAAAACATCAAACAATAATATTTTGTCTTCGATTTTGAGTCAATCAATTAACGAATCAATTTTTTTTTTTTAATTAGTCCTTTTTTTTATAGAAAAATAATGAAATACATAATAATCATGTCTTTGACGATAACAACATGCTATTATTGTCTACTAAAGGACCATTGTTTTCTAGTCACAAAAAATTGCTTGTAATTTATGACACGAAAATAATTTAAATTTTCTGAAATAACGAGAATTTGTTTCCATTTGATTCTGGGTCAATTATTTAAAACATCAATCGTTATAGATATAACGAGATAGTAATCTCGCGTACTTATTCCGTACTTAAGAACAAATTCTTCACATTTTATGATACCAAAATAATTGGAAAATCATCAAATCATAATAATTTGTTGCATTCAATTCTGGATCGATTATTATTCAATACTTTGAAAACACACGTTGTCAATATAATTACATGAGTTAGTGCTTGTTCCTAACTTGAAGAAATTAAAAAAAATTCTTGATATTTACGACAGTTCAATAATTTAAAAAAACATCAAACAATAATATTTTGTCTTCGATTTTGAGTCAATCAATTAACGAATCAATTTTTTTTTTTTAATTAGTCCTTTTTTTTATAGAAAAATAATGAAATACATAATAATCATGTCTTTGACGATAACAACATAATGCTATTATTGTCTACTAAAGGACAATTGTTTTCTAGTCACAAAAAATTGCTTGTAATTTATGACACGAAAATAATTTAAATTTTCTGAAATAACGAGAATTTGTTTCCATTTGATTCTGGGTTAATTATTTAAAACATCAATCGTTATAGATATAACGAGATAGTAATCTCGCGTACTTATTCCGTACTTAAGAACAAATTCTTCACATTTTATGATACCAAAATAATTGGAAAATCATCAAATCATAATAATTTGTTGCATTCAATTCTGGATCGATTATTATTCAATACTTTGAAAACACACGTTGTCAATATAATTACATGAGTTAGGGCTTGTTCCTAACTTGAAGAAATTAAAAAAAATTCTTGATATTTACGACAGTTCAATAATTTAAAAAAACATGAAACAATAATATTTTGTCTTCGATTTTGAGTCAATCAATAATAATTTCATCAATCAAAGCTGCTCGTAATATACTCTAGGAGAAATAAACGTCGATCACAAAATCAAAATAATGAAAATGAATCATGGAAAAATATTTTTTCATCAAGATACATCTTTGGACAAATTTCGAGCACGAGAACATGTCACAAAGACGCTTTATATGCCCTGACCTAGTAAACGTCATTCGTAATTCGAGCACACTTCCGGTCATATTGAGGTGTTGAGAATTGCTTCGACCTTCGTAATAATTGGCTGCGTGTCCAAGTCACAATTTCCTTTCCTCATAATAATTTTTTTTTCTTTTGCAATTTATCTGTGCAGAATGAAAAGTCCAAAACTACGAGGATGTTTTACGTTATTTCTGCTGCTCCTTCTGCACTCTGAGGGATCAGCAACTGGAGAAAATATTAACAATGAAAAAAACGAGACGACACAATTTTTTCTGCCAAGAATCGTGACACCAATTTCATACGATATAAAATTAGTGCCCGAAATAATCGAGGATAATTTTACGTTCAGTGGTGAATTGAAAATCAACTTGACACTCCACGAGACAACGAGAAATGTCACACTTCACAGTAAAGATCTGCGAATAGACGAAAATTTTACGAGTCTCATTGGTACTAATGAAATTTCAATTAGACCAATCACACACACATACGAGAATACAACTAATTTTCTTATAATTCAATTCGAGAAAATTATTGCTGCTGGAAATTACACGATGGGTCTAAAATTTTCTGGTAATATGACAAGTGTGCCTGAAGGAATTTACAATAGTTCTTACAACAACGAGAATGGCGATAAAGTGTATGTGGAGGGTCAATATTTGTTTCAACACTCAACAAAGTTATTTAAAAAAATGGATCGATTTTTAATATCTATGTATATTTAATGATTTTTATCGTTTTTGTTTCATTTTTACCATTAATTTCTGAAGGACAAAAGTTAAATGAAATCTAAAAATCACTAAGATAATTTTGCAAATTTTCAGATTTGCTTATTTATTTATTTTTTATTCGTACTATCAAAGTCTTAATGTTTTTGTAATTTTTGTAAGCTCCAAAGTATAAGTCTGAAAAGTCCACACAAAGACTTGATTTCAATTAAATTAAAACTAATAATTAGTCGTAATAATATTTATTTTTTTATATTTTTGGATGAAATGTTTCCCATCACTGAGCTGAAAAATAATTATTAGATTCGATCCATTAATAAATCAAAATCACAAATTTTAATGAGTCGTTCATAATTGTAATGAGAACAAATTTCCACCCAGATGGTTGGTGGCTACAAAATTTACCCAATTACACGCTCGACGAGCTTTTCCATGCTGGGACGAGCCAGATCTGAAGGCAACTTTCAATTTGTCCGTAAAACATCACACGAATTATACTGCAGTATCGAATATGCCAATACGCAAACAAATTCTCGATTCCGATGGCAAGAAATGGACGAATTTTGAGGTCACGCCGCCCATGTCCACGTATATTTTGGCTTTTGTCATCTCCGATTTTGATTGTCTTCGTGATGATAATGAGAAATTTAACGTGTGCGGAAGAAAGGAAATTTTACCCTATCTCAAACATTCTCGGGACGTTAGTCAACGGGCTCTCGGACTTTTGGGAAAATATATGGGTTACAAATATAATTTGCCCAAAATGGATCAATTTGCCGTACCTGATGCTACGACGGGGGCCACAGAAAATTGGGGTCTTATCATATACAGGTGATCAATTAATTAATTTATTAATTATTTTATCAATTAATTTATTAATTTATTTATTAATTAATTTATTTACTAATTTATTAATTTATTTATTTATTAATTTATTTACTAATTTATTAATGAAATTATTAATTTATTTATTAATTAATTTATTTATTTATTTATTTATTTATGAATTTATTTATTAATTGATCAATTTATTCTGTCGACATTTTTAAAAACTTAATAACTGTTTAAGGGAATCATCTTTTGCGTACGAACCCTTCATTAATCCAATTTTCGGTAAGGAATACGTCACTCTTACCGTTGTGCATGAATTGGCTCATCAATGGATCGGTAATTTGGTGACGCCTTTAACTTGGAAATATTCCTGGATCAAAGAAGGATTGCCAACTTTTCTGCAGTACTGTATTGTCGACGAGGTAATTTGATTGAAAAAAAAAAATGCTCGATCCACATTAAATGAATTTATGAGTCATGAGAATTTTCAGATGTTTCCCAATTGGAGGGAAATGGACATGTTCGTAACACGAGTTGTTCAAAAAACGGCCTTCAGCCTCGACAACACGGATTATTATAAATCTCTCGAGTCGAATTACGATAATCCAGCGAATATAAGAAGCAAATTTTCACCGCAAATTTATAATCGAGGTTATCGTATAAAAATTGAATTAAATCGTTATAAAAAATTATTATTCCATTAATAACAGGGTTGATTCGATTTTTAGGGGCTGCAATTTTTTACATGATGTCGAATATCTTGACCGAGGAAACTTTCAAAGCAGGGGTCATGAAATTCGTTAAACAAAAGTAAATATTAATATAAATTATTTTTAATTCATCTCCCTGACAATTTTATCCTTAACAAAGGAACAAATTAGTTTGTTAACTCGACGAAAAAATGATCAATTTTTCAACAAGCGAATAATAATTCTAATTTTCATTAAACTCGATATTTATTTATATTTAACGTAACGTTAAAAAACAATATGAAAAATTATCGTACACAACTAGCGAATACAACTCTGTGACGTCAGACGATCTGTGGAAAGCAATGCAATCAGCCTACAATGAAAATAATAAAGAATCGAGCAGCCCTCTGTCAGTAAAGGCCATCATGAGAGCATGGGTCGAACAACAAGGTTATCCTCTGATAAACGTGACGAGAAATTACGAGACAGGCAAAATCGTCATAACTCAAGAGGGTAATCTCGAAGGGCAAATATCGAATCGTTGGTGGATACCAATAAATTTCGCAACGACATCAGACCCATCTTTCGAGGTAAAACAAACAGACCCAATCGCTGAGAAAAAATATAAAACAATTTTTTTAGGGTGCCGGCCATTTTTGGAAAAAAAACAAAATTTTGGACAATGTAAAATTGATTTCTCGAAACCATACAAGTTTTACGTTTGCTCTAAAATATTTGACAGCCTAAAAAAATCTTGAGGAAATTTGCATTCACCTCTCTCTCTCTCTCTCTCTCTCAGTCTCATTCTCATTCTCACTCTCACTCTGTCTCGTAATTATTGGAGTTTCACATTACCTCAAGAATACTTCACCGACTCACTGGTTAAAACCGTATGAGGAGAGCCTCGTTATCGATGGAGTTTCAAATGATGACTGGATCATCGTCAACATTCAACAATCTGGTAAAATTTACTGCCCATATTTTAAAATTTAGTTTTACATAAATTGGATCGTTTTTTTTTTTTCTCGTCACAGGGTATTATCGGGTTAATTATGACACAACAAATTGGAAACGAATAGCCGAATACATGAACGGTGAGAATTATAAAAAAATTCATGTTCGCAATCGTGCCCAATTAATCAATGATTTGGCGTACATGGTAAATCTAAAACGTCAGAATTCCACGACCCTTCTGGATCTCCTGAGTTATCTCGTTCATGAGGACGATTATCAACCTTGGCTACCGACATTTCCCGTGATTAGAGAGCTCAGGCGAGCAATGTACGATGAGGAAGTCGATAAAGAATTGAAGGTAAAATGAAAAATCGTCCAATGCTTACACCTTGGCAGAGATATGGGGTCGAAAAATAATTCTAAAAATTGAAAGATAAATTTATTATGAAAAAAATATACATTTCTTCCAAGTGTTTTGAAAAAAATATATTTTCATTCACGAAAAAAACTGATGGAAAAATATTTCGTGATAATTATTCATTCATAATGAATATTCATATTGTTTTAGAATTATTGTAATTTTTTCTATCTGGGTTTTTTTAAATCAGAAAATGTAACAATTTTAAATAACATTTGTCACAGAAATTTGGGCTCAGACTCATGGAAAAAGTCATCAAGAAAATCGGGTTTAAGGATCGTAGCAAATACGATTGGATAAATAAATACAAGTCGCGTTACGAGAAACTCGATAGTAAAACAAAGGTCTGTAAAAACATATATTTTTTTATATGACAATCAAACAGTTGCAAAGTTTTATTTATTTTTAATTATTATTTATTTCTTCAGAAATTGGTACCAACTGAAAAAGCACTTGAAAAAATCTACACGAGTGAAGACTTTTTGACGAGACGTTTCAGGGCCAAGTTTTTATCCTTCGCTTGCAGTCTCGGTCACAAAGTGTGCAAAGATTCGGCAAAGGCTCAACTGAGGGCCAATATCGAAAATCCTACAGAAAATCCGTGAGTTGTGAGAAAGACAATAAACAATCTGTATCGAAAATGTTTATCCATTTTATTATAAATTTTCATCATGTTCTAAATGTTTATGTGTATTTTTTTTCACTGATTTCAAAAATTAATAGATCTCTGAATTTTGGAAACCTTTTTCCAAATTTGAATCAATTCTGCCGGCTTTTCGTATAGAAAAAGTTATTCTGAATGAAAGTATCGGCGAAATAAATTTTACTGAAATAATTTGACTTTAAAATTTACTTTTCGATCAAAAAACTTTTCGATCAAAATTCCAAAATTTACGCAAAATTTTACGCGATTTTCATTGCAGAATATCGCCAGACATCGTGAGTTGGGTAAATTGTAACGGTGCTGAAGATTCCGAGGCCGAATTGATGAAAAATATCAATGGTTCGGACATAAAGTACGTTAGCTATCTCGGCTGCTCGCCGAACAAGGCTGTACTGCGGATGTACGTACAGCAGGCGCTTTCTGGTGAATTGAACGCGACTGCGAAACAAACTCAAGTAGCGTTCGGATATCTGAGCGAGGATTCCCCGCAGAATTTCGACTATGCCTTGGACTATTTTATAACAAATTTCGACACTATATACCAATAGTAAATTTTTATTTTTTATTATTTTTCCCCCTTTTTTTGATCACTTCCTTGAACGTACTAATAACGATGATTTTTTTTTTCTTTTCCTAGTTTTGAAAAAGATTCGCAAAGCAAAAAACCCACATCGGCTAATTTTAATATAGCCATAGCAATCCTGAATGATTATATTTGGCGTACTCGAACGCTCGATAGCATGAAGAAGGTACTAAAAAAAAATAGAAAAATAATTGTCTGTAACAAAAAAAAATATAATAATTTTCATTACAAAAAATATTTTAAAATTTATATAAATAATATAATTATATTCCTTTAACGGATAATCGATGAGTTTCATTGCAGATAAGCGACTTGGTCGAAAAGGAATCAAGTCGTATTCCTACCTGGATACATGATGTCATTGCCAAGCAAACGAAGAAAATCCAGTGGAGCGACGAGAATGCTTCGATTTTGGGCGAATGGCTTCACGATCATTCGTCACAAGTCTCGTCTGCAATATAATAACAAATAATTGAAAATTACAAAAATACATATACAGACATTACAATTTATGTAAATTCCTGATACGTGAACATTATGCAATAAATTAATAAATGCATATACATATATATACATTTTTATAGCATAAATTATTGTATTCGATCAATTAAATAAATAAATATATCCATTCCTTACTCAACGATTAAAAAGTAGGAATAATTTTTTTATATATTTACTCCGACAAATCGAACGAATCTACTCTGCAAAATGTGGACCGATTTAAAAAAATATTCGTATCTACTATCAGCACATTGCAACACAAATGGGAGTGAGCAGCTTCGATAACTATCGTTAATTTCTTTAAAGAGCTTTCCAGGTCAACAAAAAAATCGGGTTAAAAAATTCTTTAAGTATCATGGAATGAAAAAAAAAATTGCCGTGTTAGCTGGCGTAAGAGGATCATTCTTAAATGGATTATTAAATCTTAAACAGTGATAAGTGACGATATAGTGTTGCAACTCTCTCTCTCATAGACCTAATTTCTCTTCACAAATCGATGACTTCTATATAATCACTTTGAAATGAACTTTCTTCGTTCAATATAATAATAACATCACTTGACATTCTTTTCGATAATTTGACGCACGTGTATTTTTTTTTTTGACGACGCGACACGCAAACGAATTTCTACTATCAACTATATCTACTCGTTATCAGTCACACCGAGCCTAATGCAGCGGAAGATTAGTCAAGATGAAGTCTCGAGTATAATGTCGATCTCATTATCTCTTCGATGCTGTCTAATCGATGACAATCGTCGTCGAATAATATCAATCAAATCGTCTTTACTTTTTTTTTTTTTCTTTTTTATTATCGTTCTCTTATGTCTTTGTCTTAAAAAATGAGATATATACAATCTGTGCATGTTGATGGCCGAAAAAAAAATTCCAATATATGGTGAAATCGTTATCCAGTGGCAACAATAAAAAAAATAAAATATAGTCTTGAGATAAGATATTGAAAGCGATCTTATAAATGCACGAGAACGTTGTATCAACGGAGCATTTTGGTATTTATGATCTATTGAGTGTTAAACTGCGAAATAATTCTTTTTCAATTTTATTTTTTATTTTTTATGGTTGACCGATATTTTTTTTTTGGCCTATCGAATATATTGGATAGAGTGTGAGATATACGTGAGCACGATATAAAATTAGTAATCACAGTTGCAGTGAAGAGACTCGTGGTCGACCTGACGTTACAGACTGAAGGAACTTTCACTAGTCCGCCCAGTGGAGTGTTTTGTGTATAAGGAATGCGTATGTTGAGCTACATGCTCGAATGATTTTGTTAGAACAAAAACAGTGCAAAGTAATTTAATGATTCCATTGTTATCTGTTTAAAAATTAATCGACGAGTACTGAGCGAAAACAGACAGGTAAGAAAATTACGACAGCATCAAATAATAAATTAAGAACGTAACAAAAATTAATCAACAGGAAGATCTGAATGAAATTTAAAAAATTGGATTTTTGTATTTTATCTGGATGAATTAAGATATTGATCAATTAATCAACAGGATCACGTTGATAAAGCTTGAAAAAAGGAATTATACTGGGTTCATTTTATCTTTTTCACATAATGTTGCAATGGTACTCTTTCACCAATTAACTTAAATATTTTGATAAATTATTTTTTTATCAACTAATTAATCAATATTAATTGTTTGTATTTTAATTAAGCAGCTTGGCCATTGAAAAGATAATCACGCCTTTATAATTATTACATACTCAAAAAAAACATGGTAATTTTTATTACAAACAAATTTCATTTATTTTCATTTTCTTAAAAGATATTTATTAGAAATTATTTAATTTTTAATTATATTTAGCTTACTCACAAAGTGTTCCAAATAGATAAGCTAAATGCTTTAGACTAGTATTGACTATTGACAAAAACATTCGCAAAATGAAATATATCTCCAATCTTATCAGGATGG
This sequence comes from Dyspetes luteomarginatus, assembly GCA_963669185.1. Lineage (NCBI taxonomy): Eukaryota > Metazoa > Arthropoda > Insecta > Hymenoptera > Ichneumonidae > Dyspetes > Dyspetes luteomarginatus. The sequence goes on from OY769912.1 coordinate 1,126,227, forward strand.
ATTGACACTAATGATAATACAAAAATGACATGTCAAATATTTTCTCAAGTTACATGAATCTTCGTAACAGAAAAATCCTTCGTTGTTATGCCTTAACTGTATTGACACTCAAATTCTTATCAAATATTTCTGCTTGTGCATCGAAACGAAACACTGTGTATCAACGATTTTATTATCATGATTAAACAAACATTATCGTATATTTTTTCACGATCGACCCTGCCAAAGATTTGCGACGGAAGATCGTGAAAATTGGACACGAAAAATCGCTCGAAAGATCTCGTAGATTGTGCGATTAAATGCGAAAAAAAAAAAATCCCCGACAAAGAATATCGATGATTGTCCCAAAGTATTGAGTTCCAATGATCGAAATACTTAGCTGTGCTCATCAAAATCATCAATATCCATGACATCATTTTTTTTTTTATTCGATTTATCCAAAATCTCTAATGCTTCGCTATTTGAGTCACAATTTACACAAACTTGAAAAAAAAAGTACGATAACTCTTTGGTATATAATTCGAGGTTACTAAATGATAAGGACACAGTCTTAATTTTTTTTTTGTCACAGAATGAGGTCCAAGCTGGACTGGATTTTTGTGCTTCTGAGCTCAACGATTCTTACGATCGGTTGTGCTGGTGGCCAGAATGAGAAAAACGAAACAAAAAATCTCGATGAAACGATCGATTATCGTTTGCCATTGACAATATTTCCCACATCTTATGAAATTTTGCTGGTACTTCCGGTTGATGAAAAAACGAAAACTTTCGATTCTACGATTAAAATGAACGTTTACATTGCCGAGCCAACCAACAAAATTATTTTTCATGCTGGTAATATCACCATGATATCGAGCAAAGTTGTTGAAGGGATCGATAAAACGATCAACATCCAGGCGAGGAATTACGATCCCATAACGGAAAAATACACCCTCGTGCTTGATTCGACGGTATCGGCAAAAAAAAATTTAACGATTGCAGTGAAATATCGTGGAACTTTGAGGGATGACATGATAGGATTTTATAGAAGTTTTTACATCGATGAAAATGGCACCAGAAAGTATGAAAATTATTTTTTTCGAATTTTTTTTATTAATTAACATATTATTGAATAATTGAAGAAAAAAAAATATTTTTTTTATAGATGGTTAGCTGCCACTCAGTTTCAAGCTACACACGCGAGACACGCTTTTCCATGCTTTGACGAACCGAGTTTCAAAGCCACTTTTATGATTCGTATTCTGAGACCGAAAAAAATTCGTTGTTTGAGCAACATGCCACTCGTGGAATCCAAAGGTACTTCGTAAGTAAAATTCATCTTGACAACGCAGAGATAAAATAAAATTTATAAACCATTTTTTATGATAATTTAAAAATTATTTCATATTGAATTTATTATTTGATAGATAGATAGATCGAAAAAAGAATCTCATTGTAGACGAAGAAAACTGAATGATCTTAATGTCATCAATTTTACTTAAGTTAAAATAAATACATTAGATATGTTTAATTAGGCAAGATATTTTTGATATATTTTGAGATATTTAAAAGATATTTTTGATTAGAATAAATTTAACTTTCTACTATTAAATTGAGACTTATTTACCTAAAAAAATTTACAGAAATGGACTTGTTTGGGACACGTTTGGTGACAGCCTTCCCATGTCATCTTACCTCGTTGCATTTGTCGTTTCGGACTTTTCAAATCTCATCGATACCAAACGAAATTTTTCTGTCTGGGCCCGACCAAATGCTATTGACCAGGCCGACTATGCCCTCAAAATTGGGCCCCAGGCCCTGGAACTTCTCTCAAAACGATTCAATATGGATTACCAGCTTGAAAAAATGGACATGGTGGCTGTGCCTGATTTTGCTGCAGGGGCGATGGAAAATTGGGGCCTGATCACTTATCGTGAGACCCGAATGCTTTACGATGAGAATGAATCTTCTGTTTCATCGCAACAGGACGTTGCCGCGGTTATTGTTCACGAGTGTGTTCACATGTGGTTTGGCAATTTAGTAACACCGATGTGGTGGGACTATTTGTGGCTGAGCGAAGCTTTCGCGAGATATTATCAATATATGACAACGGCAGAGGTAAATTTATGGTTGAAATTTTTTTTGAAAATTGATTTTAAATCACTTTGAAAGGCTGCTAGAGGCTATGACTGAACTCTAACGTCAAAGTGACCCATTCAAATTTTAATATAAGATTTAAATACTAAAATTTTAAAAGGTTCAGTCCCAATTTGAGTACGTCAATTACTGACATATTGAAGGAGCCTGTGAAAATTCTAACAAATATAAGGGTTCTACCAAATTCTATATATTATATTATATTCTATATATTATATTATATTCAAATATATATTATATTATATTCTATATATTATATTATATTCTATATATTATATTATATTCAAATATAAGGGTTCTACCAACTCCCAGCTTAGTGGAATCGAAAAAAAGAGTTCAACGAACCCAAACCAAATGGATCGCAAAAAGTGATCGAAGATGCTAAATAGCCTCATTACTTTTTGACAATCAGATCCAACCGGACTGGAAGATGGAGCAACAATTTGTCGTCGAGCAACTCCAATCAGTTTTCGGTGTAGATTCACTCGAATCTTCCACTCCAATGACGAAAAATGTTTCCAGTCAAGGAGAGATAGGAACAACTGGAGACACCATAACTTATTCGAAGGGTGCAAGTGTCGTGCGAATGATGGAGCTCACTTTTGGATCCAGCGTCTTCAACTCTGCCCTCCAAGAGTATTTGATGAAAAAGTAGGCCAGACCTGATATTAATGGTCTTTAAACCGTAATAAATTTTAATTTTCAAGATAAAAAATTGATAACATGTAATCCAAAATTTGGCACGAATATTCCAGCGTCTTCAACTCTGCCCCCTCCAAGAGTATTTGATGAAAAAGTAGGCTACACCTGATATTAATGGTCTTCAAACCGTAATAAATTTTAATTTTCAAGATAAAAAATTGATAACATGTAATCCAAAATTTGGCACGAATATTCAACCGTCTTCAACTCTGCCCCCTCCAAGAGTATTTGATGAAAAAGTAGGCTAGACCTGATATTAATGGTCTTCAAACCGTAATAAATTTTAATTTTCAAGATAAAAAATTGATAACATGTAATCCAAAATTTGGCACGAATATTCAAGCGTCTTCAACTCTGCCCCCTCCAAGACTATTTGATGAAAAAGTAGGCTACACCTGATATTAATGGTCTTTGAAATTTTATTTTCAAGATAAAAATTTCAATTCAAGATAAAAAAAATTATAACATGTAATCCAAAATTTGGCACGAATATTTTGTTTTGGTTTATCTGATTGGATGATTTTTCTCTACAGTAAGAACTCAATAGAAAATTCGGTTATTATCTCATGGGATATAATTTTATTGTGCAGTCAATATTCGTCAGCGACCCCGGAAAATTTGTGGTCAGCTCTTGAGAATCAGGCTAACCAGAAAGGACTCGAACTCGGTGAATCAATCGAAACGATCATGAATACGTGGACGAGACAACCTGGATTTCCAGTGTTATCGGTCAACATTACCAAAGGGCATGTCACTTTTCGTCAGGAACGATTTTTCCTCAGACCACCAAAACCATCAACGTCCGAAATGACTTGGTGGATTCCAGTCACTTGGACGACTGGAAAAGATCCTAATTTTGTATCCACTAGCCCGAAATATTGGTTTGGAAATGAAAGTACTGAGATTCGAATAGAGGACGATCCTGATCAATGGATCGTTTTTAATATTCGCGAGGCTGGCTATTATAGGGTCAACTACGATAAAACTTCGTGGTATCGGATTATTCGAGTTTTGCAAAGCAATCGCTTTGAGGATATTCATGAGGTCAATCGTGCTGCTTTAGTCGATGATTTACTGAATCTTGCAAGGGCAGGTCAGCTTGATTATGACACCGCGTTAACTGGGCTCGATTACATCAAACGTGAAACGAATTATCTTCCATTTAAGGCAGCATTTGGGGGTCTTGATTATCTGCACAAACGTTTTTCTGGTCAGCCTGATTACGGCTACATCAAGGTGGAAAATTATTTTAATTTTATGTTTAAATTTAAATTTAAATTTTTATATGAATCTGATCTTTGTGTGTTGTTCCCTTTTTTTATATTTACATAACTTTGATCGTTGAGATAAATATGTAATTGTAATTGCAGAACCATTCACTGGCAATCGTTAAATACATCTACGATGATTTGGGCTACGAAGATCGTAAAGATGACGACAGATTTACCATTCTGTTGCGAAAGGAAGTCAACAATTGGGCCTGCAGCCTGGGCCATCAAGGATGCATTGAAAAATCACTTTTTCACTTCAACAACTGGAGAATCAATTCCAAACCGTGGGTATCCATAATATTTGATTTTACAATTAAACGAATGTTAAAAGAAAAAATTTACAAAATATAATTTTATCTATAGAAATAAATTATTTACATTTTTTTTTTTTTTAGTATTCCGAAGAATTTAAGAACAGCAGCTTACTGTGCTGCTGTGAAAAATGGCAATTCGTCAGATTGGAATTTCTTGTGGAAACAATACCTGGAATCAAACTATGCCTCGGAGCAATTGGTCATTTTAAAATCTCTTGGATGCAGTGAAAACGAGGAAATTCTTGAAAAGTAAGGATTTACATTAATTCAATTTATCTAGCAAATCTCAGTCAGCATAATTAAATTTTCATCTCAATTAGCATGTTAAATTTTCCTCCACTATTCGCGAAAGGCTTTTGCTATGGAGCTGAACTTTTCCATACAACTAAAGTAGTGAAATCTCTTTGTTCCTCATGATGTTCGTTAATATTCATACAAAAATGAACATTTTTGTTCATAAGCTAAAAGTTCATAGGCTAAAAGTTTTTATAGAAATGAATAATCATCAAAAAAAATTCAGTATGGAATTTGAAAAGTTCAAATTCAGTGAAATTTTGTATTTTTCGAAAAATTTGCTCTCATGGGCACTTTTACTTTTAAAGCAACATTCAGCTATTTCCAAATTTTACCATTATTAATGTACTATTTCTGCAGATTCTTGCTAAAAGCTGTCACGAAATTGGAGAACCGTGAAATTCGCAAACAGGACAGCACAACTGTGTTTAGTGCGGTTTATGGATCTGGGATACCTGGTGCTCGATATATTTTGGATTTCGTTGCAAAACACCATTTGGTTATTGCGGAATAGTAAGTAGAAAAAAAAACGTCCATAATTGCAAATGAAAATCAGCGAAATAGAGAAACCATGAAAAAAAAAAAAGTTTCAACCCAATTATTATTATAATTATTCTCAAAAACGATCAATATTGATTGCCAAAAAAAGAATTGTTAATCGTTCGAAAATTAAATAAATACTAAAATGGGAAGAAAAAAAAATCTAGCCTTCATTTTCATATCTGATGAATTTTCAGTTACGGTGGTTACGATACCATTGCCAGTATAATATCTGCAGCTTCTCAGCATTTTTCCACCTGTGAATTGATACAAAAATTTGAGGCTTTTATAAACGATAATTCCCTGGATTTTAAGACCATTGCAAAATCTTTGAATGAATCCTTGGAACTGGCAAATTACGAGCTGAATTGGTACACGAAAAACGAGAATGATATAATTACATGGATGAAGAAAAATGGCAGGGACGATGTGGAACCAACAACAGCTACAGAAATTGCGGCAACCACCGAAATTCCTTCCAGCGAGGATAACTCCACAACGGATTATCGACTGCCTACGAATATCGTGCCAAAAAGTTACAGCATCAAAGTTGCACCCTACATTGAACCAGGCAATTTTACGTTCGATGGTAGCGTTCAATTGACAGTTGAAGTCACTCAAGCCACGAATAAAATTGTTCTTCACATTAACGAGATTATTGTTCGTTCAACAACTCTGAGCATCGACGGAAAACATGTCAAAATAACGGCCATGGACGAGATCGAAAAATATAATTTCATGGTTATAAGTCTCAGCGAGACACTCGCTGTTGGCACAAATGTCCTAATTGAAATTACCTACACTGGAGAATTGAACAAGGCCATGAAAGGATTTTATAGAAGTTCATACGTCGACGATGATCGAAAAACTAGGTACGTACTCGTATTTGTATAAATTAAGACGGTCATCTCGAATAGTAAAATTTTTACGTACAATTCAAAAATTTTGAGTTTATAAAAAAAATTGATATAAATTTTTGTCAAGATCAAATATAGTTTTGCATTTTTCTAGGACTAAATTGGCCCTTCATTTTGAATTTCAAGATTTTTACTTCAAATTTCGAATGAGAAATTTCGAAATTTCGACTTTTCCGATGTTTTTTCGGCGACCCTATATTTGCCTCCATTTTTTATTTTGAAAAAATGACTTAAGATTTCGAACGAGTAGCCTCGCAAACCTCGAGTGACCAATTTCAATTCACGTCGGATAATTGTTCCGGTTTTCTCAGTCAGCCATATTGATTAACTCATTTCGAATTTATACATTGAAATTCTAGGCATTTTGGAAAATAATTTATATACTTTTTTTTAGATGGTTAGCTGCAACCCATTTAGAACCAGTGGGTGCGCGAAAGATGTTTCCCTGCTTCGATGAGCCAGCACTTAAGGCCACTTTCGTCATTAGTGTAAATGTACCCAAAGGATACCATGCCATCAGCAATACTCGCGTGGAATCATCTATAGTCGATTCGTATGTATAATCAGCAATTATAACTGCAATCAGTTGGCTCGAAAATATTTTAAACAGGAGAATTTGTATTCCCACTGATGCATTTTAAGGTTATGGCGGTTTTGCAATACACGATAAAATTTTTCGTCACTTTTCTCACTTAAAAAAATCTAACTTGAAGATAAACACTAAATTAGTGTTGATACACGAGTGTATGCAAGCGATTGTTTTAATGGACGTCGTTGAACAGCTGATCTCAAACTGCATTATAACCTCAAAAGCTTTCAGCCTATTTTTCGTGAAGTTGACTAAATAGAATTCAATGAAACTTTGGGGTATTATGCGTGCCATAATCCTGCATTGACCTTGAAAATTTCATGATTTTCATTCTCATACATCCGTGCGAAAAATCTGTTTAAAATTTTAAGGTGACAGCTGAATAATTTAAAATTAGATGGTATTGTGAATTCAGCCATCTTGTAAACGTTGCTTTTTGACTCTGAAGGGACGGACGAGTCTGGATCACTTTTGAAAAAACTCCAGTAATGTCAACGTACCTCGTAGCCCTCATAGTCTCCGATTTCCAGTCTCTCGTTGACAAGCAAAATAATTATTCGACATGGGCAAGACCAAACGCAGTGCAACAATCCGAATACGCTCTTTCTGTAATGGCGCCACTGGTGGATTACTTCGAAACGGTCCTAAAACATCCTTATCAATTATCAAAATTTGATATGGTGGCACTGCCAGATTTTTCATCTGGGGCTATGGAAAATTGGGGTCTTCTGACTTACAAGGAGTCCAACATGCTGTACCATGTGGATTACTCACCAATAACTTCGAAACAAGCCATTGCTGATGTAATTTCTCACGAGATATCACACCAGTGGTTTGGGAATCAAGTCAGTCCAAGATGGTGGAAATATATTTGGCTGAGTGAAAGTTTTGCTAGATATTTTCAATATCATGGAACTGCCAATGTAAGTGTCCTCAATGAGTAGCTCAACCATAAGCCCTTTTTTCATTCAATTTTTATTTTTCGACGCTTCTTCCGCTTCTTAAATCCTCAAATCATTTCCATTTCATAGAACAAAAGCTTTTTGAATTTAAAACAAAATTAGATTTTTGCTTTATACAAAAACCTTGTTTAATTATTATTTTTTAAATAAAAATGCACTTATATGAGGTTTTGGGTCAGGTCGAAAAAGAATGGGGACTCGAGTCGCAGTTTGTCGTTGAACAACTTCATTCCGCTTTTGGTCCAGATGCACTCACCTCCACTCATCCAATGACTCATGACGTTTACAGTCCAAGCGAAATAAGTGATATATTCGATACAATATCATATGCAAAAGGTGCCAGTGTCTTGAGAATGGTAGAAAAAACATTTGGCTCTCTTATATTTTACCAGGCTTTGCACGACTACCTCGAAGCACGGTCAGCATGAAATTATTATTATTATTTTTATTGTTGTTGGTATTATTATTATTATTACTATTATTATTATTATTATTATTGCACAGATCATATAATGATGCCACACCTGAGCATCTGTTTGAGGCATTCCAGGGACAAATAAATTTAACAGGCATGAAACTCGAAACTACTTTCAAGACTATAATGGACACATGGACGACACAAGCTGGTTATCCTGTTGTTAATGTCAAGATAACAGGAGGTATTGCTTCTCTGGTTCAAAAACGGTTTTTCCTCACAAATCCTGACGATGCCACAAACGACATAATCTGGTGGATTCCCATCACATGGGCGTCGAAATCAAATCCCAAATTTACGACAACCACTCCACAATATTGGTTGAGTAAAAAAGATGGCACAGTAAACTTGAATAGTACCGATGAATGGATAATTTTCAATGTTCAAGAAATAGGTATGAAAAAATAAAAATAATAATTTTTGAACTGAAAGAAAAAATTATAAAAAAATAAACATAATTTTTGTAGGATATTATCGTGTTAATTATGATCCCCCATCATGGAATCGAATAATCAATGCTCTAAAAAGCAAAGATTTTACTACGATTCACGAAGTTAATCGAGCCTCGATTATCGACGATCTTTTGATTCTTGGACAGGCAGGCCAGATTGATTACGAAATTGTTCTCTCGGCTACCCAATATTTGAGCCGAGAGACAAATTATATACCATGGCGTGCTGCTTTCAATGGTCTCGTTTATCTCAATCGAAAATTCGATGGAAAAGATATTTATGAACTGTACAAAGTATGTAAAAGTATTAAAAAATTAAATATTTATAAAAATTAATATTTAAAAATTAAATATTCATTCATGCTCAATTATTTTTTGTAAATAATTTATGTCCAAAATAATAATAATAAAAAAATTTCAGACCCATATTCTGACAATTCTGGGACCAATTTACGAAAAACTTGGATTTGACGAAGCATCGTCGGAATCTCATTATGACAAAATATTGAGAAGATACGTCGTCGAATGGGCTTGCAAATTTGAAGTTGAAAGTTGCATTTCCACATCATTAAAGTACTTTGCTGAATTTAAAGCTGACACATCGAAACTGTGAGTATAAGATTTTTTTTTTAAATTTCAAACAAACTAATTGGCGTTTATAAATTGTATTTAATTTTAATAGAAAGATTTAAGTGATGAAATTAAGTTTGTCTGATTTTATTGATTTATCAATGATAAGGAAAATTCTTTAATTTATTAATTCATCAATAGGACTTACGGTATTGGCTTTGCACGAGCCAATACAAATAATTATATTTTTTTATATATTGCACTTTGAGCCTTTCGTGTTGGACAAATTACAAAGTCTTTTATCGAGCATCAGAAGAAAAATTATATAATGTTATATAATTAATAAAAAATAAGTTAAATATAATAAAAAAATATATAATTTTATGCATGACGGGAGAAGTAGCTAGAATTTGCACACTTGTAAACTTAGGAAGCAAAATATAGAAAGATACATGTTCTCGGTGGTCTCCAGCCTTTATCACATCACGTTACAGTAAAACCTGAATGCCTGAGTTATTTGTTCGTGATGTAAAAATTATTAAAAATTATTTTGTCACTATTTTTAGCGTTCCAGTAAATTTGCGCAATACTGTTTATTGCACGGCGATTAAACATGGCTCGATTGACGATTGGAATTTTTTGTGGGATCAATATTCATCCGCAAACGTGACCACGGAAAAAGTTGTGATCTTGAGTGCCCTCGGATGTTCCAACAACAGTAAAATTCTTGATAAGTACGATTTAAAAAATATCAAAAGCGAATTTTTAACAAAAATTGACACTCAATTTCCTAGTAATTACAACCATTGTTATTATTTCCTTATCCATTATTATTTTTATAATAAATTGCTCATTTTTTTTTCAGATTTCTTACCAATGCAATAACGGAAAATTCGCCAATTCGATTCCAGGACAGTTCGAGCGCTTTTTCGGCAGTTTACAGCTCAGGTTTATTCGGAGCAGAATACACTTTGGACTTTGTGGAACGAAAATATACGGATATGTATGACTAGTGAGTTTCCCAGCTAACAATAAAATGGCACTTTTTATTTTTACCCCTTTCCTGAAATTTTAATAAAAATTTACAAAATATTATAATATTATTATTATTTTTTTTTTTCAAGTTATGGATCGAATAATAGTATCGCAAGCATTCTCAGCGGAGTTTCTTCTCGCTTTAGCACCAAAGAGCTCGTTCTCAAGGTAAATAATCATCCCTAAAAAATTTATATCAAAATTCATTAAGTTAGTGAATTATTTATTTAGTTGATTAAATATTTAATTTTATTATTCATTTAGTTTGAAAAATTCGTGAAAGAACACGGAACAAATTTAGAATCGATCAGATCGTCCCTGGAAAAATATTTGACTCGTGCTCACGAAGAGCTCACCTGGTACGACACAAACAGTCCAAGAATTTTCGAGTGGCTGGATAAGACATATCCGAGTAAAGATTATCGTCTACCAACGAAAATTTATCCCAACAATTACGAGATTTACTTGACGCCTTACCTCAACGAGAACAATTTTACGTTCGATGGACAAATAATGATCGACATGAATGTTTACGAAAACACATCAAGCATTATTTTACAGGCCAACGAATTGTCAATAAAAAATATCATCGTTTATATTGATTCTGTGAATCCTCTTGAAGTCTCGAGTTATACGATCAATTCAACAACTCATCGATTTACGATTTATCTAAAGTCGACCGTTCCTGCAGGAAGCAAACTCAGGGCTGGCATAATTTATTCCGGTTTCATCAATGACAAAATGAAAGGATTTTCTCGCAGCTCTTATATCGATGTAAATGGCAAAACGCGGTGAGATCAATTTTTTTGGTATTTTTTTTTATTAATTCAAGCATATAAATTAAATTAATAAAATATTTAATTCAAATCTAAATTCATCATAATATTTATTCCATTACAATATCAATACATTTTTAATAAATTTCTGATAAAGTAACGATTCACAAAGATGATTCATAATTGTAAAAAAAAATTTATAATTAGGATTTATTTTTGTGATTTATTTTAAACGAATAATGATTGATTAAAATTATTAATCGAAATTTAATGGAATTTTTGTAAGGGAAAGTATTTATAATTATAAATTAATACAGATGGTTAGCAAGCACAAAGTTTGAGCCCGTTTACGCAAGGCACGCATTTCCTTGTTTTGACGAACCATCGTTCAAGGCAAAATTTACAATTCACATTGAGAGACCCGATGAGTATCAAACTCTCAGCAACATGCCCTGGAGTGTCTCGATTCCATCCACGTAATTAACACAATTAATTTTTTTAAATTAAACAAATATAAAAAGGATTCAAAAAAAAAAATTACTCGTAATTTTTAAAAATTATTAATCCCATTTTTATATTTTATTTTATTTTTTTATTTTATTGTAACTTTTATTTTTAATTTTTTTTACGAACTTTCAGGACATCCAATCGAACTTGGGACTCCTACGAAGAGAGCGTACCCATGTCCTCTTATCTAGTTGCATTCGTCATTTCTAATTTTAAATCATTGAAAAATGAAGTTGGCAACGTTAGCGTTTGGGCACGTCCGGAAGTCTTCGAGCATGGCTCTTATGCTCTTCATGTTGGACAGGAAGTTCTCAAATTTTTGGAGAATTTCACCTCTATCGATTATCCCATCAATAAAATGGATTTTGTTGCCATTCCGGACTTCGCTTCCGGTGCTATGGAAAACTGGGGTCTCATCACTTTCAGGTTAGACTTTTTATTAACTTACGGATAACTTTTTGTGCAAAACGGACAAAAATTATCTGGATGAAAAAAAAAATATCTTGTAGATTACAAATTGAAAATATTTTTGATTAATTTATCCTTTAATCAGACATCTCTGGAAACGAAAATTTATAAATTATTTCTAATATTAAAAGTAACTCAACTTTATTAAAAAAAAATGTTGTGATCAAAATAATTATTTTCTAGCTCAATTATTTTTCACTGGGCCCTTTTATGATCCAAGTAAATGCGTAGATGTACAATTTTGTTTTGAGGAACTTGGTGAGAATTTTCTGAAGAAAAAAAAACATTTCGATGAGAAACAACATTTTAAAAATGGTTTTAAAAAATTTGATATCTGAGACTTAAACTGAATGCAAATTTTCTTTATTTTGAATCTTCTTCTTTATTTTATAAATTGAGAAATTTTTATGACAAAAAAATAACAGGGAATACGGTTTGCTTCAACATGAGAATGTAACGTCAGCAACTTACAAAAAATACTTGAACACAGTCGTTGCTCATGAACTTGTGCATATGTGGTTCGGTAATTTGGTGACCTGCGATTGGTGGGATTACATTTGGTTGAATGAGGGTTTTGCTCAGTACTTCCAATGGATTGCTGGTGCCCACGTGAGTGTATATTTTTTTTTTTTTTAATTCATGAACTAATTTTAAAATTTGTTTGGCAATTTATTTTTATTGATGTTTGCTCTTCAGGTCGAACCAGAATGGAATCTTCTCCAACAATTTGTCGTTTACGAGCTTCAAGTTGCAATGGAAATCGACGCTTCGCCAAATATTCATCCAATGAACAACAAAGTCACAAAGCCATTGGATATCGTAAATTCGTTCGACAAAATTGCTTATGGAAAATGTAAGTCAGAATTCTATTTTAAAAAAGTATTGAACGCAACATTTTTTACTACATTTAAAAGTTGTATTCAACAGCCAAAAAAATTCTTCCTGAAATATTTTACCGATTTTACCATTGATAATTAATTAGTTAAGTAATAACTGCAACAAATGATCAAAAAACTTGAAAATTTTATGACTTTTTGAATTTTTTGATGAAATTTTTGAGTTCTTGTTTTCAAGGACTCAATTGGGCAAGATTTTTAATCCAAGGCGTTAACGTTTTCATGCTTGTACGTCCCCGTATAAGACGAGCATAAAGTGAAATAGGTAAACCCTCGAAAAGGGAAATTTTAGTAAATCAACTTTTTTTTGTACCAATGAAAATTTAACAAGGAATTGTTTTAGGGCCTTATACGAATAAATTTCGCACCCTTGATCACAAGTCTACTCTTCGTTATCTCGAAACTCTAAAAATACAACAAAAAAATAATTTCGTCCCCCCAACATACTGATGATGAACTCTCCTAATTAATTAATTACCAAAATTTAAAGCTGCCAGCGTACTTCGAATGATGCATCACGCCCTCGGTCCCAAAGTTTTCGTCCTCGGACTCCGTATATATCTCGAAAGAAACAAATACATGACTGCAAAACCCAGCAATCTGTGGTCGTCGATCCAAGTCCACGAAGACTTGGAAAATTCGCTCGGCGATCTCAACGTCACGATCGAGGGCCTTATGGACAGTTGGACGAACGCACCCGGATATCCGGTAGTTAATGCCACTTGGACATCGGGTCTGCTGACCTTAACCCAACAGCGTTTTCTCCTAACCCAACCAGAATTGCCCCTAAACCAGTCGAACCCCATTTTTTTCATTCCCATCACGATAACCACGAAAACTGAGTCCAATTTTAACGACACACATCCTGATTTTTGGGTCAGCAACGTACGATCAAATTCGCCCTTAAATCTTACGGGGGATGAGTGGTTCGTCATAAATATCCAACAAACCGGATATTACCGAGTCAATTACGACGAAAATTTGTGGAAACGTCTCGGACATGGACTTAGAGCCGAAAATTTTGACGGAATTCACGAGATAAATCGAGCTCAGATTATCGACGATCTCTTTAATCTTGCGAGAATTGACTACGTTAATTACGATGTTACATTGTGGACCGCAAAATATCTTGAGAAAGAAGATAATCATTTGCCATGGAGAGCTTTTTTCAATGCTGTCAATTTTCTTAATCAACGCTTCGATGGTCACGCAATTGGTCAAGATTTTGCAATATACGTCCTCGGTCTGACCCAAAAAATTTATGAAAAAATTGGATTTGACGATCGGTCGGACGAGGATCAGTTGCAACAACTCAATAGACAATTGATACTTAGTTGGGCGTGCAAATTGGGTCACTCTGGTTGCCTCGAGACGGCGAGCCAATATTTTGACCAGTGGCGATCGAACGAGGAAAAATGGTATGACTCAGTTTTTACAATCAAATTAACTTATATAACATTTTGATTAATTTTATTTGAAAATAAAAATATAGTCTCAAAATTCAATTATTATCATTTAAATAGTATTTGGTTAATGAGCTTTTTTTTAATTAAATTACAATTAGTCATTCATGATAAAAATTAAGTATTATGCAGCGATGAAATTTTATTTATTTGATTGTAACATAAAAATTTAATTCCATGATAAAAAAAAGATCTTTGGAAAAACTTTTTTTCATTATTTTTTTTTTAATTCTCATCATTTTTTTTTTAGGGTTTCACCGAATGCCAGACCAGCGGTATATTGCGCATCGATAAAAGAGGGAACTTACGATCATTGGGAATTTTTGTGGCAACAATACGAGAAAACGGAATTTTCGTCCGAAAAAATTGTCATCCTAAATGCTCTGGGATGCTCAAGAAATACAACTACGCTGCGAGAGTAAGGAATCATTATGAGAATACTTGAAAAATTTTGTCTCATAAGGAATGTGTTTAAATAATCAAAAATTGGGAATACAATTTGAGTAAATAATTTTTTATTTTTAGCTATCTCAAACTCGCTATATCTGCCGATAATGCTATCCGCGATCAAGACGTCGCTACCGCATTCTCGTCTGTTTACAATGCCGATCGTTTTGGCGTTGATGTCATGCTGGATTTCCTGGTAGAAAATTACAAAGATCTACAATTATAGTAAGCAAGATTTATCGATCATCCTCTCCTCGCTGTCTACATTATTTTTTTCTAATCTTATCTCTCATATAATCATTTTTTTTTTCAGTTATGGCAGCTGGAGCAACGTGGCCGGTTTATTTTCGAATGTTGCCACAAGATTTTCGACCGAAAAACAGATCGAAAAGGTACAAAAAAATTATCATTATTATTATTATTGGAAATTTATATCATTAAAATTTATTAAGTCCCATATAAAATTTAAATGCCCGCACTGATTCTGATCAAATTGAATTTAAAAACTTCAGATGTGCAAAAATTTCCAAAAAATTAAAAATTACAATAGAAACTGAACTCCTAAATGTATTTTTACGAAAATCATAGTCAATGAAGATTGAGATATGCTTCAGACATGCGCCAATTTCCAGCTTGCTAGCTTATTCCTATCTCGAGTTATAGGATGTTTGAAAAATTTCCAAACAGCCATTCGGACTCATATACATATACACCCCTCATTTTTTTTATAAAACGTTTCACTGATCATTTGAATCAATACTTTGACACGAATATCTTTGAAAAAGAAAATCATGGAAAAAAAGTTTTGTCCATGAGAAAAAATAAATAAAATTCAATTATCTCTTCCCTATTTTGTTAATATTTTTTCTACATTATTTGTTGTTTTTTACAGTTCGAATTTTTCGTTAATGGCACGATCGATGAGTTATCGGAAATATCATCGTCTTTGAGATCGTCCCTTAACATGGCCAGAAAAAATTTCGAATGGTTCAGGGTTCATGAGCCCAGTATTCATTTGTGGCTAACCAAAGCAGAGGAAGTGACGGAAAGCAGGCTAACCACAACAGAGCCAAATTCGAGCGTGACAGTAACTGCGAGTTTTTGTCTCGTTTTTGCAATTTTTTTCCTCGTTTTTGTCCAATAACATAAAAATAAACCTGACTAAAAAAAAAAAACAGTAATTATTAGAATAAATAAGTGAAAAAGTTTTTATCATCGTCCTGTGAGAACTTTGCCTAAAAAAGTTGAAAAAATAGTTGAGTAAATGCATTTTATTTACAAATTCATACATCTTTTTTTTATTTTATTAATCGAAAACGACTGTAATTAATATATATTATATGCAGTATCTATGTACTATGGAAATAAAAGAAAGTGTAAAAATTATATCTAACATCGTCCTATCTTGTTTTACCTATTTTTATTTTCACGAAACATCTTCGGAAGATTGTAACAAGACGTTGCAGGGATACCACGTATCGTTCGGGAACAAAAGTAATTATATTTTCATGGTACCCAGTAAAAATTATCATACGAATATGAAAATACATTATTGTGCGATTTGACCTTTCATTGATTTTTCTTCGTATTTTTGTTGTAACTTTGACATGAAAAGATAATAATTTTAATCGGCTATTTAATGTAGGGGAGAATGTTGTACCTCGGACCAGCTCAGAAAACGGATTTTTTTTCAGATAAACTCAGATTTCACGCTCTAGCTCATTTTTTAGGATTAAACATTATTCGGGGCTTCACCAAAAGTAGCTAATGTTGGCAGTAATTTATTCAATAGATGGCAGCTGTCGTATATTCGGTCTGAGGTACACGTTGGACCGAGCTACAGTACTCACCCCTATATAATTTTTCGGTTTTTTTCACCACATTTTTCTTGTAATCAAATATTCTATTGTTTTAAGATTTTTTTTATCGATTGTTTGAATAATGCGTGAATTTTTTTTTTTCATAAGCCAGTTTTTCATAAACTCGAATATTGTTTTTCATATATTAATGTCTCGCCCTTATCAATATTTACAATTACATATATAAGAAAACACTTAATTACCTTAACGAAAATAAGCACTTGATTAACCTTTACGATAAGAAGAAAAAAAAAACACTCGAATACCACGGACTTTTTTTTCTTTTTTTGACTCCACATTATTCGGGAAAACTTTTTCTCTGAATAGTGAATTTTTAACACACGATCGAACAAGTGATGGTGGAAAAAAAAATTACATTCACTCGAAAGCTGAACTTTCTCTCTGAAAGGTTCAAACTCACACTTCTTGAACGATGAATTTTGAAAAAAAAATAAAAAATTACATTCACGATGTATTTTTGTGCAACCAATCACGAATTGTTGGATAATTTCTGTCCAGCCACCGCACGTTGCTCTCGGCCTGTTCCACAGATTGTTGAATCGTTCTCGTCGAACTTCCAAGCTCGTCGCCGTGCTCTTTTGCAAATTCCAGCAGCTTAATGAAAAAAAAAAAGTATTGCATTTTGTTAATTTAATTGTAATTAAATTTTTAATTGTAAAAATTAATTGTAAATGCACACGATGAAAAAAGATAGTACTCACGTCTTTTAATTCGTATTTAGTGCTAATTTTTTTCGTGGCAGATTTAACAATATTGTTCATCGTGGTGAGAGACGAACCACAGCTGAAAAAAAAAATTAACAAAATAGTGTATTGATTTGAGACAGATTGGTATCAGAGTGCGAGATCTGGTGGAGAAAAAATTGTACTCGGAGGTACTCAAAATGTCATGAAATACCCAAAATGGCTACAACTATAAAAAAAACGTTCAGGGATAGACAAAAGAGTACTCGGTGATACGTAAAATGGCCGCGAGTATTCAAAATGGCTGCTCTCCGAGTAAATATCGGCCATGACAAACTCTGCAGAGGGCACCACTGACACCCAACAAAACCTCGTTTCTCACCAAAACTAAAGGGAAAAAAAATGTTTTCACACTCACTATCGCTTGAGGCGATCCCAATTATTCCTAAAGAAGCTGAAAACCAATGATTGTCCTATGACGTTGTTCGAGACAGCGTTAAATACACGTGGTGTATCCTGCTTTCTTATTCCCGAATTTTCCGTAAGTGCCCACTCGAGATAACGACTCAGTATCCAAGTTTCTCGGGTACATCCAAGCGCGTAGAGCAACAAATCTTTTTCAGATCCGACATTCGTTTTTTGGTACCTTTGCCAGGCAAAATCCCATTCCGCTTGACCACCAACTCGTATGGCCGTGCAGTAGACGACGCTTTTCAAATTTGGCGAAATTCTAGACGGGGTTCAATAATTAATTAGTCAGTTATGCGACTCGATAAAACGAATAGACGAAATTCAAAAATGTCCAATTGAAAAGTAATTCGTAAATTACGATTACTCCAAAAATAAAATGGGCCAATTAAAAAATCATCGAACGAAAATTAACTCGTAAATTATGATAATGTACAAAAAATTCGTTGAATTGAATTATTATAATGGCGTTGAATTTTGTTGCTAAAAAAATTATACTTTACTTACGGATTGGTCCTGTCAGGATCGGGTGAATTACGCCAGTCTTGGAACGAATTAACGGCATTGCGAACACAATCGTCAAGACCAAATGTGCAAGCCCAGCTGAGAATATCGATACGAGTGAAAACTTTGAGTTGAGGATCTCCAGGTGTGTCTTTGAAACCAGTCTGGGAGTAAACGTTGCTCAACAGTTTCAGAACGTAAACCTAAAGTGATATTGAAACATTGGTGAGCAGCTCCTATCTCAAGCCAAGAATAATTAATTAGAAAAAATGAAAATTATGATTGGCAGAGGAATTTTACGAAATTATATTTCAATATCCAATTAAAAATATTGAATAACTGTATATAATAATAATAATAATAATAATGATAATAATAACGGAATGGTCAATACTCGTTAATTTAATTAGCTGACTCTGGCGTTTAATAATGGGAAAGTGATTTTAAAAAATGGACAAGATCGTTAAAAAAACGTTTTTTTTTTTTAATTACCCTAAATCTGTCATAGCCTTGGTACTTGATGAGCATATTGTCAAGATAGCTCATAGCCGTGAGAGCCGCTTTCCAAGGCACGTACTCAGTTTCCTCAGCCAAGTATGAAGTCACGCCAAGTGCAGTTGTGTAATCCAATCTTCCAGTTCTCGCCAAGTTCAAGGCATCGTCGATCAGCTGACCCCGATTTATCGTCGCAATGTCCTTGAAATTGGGACTCTTTAGCTGCTTTATGATGAGCTGCCAGTTCGAATTATCATAATTGACACGATAATAGCCTCGAAAAAGAGAAGAAAGAATTCCATTTAAATACTATTTACCATTTAAATTTAAATTCAAATTGGTGTTCTAACACTAATTAAGCTTTTTCAATAGTCACAAGAGTTAAAGGTTGAAATTTTATTATAATTAATTTTTATGCACGAAAATAGGTGAATAAATTTGAATAAATCTAAGAACAGTCAAAAAAATGAAAATTATTTACCAGTTTGCTGGACATTGAAGATCACCCACTGGGAACGATTCGCATCGATACCGGTCAAAATTGTGGATTTCTGGGCCTTAAGCCAGTTGGACGGTTGAGTACGATCAAAGTCACGCTTTGCCTCGGTCGTGTAAGTTATCGGCACCCACCAGAGAGGTTCCGTTTTTGGGTAAGTCGTTGTAGTTGCATTACGGATAGTAAATCGATCCTTAAACAAACATACAGAATTAATATTTAATTTACAATATTGTAAAAAAAGAAATTGTATCGACAAAATAAATGCGAAAGTAAAATCGAGAGAAAAGTAGATATTTAAGTTTATTGAATTATCTACTTAAATTAAATAAAAAAATTACTCAATGTACTTTTCTAATAAAAATAAAATTTCATATTTTTTTTTTTTTTATTCATCCACCTTTTTGGTAAAAAAAAAATTCAAAGGTTTTCATTTGTCTTGCCGATTTATGGACTTACTTGCATAATCACGGCACTTCCTTCATCATAATTTCTCGTTACGGTAATGACCGGAAAGCCAGTTTGTAATGTCCACGTATCCATTATTTGTTTTACCGTAACGTCACGACTGAGTACACGATCTTTTCGGGCTTGTTTCGTCAATGCCTCCCACAAATCGTTCTGCTCGGCACTCTGATAAGCTCTGTATAAATATTAAACTTTTTATAATTGCAAAAAAAAAAATTATATTGATTCGATACAATTGAATTTTGATTTTACGTACTTTCCATTCAAATAATTCGTCAGACCTTGTTTGAAAACTTTTGTAGTTAAAAAGTGATCCATCATACGAATTATTGAGGCACCTGTAACAATTGATTGGCTAATTAAATAAACAAATAAATAAAGGAAATAAAATTATATCAGACTGCAGTAATTAATTGATGAATTAATTATTAATTATAAAGTGCATGATTGATCGTACCTTTTCCGTACGAAATTCTGTCAAAAATCTCGCTGATTTCTTCCGGATGTCCAACTTCAACCGATATAGGATGCGACGATTCAAGAGCATCGAGAGAAAATACATTCTGCAACTCGTGAACAACGAATTGTTCCAATACCTTCCAGTCTGGTTCGACCTATTTTTTTTGTTGACAAAATAAATATTTAAATATATTAAATGTTTTTTTTAATTTAAGACGAAAATAAATACGGACGGAATTTTTTGTTGAGAAAATAAATAATTAAATATATTAAATTGTTTTTTTAATTTAAGACGAAAATAAATACGGACGGAATTTTTTGTTGACAAAATAAATAATTAAATATATTAAATGTTTTTTTTTTAATTTAAGACGAAAATAAATACGGACGGAATTTTTTGTTGACAAAATAAATAATTAAATATATTAATTTTTTTTTTTTATTTAAGACGAAAATAAATACGGACGGAATTTTTTGTTGAGAAAATAAATAATTAAATATATTAATTTTTTTTTTTAATTTAAGACGAAAATAAATACGGACGGAATTTTTTGTTGAGAAAATAAATAATTGAATATATTAAATGTTTTTTTAAATTTAAGACGAAAATAAATACGGACGGAATTTTTTGTTAACAAAATAAATAATTAAATATATTAAATTTTTTTTTTTAATTTAAGACGAAAATAAATACGGACCGAATTCATTCCGATGTATTCAACGTAACTGGCGAATCCCTCGTTGAGCCAAAGATCGGTCCACCAGCTCGGTGTGACGAGATTTCCAAACCACTGATGAGCCAATTCATGAGCAACGACTGTGGCGACGCGTTGTTGACTGCTGCTCGTCGAAACTCCTTTCTGGAAAAGCATAGCAGTCTCCCTGAAAACAAAACAAAAAAAATCAAATGACTTAAAAAAAAGAGAATATTTAAATTAATTAATTCATTTAATTTACTAACCTTTGGTGTCAAGCATATTTATTGTATCTCACTAATTAAATATTACAGCAATTTTTCGAGCGTAATCGAGAAAAAAAGTAAATTATAATTGAAAATATAAAATATTCTAAATAAAATATTAAATTCTAAATAAAATTAAATTCTAAATTAAAGTCTAAATAAAATATTAAATTTGAAAGGCATTAAAAAAAAAAAAAACAATTCAAACCTGTAAGTTATCAAGCCCCAATTTTCCATCGCACCTGCTGAAAAATCAGGCAATGCAACCATGTCCATTTTTGGCAATGGGAATTTTATCTGGAAGTAATCCTCGTAATATTTGAGTATTCTTGGTCCAATGTCGAGACTGTAACGGGATTGCTCGATTGCCTCTCGACGAGCCCAAACACCGAAAGTCCCGTTCGACGATTTTAGCACCTCAAAATCGGTGACGAGAAAAGCGACGAGATAAGTTGACATTGGCACGGAACGCTCGTAATGATCCCAGACGTAATTTGGTATTCCTGACCTGTTAAAAAAATTTGTAAATCGTTCATCGATTCAATGATTGATTAATTAAAATAACAAAAAATATTTATCGCACGAATAAAGTTTAATTAAAAATACAAGTAAACGATACAAGTTATCAAAAACAAACATTTCTTGGCCATTAATAAATTTTCAACTTTTTACACTCAATTTTCAATTCAATAATCTCAAAAATTATCGGCTACTAATTTTCATCAAAATCGGATAATTTATCATTTGAATTACCCAATAATTTAATTTTTATCCCCACAAGTCTTCAGGATAACTAAATAATGAAAAGCATACAAAGTTGAGTTAAAATCTTGGCAGACTATTGTTTTTCAGTTATTAATTAATTAATTAAAATAACAAAAAATAGTTATCGCACGAATAAAGTTTAATTAAAAATACAAGTAAACGATACAAGTTATCAAAAACAAACATTTCTTGGCCATTAATAAATTTTCGACTTTTTACACTCAATTTTCAATTCAATAATCTCAAAAATTATCGGCTACTAATTTTCATCAAAATCGGGTAATTTACCCTCTAATTTAATTTTTATCCCCACAAGTCTTCAGGATAACTAAATAATGAAAAGCATACAAAGTTGAGTTAAAATCTTGCCATCTGTTTTTCACTTGTAAAAAAAATTTTTCAACTAAACTAAATTTTTAAACTAAAAAAACCTTATCAACTAAAGGATCCTTCGATCATACTTATGGAAAAATTAAAAAAATCTTCGCAGCCATAATTCGTTTAGTACAACTCACACTGATTGTGGCTCACCCTTCCTGGGCATGTTAGATATCGAGGTCATATTCTCAGGTCGTGCGATGCTTATCTGAAACGTGGCTTTGAGGGCCGGCTCGTCGAAGCATGGAAAAGCACGTCTTGCATCCGTAGGCTGAAACTGCGTCGTTGCGATCCATCTGTAATGCGTAAGGGAAAATCCAAACGAGATTGGTAAAGAACAATTGTACCTTATAGTTTGCACGTCGCATGTGCTTAGCTCGGTTCCCCTTAGCTCCCCCCCCCCTCTCTCTCTTTCTCTCTCTCTCTCTGTCTGTCTCTCTCTCTCTCTCCCTCTCTCTCTCTCTCTCTCTCTCTCTCTCTCTCTCTCTCTCTCTCCCTCTCCCTCTCCCTCTCTCTCTCGCTCTCTAGATTATCTTATCGTTCTACCTTTAATTTTATATAATTTTATGTATTCTTATTTTATGTATTATCGTACATTTTTCAATCTCTCTCTCTCTTCCTCTCTGCCTCTATTACTATTGAGGGGTGAAAAGCAGCCCTCTCTATTCGTCCCTCGTTTGTAAGGCTTGAGGGCTGCAAATAACCCGATCGCATACACTCCAGCTTGTGCTTTTATACTCGTGTCATTGTCACCACGTCTTCAACATCCCTGATCAAGGGAGTGATCATTAATGTGCTTTAGGATTCATACTTTACGACAAGACCACCAGAGGGATGATTAGAGTCGAGTGATCATTGGTTTTCAATGGTAATTAATCGACATGGGTAGTTACCATTTATTTATAATGTTAATTAAAATGGAAACTTTGAATGAAAATAAGAACCAATAGAAATGCATTATGCAAATATTATTTATTAAATAATTAATTCTGGAAGCTTAATTCTGGAAGCACCAGAATTGAGGGTGGCTCTATCTCATTTCCTGTCTGGAAATGCTCAAGAGATGCAAACTCATAAATAAAATCCATACTTGAGGATAAGAAGAAGAAAAAAAAAATATCTTACCTCGTTTGATTGCCAATCGTGTACGAGCTTCTGTAGAAACCTTGAAGATAATCGTTCAGATATCCACGATATTTGAGTTGAACGACATATTGTTTTCCAGATTTTAAATTCTCAGACATTCTTATAACGTGAAATTGTCTGGCAGTGTCGTTGAGCTGTTCGACGATCTTGATGTTTCGAGTTTTATCAACGTTGTGCACGTACTCGCTGACACTAGTCAGTGACTCGTCGATCCTCATATCGACAGCATGAAGACTTATGTGTTTGGTGTCAGTTGTGACATTCACGATAATCTTGACCTGAAGGGATAAAAAAAAACTGGCTGTCAGTTATCAGGTCTAAGAATTTGTTTTCATACATTTTAATATATAATAATATTTAATGAAATTTTATTATTATTTCATTAATAAATTTTTTTATTAATCTACAATGAAAAAAAAAATGAGAAAAAAAAAATTGCATCTTTACCTCGCCATTAAAGGTGAAATTTCCCTCCCAAATGAAAGGGACGAGACTGACCTCGTAGGAATCAGGAATTACCGATCTGGGCAATCGAACGTCAATCTTCTTCTTACTGGATGAGGCAGTCGCGAAACTTCGAGCCGATTGGAGAACCGCACTGTCGCCAAACTCGTCGATGGTCCTGATGGCTTTTCCCTCGAGACACGGGGCAAAATGATACACGAGCAAGCCAGTTGCAACGAGACAAAGCAGGAACGCAGCTCCGAGAAGAAAACCACCGCATCGTGATATCGTGCACCCTCGTTTACGGCCAAAGGTCGTCGTGTGCGGGTCCATCATAGCAAGAACCTCCCGAGATTGGGTCATATCATGGACAAACCTGTGAGGAATAAGAATACAGAAAGATTTGATTCGTCTTTTCATATTGTTACTGGGAGCATAAAAAAATCTCGGTTAAAAAACAATCGACTCAAAATTGACCCAAAGTTGACATGAAGTTTGGTCAAAGTTCATTCTTTAGTGAGAACATGCTCAAAAGTGATGAAGTCAAGGTCAACCAAAAATGAATTCAAAGTTGGCTCAGAATTTATGTTAAAAAAAAACCCTTAAATCGACTCACAACTCATTCAATGTTAACTCAAATCGAGCAACGACTTTCTCTACGTTGGAACATTAAAATTAACTCAAAGCACTTATTTTGTGTTATCGATATGTCGAATAAGTTAACTTCAATCAATATCAAGTCAAGTAAATATGAATCGCTTACTGTTGAATTAACTTATATTATAAGTAACTCAAGTATACAGTTTACCAAACCGTAAAGTTTATATACTTTAGGGTTATTTTTGATAGACGGTGAGTCAAGTAAATATGACTCATTTACTTTTGAATTAACATGTATTATAAGTAACTCAAGTTTAGCATTTACGAAATTCTAACATTTTTAAAATTCACTGACCATTTACGTTTTTTTTCTTTTTTTTTTTTCTTGTAAAACTGAGCTCGCGGCTCTTTTATTATTATCATCAACGTGAGTCATAAAAAAAGGTGAAATACGATAGAGGTAAATAGCCGTGTCAAGGATATGGAAAAAAAAATATCCAAGGAGCACAAGATCAAGATATATACAAAGTACGTGTACATTATGTCCTTATGAAGCGTCGAAACAATTAACTCATGGCGTTCAGGCTACTATAATTACGAAGCAAGCAAGTGAAAACGATAGGCTTGCATATGGCGAATATTGTACGAGTATGTGTAGAGGGAACGTCGTAGCTACTGCTGCACTCTGACTTTAGTGTGGTAACGTCGAGCAACGAGGAATGGAGCACAAAGTGGCACAAAAGAAAATTGCAACGTGAGCTCGAGCTCTCGTCGAGAGAAGTTTATATCGCTGTACTAATATATATATATATATATGTATATATATTCCTTGTGTACATAGAAAACTATAATATCAATTTTTTTGAACTACGACATCCAACAATAATTCAAATATGGCTGACTCTTATCAATATAAGTTCGATGATAAATTAAATTTGCGAATCATTTTTTCCTCCTTGACAGGCTTGACGCACATATGCGCAGCTGTCGTCAAAGCGCTTCAAAAATACGCGAAGGAATAATTATAAATGTTTGCAAATTCAAATTTCAGAGTAAGAGTCAGAGTCCTAGTGGCCTTGTAATGTTAAATAAAATGATCCGATTTTTGTGAAAATTGGTATCTGAAGTAAAACATTTCGAAATTCAAAATGGCGAGGCTCGAAAAATAATCGTATGCCAATTATTATTTAAATTGGAGCTTCTTTACATGGCTACTTTTATTTTATTTGAAAAGTGTTGAGTTTGAAAAGATAGCACTCAACGAGGCAGCCTGAACTTCGTTAATAATAATTTTCTTTAAACGCAGCAAGAGCCTGAAGAAAAATTTCCAATCAACGATAATTATATGCTGCATATATTTATCATTATCAACGATTACGTTTCTCGCCAATTATTTCGATCGATTTTAACTCGACTATAAATAATTGTAAATAAACAAACAAAAAAAATGGCCGCTGAGAGGAAAGCAGACCGGCCAGATCCAGCGGGAAGCCGGCCAGTCACGAATCAGCCTTATATTTACGAGAATTCTTGTAAAAAAAACGACATCGTTTAGAAAGTCACACCGACGTACACACAAACTCGTACTTACGCACCTACCGGATAAAACCAATAATGAAGTAAACTCGTTTCACTCGATCGCAACTTCTCACTTTTAAACTCACATTCCCACTATCTATATATATATATATACATGTAATATATTAGATTTTTTCCAAAATTTTTTTGTAAAATCATCCATGGCTCAAATCCATGGCCTAATCATTAAATTTTCCATTATCCATATAATGGATAATGGAATCATTCTAATCTGCAATTCATAAAAAAGTGATATCCTTAAAAAAAAAAAAATTGTCAACGCAAATTCGAGATAAAGCGGATGGTAATCACTAATCCAAATTCCATTCGATAAACGGATTAATGAATTTTATTTTTAACGACGAAATCATTGTTGAAAATAAATTTTACTCACTGTGCAATTCACTCGAGACAAGATATATTTTTTGAAAACGATCGTCTGACTATAAACAGCTTTTTCTACTTGCACGACGTGAAATATTATAATGGGCTAAATAGACTTTATTGAAATGTAAATATACGTCGATAATTTTTTTTAAATATTCATGGGTGACGAAGAATGAGCGTCTACTCGGTTGGACGGTCTTCACGGGACTGTGACAGTCGGGAGAACTTCGAGAATGAAACTGAGGCACTTTCGTCGTCTTTGTCACCGTTGACGCGATGATATCGCACGGCAGTTTTCGCCACTGATTTCCTCCTGTCGCTCCGACTGCTGGAGTGAGGGCGGCGACACCTGCCCAGCAATGGTTTCCGGTTTCCAATTAACCGGAAGTGGGGGGTGTAAAATCGAAGCATGCTGGTAGGTCTTGACAACATTTGACATTTTTTTTTCGACTGTTTAAATTTTTTTCGGAGCAAAAGATTCCTTTGTAAAAGATTTTTTTGTTAACCACAAACAAATTATCCCATTTTAAAACTGGACTTAAAAAAAATCACCGATTTTTTTTCCGTTTTCAAATTAACCAGAAGTGAAGATAAAAAATTGGTGACATTTTGTGAAATATTTTTGCTGTCTTTCTCGGTTTTTATTGGGATCAAAATTTCATACCTAATTCATCTAAATCATATTTAACATGATTCCTATTTTTGTTTTGTAATGCTGATAAAAAATAAAATACAAAAAATAAATTTGGTTGATTGGAAATAAAAAATTTGCAGCTGAATAATATTTGCACTCGAATATTCTTTCGTGCAAAAATTACTTATCAATTCAAACGTACAAAATTTCGTTTAAGAAAATTTCCTTTACTCTTCATTGTTGAAATCTTTTTCCATTGAAATATTTGAATTGGGAAAGAAATATTATTACTTTTATAATAATTTAAATTCAAGGCAATAAAATTTACGCAAATTGACTTGAAATACTTCATGGCTCTTTGACGACGGGAATTGATGAAATATTTAATGGGTATCTCCGCGCGCACGTTCATAAGAGAGTTTCACGCTTGTTATTCAATCTCTCGTGTGTATTCCAACTATACCAACTTGGCGGGTGCTGGCGAATAATGATTTTCGTTGCATGATATTATCTACGATTGAGCTCGTGCATCGACTAAAACTTTCACGAAATTTTGGGGAACCACCGAGAAGCCTTTACATACGTAATCGACAAATATTGAGGGAAATCGTAAATCTATGAAGACGTAACAATTTTTCGTTTAACATTTTGCGATCTTTCGCTCGGAGCGAAGTTGGCAAACTCATCGAAAAATGGAACACAAATTTACACGTCTTTCGTAATTCGCTCCAAAGTAAACAAATATACGAGTATTAGAAATGAACATAAAATTGAATATTAATCTTTCTTTTCATCTCTAGAATTCTCTTCTTCATGTACGTTAAATGTTGATTTAACTGATGGAGAAAATTAATTATTCATATCGATTGATTAATTAAATTACGACCAATATTTTAATCTCATATATTAATACGTATTTTTATAATTGGTTAATTTATTTATGTATTAATTTATTATTTGTTTACTCGATTACTTTGGGTTTGGGTATATACGAGTATTAGAAATGAACATAAAATTGAATATTAATCTTTCTTTTCATCTCTAGTATTCTCTTCTTCATGTACGTTAAATATCGATTTAAATGATGGCGAAAAATAAATTATTCATATCGATTGATTAATTAAATTACGACCAATATTTTAATCTCATATATTAATACGTATTTTTATAATTGGTTAATTTATTTATGTATTAATTTATTATTTGTTTACTCAATTACTTTGGCTTTGGGTATATACGAGTATTAGAAATGAATATAAAATTGAATATTAATCTTTCTTTTCATCTCTAGTATTCTCTTCTTCATGTACGTTAAATGTCGATTTAACTGATGGCGAAAAATTAATTATTCATATCGATTGATTAATTAAATTACGACCAATATTTTAATCTCATATATTAATACGTCTTTTTATAATTGGTTAATTTATTTATGTATTAATTTATTATTTGTTTACTCGATTACTTTGGGTTTGGGTATATACGAGTATTAGAAATGAACATAAAATTGAATATTAATATTTCTTTTCATCTCTAGTATTCTCTTCTTCATGTACGTTAAATGTCGATTTAACTGATGGAGAAAATTAATTATTCATATCGATTGATTAATTAAATTACGACCAATATTTTAATCTCATATATTGATACGTATTTTTATAATTGGTTAATTTATTTATGTATTAATTTATTATTTGTTTACTCAATTACTTTGGCTTTGGGTATATACGAGTATTAGAAATGAATATAAAATTGAATATTAATCTTTCTTTTCATCTCTAGTATTCTCTTCTTCATGTACGTTAAATGTCGATTTAACTGATGGAGAAAATTAATTATTCATATCGATTGATTAATTAAATTACGACCAATATTTTAAGCTCATATATTAATACGTCTTTTTATAATTGGTTAATTTATTTATGTATTAATTTATTATTCCTTTACTCGATTACTTTGGGTTTGGGTATATACGAGTATTAGAAATGAACATAAAATTGAATATTAATATTTCTTTTCATCTCTAGTATTCTCTTCTTCATGTACGTTAAATGTCGATTTAACTGATGGAGAAAATTAATTATTCATATCGATTGATTAATTAAATTACGACCAATATTTTAATCTCATATATTGATACGTATTTTTATAATTGGTTAATTTATTTATGTATTAATTTATTATTTGTTTACTCAATTACTTTGGCTTTGGGTATATACGAGTATTAGAAATGAATATAAAATTGAATATTAATCTTTCTTTTCATCTCTAGTATTCTCTTCTTCATGTACGTTAAATGTCGATTTAACTGATGGAGAAAATTAATTATTCATATCGATTGATTAATTAAATTACGACCAATATTTTAAGCTCATATATTAATACGTCTTTTTATAATTGGTTAATTTATTTATGTATTAATTTATTATTCCTTTACTCGATTACTTTGGGTTTGGGTATATACGAGTATTAGAAATGAACATAAAATTGAATATTAATATTTCTTTTCATCTCTAGTATTCTCTTCTTCATGTACGTTAAATGTCGATTTAACTGATGGAGAAAATTAATTATTCATATCGATTGATTAATTAAATTACGACCAATATTTTAATCTCATATATTGATACGTATTTTTATAATTGGTTAATTTATTTATGTATTAATTTATTATTTGTTTACTCAATTACTTTGGCTTTGGGTATATACGAGTATTAGAAATGAATATAAAATTGAATATTAATCTTTCTTTTCATCTCTAGTATTCTCTTCTTCATGTACGTTAAATGTCGATTTAACTGATGGAGAAAATTAATTATTCATATCGATTGATTAATTAAATTACGACCAATATTTTAAGCTCATATATTAATACGTCTTTTTATAATTGGTTAATTTATTTATGTATTAATTTATTATTCCTTTACTCGATTACTTTTTAACGTTTTTTGTTCTCTCTTTGCTTCTTCACATCATTCTTGTTTTACTCGTTAATTTGATGGTACATTGAACGTAAATTATCGACAATGTTAAATTCAAGGTTTGTAACATTTTATAAATTTTACGACGCTCGATTATCCGGATAGAAAACGACTCATATCCAGTCATCATGCACAGTTGTGGAGAAAAGATGATTAGACTATTTGAAGAATCTACCTAATGATACGACACGAACGATGGGAGTTGAGTCAGAGTAATTACACATCATCGTTTAAACGAGAAAAACGTGTGTGTGTATATATATATGTATATATATATATATGTATATATATATATATATATATATGTATGTATAATTCACGGAAACTGTGGGTAAAGTGTGGTTACTGGTATACACATATAAACATGAAAAACGTAGCAGCAGAACACTTGGAATACCGGATAATGTACTCACTGAGTGAGTCATTCCATTCAACCGACGAATCCTCGTTTCAATCACATCGAGGGTTTCACATCACGCATAATAAACGCTCCGAACACTATAAAAGCAAATCTTGATTCTTCACTGACCAAAAAGTATTTGTGAAGATGAAAAATAATTTTCGTTATGAAAATTAAAATAATAATATTGATAGCAATCGTTTGAATTGAATGAATGACTGACGTACTCTCGACCTCTCGAATGGTATCTCTTCAGATTCCCTTTTATTTTAAGATTTTATTTTAAATTTTATTTTAAATTTTATTTTTTATTTTAAATTTTATTTTTTATTTTAAATTTTATTTTTTATTTTAAATTTTATTTTTTATTTTAAATTTTATTTTTTATTTTAAATTTTATTTTTTATTTTAAATTTTATTTTTTATTTTAAATTTTATTTTTTATTTTAAATTTTATTTTTTATTTTAAATTTTATTTTTTATTTTAAATTTTATTTTTTATTTTAAATTTTATTTTTTATTTTAAATTTTATTTTTTATTTTAAATTTTATTTTTTATTTTAAATTTTATTTTTTATTTTAAATTTTATTTTTTATTTTAAATTTTATTTTTTATTTTAAATTTTATTTTTTATTTTAAATTTTATTTTTTATTTTAAATTTTATTTTTTATTTTAAATTTTATTTTTTATTTTAAATTTTATTTTTTATTTTAAATTTTATTTTTTATTTTAAATTTGGATGGATTAACATTATTGAATTAAAATTAATATAATATCATTTGTTATTTGGTAATGATAAGGAGATTAATTTCTTGATAAAGCGAATTCGTATATGCGACAAATCGAATTAAATGAATTATACGACCCTTCACCTTTATTTATTTTTTGTCTCTTTGCATTTTTCATTTTTCATGTTTTTTCCATCTCCACTAAACTATATATATACAGTGAACGTTTTCTCAGGCCACGTCTGAATATCTAATCCAACAAAAGTGCACATACATAGTCACATAAATATATGTATACTTTGCATCATGGGCAAGCATTACCAGAGAAGGTTGAGTCGCTTTAAATTTCCATCAAAGTTCCGGCATACGCAAAGTCGATCTCGTAAAACTTTCGCACATATTCGAGACAACTTTGTAAATGGGAAAATGAATGCCAGTGACATGTGTTCAAAATTCATATTTAAAAAGACGTCGTATATATTTTTTTTTCATTGTAAAAAAAATAACATTGAGATAAAAAAATATTTAATAAAATTGATGAAAATTTATTCGGAACAATTAATTTGTTTATTTGCACAAACGCGAAATTGAAATAAATCGAGCCAATGTAATTTAAAGACGGAATCGAAATTATTCAATTTGAATTTCTGTGAATTACATAAAAATGAATGATTGAAAATAAAATTTGATTTAATAAATTTTTAACGACGTGAAATATTTTTTGTATCATTTTTTTCCCGGGCTGACTTAATACCGATAAATAAAAGCTAAATATTCTCAAGATATGCAATTTTTTGTATATATCTCTGGCTTTGTTTTTTTTTCTTTTTGACGAATTTATGATAGTTAAGAATGATTTACGACAAATATTGCGCAATTGCTGGTTTTGCAGCTCGTCGCCAACGAGAAGAGACGCGAGGCAATACACTCTAATATTCTTGAGTATACATCACTTGGTTGGAACAAACGTGGGTATTCCGGGATTGTCCTTCATCATGCGAAGTGACCGAGAATCATTTTCCTCTCGTCATTACGTGAATAGAATTAGCAGCAAAAAAAAAAACAAAAAAACAAACGAAAAATATTTCGGGTCAAGTTCACTTTTCATTACTTGAATTAGAATCTTCATCTTATAGTCACGAATTCTGTTTGTATTACGAATAGAGAGTGGATGGAATGAAATTGTGCCAAATTTCGTTCTGCCAATATCGATTTTCTCGGATTAAAATTTTTCCAATTATGTTCCTGCGCCAGTCTTGATTTTGGCAATTTTTTTTTTTTTTTTGAGTTCTCGCCAAAAACGAAGTTTCACTGTCGGTGAAATAATAAACGGCACAACATTCGCACTTGATGCGCGGGATAGTAGAGATGGTCAGTACGATCTAAATTCATACTAGCCGTTATATTAATCAGTTACGCACGATCTGACACAATAAGCCACGCGTGTGTACGAACGCGGGACCGTCATCGAGCTGCCAGGCGATCTATTCTGTCAGGAACATATGCGCTCAATAATTTCTATATAACTAATTTTTTCCAGTATCAAAAAGTAACATACCATTATTACCATTACTACCATTATTGGTATTATAGAATAATAAAATAGTAATATTACATTTCATCCATTAAATATACTATATATAGATATCAGGATGAAAATATAATAATATTAATAATAATAAAAATAATAATATAACATTTTATCTATAAAATATACTATATATAGATATCAGGATGAAAATATAATAATATTAATAATAATAAAAATAATAATAAAATAGTAATATAACATTTTATCTATAAAATATACTATATATAGATATCAGGATGAAAATATAATAATATTAATAATAATAAAAATAATAATAAAATAGTAATATAACATTTTATCTATAAAATATACTATATATAGATATCAAGATGAAAATATAATAATATTAATAATAATAAAATAGTAATATAACATTTTATCCATAAAATATACTATATATAGATATCAGGATGAAAATATAATAATATTGATAATAATAAAAACAATAATAAAATAGTAATATAACATTTTACCCATAAAATATACTATATATAGATATCAGGATGAAAATATAATAATATTAATAATAATAAAAATAATAATAAAATAGTAATGTAACATTTTACCCATAAAATATACTATATATAGATATCAGGATGAAAATATAATAATATTAATAATAATAAAAATAATAATAAAATAGTAATATAACATTTTATCCATCATTTGGTTATATTTCGCTTAATTAAAAATTAAAAATAAAAATAATTACCTTTTTCTTTTAATTTGCTTCACGAGCCTTAAATATTTTTCCTCACAAAAAAAAATACAGGATATACTTATTTTGCAACGGACATCTTGAGAACTAGGGTTGAGGCAGGGTTTATCCAAGCGTGTTCAGTACGGCCATGTAATCGAATTTCTTCGGGTACTTAAAATCGAATTTCGTTCACGGATCGAGTGGCCCACATACGAACTAATATATATATATATATATATATATATATATATATATATATATATATATATATATATATATGTGTGATATATGAGCAATAAGGGTATACGATCAACTTGAAAATCTGGCGAACCTCGGGTAATTCGAAACCGTCACAGAATAGGAGCCCTATGTAGAGCCAAAGGGCCCGGGCACATCGCTCTTCACATCCTCGTACGATACCCCGTACTAAGCATAAGGCCTTCGTGGGCAAAAGAAGCGCGCACGCCCGGTTGTAAAGCTTGGATTACATGGCTATGGTGTAGATTTACAGGAATAGGATATATAGGGCTATGCAAGTATCGACTATATTAATCAAATGTGCAATACAGTAGAATCTCTTACAGTTTCTATATAATGTAGATCTGTGGATAATGCGTTCTATATGTAATTTGTTATTACCAATATTACTGTTATTGCTGCTGTCATTGTCGTTAAATGTAACGCAAGTAATGCAAGTATCGACTATATTAATCAAATGTGCAATACAGTAGAATCTCTTACAGTTTCTACATAATGTAGATCTGTGGATAAGGCGTTCTATATGTAATTTGTTATTACCAATATTACTGTCATTGCTGCTGTCATTGTCGTTAAATGTAATGCAAGTAATGCAAGTATCGACTATATTAAACAAATGTGCAATACAGTAGAATCTCTTACAGTTTCTACATAATGTAGATCTGTGGATAATGCGTTCTATATGTAATTTGTTATTACCAATATTACTATTATTGCTGCTGTCATTGTCGTTAAATGTAATGCAAGTAATGCAAGTATCGACTATATTAATCAAATGTGCAATACAGTAGAATCTCTTACAGTTTCAATATAATGTAGATCTGTGGATAATGCGTTCTATATGTAATTTGTTATTACCAATATTACTGTTATTGCTGCTGTCATTGTCGTTAAATGTAATGCAAGTAATGCAAGTATCGACTATATTAATCAAATGTGCAATACAGTAGAATCTCTTACAGTTTCAATATAATGTAGATCTGTGGATAATGTGTTCTATATGTAATTTGTTATTACCAATATTACTATTATTGCTGCTGTCATTGTCGTTAAATGTAATGCAAGTAATGCAAGTATCGACTATATTAATCAAATGTGCAATACAGTAGAATCTCTTACAGTTTCAATATAATGTAGATCTGTGAATAATGCGTTCTATATGTAATTTGTTATTACCAATATTACTGTTATTGCTGCTGTCATTGTTGTTAAATGTATCGTAGAAATTCGGTTAATTTCTTAATTTTTGTAGGCACACTTATCGAAGGAGGCGTCAATCGAATCCTCTCTATCAACCAATCGCGTCAACCGCGAGCGAGAGTGGGAGAAAGTGACGCCGCCACTTACAACACATAATAGTGCGGATGAGGCGTGGCGCAGTAAGCTGGTGGGGGAAATCGGCAGTGAAAAAACAGGCAGTAACGGAGCTTACACTGTATACATGCATAATATAATACGGGCAACCGTACAGAGTCCTCGTCCATACAACAAGGTCCTTATACCTGTTTTCCTGTTTGTCTTTTTTTACCACTACACGTTCTTTCACATTTTCTTTCACGACAAAATCCTTGTTGGCTTCTTCCGTTTGGTAATCGCTTCTTCCAAAATTCTACAAGAAACAGTAGAGTTTCGAAAACCTACTACGTTTCGAAACTCGAGACTTCGACTTCGAAACATTCGGACTTCGAGTTTCTTTCTACTGCCCAACAACATCAACTCTCTTAACTTTGCCTACTTCTATGCACCCACGATCGTGAAGTCATAAATTGGATAATCGGATAACAAGGTACAATGACTTTCGAGACAAAGAAGGATGCGAAGATAGAAGGTGTACCTCTGTATCTCGACTACTTCAGTGCCCTCTAAAAGTCCTAGACTTTTCCTTGTCGTGTCTCTATACATATATAGTCCGTCGTTTCTCGCTAATACTACGGTGTCGCTACTCCTCAAAGTCAGTGAGGTCGTTGGGAACTTCCGGCAGGCACGACGAGAAAGAAACTTACTATAAAAAAATTGTAAAGCGATCTTCTCACGGTGGACATTCAGCAATTTCATTGAAAATGGAAATTTGAGACATTTCGCGAGACAGAGAAGCCCGAAGAAGCATCGAAGACCCTCGATGGATCTCATAACTCGTCTCTCTATCCCCTCGTATTCCTCTCAGCTATCTGGGTAATTCGTCTTACCTAGAAAGTTTAATGGCAAAACTAAGCGAGACTCAAAGATTATAGATAAATTTTCGGTATGTATATATATATATATATGTATACAATTCTACTTTATAACTCGTGCTATAAATATGGACTGCGAAAGAAAATAAGTCTCATTACCGTTTCGAGAGCTCGAAGAACTTCGAGATTACTTTAACGAGAAGAAAACTAGCGGCAGATGACGGCAAAAATTAAAATTATCGGGAGAGCCGAGACTTAATGAAGCTGCGATTTATTATCGGAGAAACGTTTTTTTTTTTTTTTAGTAAAAGAACAGAAAAAAAATTACGTCCGTGAAACACGAAAAAAAATGTAACAGGAAATAGAAATGCCCAAAATCAAATATGCAACGAATAGAGATAAAAATTGATTTTTCCTACAAATAAAGAAAATCTCGTATGTATGAAATTGCGTATAAAATTATTTTTCTCCCACACTAGTGTGGCATGAGAAAATGAATAGCCATGATGAGGCGAAGCGACGATCCCCCTATCGGGGTTTAAAAAAAAAAAAGATCACCCTGGAAAATTGCGACACACACGATGTCCGCAGGCTGTAGAATGCTCTGATGAAATCCACTTAAGCATATTGGATCATTCGAGCATGTAGTTGGAGAGTCCAGGGTGGAGGCAGTGCCGGAGCTTGGAGGGATAGTTTCGTTCATGTGCGAGGAGAATATGGAAGGGTGAAAATCGTGATAGACGTGGCAATAGGTCGCATGGAGATTCGCTAGTGTACACACGAGCAGTGGAAAAATTAATATTTCCGCGATACGAATAGCTGCAAGCGAGCATATAGCAAACAAGGCTCGCGAAAAATTCATTTACATTCCGGTATAGCTCATGTGTATATATTATATATATTATATATTATATAATATTATATATTATATATTATTATAATATTATATATTATATAATATTATATATATATATATATACTCCATGCATTAAATACTATACAGAGCTGCAATATGCACTCATGTATACTGTTGACATTTAACAGCTGATTATCGCTTGCTTTTTATTTTTCATTTTCTACATAATATTCCGGTATAGTGAAATGGCATGTGATCATCGCCTCCTATGTAAGAGTATGTCAGTAGTGTCCACAGGAGGGTGCCGGTAAATGTCAGTGAGATTTTCCGTGTGTCTCTGAATCAATAGAAAAATATTGGGCAAGGTAGGGGAACTTGTCGAGGAATTCCTGAATCACAAAAATAAGGGGCACCTGTGCCGTGGCACGTTGGTATGGTCGCTACACGAGGGCGCGAGTGCCCGTGTCAATGTCTGTGTAAGGATATGTGTGAGTGCCTGAAAGAAATATATATTAGGCACGGTGCTATGGCACGTCGTCGTGGTAATCTGTGTCAGTGGACGTGTGAGGATCTGTGTGAATATGTAGGGAAACTTGTCGGTGTCCTGAATCACAAAAATAAGGGGCACCTGTGCCGTGGCACGTTGGTATGGTCGCTACACGAGGGCGCGAGTGCCCGTGTCAATGTCTGTGTAAGGACATGTGTGAGTGCCTGAAAGAAATATATATTAGGCACGGTGCTATGGCACGTCGTCGTGGTAATCTGTGTCAGTGGACGTGTGAGGATCTGTGTGAATATGTAGGGAAACTTGTCGGTGTCCTGAATCACAAAAATAAGGGGCACCTGTGCCGTGGCACGTTGGTATGGTCGCTACACGAGGGCGCGAGTGCCCGTGTCAATGTCTGTGTAAGGACATGCGTGAGTGTCTAAAATTAATATATATTAGGCACGGTGCTATGGCACGTCGTCGTGGTAATCTGTGTCAGTGGACGTGTGAGGATCTGTGTGAATATGTAGGGAAACTTGTCGGTGTCCTGAATCACAAAAATAAGGGGCACCTGTGCCGTGGCACGTTGGTACGGTCGTCTGTTATGAGGACGTATGTGCCGATATGGGGATCTGTAGGAGAATACTTGTGAACGTGTCGGTGAGTGCCTGAAAAAAATATATTGGGCACGGTGCTATGGCACGTCGTCAAGGTCGTTTGTGTAAAGGTCGTTTGTGTTTGTGAGTTACGTTATGCCAAAACGTGCAATTCTTTGTACGAGGGTCTATGTCAGTTATTGTGACAGTGTGCGCGTGTGTCACCGGCTGTCATTGTTCGTGAAAATCTTGTGAGTGTATGTGCGCTTGTGAGTGATCAGCCACTTATGAAGTGATATATTATTGTATATATGTAACAAATAGTATAATTTCTCGTTCACCAATAACCATTTTATATTCGTGATACATGAGCAATGAAATAAAAAATATAATAATATACATCTGCATCATGATCAAAAAATTTATTTCATAGCGAGCAAATTTGTGAGTTCAGACACTCGCCAGAGGTCATATAAATTTTTGTGGTTTCGTCGTCGTAAAAGTGATATAATAAGAGCAGTACGCAGCGGAGGGCTTATATGAGAGACAACGACTCGAGACTCGTCGCGATGCACGACGATTTTCATTAAAACTTCCCATACACATTCACATTTTATTGTGTACACAAAAAGCTTGCCAAGTTTTGCATATGCCGTTGCCCTTTTAACGAAATAATTTATTTTCCGGAGAACAGAGGTCAACGAGAGAGGCAAATGACAAGTTTGGGTCGAAAGAAGCTTCTGAGAGCAAAATACTCGAAGAACTTTTGTGGTCTTGAAGATTCTTGTGATTGCAATTAGCGCTTTGGACTTATTGATTGATCATTTTAAGTATCGAGGATTTAATTAATTTCAATTTTTCGCGAAATTCTTTAGCAATTGTCGTTTTGTTCTTATCGATTATTTTATTATTTTGTCTGATTGATTAATTATATTAATTTTCATTGAATATCAAGTACAAATTTATCAATAAATTATCATGATCTTCTACCACAAAACTGCCCCTAGTTTCAAAATCTCCAGTTTCGCAAAACTTAATTTTTTTAAAAATATTTTCTGTACTTCACTTCTAATGTTTGGGTTTGGAAATAAATTATAGCCCTCAACGAGCACGTGATCAATAATAATTCGTGATTCATCGACGATTTAATGACTCTCGTCCGCTGTTCTAACTCACATTGCATTTATTGCCATACGCCGTGGCCTTAATACATAGTAGATATTGGTGATTAGCATCCACGATTCGCACGCAATTCTAGTGAATTTAATAATATGTCACGTACCTATGTTTATATGCTATATACACATAGTTATTAAATATTCGAAACGTGTCATAAATATTGGCATGTACATATATATATATCTACATGGCAATATTTATGACACGTTTCGAATATATATATACATATATATATATATATATATATATAGTATGTGGATACTATGCGATATACATATGTAATAATATTATATTTATCATACTATATGCATGCGTATATATATAAAGTGAGAGAATAGTTCAAGGTCTGCTTTCGATATTTTCGACGAAATTATTTGAAAATTGATTGGGCCATTAGTCACTCTCGCTGTGTGTATAAAATATCACGTTACGCCATTCGCTATACATAAAAGAAGAACTCTTATGTCTCCTGTGTCATATAGACACGTAGTACATAAGTACATTGTGAAAAAAACAATGTGGAGTGGAATTTTCTAGCCCGCACTATGTCGAATTGAAGGAATTACCAGAATTAATTTCCGGCAATAAAATACTCGAGACCCTCCTCAAGTAATACAGTCTGGAGTCTTGAGAGTTTATGATTTAAACTGTTTTGTTGTTTCTTGCTTGATTTTCAAACTATTCGTGGCCATCTTTGGCTTGATTGATAATTATTTCGTTTTTGTTCTGATAATATTTTATTCCCCGAGACACGCACTAGTTTTATTTATTTTTTATAGATATGGATTTACTTGTTTATATGGGACGATATTTTATGATTTTGCCGGGGTCGCTATTTTTGGATTTGAAAAAATAGAATTTTCGTTGGGCTTAATGAGGACGGAAAATTAATTAATTACCAAATATTTTGCGGTTTAAAAATTTAATCTATTCATTTTCTTTTGGGTAAAAAAAATTACTTAATAAAAATAACTAATTGAAATAATTTCTTTAATACCTCTTTTGAATTTGCATTAAATTAGTAAACCATTAAATCAACTAAAGTGAATTTTCGCGTTTTCTTGGACTGGCAAGTGCATATATATATAAAAATTGTGCTCCCTCGGTCATAAACATATTTGTTTTTTATTCATTGAATTTTTTAATTTTCTCGATGCACTGTCGAGCACCTCCAAGGCTTGAATAAACTCGCTCCACTAAGTTTATAAATTCTCGATCTCGACAAAATAATTCATGAGAGTCAAATGAAATTAATCGTTCATTGCCTATCGGCAGTTTTATATAATGGCTACTCTACTCTCCAGTCCAATTCTCACAAAGAGTAGAAAATACCCGTAGAGTCCGGTGCAAATAGTAATAATATTTATTATCCTAAAGGATACGCAGATATTTTTAAGGACTTTTTTGTAAAATTAATATTTGTTGAGGATCGTCTGGGGTCAAAGAATTTTACATTTTTTTTTTTGTACAGAAATATTCCTTAACTTTAATAATAACGATTAATATTATTGATAATTCAAATTTCACAGTGCGAGTTAATTTAATGGACCAAAATCTTTTTTCCAAACTTCATCGCATCGGCGAGGGAAATTTTCGGTGGTGAAAGACGTGAAGTTCAATACAAGAGAGAAAAAACTCATCGTCTCTCTTGACCCTCTCAAGGTCAACGCAACAGATTAGAAGACAATCATCATCATTTTCATCATCATCTATCTGCTCATGTGATCAGCATTGACTCGTATTAATTGAGCCAACAAACGTACGAAATTAAACGGCTCGGAAATAAAAGAGGTGAGGAGCACCATTGAGGTCATATGGGACGCACGTGCTGGATATCGTATTATCTCAGTCTGTGGCAGCTCTTTGGTATCACCAACGAATTGAACGAGCATTGTCGATGAAATGGCAGCCGGATAAAACCGCGAATGAAAACGCGCGGTTTTGTAATGCTCAACGAGGATCAAATTTCACAAACGTGAGAAATATTATTTGCCATCCCACGTATCACTTACATGGCTCAATGGTGAGCTACAGATTTTTGGCTTTTAAATTTTGTAGTTTTTTTTTTAGGCTGAATTTCCATGGTTTCTCGTTTTTGCCAAATCTTACACTTTGACAGGTATATTTGACAGATTTTTGAAGACTTGAACTGGACAGCTGGATATGTGCACTTATTTTTGAGTAACAAAATTGTGTCCAAACAAAATTTTGACAGCTGTCATTTTTGTGACTTGAATTTTTATAGAGTTGATTTTTGTAACTTAGTTTTTGACAGCGTTTTTGACAGATTTTGAACGGTTTGAATCTTTGGGAAATCTTTTTTTCTGGCAAATTTTATTTTCGTACTGTCGTATTTTGACAGCGATCATTGCTGTCATCTATATTTTTTCAGCTTTGATATAAGCTACCTGAGTTTTGACAGGATAAATTATTACGACTATTTTATGGGTATTTGAATTTTTGCATTTTCAGTTTTTGTTTTTGTGACCGTTTTTCAGGTCCAACATTGCGATTACAATTTTCACAGATCTGAATTTTTTTTTTTTGGGCTGTCGTTATTCTGGGAATCTTATTTTTGACTATTCTGCATTTTGACAGCCTGTGTTTTTGTGAACTCAATTTTTTTTTTTTGCAACTGACTTTTGTGACCTCAATTTTGACAGGATTGAATTTTTCGAGCTCTCGGTTTTGGCAATTTCGATTCTGGCAATTCCACATTTTTCGGCTACTTGGATTTTTTTTCAGCTCTGACTTCTATGATTTTAATATAAAAAAATCTATTTCGCCTTCTCTTTTTTTGAGAATGTGGACCTAATTTAAAATTTTTGACAGCTTTTGTTTTGCGTTACTCAATTTTTTGTAACTTGATTTTTTTTTATCTTGAATTTGACAACATTTCGATCAATATTCAAATAAATTCTCCCATACAGGTCATAACCTCGGAATTTTTTTTGCTACCCCTAAGCTATTGACATAATCGACATTGCAATTATTCTGGACAATGCAACATTGCAACAAATATATTAACAGGTCAAGAAAGGTCACCAATGTCAAGACTCCAACGACCCGGCATCGATGCCACGCGAATGATTGATTCGACTTGGATTTGTCTCTCCTCTCTGTCTCGCTACATATTTGATCCCAATGTCCACCTCTCTTCGACACACAGACACACAGACACACAGGAGAAAAAAAAAACGCGGAGGCTCGCCACGACTCGACACATCGCATTCGATCGACTTGTTCAGCAGTTTGGCCTCGCGCTTCCACGGAGAATAATGTAAGTCAGTGTCAGACACGTTTCCATTATAACGGACACACATAAGTCAATTTCGTTACATTGAATTTAAGACAATGAACACGTTTACCCTTGTCCCCATACTTTTATTATGTAAGTAAATTATTCCCATTAATTGTCCCCATAGTTTTATTACGTAAGCAAATTATTCCCATAAATTGTCCCCATAGTTTTATTATGTAAGTAAATTATTCCCATTAATTGTCCCCATAGTTTTATTATGTAAGTAAATTATTCCCATTAATTGTCCCCATAGTTTTATTATGTAAGTAAATTATTCCCATTAATTGTCCCCATAGTTTTATTATGTAAGTAAATTATTCCCATTAATTGTCCCCATAGTTTTATTATGTAAGTAAATTATTCCCATTAATTGTCCCCATAGTTTTATTATGTAAGTAAATTATTCCCATTAATTGTCCCCATAGTTTTATTATGTAAGTAAATTATTCCCATTAATTGTCCCCATAGTTTTATTATGTAAGTAAATTATTCCCATTAATTGTCCCCATAGTTTTATTACGTAAGTAAATTATTCCCATAAATTGTCCCCATAGTTTTATTATGTAAGTAAATTATTCCCATTAATTGTTCCCATAGTTTTATTATGTAAGTAAATTATTCCCATTAATTGTTCCCATAGTTTTATTATGTAAGTAAATTATTCCCATTAATTGTCCCCATAGTTTTATTATGTAAGTAAATTATTCCCATTAATTGTCCCCATAGTTTTATTATGTAAGTAAATTATTCCCATTAATTGTCCCCATAGTTTTATTATGTAAGTAAATTATTCCCATTAATTGTCCCCATAGTTTTATTATGTAAGTAAATTATTCCCATTAATTGTCCCCATAGTTTTATTATGTAAGTAAATTATTCCCATTAATTGTCCCCATAGTTTTATTATG
Organism: Dyspetes luteomarginatus; assembly: GCA_963669185.1. Classification (NCBI taxonomy): domain Eukaryota; kingdom Metazoa; phylum Arthropoda; class Insecta; order Hymenoptera; family Ichneumonidae; genus Dyspetes; species Dyspetes luteomarginatus. The sequence continues at coordinate 1,169,544 of OY769912.1, forward strand.
TAAGTAAATTATTCCCATTAATTGTCCCCATAGTTTTATTATGTAAGTAAATTATTCCCATTAATTGTCCCCATAGTTTTATTATGTAAGTAAATTATTTCCATTAATTGTTCCCATAGTTTTACTACGTAAGTAAATTATTCCCATTACAACCATTAAATTTGTTACATTTTTCAAAAAAGCATCACATTTTTAAACAATTTTTCAAAGTAGAAAATCCATTTGAACACTTTATATTACAAGTAAAGAGTAAACATATTTAGTAATGATTTTTTTTTTAATTCCAATGAATCGAATGTTTTAGATCGATTATTACACCCGGAATATATTAATCACTGTATAATTATTGTTATCATTATTATTGATTACATTATTCTCATACTCTATGGGATACTGTATGGCAAATGTTATTTTCCATCGATTCGTGGTCATTGCCCTCGAGTGCACTGTGAAGAATTCTCACCATTTACATCACAAGTCGATTTTTTTTTTTTTCAAAAAAAAATTATTACTCCAAAAAATAATTAAAATAAAATTTGAATGATTTTTTTTCTTCATGATACTCATGAAGAATTGGAAAAAATGAAAAACACAGGAAAAAATTCTGTCTTATTGTGCATTTTTATCGCTTGAATATACATGTGGGAATGGAAACACAGCTGTTGCCCAATATAGATATATTAACTTCTTGCCTCGGTTTTTCTCTATCTCTAGTTCTCCCTCTTTGGTGTTGTACAAAAGCGTGGAGAAATATGTGACGCTATCAAAGACCGATAAACGTAGTGCACTGGCCTCAAAGCCATCCTGTATACATAGCGAAAAATTCATATATGACTTTCGAGCTTACATGTACCAATGTCTGACCCCGATCCTCGCGAAATTCGATCTATTATTTTTTGCATCATTCACTTAAGTGAAAAAAAAAGCTATCCATTGAGTTTTATAATTTTTTTTTTTCAATACGTAATGCAATTAATTTTGAATAATTTATATCTTTAATTATAAACCGTATCGTAAAAAATTATTTGGTCAAATTAATTTCTTTCCAGTGTATAATGAAAAAAAAATTGTTACCGTATTCAAATATTTTTCTCCAGCTCTATAGTAAAAAAAAATACAATAAAATATCATTCAAATAAACGTTAAGCAATCAACGAACGTCGCAATTTGGTTATAGAACTATCATGAATAATGTAAAACAATAATCGGCCAAATTGGAGAGAGCCATGGTCAGTTATTTGAAATGAATACATATATATATATACATATATATATATATATATATATATTTATTTATATTTATATATATATATACATATATATATATGTATAATATATATATATATATATATATATATATATATATATATTTATATGGAATATAAAAATATGGGTATAGCAGCTCCGGTGAGGTCTTGGAAATAATATATTGCCTTTTAGAGTCCCCGTTTCTCGTGCTATATTGCCAGGCTCTTGGCTACACGGTGAGATTCAAACTCCTGGCAATGATGGAGATTCATGTACGATCTCGTGAACTAAAAACGAATATTTATTTCTCCTGAAAATTTATTTTTACTTTTTTCAAAATTTTTATGCTTCTTTGATACAGGACGAATTTATTATACGAATTTTGCAGTGAACGCGAGTGTGACATAAAGGAGAATATAAAAATTCCATGATAAACGTATTGAGTTTATGATAACGCACGATAACGACATATCTGTTTTCATATTAAAGAAACTCACGAGACTGAAATACACTCGAGAATTTGACATGGTAAAAAAAAATTATATCGAATATACAATGTTTTTACATAACGTTAGTTATCTATTTTTTAAGAGTCACGATAAAAAAATTATCAGTTTTCAAGGGTTTCATTCGAAGAGTGATAACTGATAAGGGAGCCAAGACCGATCGACGAATTTATTGTACGAATTTTGCAGTGAATGCGAGTGTGACATAAAGAAGGATATAAAAATTCCATGATAAACGTATTGGGTTTATGATAACGCACGATAACGACATATCTGTTTTCATATTAAAGAAACTCACGAGACTGAAATACACTCGAGAATTTGACATGGTAAAAAAAATTATATCGAATATACAATGTTTTTACATAACGTCAGTTATCTATTTTTTAAGAGTCACGATAAAAAAAATTATCAGTTTTCAAGGGTTTCATTCGAAGAGTGATAACTGATAAGGGAGCCAAGACCGATCGACGAATTTATTGTACGAATTTTGCAGTGAACGCGAGTGTGACATAAAGGAGGATATAAAAATTCCATGATAAACTTATTGAGTTTATGATAACGCACGATAACGACATATCTGTTTTCATATTAAAGAAACTCACGAGACTGAAATACACTCGAGAATTTGACATGGTAAAAAAAAATTATATCGAATATACAATGTTTTTACATAACGTCAGTTATCTATTTTTTAAGAGTCACGATAAAAAAAATTATCAGTTTTCAAGGGTTTCATTCGAAGAGTGATAACTGATAAGGGAGCCAAGACCGATCGACGAATTTATTGTACGAATTTTGCAGTGAACGCGAGTGTGACATAAAGGAGGATATAAAAATTCCATGATAAACTTATTGAGTTTATGATAACGCACGATAACGACATATCTGTTTTCATATTAAAGAAACTCACGAGACTGAAATACACTCGAGAATTTGACATGGTAAAAAAAAATTATATCGAATATACAATGTTTTTACATAACGTCAGTTATCTATTTTTTAAGAGTCACGATAAAAAAAATTATCAGTTTTCAAGGGTTTCATTCGAAGAGTGATAACTGATAAGGGAGCCAAGACCGATCGACGAATTTATTGTACGAATTTTGCAGTGAACGCGAGTGTGACATAAAGGAGGATATAAAAATTCCATGATAAACTTATTGAGTTTATGATAACGCACGATAACGACATATCTGTTTTCATATTAAAGAAACTCACGAGACTGAAATACACTCGAGAATTTGACATGGTAAAAAAAAATTATATCGAATATACAATGTTTTTACATAACGTCAGTTATCTATTTTTTAAGAGTCACGATAAAAAAAATTATCAGTTTTCAAGGGTTTCATTCGAAGCGTGATAACTGATAAGGGAGCCAAGACCGATCGAATTTCTCGAGACTCCAAAATTATAATAACGCGAATTTTTTTTATCTTTGAAAAAAATTTACACTTTGAAGTGTAAAGATATGAAGAATTATCATCGGTGACAATTTTGTTTCTTTCTTTAATTATTCATCGCTTCAATAGAAATACACGAAGGGGTGTATAAAATGTGCCGGCTAATTTATAGCTTCGAACGGAGGAGCTTTGTTGGCGTAGATTACAAAACGATATGTGTTCGACGGCGATGGTAAATTTGAGAATATGTATATATATATATATATATATATATATATACATATATATATATATATACATATATATATATATATGTATTTGCGAACGTCTGCTTTTGCAACATGTTCTTAAGTCCCGACTGATTGGCTCGGTTATCGATGAGCTTTCAAATGACCGTGATAAATTTTACTTTCAAACGAGACGTTTGCACAGAGTTGAGCAGCGTACCCACATGTCGCCAGTATCTCTCCAAGCCTCCTAATGCATACATTTTATCTTCAAACAATTTTTATTTTTTTTCAAGCCAATATATTTGAAGCAATAAGGTGACTGCAGATAGGAGTTTCCGTAATTTTTACTAGCTATTTATATGGCTATAAGATCTATATATATATTTATAAGAAGTAAAAAAGGGATTCAGAAATTGTTGGCAAAAAATTCGTAACATTTACTAAAAATAATGTATGCAATTTATGATTTTCTTTACTTATATATTTATTTATGAAAAATATTCGTCTCGTACTTATATTTTTCATCGTATTTTATAACCAATTCATAATTGCTCAGCTAAAAAATTATCTCCTTCCCACATCAGCTACAAATCACTGAATTACCATCACTCGTGCTCACTATTAACATATTTCATTCTCACATTCGCAGGAGACCGAAGCTATCGAATGCTCATCAAGGCTAATCATCATCAACGAGACAACGTGCAAAGTTTCCCACTTCCGCAGTTTCTCGTCTTATCTTCCCCATGGAGCCTTTCATCATTTACAAGGCAAAGAACTACGCCAGTTCCATATAATCTCTTCTCGCAGTGACACGAACGAGACAAGCTTCGAGATTGCTCCCTGTCGTCTTGGCCGTCTCGGATCGTCGGTTCCGACGTGAAAATAGAACATTTGACGCGGTGAGTGGAATCGAGGCTGAGCGAGAAAAAAAAACCTCGCAAGAAAGAGACTGACGAATAGCTAAAGAACACGACGAGGCACAAGAGAGAAAGCGTGGGACATTGAGAATCGGTGCCAAACAGTTAGCGGACTGATATGCACGTGTGGGTGGTAGAGTGGAAGTGAAACAACAAGAAGAAAGAGAAGAAGAAGAAGAAACAAGAGCAACCAAAACAAATACGCAGGAGGAAGGTTGGAGCTTGGCATTAGCGGTCGAAACGCCGTCGGGTGCGTTTGGAAGTTTTACGTACATCGGTAGAGCGAGGTTTCTAACCCACTTTATCCGAGTTCACTATCGTTCATAACACAATCCACGGTCTGATGTGGTCTCAAGTCTCTCGATCTCATGTCTAACTCACTCACGCTGCATTCGACCCAGTGACAAGCTCACCCCTTCCCTTTGTTTATTCGCACACTGAAACTTTGACCCCTGGCATTAATCGACTGCAAACGGGGTTCACACAACGTTGTATACAACCATAGAGTTCACAAGACCCGGAGGTTCCTGGGGCTCATTCGATTAGTAGCCAATAAAGCGTGTTCAACGTGCCTGTCCAGCTAGAAAACCCCCTCGGTCACCCCCATCATGGCCTATTGGATGCGGTGACCGAACGTTATTCATCTCAACGGGAAGCTTCATCCCCCTGGAGCCCAAAGTTCTTTAAGTGTTCCTCGTGAAAAGTGCAAGGTTTTTGGTTGATTGATTAGTGCTCTTGAGCAAAAAAATAAAAGCATGGCAAGTGTGGACGTTGATTTGGAAGAGTTGATGTCACATCTAGGTGAATTTGGTCGTTATCAAGCTTGGCAATATTCACTGCATGTGTTGGCGGGGCTTTGCGCAGGGCTTCACATGCTGACACTGTTGACAGTCGCTGCAGTCCCAAATCACAAGTGTGTCGTGCCAGGTTTGCACGAGGCCCTGGCTAAGGATAATTTAGTCTGGTACGACGTCCCTGCGGCCAACGAGAGACTCTCCCTGGAGGAAAATGGCACCTGGACCCTTACGGAAGTTCCGATTAGTCTGGACTCTTGTCACTATCTCGATCCGGCTGACAATACGACGAAAAACTGCCAAGAGTGGGTCTACGACACGACGTATCATGAATCATCGCGTGGAATGGAATGGAACTTTGTGTGTTCGCAGAGATGGATGGGTGCGGTTGCCCAATCATCTTACATGTTCGGTGTTTTCGCGGGTGCAGTTACTCTGGGCACAATGGCCGATAAATACGGCCGTAAGATAATATTTTGTGTCTCAGGAACTGCACAACTTATTCTTGGTGTTTCGGTCGCCTTTGTGCCCGAATATTACAGCTTCTTGATCGTCCGATTCCTGTATGGTGTATTTGGATCAGCTGGTGCTTACATAACTGGATTTGTCCTAACAATGGAACTAGTTGGAGCATCCAAGAGAACCATCTGCGGGATGATGTTTCAGCTCGCGTTTGCTTGTGGCTTTATGGTAGTTGCCGGCTGGGGTTCTCTCATCAATGATCGAATGTGGCTCCAGATAATTTATGGTCTGCATGGTGGCCTCCTCATTGGTCATTGGTGGCTCATGGACGAATCACCACGATGGCTATGGGCACAAGGACGAGCGAGAGAAGCAATTGATATTGTCCAGCGAGCTCTCAAGATGAATCGTAACAGCATTGAATTGGACAAGGCCAAGTATGTCTCCAAGAACAAGGCACGTCAGGCATCACGTGAAAGTGCTGGTTCTTATGGTGCTAGTGATCTCTTTAAAACGCCCAACTTGAGAAAAAAATCGCTCAACGTTTGTCTCAATTGGTTTGCCAATTCAATCGTTTATTATGGACTCTCACTGAGCAGTGGAAGTCTCATTGGTGGAAATCCATTTCTGGTCTTGTTCCTGAGTGGTCTCGCCGAAGTTCCAAGTTACATTCTTGCCAGTCTGACGATGGATCGGATTGGAAGACGTTGTTTGGTCAGTAGTTTTATGCTCATCGGTGGAATTTGCTGCATCACAGCAACTTCAATGCCACGTGACATCGAAGGTGCGACAACGGCTATAGTCGTTATTGTCCTATTAGGAAAATCTTGCATCGCTGTATCATTCGCTGTTATTTATAATTACACGGCTGAATTGTTTCCAACTGTTTTGCGAAATACTGCACTTGGGATAGGCTCCATGTGTGCACGTTTGAGTGGTGCACTCACTCCTCTCATAATGCTCCTTGACTCGTTGAATCCACGTGTTCCTGCAACTACGTTTGGCTTCATCGCTCTGGTTTCTGGTTTTATGTCGCTTTATCTCCCGGAAACAGCTGGACAACCGATGCCCGAGACCCTTGAGGACGGTGAAAAGTTTGGTCAGGGTGACACTTGCTTCACCACATGCCTCGGTGGTGCGCGTAATCAACGCAGAACTCACGATATTGCCCTCAAACAGGTTGATAGTGGTTTTGAAAATGAGAATGACAGTGAAATGAAAAACGTACCGATCATGAAAATGAAGAATCAGAATGCTTTGGGAGAATAATTTTGGAGAACTTTAAATTTTTCGAAATAGTTCCTGCACATTTTTCCCTTGTGGTTCCTTCACATTTATTGTTGATCCTATATACATTTCTTGGGAAACCTTAATATTTTCCATGCTCCTCCTATAATTTTTTAATTCTTATAAATTTTTCGCGATTATTTTGTCCCCTATAATTTTGTGTTTTTTTCACACCTCATTTTTCACACCTCATAGGACTCCTCTACTTTTCTCGTGGCTCCCTGTGATTTCCTGTGGCTCCTGAACATATTTCATTATTTCTCTACAATGTTCTGGTTCTTCCGCAATTCTCGTGGTTCTGTTACAGTTCGCTCCTCTGCATTTTATGTGGTTCCTACACAACTTGGGTGATACTTCGAACCTGTTTGAAGATTTACGTACAAAATATCTTGCGATAAATTCTTGTGCCTTCGTAAAATTCGAACAAAAAGTTCGCATAATTTTTAGATTATACTCAACAATGGTTTCATTCTTGCCTAAATTTCATAGAACAATAAATCGTCACTTAATTATGGAATAAGATACGATATGATTAATTGTCAAGAAGTAGATAGAATTATCTCTCTCTTGGCCTTGGTGGATTACACTTAATTATCCTCGACTTTAAAAACAAATTGTGCCTTGGAACATCGAAATTGTTGTATTTAAATTATCAGTCGAGTGCATCCTTCAAGTGAAATGGAAAGCACGAGTGTAAAAAACAGTTTAATAGGAATGCTATATATTCTAATCTTTTATGCAAAAATGTTATTTTTCATGCACTCGTGTAAAACGTCGTCTTGTCCTTGCTGGAAGAATTTACTTTTCCCTCGAATAACTTTGTCCATTGTGACGATCGTGCCTTTTGTAAAATTGTAGTACAAATTTTGCATAATTTTGCTTCCTCATAGAGGAAGCTTTGTATTCGTGAAAAAAACGAATCGCGATTTTGATGCCAGAGTACTTAAAATGTTCCAAAAAGTCGAAAAATCATATTTAGAAAAAATGTCCGCGTGTGTGTGTGTGTGAGATGAGTTTGTAAAAATTGAAATGGCCATATCTCGAGAACGGCTATACCGATCTTGCCGAAACTTTGCACACAAATTGGACCGCAAATCTTCTCGGTTTGCTGCAATTTTTGCTCAGATCGCTGCCGGGTGTCTCATTTAATGGTCGTTTGAATTTTTCGAAAGAGCATGATCTCTCTAACTTTCGTAAATTTCCAGCTATCGAGATCAAACTTTCTATACAAATAGGCTAGGGGGCAAGGTTATTTGGTATTGAGTTTGGCAAGAATCGATTAAGGCGTTCGTGTTTTATGGAATTTTGAATTTTTTGAATTTTTCGAAAAAAAAAACTATTTTTGCTCCAACTTTTATAAAATTTCAACAATCGAAATGAAACTTGTAACACACATTGGTTAAGGGACAAGGACACTTGGTGTCGAGTTTGACAAGAATCGATTGTACGGTTTAGATTTGATGAAATGTTGAATTTCATTAAATTTTTAATTTAAAAAAAATTGCTTGTTTGCTCCAACTTTCGTTCGAAATACTGAGGGTACATTTTAATGGTAGCGCTTCCCATAATTTTCATATTATCACAACAGAAAGCTTCCTCTATGAGGAGGCCAGAGTTGAGAAAGCCATTACTCATTGAGCAGAATGTATGGGTGGGTGAAAATCGCGAGGAAGTAAATTTCAAATTTGCACGGTTTTTATATTTTCATCCCACTGATGAGATTATCAATTGAGAGACATCACTAACTAACAATAAGATTAATTACGACTTCATGACAAAGCAAAAATGTTTGATAATCGATCGAAAAAGAATCTCGTTAATTTCTCTTCTTACCTTTCGTAATGCACTTAACTTGCCACTATCGATACTTATTGTCGATCGTAAACAATTTATAAAGCTAGCCAGTGATATTTAAGATACGTGGCTATTTGCTTATAGGTCGCACGGAATTTTCATTCCTCATAATTTTTTTCCAAATGAACTCAAAAAGTCTCAATAGTCGTAGGAATTAATAGAAATATTGCGGTGATCTATGAGGTACGTAGACAATGATTTTATATATGATATAAAAAATAAAATAAAGTATGAATAAAAAAATGAATGACAAATGAATAAATAAATAAGATTAGTACAGTGTATGACGGATACCAGCATGAATTTTTTCTCGTATATTCTGTGTTTTTAATATGTGCCGGCAACTTTCAGAGAAAATATGAACAAAAGGAAAGAAAACAAATTCAATGTTGTTGGAAAATTGTATTTTCTACGCTTGCAAATTTTTTATTTTTCAAATCCTACCCCGAAGCAATTCTATTGGTATTTTCAAACGTCGCTTTTAATTATGCAACCGGTGAGACATGCAGAGGAAAGTGTCTCGGGTTGAACAACGTTGAAGGTAAAATGTATTACACATCATTAATTCTTCAGAAATAGCAAATTTTTTTCCAAGAAATTCTAAAGAATAATTCGTTAGCAAAAAACTTTGTCCGTATCCTCAAGCAATTTTACAAAAGTATTTTTATTGTACGGGCAAATATTAAATATTATCATTATTAATATTGACAGTTAAAATAAGATTTTTTTTTACAATCCATCTTATTTTTTGAGAAAGGGAACACCAAATTTTTTTTTATTCGACGTGTCTTGTACATTTTTTTCTCAAAAGAGCCAACAAAGATTCCAAACTAAATGTAGGAGACTTCCAAGCCTGGACGAAAGGGAATCGTGACTCATCAATACATATATATATTATATGTAAATCTCTAGGAATTTTTTGGCAAACTCAAGGGATTTTTTGGTGGACTCAAGTAGGATAGAGAGAACGAATGACCTTTAAAACTCACGTATGACCTTAATAGACGTAACGCAATTTCGTCGGTTCGATTCTTGGTCATATTGACGATCGGTCGTACAAGTGAGCAGACTTTTTCAAAGTGAAATAAGAGCACTGTGTATATCATGTAATATACATAGAGCGACCGAAGTAGAGAAAGAGCGGTGTAGGAAAGCATTGGAGACGAAAACGAAGAAAACTCTGAGCGTCCAGGGCTAATGGAAAAAGTTGGTCGTCTTATCCGTGACTTTCCGTTTTTCCAATCATAAAGTTGCCTATATAGACGACCCTGGATTTACTCATGCGCAGGAGATACGAGAGTCTACAAAGAAGAGAGAGGGAGAGACAGAAAGAGAAAAAAGAAAAGCGGAAAAAGTAGTGGATAACTCTGTCCGATGTGGGACATTCACCGAGCACATTCGTACACCCTTCATAAATTATATAAACTGTATATACGAATGCTATACTATAAGTACATATATATGAATGCTGTAGTCATTTTTGGGCCACTGACTTGACGTGGAATGCCTCATATATATATATATATATATATACGTCCTATTCAGGGACGAAAAAGTCTAATATATATATATATTAGACTTTTTCGTCCCTGAATAGGACTCCACTTCGCGATAAGTCCTTTTTATCGTCGATATCCCCTCTATGAGAATTATGAATAGGAATGAATATTTATGGAGGCGATGTAATAGACAATACATATAGATGAATTTTTTAGCGAAAAATATTTTTCAAGACAAAAAACTCCCAAGGGTGTCCCTCGGGAGTCTTCATAAAATTAAAAACTGCTGGTTTTTTATGACGTACAAAAATAATATTAGCCAATTTGTGTGAATAATTTTTTTTGGATACAATTTTTTTGTTCTGTTGAGGATCGGAGCAACATTAGGGGTATTATTTTTCCTTACACTTTGACGAGATAAAATAAAATTTTGTTCAATGTTACATTGTGAAAATGCCAAACGCTTAAAAGTCTCAGGAATTCTTCGATTTGTCAGAAAATACTAAAAAAATTTATTGAAGATTTGGCTTTGAATGGCCCATACAATAGATTTATTGTCATTGAAAAGAGACATGGAAGGAAATTTTTCAATCGATTTTTGAGTATTTCACTCGAGCTTAACTTTGTTATTATAACGGACATTTTTTTAACAATTCTACCGAAACAGAATATATTGTATATATATATATATATGTATATATATATACATACTGTTATGATTGTACCGTTGATGTCTCCTAAATATTCAAATAAAACGATATGATCGAACTTGTGACGCGAAAAAAAGGGATAATCAATTCGGTGGAAAAAAAATAGTGCCCATGTATATATACATGTAAATATTTTTCGAAGAGATGGAGAAAAAAAAAATTAGGACACGAAACTTGTTTTGATGGCTCGTCGTATACCGTTGGGTCTTTTTCACTTTGCTTATATAATTTTATTCATCTTCGTATATACGAGTTTGAATTTATACATGGATTTTTTAAATATATATACTAATAATATACATGTATATTTTTTTTATTCTGAAATACCCTCGGTCAGACGTAAAAAAAAAAATTGTGACTACATCCTGGTGGATGAGAATCACGGAAATTTAAATGCAGAAAAAACGTAAAATTTTCATATCTTGGGAAAATACGTGGGCAACGATAATCTGCACTATATGTATATACGTAGTAAGGTTAAGGTATGTACATGTATAGTTTTTTTCAGTCACATACACACATGTATAGACAAATTTAAAAATGCATGAAAGGATCCTATATATATATATACCCGTTTAGTTTCTCGTGTAGTAATGAAATTGATGGTAACCATGCTTGCCATCCAATTACGAGATTGTCACGCGAGTCGCGTAAAGACCTTTTCAATTGTCCCCGGATGGAACGCTCGAATCCAGCTTTTATACACTCTGTCGCATACACGATTTTCCTGTGTGTTCGTCCCCTCTAACGGAACACTCTTATGTAAAAGAACTTACAGAGGATTTAAAAAAAAATTATTGAAATAAGTATTACGTCAACAGACTATTTATTATCATTATTATTATTGCTACTAATATTTATTAATTATTGAATAAAATTCTTCTACGGTCATAAAACGATCTACTTTAGACTTATTATATTAAACTTTAAATCATTACGATAACATTTTTTTTACCAGTAGAAAAGAGTTGAATAAAAATTAATTTTTAATCTTGCTGGACAAAAAAGTCAATAAAATCCATCGAGGTTTGATTGTCATTTTTCTGTTTAATTATTTGTGGCCGTGAATAAAGGTGAGAAGTACGAGGGTATGAGATTATAGCGATGCATTGTGGGCCTAAAAATAAATTAAAAATAAATTAAAAATAAATTTACAATCTCGAAGTGGCACAACTCGCGTATATTTTATCAATGTACATAAATAAATCCCTGGATTACGGCGAGAATTGGATGCTACCGGGAATGTTTCATATTAAAAAGAGAACTCCTGTCGTTGGATAAATGGAAAAGGAAAAAAAAAATTTTGTATATTCGAAAACACAGGAGCGGATAAAAATTGTGATGCAATGAATGAAAATAAAAATATGTGAAAGTTAATTCACATCTCGCATTATTTTTTTGCCCCCTCATTTTTTTTAGTGTCTGTAATCCATATATGTATTTATATTTTGCATAACCCTTTATATTTATTTGCAATTAAAAATAATTCTCTTCAATTTTGCGTTTAGTCTAATAAAATGTAGTCTAATAAATAGTCTTTATTAGTCTAATAAATAGTTTAATATTTTAATATTTCGTTTGAAAAAAAATAAATGATTTGAATGTCAATTAATCAAAGCCACATCTCTTCGTAGAGTATTATTTTTCACACCTAAATCGACAATTGTCAACTATCAGCGATAAAAAATAAAATCAACAGTCATGATGCTAAAAAAAATAGTATAAAAAGCCTGTCTTACAGAAAAAAAATTATTTCTCACTAGGTTATAATTGAATTTCAAAATAAAAATATTTATAAATTATCAAAACGATTGGAATTTCAATGACGCGTAAAAAAAATTTTGGACGAGTTGCTAATAGTTTGCAAACAAATTTGTTTGCAACTACCCTGCTGCTGATTATAATAATAGAAACAGTTAAACAGAATAGTAAATTAAAAAAAAAAAAAAAAAGAGAAAATTGACAAGCTTCCATTTCAACTCCACCAAAAAATATTTTCCAAAAAATATTTTCAATATTTTATGAATAAATTATATTCTAATGGGTTTGGGTAAATACCCAAACCCATTAGAATATAATTTATTCACCGCGACGAACGTTCCACATATCCTCACTTTGTTACACCTGAATAAACGTTTCTCATCTGCTGACGATGTGAAATAAAAATAATAATGATAAAAATGCCAGTAAAATATACCAGTCGAAATATTTTACTAAAAAAAAAATTGTAAAAAGTTCGATATCAATTCGATACGAATAATGAAATAATTATAGACGCACGTGGGTTCGCGTGCTGATAATAAAAGCGAGAGCGAAGACTTAAAAATTCAACTGACCTGCGTAATAATAATCGCACGTGCAGCCATGCAATTTTGTTGAGTCTCCCTTTCTTTTTTCTTTACCGATACGAGGCAAATTTATTTTTATTTATTTATTTTGTTGCTTTTATTTATTTATTTTTGAGTTGATTTATTTTTATTTATTCATTTTTGAGTTGATTTATTTTTATTAATTTTACACCTATGTAGTTTTTGCAAATTTCATTTTGTGCTCCGACTGACACGAAAGCGCGACACCGACTGAATTCCAGTCAGCCTGCGACCGGTTAAAACGCTTAAAATCCCAAGCTAAAGCGCGGGCGCGCAGAATACTTTATCTGTGTCAAATAAAATCGGCGTAACTCTCGTCGTTATGGCTCATGGAACGAGTACAAACTCACACTGACCACTTTCTGTGTGTTGTCAATGTTTTCACCTCACATTTCTCTCCCCATCGCAGGTGAAAAGCCGCGCACGCGCTTTGGGGGGGTTGGGGAGGGGGGGGGGGTAGAAAATACCCCACGCATGCGCGCAAGCTCCGAAAAGGACTCGTGATCCTCAGTCACAGGATCGCTTCCAGCATCTCTTTCAACCGTCTCGATACCCCTTAAATTTTACATGCATAAAAAAAATGTCATGAAAATAATGCTTCGAATTTAATAATTTTTCAATTTTTTTTCAGCATTTTAATTTTTTTGAGTCCTTGAAAAAAAAAAAAAAAAAAATTATCGTGTCAAATATGGAGAAAATACAGTCAAGGTGAGACTTCAGTTACTTTTACAGGAGCCTGTTATTTTTTCACCTCAAATAATTGACCTAATAAATAATTAATTATTTATCAGCTGTCGAAGGTTAATCTCACGAATGTCTCTCGGAGACGTTGACCGAGAAAAATCCTGCGGGCTTTTTCCAGGGAGATCCGTCTTTTTTTTTTTTTTTCCCTGAGGAGTTTAGCGATTCTTATTTACTGGACCATTAACTTTTGACCCCACATTTCATTGGGAGTGAACGAGAGACGAGGATTTTCCGCGAGAAAAAGTACTTGGCTCGGGCGAACGATGGACGTATCCTCGCTATATTACACCCTTAACTTCCTTCATCTCGTGAAATTCCCCTTTTTCATTCAACCTCACGTGCGTACTCGAGCGCACTCGCTTTTTTTTTATCTCACCATCGCAGATACGAAAAAAAAGTTTGAAGAACAAACGATGAAACTGAAGCATCCAAGATGAAATTGTAAATATAAAATTTAGTGCGAAAATATAAAATGTAAATTTTTCGTATTATTTTTTTTAAACATTCATGTAAGAATATTTTGTGTTTAAAGTAAGATTTTCTTCCAGCTCAATGATTCTTCATTGTTTTGGGTCATCCATATTAATTCAGCAATTTTAAATTTCGAAATTTTGACGTTGATTTTTCAAAAACCCCGCCCACGATTCATTACAATTGATTTTTTGTATGTTTTGGACGGCCATTTTGACACTGGCCAAATTGTCATGTAAATCCAACAAGTACCAAAATATGTTCACAAATATTGAAATATTAAATGTTGCACTAAAATTATTCCTTTAGTTCGTCGAAAAATTCTACTTTGTGAGCAAACAAAATTTGTCAGTTTTGACTTCTCTTGATTTTTGAATCTGAAACAAATTCTATTTGTGCTTAATTTTTTTTTTTCAGAATATTGTCGCTTGGTCCAATATCGTTTCCTCTATTTTCTAGATAAATAGTCTGCTCATTCCTCACTCGGATTTTTTTTTTTTCATTAAAAGATCCGACAGACGACAATTTGAATGCGGAAACCATCACGAGTCCAGTATCAGGCCGCTGTCGAAAGAGCCAAGAAACTTTATTACAAATATATTTGCGTGGCACGAGATTGAAGGGTAGAAAACGGAAAATCCCATTTCACGGTAGGTGGTGACAAATTTACATTAGAACGTCTTCTGTAACGGTGAAAATGAAAGCTCCCTGGGCGGTCCGTAATTTGCTTTAACCATCAGAGAGAATTGCATGCTCCGGTGCCCATCTCGTCTTTCCTCGCTGAGGTTCTACTTCATCATCGCTCTCTTTGGCTCGTTTCAATCATCGCAATTAACTTTATATGATTAAGATTGCCAAGCTATTTTAACGATTAACACGCGTCACCCATTTTCCTTCTTCGCGATAAATATATCAGTGGACTGTACAAATACAGATAAAAAGAAAAAAAAGTTTACATTTAAAGCATTTTGGTGTAGATACACCTGTAACACTTCAATGTATTTGCGTAGAAAATCGTTGACGTAAATATTAAAATGGCGGCGTTTCATCCATAAAAAGGCGTCTTTCCCCGACGCCACCTCGGAACTTTTCGGTACTGAGAGATCGTCATTTTTACGATCTTATCAATTATAATAGCGGAAATGTCTTCTCGGAGTGTGAACAAACTTTCATGAAAAATTTTGAATCCGATGAATCTTTAGATTACGAGTTACAACACATTTTCTCTAAACTAGGTTAGGTCTGCCGGGTATCTGCGATAAAAATGACGCTCTCAGTGGTTAGAATGTTTTTTCCAACATTGCCTGACGCAACGCTTAATGCGCGTAATAAGGACAATATAAAACACAGCCCACATTGCTTGTGTCCGTTAATAATCATCTTAAACGTTTAGCCGATAAAAACAATTGTAAATTGCCGTAAATGCATGTTATAAGAAAAGGGTTGAAGGACGAGACGTGCGAATCACGTGTATAGGGGCAGCATGGAAAATCCATTCGTTAAACGGTTTTAACACACGAATATACATAATCGGGGACATTTATAAACATAGACGAGAAAGCCACGTGATTTTGTGTTATCCAGTCAATGCAAGCTCTTACCGAGGACAAACATATGGCCCTCGCAAAAACAAATGAATGTGACAGTAACAGATAAAATACGAAAGAACTGTATTGGCATAGTTAATTTTTATTAAACCTAACTAATTAATTTTCATAACTTACGATGTATAAATTTATTGCAGAGGCATAAGCTCATTTAAGGAAATAAAAAAAATTATATCATATTTTTTCCTGATCAAAGCCCATAATATATCCGAGTCATTGAATTTCTTTGATATTCTGTAGCTAAAATATGAATTTTGTGCAAAATTGTAGCATGAGATATCGTGCCGTTTGGAAAAAATTATATTTATTTTTTCACGAGAATATTTATTTTTCTGTATCTTCGGGTGTCACAATATTCAGTGCCATCAATTTCTATTACTACACGGAAAGGAGGATCTAGATAACATTTACGAGCTAGCCAACGCAAAATTGAAGGCCAAACGTAATCGGTCGGAAAAAACAATTGAACCGCTCCGACAAAAAAATACGTAACTTCAAAACAGCCGGATGCTTCATGCTAAAATTTTGCACAAAATTCATATTTTAGCTACAGAATATGAAAAAAAATTAATGGCCCAGATATATGATGGACTTTGATCAGGAAAAAATATGGTGTAATTTTTTTTATAGGCTTCAGAATATGGCTATGGTTAGGCTTTGATTTTTTGAGTGGCCGAAAATTAGGCGAAGCACTCCAGTGCTGTTCGAAGCGAATTAGAAATTTCATTAAAAAAATTATATATCGACAGGGGCAAATTTATGAATATTAGAGCAAAAATAGAGAAAAATAATTAATTTAAACAAAATAATTTTTTGGAGTAGAGCGATAAAAAGTAATTGATTTAGGGACGAAGAACAATTCTTGAAACCTTGAATATCTCTCATCCATGGTATGGGCTTTGTAATTCGTACAGTATAGGTAATAGGGAAGGTCATTCCATTTCACTTATTCCTTTTTTTTCACACATTTTTTTCATTTCACTAAAGTACAAAATACCGTAATCGGCATTAAAAATTAATTAGGCATTTTCCATGTCAGTATCCATAAAAAATTGTTCGTTTTTTTTTTCAGGTATTTTTGGAATGAAAAATATTCATTTATTTCGATATGTATTTATTTTATTTGAATTTTTGTAGCTTCTCTTGATACTATGTGTATAGTAAAATACATTTTATTTCTCGTCACACTCACGTTCATCTAATCGCCGTGAAAATTATTACTGCTGTTTTCTCGGACACAACGATTTTTTTCATTAATAATAAATTATTATTATTATTTTAGGGATCAGTGTCTTTTTTTTTGCTAGTTTTGATTAAAAAATATTACGATCGATGATTCGATCGTACGTATATATATATATATATATATATATATATTATGTCGTTGATACTAAAAATTCTAAGTATTTGATTATACACTGGAATGAATACATTGTGCAAGAGGCCACAGCCTTGATGGAGCATTTTTAAATTTTGTAAAAAAATTTATTCTTCGTTTTTTTTTTTTTATCTCTCTTGTTAGAAACATATTTCGAGTTGTGAAGACCTGACTTGACAATTTGAAACAATGAAGGGTCGTTTCGTTGCTAGCATAAAAAATGTTTCAAATCGGTTAATCGAAAAAAATATATTGAAATAGTTCAGGGATAAGCGCAGAAGTGAAAAATTGCTTTTGCGAAGCGAGAAAATATGACATGATCTGCCAAAATAAGATGGAAAATTTGGTCATTGATTTTTATTTTTATTTTTTAAGATAAACTGAGAAGAAAAAAATTTTAAAACATAAAAGTTCATGACATCTGGCTCATTTGGATGTGTCTAGATCGAATGGTCTATTTGCAGCGTCGTTAAAAAATAATATTTAATTTATTGCAGAATCTTTTAATTTGTTTTTATTACTTTTTTTTTCGAATTGAAAAAAACGTAATCAAATTTCTAATCCTCAGCATCCTCTGCGTCCATTATACTCTTGAAGCAGAAAGGCTGGAAGAGGTAACCCTGACCGTCGTAGAACTTTGCCATGAACTCGACCCTGAAAAGAAAAAAAAATTGTAAACGATTCATCAACTTTAATTAAATGTCACAAAATTTTTGAGAGTTTAAACATTTAATAAGAATTTCATTAGCATTCAATCAGACTTCATTTTCAATTCAATTAGAAATCGATTTCAATTCAATTTCAACTCAATTGGAAATGAATTTCAATTCAATTTCAATTCAATTGGAAATGAATTTCAATTCAATTTCAACTCAATTGGAAATGAATTTCAATTCCAACTCAATTGGAAATGAATTTCAATTCCAACTCAATTGGAAACGAATTTCAATTCCAACTCAATTGGAAATGAATTTCAATTCAATTTCAACTCAATTAGAAATGAATTTCAATTCAATTTCAACTCAATTGGAAATGAATTTCAATTCCAACTCAATTGGAAACGAATTTCAATTCCAACTCAATTGGAAATGAATTTCAATTCAATTTCAACTCAATTGGAAATGAATTTCAATTCAATTTCAACTCAATTGGAAATGAATTTCAATTCAATTTCAACTCAATTGGAAATGAATTTCAATTCAATTTCAACTCAATTGGAAATGAATTTCAATTCAATTTCAACTCAATTGGAAATGAATTTCAATTCAATTTCAACTCAATTGGAAATGAATTTCAATTCAATTTCAACTCAATTGGAAATGAATTTCAATTCAATTTCAACTCAATTGGAAATGAATTTCAATTCAATTTCAACTCAATTGGAAATGAATTTCAATTCAATTTCAACTCAATTGGAAATGAATTTCAATTCAATCGGAATAAAATTATTCGTGACGAATGTTTGTATCCAACTGACCAATGAAGTCGAAGCGTATGAAGAAAAGCCGAAAGTCCCTCCATCATTACGAGAATAGCTATGGTGAAAAATGCCCATGCACCGAAGACTGCAAAGAGTATAACGCTGACAAAATAACCGCCGGGTTGAGTTAGTCCCTCGGAAAGTATGCGACCCCACAGGACCTCCGATAATTGTGAGTGAGCCAACGAGAGAGCCCATAGGCGAAGATACGAAGCGGTGTGCGAGACTGTCGACAAAACATACTCGATCGTGTGAATTGCCGAAATAATCATAACCTCGCTGAAGGGCGCGTCCTCATCATGGTCACCGTGACCACCTCGGCTTTCGCTTTGTGACGGGACTGGTAACGCTTCGCTCTGCAGCTCAATGTCTTGAGAAGCCGAGCCATTCGTGTGCTTGAATTTTCAGCAAAAAATAAATTAACATCATTTATTTTTTGTACATTTCCTCGTTGGAAAATTTCTCGTCGATTTTTCTTAATTTTTAGCTATATGCAATTTTTTGTACCTTCACACAGTTACATTTATTTTGTGGGAGAGAAATGAATTTTTCGTCAAATTTAATGTAATAGACGATCTTATCTTATCTGGTCTGCCAGACAGACAGACCAGAGAAATTTTATAACTTTTACTGAGCTCTTTTTCGACGAATTAAATAATTCAAATATTGTGCCAAAGTTTAACATGCCAGGCTTAATTATATTTATCCAGTTGTATTAATGGAATGTTATTTTATAAAGTTACATTTATTTTGTGGCAGAGACATAAGGTCAGATGAATTTTTCGTCAAATTTAATGTAATAGACGATCTTATCTTATCTGGTCTGCCAGACAGACAGACCAGAGAAATTTTATAACTTTTACTGAGCTCTTTTTCGACGATTTAAATAATTCAAATATTGTGCCAAAGTTTAACATGCCAGGCTTAATTATATTTATCCAGTTGAATTAATGGAATGTTATTTTATAAAGTTTGCAATAAATATTTTAAATGTTCTCAAGCATCTCTGAAATTATACATTTTCTACGATCAAGTTCACATCGACATTTATTGCTTGGTCAATAAAATGAATTTTTATTTTTTTTAGCTCTTTAAATAACTCGTATAATACAAATAATCATAATAATTGATCAAGACTCAAACTGGCAGCCTTGTCAGCTTGGTACAAAACAAAAATCATTGAAATTTTTACGTTTTTTTCTCAAACTACGAAATAATAATATTAATTATTAAAAAAAAAAAAAAAAGTCTTTCCACACTCACCTGTTGATTCTTCTGCAGTTTTCGTTTGGTGAAAAGCATGTAAAGAGGCTTGCCGAGAAGCATCAATGGAATACAAGCAAGAGCTGTAAATTTGCAGACCTGCTGGACAATATACTGACCAGTGAACATGAATTCTGAACAGCCGTCAGCAACATTAGCAGGATTCGAGAGCATCATATTGATGAAGGTTATGAGCACAGAGGGCGCGCAAGTTGGAGATGTCGCGAATTCTAAAAAAAAAAAAAAAAAAAGATGTTTAAATATTTTTCCAATCACGCCAAACAAAACCGTAAAAAATATTATGAAAAAAATAATAATATATATATATATATTTACCGCTCAGATCAGTTGTGGCAGCGTAAGTAACCCACTTGACGAACATCAGCACAACCAAGTAAGCGAAGAGTGCAAGTAAAAAGAGCAATTGTGGCAGAAATTCAAACACGAAACTCGAATATTTCTTGAAGTGGCTGAACATAGAAGAATTCATAAAATTTAAACACGAAAAAATTTTAGAAAACTTTATTGTCGAATAGAATTTGTTAATTCTTGATATTTAGTCAGTTAATTATTTAAGATTAAGATAATTAGAAAGATAAAATCTTCAAAAAAGCCACAATCAAGTGGTTACAAATTAAAAAAAAAAAAAATTCGCCCTCCTTGTGATTCAATGAAAATATGTCAAGATTTGAGAATTAAATAAATTATTAAAAATGAAATAATATAAGGAGGAACGAAGAGAAATGAAATTAAATCTTCAATTTGAGCTGCACCGTGAAAAACCATTGAAAAAACCATTGAAAAACCATTGAAAAAAGCCATGAAAAATTCAAAATCAAATGATCAAGCTTCAACGACCCAGATAATTAATTCGTTTATTCGTCTTTGCAATATTTACGTACTAAAGTGTTCCATTTAAAAATTAGACTCACATGATATTCACGACACGTAGACAAACACCAAACGTCATGTGAACAACTCCAAATATAACGGACATCTTCATCTTGTAAGAATTGAGAAATACTATTTTGTTCTCAGCGAGTGCCCAGGCAGGATCCAATCCTAATGGATAAGGGGCTTGGGCGTATTGTTTTAGGGCCGGATCCAAAGTTATCGAATGATTATTATTAATATCGAACCATTTGAATGACGAAGCGCTCCAACTCGATCCAAATACGTTAACAGACTTTGAGAAAACATCGTTGTAAAGTATACCACAGTAGATGGAAAAAATTCCCATTAAAAGAATTATGTAACGTCCAGAGAAGAAAATATTTGCTATCTCGCCTCCAGCCTTTGATTGTGCCAATTTCTTCTCCCAGATGACCATGTAAGCTCCAAACAGCGTCATTATCAAGCCTAAATTAAGACAGTTTGATATTTGGTTTAAAAAATACATGAAGAAAATTGAACCAGCTTGGAATTTTAGTCAATTGGATTTTGTTTTTTTTTTTTTTTTTAAATCCTTCAATGCTAAGTCTTATTTTAAATAGTTAATTTTGGATGACTCGAAACAGATCGAAGAAGATTTTTTTTCATTTTTTTCATCACTCACCGTGCCCGGCATCACCAAACATAACTCCGAAGAGAAATGGAAATGTGATGATGGTGTAGAGGGCAGGGTTTGCCTCGCGATAAGATGCAACTGCATAACCGTCGATCAAATTCTGAAAGCCTTTCGTGAATTTGTTGGTCCTGTTGAAAGTTGGAGGATTTTCGTCCGTGTGAATTACGTTGAGAAACGATGGTATGGAACTTCCACATAAACGCTGCAACGCAAAATCATCGTGTTAGATATAATTAAAATTAAAATTTAAAATATATAATTAAAATTCTTCAAAAGAAAATCACTCTCAACACTCATTGATCGATTCAGCTTGGTCCCTAAAGGTTTATCTCAAGTTTTTATCTCAAGTTCAACCTAGAGCTAAAATTTATTAAATTGGAATTTAGGCTCGTACTCAAGCTTGCACTGAATGGAGTTTAAATTTTTAATCGAGGATCAAAATTATTTGATCGAATTTACTTTCTAAAATTCCAGCCTCAGTCCTCAATTTTCGAGCCTATATTTAAATTTTGCTTTCAAACAACCACAAGCTTGAATTAACTTTAGATCAAACTTAATTTTAAAATTCGATTTATCGAATCGATCCTCAGAATTAAAAGCTTGAAGTAAAAAAAAAAACATTTATATCAATATGTATAAATTGCCACATTGATGCCACCTCATTTAAAGTTCATCAAGCAATTCTTCGTCGAGAATAAAAATTGATTCTTATCTTGGTAATGAAAAAAAAAAAAAAAAAAAAAACGAAAAACTAACCGATCCTTCAGTGAGGCAACTTTGAACGATGGCAAGATCTGCCATTGGTACCCAACACTCGCCAATGAGACACTTCTTCGACACGTCCATATTGAAAAGATTCATCGTATGATAAATCGCTTTCATCTTACGAACCATGATACTCCAATTGGGCAGTTCTTTGGCAACATTGTGAAGGACTCTCTGACGATGATCCTGCGTTTGATTGAGGACCTGAACGAAGAAAAGACTTTTGATTCGAAGTGAAATTTTAACATTACTTAAAATCTCATGACTAATGATTGGCCAAAATTGAAAAAAAAATAAAAATAAAAATAAACAAAATAAAAAACATACCAGATTGAGATCCTCGAGACGTGTACGAACGCCTTTTACCATTTCCTGTCTCTCGGCATGGCTGTTTGGGCAAGGATAGAGAGAAGCGTGAAAACCACTGCACACCTTTTTTATACGACTCTTGAGCTGTTCACCCTGGAAGAAGGCTACGAAGACCGTCTTGTATATCTCGTTGCCCTGGACCAATAATCGATTTCTCATTAGCCACGATCCTTGGCGATGTAATTTCCAACCCAACCCACATATTGACAAATATCTCAGGTCTCATCTTTGTGGCGGAAGTTACGAGAGAAATTAAATGCCGGAAGGAAAATTTTTCCATGAAGGAAGAAGGATGACGTGGGAGGATCAGAGTGCCAGAAAGAAGGTCAAAAGTCGAGTGCCAGAACTCGGAGGAAAAACTAAAGTGGAGCAAGTTCCTCACCGTATTGGGATCCTCGAGTGGTTTGTCGAGTTCAGCCTGTCGAAGGAAAACGTTACCACGTGATATTCGCCAGAGCATCCGCTCGAAGGCTGGCACTCGTTCACGATTGATTACACCAGCAACAAATCTGCGAAAAAGTTTTCAAGGTCATTTGGTCATTTCTCTCTCTCTCTCTCTCTCTCTCTCTCTCTCTCTCTCTCTCTCACACACACACACACACACACACACACACACACACACACACACCCTGATTGACACACCCAAGGATTAAACGACCCGAAGGTTTATTTTTTTACTCTTTTTATTATATCTCGATTGCGAAGATTTTTTACTTGAGATAAATCTCAATGGGGAAGTTTTTTTACTCCGTTGAGATAAATCTCAATGGGGAAGGTTTTTCACTCCATTGAGATAAATCTCAATGGGAAAGGTTTTTCATTCAATTAAGATAAATCACATTGAGACAAATTTCAATAAAGACTTGCGGGGTCATTGAATGTTATTGATGAAAATGGAGGAATGAACAATGATGAATTTGAAACGTTTTTATATGAACTGGGGCAAGTACAAAAAAGGAAGTGGATGGAGTAATTTTTTGTGGTGACTCCAGATAAGTTTTTATTAAAAATGGCGAATTTTTTTTGGGGGATCAGTTGCTGCAATGATCAGGACGATAATTGGGTATTCGTGTTATTGGTTCCAATTCTGGGATCAAATTCGAAAAATTAAAAAATGGAGCTGTACATTTGAACAAGTGAATGATTGGATGAGGAATTCGTGTCTGCATGAAGGCCAGCTGGGCTAGCTTGATCTTTGATCAAATGATACAAAATGGCGGCTAAAATATTGCAAACAAATATTTCTGCATAACATTTAAATGACACCACCGAGAGTTCTTCTAATCTAAATTTAGATTTTACTAAAAATTCGACTTTAATACTATTAATTTTACTCAAAAAATAATTATTATTCTCGTATTATTGCAGACGTTTCCATTTTCATCGCATTTTGTTTTTCCAATTTTTACAATTACCATGTGATGTTATTGCTCGATATGATCTGAAAAAAAAGAATTAACATTTTTTTTCAACTCACTCAAGACGTCCGCGACCAGTTGGCACTGGATATTGAGGCTCCTCAGTGATAAGGGCTCGGGTTATCGAGTCATTGGCCTCCTCCTGCGGATGCATAAGCAGAAAAGAACCTTGATTCTTCGACTAAACGGTAATATCGGCCATAGCAATTAATGGAATTTTATGGGAAAAGCTGTCAAGCTACTCAGTTACCTCGGTAAAGAAAACTTGAGTTTTTTCAAGCACGTGACGTAACTCGGTTAACTCGAGATAATTACTCTTTAAGTTAACAGCGTTGTGACTCAGCTCGAGTATGTCATTTTCCGTTTTTTCGATGTGTGCCTTGAAAAAAAAAAAAAAAGAAGAAATCCATTCGTAATTTCCTCATTTTACATTTTTGAATTTTTTTTTTCTTCAATTTATTCAATTTATTAATTACTATGATTTTTTTTTTGTACCTCGAGATCGATGACCTCGCGAGGATTTGGGGCTCTTGGCAATTCGGTCAGATCGTCCGAAATTTCGACATCGTCCTTTTTAACCTCGGCCTCGATGTAACGAAGTTTTCTCTCCATCTCATCACATCGTCTTACTTCGTTCACGAATTTACGTTGAAAATAATTCACGTTACCGTTCAGCTGTACGACAGACGACCCAGGATTAAGGATAAAAATAAAGGTATTCATGAATAATTTATCAACCATCAATAAATCAAGCTCATAAAATTACTGACTATAAAATCCATCAGAATGGAGTCCAGGTGAATTATTTTTATTGTCATTTCCATAGCTCGAAATTTTTTATAATTAAACAAAAAATCATTCAAAAATTCATTAAAACTTTTTTACTAGTCGTTTTACTAATTTAAAAAATTTATACCGTTTGAAAAATGTGAAAATAAATTAATTGAAAATGATTTGGGTAACATTAATGGATCCATTTGAAAGCTTAAAAAAATATTATTTTTTTATTCAAAATGAATTTGTATATTAATTATTTTTATCGACATTTATTATTATTTATTTATTTTTTCACTAAATGAATTTGTATAATGACTTGAAAATTGATTTAGAAAAATATCAATATTCCTCGAGGGTTTCAAGGATTATAAATTCATTTGAAAAAATTTCGATATAATCGAACTCACATCACGAAATTGTACGGTTCCTGTTTCACCGAGTTCTGAGACCGACAGGTAGGCCGATTCGGGCTGAATAAACAGCTGGCAGAGTGCCATCTCCTCGCTCCTAAACATGCTCCCCATGGCTGATCACGTTTTTTTTTCACCTTCTGGAAATCTGAAACAAGAATCAGAAAATAAAAAAAAAATTTTTGGGCACTCCAAATTTATAGAAAGTTTGACCATTTAATTGCATTCGTATCCGAGATCGGTATCAATAAATTAATCACTCATGCAACAAATATAGACATATAATTACGTAGAAAAAATATATATAAACTTTAAATAGATATATATTGAATTTTTAAATCTGTTTTCCATAAATGTTTAACGTATAAGACATATAGATACATGTGGATGCAAAAAAAAAAATTAAATATAATTAAGTAGAAAAAAAAATATCAACTTTAAATAGATATATATTGAATTTTTTAATCTCTTTTCCATAAATGTTTAACGAATAAGACATATAGATACATGTGGATGCAAAAAAAAAAAATTACATATAATTACGTAGAAAAAATATATATAAACTTTAAATAGATATATATTGAATTTTTTGATCTGTTTTCCATAAATGTTTAACGTATAAGACATATAGATATATGTGGATACAAAAAAAAAATTACATAAAGACTCATTTATTTCCTGGTAATGTTTAACACGATCTAACAGCCTGTTGCTAAAGTCTCTGTAAGACATGCGATTTTATCTTTGATAAAGTGTTCACGATGTGAAAAAAAAAAATCCACACGTATATATATGTATATTTCATTTCGATGAAAATGAGGTGAGTTGAACATTTCCGTTGGGATCACGCGCCTGATCGTCTCGAGTCGAGCACGAGTTCGAGATAACGTGGAAAATTATGCTTTGAAAATTACGTAACGCAATTCATAATTGATTTTAATTTTAAATAAAAAATGATTTCACACAAAGAAATAAAATTATATTTGTTTTTATTATCGTTGCTGGTTCATTCATCGAATTTTTTTCTTTTGTGATAATTATCGAAGATAATTGGCAGAGGATATTATTCTAACCTTGAAGAAACTTAATTTCTCAATGTGGCATAATGAATGTCATTTTTTATGTTTAATAAAAAAATTGGTTGAATATTAACTCGTGGTGAAAAAAAATAATTTTACAAAAATGACATTGACCTAAAATAAGCTGGTGAAGATTGTTTTTTTTTTTGTATGCTCAGAGAAAAAAGTTGGCGAGTACTCACAAAGTAGAAAAATAATTTACAAATTTGAGGACCGCCTCAAATGCAGCCCGAACACAAACTAAAACCTGTAGCTTCTTATTGCGAGCAAGACGCAAGCTCTCTTATCTCCAAAATCCACGTGAAACGTTCATTTTCCTTTATTTTATTTTTTTTTCTTCTTTTTATTACCGAAGACGTATGCGAGACCTCGGAATTGTCGAGAGTATGATAAGCGAGCTGCCGCTCGACAGGTAAGCAGGCTGATAATTTTGGTATATAATACGAGCTCAGGTAAATTTACCAAATAAAAACAAATAATGTTCTCGTAAAAAATATTAAATATTGAAATGCATCACGATAGAATCGTTATAATTTTTTAAAATTAACGTCATGAACAATTATTATAAATATAATGAAATAATAATAATAATCAATCGATGAAACGTAAAAAAATGGGTCTCGAGAATTTTACGATTACATAGATGGTTATAAAAAAAATCTACACAATTATAAACGTCAATATATAAAGACAATATTACAATTATCATAGTAATTGTAATGAAGAAGCATAATCGTTTTAATTTTTTTAATTAACGTCATGAACAATTATTATAAATATAATGAAATAATAATAATAATCAATCGATGAAACGTAAAAAAATGGGTCTCGAGAATTTTACGATTACATAGATGGTTATAAAAAAAATCTACACAATTATAAACGTCAGTATATAAAGACAATATTACAATTATCGTAGTAATTGTAATGAAGAAGCATAATCGTTATAATTTTTTTAATTAACGTCATGAACAATTATTATAAATATAATGAAATAATAATAATAATCAATCGATGAAACGTAAAAAAATGGGTCTCGAGAATTTTACGATTACATAGATGGTTATAAAAAAAATCTACACAATTATAAACGTCAGTATATAAAGACAATATTACAATTATCGTAGTAATTGTAATGAAGAAGCATAATCGTTATAATTTTTTTAATTAACGTCATGAACAATTATTATAAATATAATGAAATAATAATAATAATCAATCGATGAAACGTAAAAAAATGGGTCTCGAGAATTTTACGATTACATAGATGGTTATAAAAAAAATCTACACAATTATAAACGTCAGTATATAAAGACAATATTACAATTATCGTAGTAATTGTAATGAAGAAGCATAATCGTTATAATTTTTTTAATTAACGTCATGAACAATTATTATAAATATAATGAAATAATAATAATAATCAATCGATGAAACGTAAAAAAATGGGTCTCGAGAATTTTACGATTACATAGATGGTTATAAAAAAAATCTACACAATTATAAACGTCAATATATAAAGACAATATTACAATTATCATAGTAATTGTAATGAAGAAGCATAATTAATTCAAAGCAGCATAAAAAAAAAACAAATGTCAAGAATTCAGTATAATAGATGTGCCTACTAGGAATTCCATGATTGTGCAGAATCATCGTGAACAATGCAATTCCATTAAGCGTTGTGCGTGCCAAAAGCTCGACCGCATAACTATCCATGCACATATGTATAATATTTTATAAGTGTTGTCACGTAATTTACTATTATGCGATGCGCATAAATTTTCTAATGTACAAAATGTACAACTAACGTATATTAGTTTTCTATTTTCCCGCGAGACTTCGCAAACGGCAACAAGTGACTAATGCATTTTCGTGATATGTATGGGCGATTTCAGTCTGACCTGCAGGATTTGAGCCTGAAACTCTTCGATTTTGTTCACTATTTTTTTCAATCATCCACACCAGTTAATCGAGCGTATCTAATTTTTTCCTAAATTATTTTGCTCTGTATTCGAGAGTAAAAAAATTTGAAAGTAAAAAAAAATATTCTATTAGGGAGACAAAAAAAAATAATTAATTAATAAAATTAATTTGAGCTGATAATTTTTTCTGGTGCAATTTTTCTATTTTATGTAATGTTATTTGGTCAAATTTAATTTGAATAAAAATTTCAAAAAATATTGTCCCCTTGAAACGCGAATTATGAAAAATTTAGAAATAATTCAATACAATCTACTAGCGAGGGTGAAATTTTTTAAAAAATTAACTATATCCGAGTTACGCCCTATATATTTAATTTGGACGCGTTGGAAAGTTTAAATTGAGTGGTTTTCAACGCTCGTGAGTCGCCCTAAAAGTATCCAATGTAATGAAATATCAAACGTGAGGTGTTATGGACGTAAAATATAAGAACAATTTTCATTTATAACATTTATAGTTCATTGCACTTTTGGCTATAGGGTGACTTTCAAAATACGTTATTAATAACAAGTTTCAATCATCAGCTCCATCACAATATTATTAATTGATAAATAGATTGGAATAATAGATTGAAAAATTACAAAAACAAGAATTAAAAATAAATTATGAAGTAACTCTTGAAGGACTTGAAAATGTATTTAAATCGAATTTAGAGCTTATTAAAAGTCGAGTTGTACATATTTACGATTTATTTAAATAACCGTTTTGCAACTAATTTTAATTACACAAATTAAATTGGTTATAAAATAATTGACGTTTATCTATTTTTATTTTAACAAAATTATCCTGTATAAGTGGAATGTATGCTGTGCATAGTTATAATGGATATATTATATAAGTCTCGTCCTGCGTTATCGACCGAGAAAGCTTCGTAACGAGACTGCAAAAAAGTTGGGTGCAACAGATCGAGAAGAGCTTTGATGGGATTTATAAACGAGAAATGCAGAAATTTACTATTCGATTGAAGCGAACCGAGAATACCGCAGGCTTCGCTCTCGATATAAAAACAATTTGGAGAGCTGAACATAGCCGTGATTTTTCCAATTTTAACTAAATCGTGCGATATTACATACGATATTACACTAAATATATTTGTTGCCTAATACAAAACACATAAGAGGTTTAATTCTGTCAATTTATCGTGTCGTTCCTTAGGATATGAATATTATCGATCGAAAAGTTGCCAAAATTAAATATGACAGTGCAGAGATTGTCAGATGAAAGAAATAAGATGTAATTAAAAATGTAATTAAAATGTAAAGTTGACAGAACTCAATTTAAAAAAAAATCAAGTTTCGGAATTACTATCGACATAATTTATTATCGCATTATTCGAATTCACCGAATTCAAGTCAACACAATTAAAGTTTATACAGAATTCAACTCTACAGAATGTTTCTTGACAGAATTTAATTTGTTAGAACTTAAATTGACAGAACTCGATGTCACATAATTCAAGACACTAAAATTAACGTCGACAGAATTAAACTTCGTAGAATGAATATTGGCAATTACGTCAATTATGTCAAATTGAATTATCACGTTGACATAATTTAATATAAGTATTAAAGGCTGACAGCTTGCGTGTCAATAAATTTCACGTACGTTTTATTTATTATTTTTTTCCCTCTCTTTCTTGTATTCGTGAAAATTTCACAAAATGAAAATTTCACGAGCCCTCGAGCGATGAACGAAAACTGATTAATTCAAAAATCCGTACAGTCTCGAGAGCTTGTAAAATCGTTGGTTGGAAATCGTAGAGGTGGATCCCCGAGATATCCTTCGGTGATCAGGTGAACTAATAATAATAAAACAAAGAGCCAATACGTGCAACGGAAAAGAGTCACGAGTCGCTGTGAAATAACCATTGAGGTGGCCCGAAGGCTCATATCTTGCTTCCTTCGACTTCCACAATTATACTCTAACAGAGACGACCATCGTCAAAAAGTGGGGCATATCTCGAAGCAATAATACCAGCTTAAAAGAACTAGAGAGCCTCGAGCTTCCCAGAGTATACAGGGTGGCTCATTTTAATAGCCTCAGGCCGATATCTCCGAAATTAAGTGAGATAAAAAAAAATGTAAAAGAAATAAAATTTAAATGAACATTTTTTGTTTATCAAAAGATTTTTCTCCCCCCAAATACTTTGGCGCATACCAGTTCCAAAAATTCAAAGTTTGAAAGAATGATATTGGAGAAAAAAAATCGTGAGTTAAACGGAAGCAATTAATTGCAGTGGTTCACCTGAAATAATTAAACTAACAAAAAGTTCGAACTCATATCGGGCAAAAATTATACGCTTTTCTTAGTAAATACTAAAAATTTACGAGGACTATATTTGTATTTCTCTACAATATATTTTGTGAGGGAAGAAAAAACAAAATTGTGAGGATCACTGTCTTGTCAATTTATCTTGGGACGCCTTATATGCACGTATTAGATAAAACAGTTTACGAGTTTCTTCTTTTTCTTCTCCTGATAACGTTCCTCATTCACTGATAACGTGTCCTCCTTTTGCAAAACTTTACTATCGTCGTGGAATGTTGATTGCAAAATTAAATAATACCACAGGTATGATTCTTCATTTGGTCGCAAATTTGTTACGAGTATCTCTAAATTAATATTTTAAGTGTCTCGATCTAGTATTAATTATTACGACTCACAATTTTTTTTAACCATTTTTTTTAAATCATAACTAAATATTTGGTCAAGTGTTCACTTTTTTCTAAAAATTATTGTCAAATTTCTATCAAATATTTTTATATTTTTCAGAACGTTAATTTATTTTCAGTATTTTTCGAAATTTTATAAATCATCAATTTACTATTGAATTATTTTTTAAACATTGAAATAGTATAAAATGATGTCACCCAAGTGAGCACTTAATATTTCGTTCACTCTATAGAAATATTTGAATAACCTCCATCAGATGATAAGCGCCTCCTTAAGCGCTTCATTATTGTATACAAGTAAGACGAGACTCGTCAACATGTCCTTGAAAGATCCTAATACGATAGTAGATACATTTTTTTGCATTTTTATATACTTAATGTATTACGTGCGATAGAATTATAATTCAAGGCTAAAAATCTCATTTGGTAAAATAAATGGCAACCGGTTACAGGGAGAGAGAGAGAGAGAGAGAGAGAGAGAGAGATCAAAGTAACCAGAGATTATCTAGTTCACCTGTTACTCAAACATATAGCAGTTATCACAACAGCATCAGAAGCCATCTGGAATATGCATGAGAGAGAAATGAATGGAAAAAAATTGCCAGTGGCAAAAGACCTTATCATTCACAATCTCGAGTGACCCAGATTTCCCCACTCGTCGCATCTATTGTTCACAGAGCAGAGTCGAAACACACCATTTTATCATTTACAATATTAATTTATTTTCGGTATTTTAATAAATTCTGTAAATTATTTCAAGTCTCAATGATCCTAAAGAAAAGTCTGAGTTCAAATAATTTTTAAACAACTAAAAAGTTGTTCTGTTATTCGTGCAATAATAAAAATTTTGAAAGACTTTTGAAAAGTCTGCGTTATTTGAATTTAAGAAAAATTTGTTAACGACTTCGAATGATTTTTTCACCAAACAGTCTCCATATGCCTTAAATTTTCGCATCAATAAAAATTGACTTTTTTGAATCAACTGAAATACATTTAACTCAAATAGAACGTACTGATTCAAATAGATCCTTTTTTCTCAATACATTCTACACTTGGATTATTTATTAAATAAAAAAAAAACCCAAATTTTAGAATAATCGATAATTTTCAATAGTATTGGAAACTTTGTTGATAACGACTTGATAGATTTTTCAAAAAATTAGTCCAGAGTCCTTTTTTTGTGTTACAAAATTTAAAAAAAGAAAAAAATTGCAATCTTCCCAACTCTTTAAATTTGGTCTGAAATGCCCCATATATTTGTGGCAATGTTAATGGCGGTTATTGTTAAATTATTGAATTGTGTATGACCTCATCAAATTGACGAGGTCGTCTGAGAATGGGACAGGATAAGATCACGATCTACTCTGCCACGACGAGGAAATAGTTTCATGATGCACGCATTATAGTACACATTGTTATGTGTCGCGTGAGCATTAATATTCCTATGAACGCAGGATATGACTGCGAGGCGATGCAACGAGAACAACATCGTTTGTCAGGTTTTTTTTTTTTCAGCCATTGTCTGAATATTTTTCCGAGAAGGTTTGTCGGAAGATAATGCACGTGAAGATAAAATGATTATGACGATACGCGGCAACGCGGCAAAAGAATCAAAAAAAATGAATGAATTCATCATTCCAAGTGTTGTTCCCGTCAAATTTGCATGAATCCTTGATAAATAAGTAGAATAATGCCGGAGGTATTGATAATACGTAATCAAATGATCCATAAATTATTAATGCATTCATGATTTTTTTTTCTAATGCACATAAAATGCATTTGATCCATCGAGAGCGCGACGTGATGGTTAGTTCTATAATTCGCCGATAGATGGCCACGTTTCGCACGAACGAGACAGGCCGATCTGAAGCACAAGTATGAGATGGATATTCCAGAATGTGGTCCTTGTCTTTGGGGAGCATAGTATACAATGATCGTATAGTGAGGATACTGATGCTGAAACCCATTATAAACGTTTTACCGCATCCGGGCAAATGTTACTCTTATGAGTGTTTGCACGTGATGCAATTTTTGGGAGCCTCTTTACTTAACAAGAGGCTTTAATTTTATTTTAAATACCAATTTAGCGCAAATTAAATTTGAATTGAAGTCTATAAACCTACTTAGAAAATGTACGATATGATAGTGTAAAATACAATTAGGATAATATTAAATGCGTAATATCAATTTACGTAGAAAAATAAAAAAATTATAACTTGGAAAAAAATTGACCAAAGAATAGATGGAATTTCGATTATTATCATTCTTATTATTAATTATTTTATCTTTTTTGTTTTAAATTAATGCTAATTTAATGGGCAAACGTGCCTGTAAACAATTTTCCATTGTCGAACTTTTTTGTCAGTTCACAATCAAAGACAATCGAAGCAAAATTATTTAGCATCGAAATGAAAAAAAAGAATAAACTAAAATAAGGATTTCTATCAAACACGATTAATGACGTTGTAATTTAGCACTCAACGAGCATACAGAATGCCTGTAATTGCCAGTTTGCAAAGTTGCATAATAAACTTCGTGCTCGACTGTGACCAGCCAATGTGACTCTATACACGACGAAAAAATAGCGACTCGTTTTTTTTTCATCCTGACTCCTGACTGGCGAGTGAAATGGTACAGAGATCGAGCTTAATTTTTCTCTCTCGTTCTGCGTATTATATGGGTCGACGTAACAATTTCCGTTTTGTGGTTTTCAAGCTATCATACTATTGCGCAAATCGTGAGTGAACATATGTGGGCTATTCCAAGCAAAATCGACGTTTTTCTGACCCTCACGAGGTTTTATTTATCTTTTCTTATCAAAATTTTGCAGTGAAATTAAAGAAAAAAGCCTCTGTAGCCAGATATTGAGATTAAGGAGGTTTGAAATAGACATAGGTGATACGCAAGCGCTCATCACGGCAGACTGAGAAAGAGAATTTCTTTCACATTGTCTGAAACAAATTCTCCATGTGTCAGTGACGGAAAAAAATGTAAATTTTGTTAATATCTACGAAATTAATTTCTATAACAAATGAGTTGTTAATAATTTTGAATGGTTTTTAAATCGAGTATTGCCCATTAGTTTACATTTGTCTTTTCGAATGAAAATAATTTGCACGATGTAAAATTTGATAAAAAGATGAAAACTTAAAATTTTATCTTCGAACAAAGAATTTCCAGTAAATTTTTTAATTTTTTTTTTAATGTTTGCAGTACTAATTTAATATTTTGTTTATAACAGAGACATTGATTTATCTTTTTTTAATTTGTCGTCACGTTTGTGTTTGTTAAACACATGAAACCAAAATGTAGTGGTCACGGTTCGTTCGAATTGTTTTTGGAATACCCCATACAATGAGTCGTTTACGATTGACAGTTTGAGACTGCTGTGCAGTGCACAGCAGTCGATCGTAGAGGAAATAACTGCACGCTCCGTTCGCACAAAGATTAAACCGAGCTGCTTGTCAACCGAGGAGGAAATAGTAAAAAAAAACACCCAAAAAATTGAGAAATTTCGTTATGAGCACAATTCTCCAATAATAAAATAATAATAAGATCAATATAATCGATGAAATTTTCTAATTTATTTATATTTAAAAAATTCTTCCACCAAAAAATTCTTGTAATAGTTTAATAAAAATTGAAATTATAATTTTTTTCGTACTGTTTTCCTCCATTTTCTTCTGGTCTTCGAATTTATTTATTCCTATTTGCACAAATAAATTCAATGCTTAATTAATGGGTGTGACAAAACGGTATCTACAATTCCATAATACATAATTAATCTCATAGGGTGCCATCCGATTACGAACCCAACCCAACTTTGGTATCGAAGGTGCCCGGCAATGGTCAAACCAACGTTTATCGGCTACTTTTATGTGACAGCTCGAGTGGATAACAATGCGCTATTAAAAAAAAAAAAAAAAAAAAAAAAAAAAAACAATAACTGCGCGCGTGACGGACGACGATATCCGCATATAATAATGGGAGAGGACTGACGACTGCTGGAATGCACTTTTGTGCTAACTCGATATAGCCAGTCAATACTAGCAAACTTTTCGTGAAACGGATACAATTTTTTAATTTTTTTTTCCTATCCCTTACACGATTGTCATTTCATACTTCAGCAATGGCAAGAGCCAAAAGTTACTGAAGAATAATAATTGCTATTAGTTTTAATTAAATAATGAAGTAAATATATAAAGATTTTCATTGATTCCATCCGAATAAATTAACAGAGCTAAATAATTTAACATCACTTTCATAATTGCTGTATACTTGTTGAATGTAAAAAATTAAGGGTTGGGTTGATAAAAATTGACAGCGTTGCTCCTTTCTTGTATGAATTATGTGGAGAAAAAAAATATTTCTAATTGTCATGAGCAGTGAACAATTAAGATAAATTATTTTTCTCACCATTTAATGACTTGTCAGGGTATCCCGTCAGAGCGATGAGAAAAATTATTAATCTTATCAATCCCACAAACATTACGATGTTCGTAAACGATTTTTTTCTTTTCAATTTTTTTTGTCACTGTCTTTTAAATTTCCAAGTCGACTTGGTATTTATCTAATCGTTTCCATTATCATCGTTTTCGCGGTGAGAGGCAAAGTCGAAATTGTTTCTGAAGTTTTGACGTCGTACTGAACTTCTTGTGCCCCCATTTTTTCCCCTTTGTAGCACGAGCTTTTTTTTACATTTAAAACAAAAATTATTTAAAAAATTTAACCAAAATATCGACGATACAAAAAATTTTGATCCATTTATTCAGTGCCTATACTTCAATTTTTTCCCCACAAGAAATACTTTTAAAAATGCCACGATACATTTTTTTGCATTTAAAAAATCCAGCAATTAAAATGAGTAAAAAAAATTACTTTTAGAATGTTTTGTTAAAAAAAAAAAAAAAATCTAACTGCTTCATTAATAACT
Organism: Dyspetes luteomarginatus; assembly: GCA_963669185.1. Classification (NCBI taxonomy): domain Eukaryota; kingdom Metazoa; phylum Arthropoda; class Insecta; order Hymenoptera; family Ichneumonidae; genus Dyspetes; species Dyspetes luteomarginatus. The sequence goes on from OY769912.1 coordinate 1,205,745, forward strand.
TTATAGTTTTAACAATAATTACTATTTTTCTTATTTTCTATATAATTGATTTTTTCAGACTTTACAGATGAATACATCCTTAAGCCTTTTTCGGATTATTGGCGAACAGTCCTCGCTATCATAGTCGACGAGGCTGAGAGGAGAAACATCATACAGATAAATCTTTGTTCATCTCTGTGTGTGCTCGGACAAAATGCCTAAACAGCAAGAACCTTGGACACCAATCAACGACTGAGTGACCCTAATAACTGTGCCGACAGCTGCCCCAGCGTATGCTATCATAAGAGACTCGTGGCCATCACAGAAATACGAAACAGAATTTTATTACTAAAATGTTTCAGTCCGTCCATATAAAATTAAAAAAAAAGAAAAATCACTCAAATATTCTTGATAAAATAATAATAATAATAGTAATAGATGAAAATGTCAGCAAGATTCACATTTAAGTTTACTGAAGCGTTCTTTTTATCTAGCAAATTTAACTTATGATTATTTTTGAAATTATATTTGAAGCTGAGTTGGATTAATTGTTATAAGATTTAAGAAAAAACGTAAAGAGGAGAAAGAAGAAAAGAAAACTATTTTTTTTATGACATTCATTATTACGAAATCAATTTCTAAGATTATTAGAGAGAAGAATTATTTTATTTACGTTTATTTATAGATAGATGAATGATTAATTAATTAAATGGGAACTAGATATATGCATGATAAATTGTTGGGTCGAGCTGGAAATGAAGTTACGGGCAATGCCCTTGGCGTGACATATACCAATATTCGAGGATAAATCACCCGAGGACAATGGGTTGTGCCAAGAAATTTTGTGGCGCTAAGAGAAGACCTCTCGAGAGATTTAGAAAGAAAATCTAGCTGCCAAATTCTCCTGAAGAATTATATTATATAGATGTGCGTATATATGTATATATATATGTACATATATATATACATTCATGATGGTAAAATAGTAGAACACGACGAGAAATTTTGGTTGTGCTAAAAACTAAATAAATCCTGAGTGGTGTTGCCAGAGTTATCGCAGCTCAAGCTTATCTTGTGTTTGTTATTCAGGCCCTCCTTCGTGAAAGATAGAATTACTTTTTCAACGATAAATAAACATTGTACTATAAGACTGTTGGCTGTATGGATCCGGATATATTATTTTCAGACTTTCCAGAATCGTTCCAGTATATCAACGCAATCGTGCCTAACGTCATACAACATTAACGGAAGGATAATCAGAGATGAGCTAACCGGAAGTATATAGGTATGTACACGCGAGAGAAAATAAATCGTTTCATCACTGGCAAAGCAAAACTCATATTGATCCTCATGCTAACCGGATGAGAAAGCGACATATATTCAGTCATAAATTTCACAACAATTAAAATTCAAATATTTCCCGTCGTTTTTACGACCATGAAAATTTAAATATTGCGTCACTTTCACAACAATAAAAATTTTAAAATGTTACGGCAAAAAAGTATGAACAATGCAAATTAAGTCAAAGTGTGAGTCTCGGCGGTGAGACGAAGAAGCCCAAAACTTCAACAGAGAGATTAGTATCGATGACAAATCGAATGCTGGAGACCCCCGTAAAAATTGGGTCAAAGGTCATTGTGCGACAACGTGTTCGAGAGTGCACAACTAAATCATCTCGCGCATACTAGTCCAAGATCTTATATCTATATATATACTAATCGAATATTCTCTAAAATGAGACATTTAATAATATCATTCTATATAATACGAATTGACATTATATATATATATATATATATATATATATATATAAATTCTGAAACTTGTGTAGAAAGAGATTGATTCAATAATATAACTCGTTGCTATATATAGCAACGAGTTATATTATTGAATCAATCTCTTTCTACACAAGTTTCAGAATTTCATATACCAATGCAGGATCAACAATTTTGCACCACAAATAAAATAATTTATGGCAATTTCTTATTGTTTTTTTTTTTTTTTTTTTTTTTTAATATATAAAATGACCCAAAGTAACGATATGCAATTGGTGCTGCTGCGTTTATCCTGATGAGCCGGACGATTGTGAGATTGTTTGATCGAGCAGAGAGGTATAGAGAGGAGCTCTGAGGCCATCGAACTTTTACTTCCTCAACAACGGAGCGTGCATTCCTCATTCACCTGTAGCACACTCGTCCCCCTCCCTCTGCGTCTCTCACTCGCTATTGTGTCCCTTTATCATTCCTTTCTCGCTGTTTGTTCAATTCACACATTCGTACATATTTTTTATAAATTGTTTCTTTGGAATTTTTTTTTTTTTTTTTCGGTAAATTATCCTTCGATTTAAATTTATTTTTGGCAAATTATTCTGATAAATTATAATATCTTTTTCGTAAAATATATTTTAGATTGATTTTTTTATCTCAAAAGTTCAACATCAACTCTACATTCAATACCTCTTGACAAAGCTGTAAAAATAGAACTCGACAAAAAACTGTCACATTAACTTTCAATATAACATCCGTCCGGTCATGCACAGGGACGTTGATCGATTGTAGAGGAACTGAGGATGAGGCTAATGACAAAGTTTCTCTCTTCAGAGCTTCCAGTGCTTTGTAAAGGTTGAAAAAACGTAATCGACATCGCTGTCAAACACAAAAGTCAACTCGGCCACATTTTTATCAAACCATGGCGTCACATATATAGACAAAAATGTAATAGAGTATATATATAAGAGAGTATATATGTATATAGAGTATAGCGTATATATATATATATATATAGAGTATAGTTTATATATATATATATATAGATTATAGTTTATATATATATATATATAGAGTATAGTGTATATATATATATATATAGAGTATAGAGTACACATAAATTTGCTCGTATCCTCTTGGGTGTGGATTGGTGCGGAATAAATGAACCCAAACCGAACGAGTAAAAAAAAAACCTGCTACAAACCATCACAGCAATTTGGTTTGGGCGAGCTTTTCTCATTGATTGGCTGGCTCGCAAAATTTCTCTGACCGCAATAAACGAGTCAATATAATATCGAGCCGAGTTTACCCCGATAAGCTCAGTGCATGTTGTCTAACGAAAAGTGAAATTATTGTACGAGAAACAAAATGGCAAAAATTAAGTATGGATATAAAGCGATGTAAAAATCCCTTCGTCAGCAAAAATGGGAGAGAAAGAAGAATCAAATTTCTCGGTGCTTAGAACGAACAATTTTAATGCAGTATCGAATTAATAATTTCGAAGAATTTTCTTACGTATTAAGGATTTTTTTTTTTGCACAGACAGAAAAAATGGGAATAGTGATTAAAAAAATGAATATAAATAGAAATTAATATATTATTAATTTATTATTTTGAGATAACAATATTTTTTAGGCGACAAATATTTTTTTAGCCATTTCAAATTTTTCGTAAATTCAAATTTCGTTTCATAAATAATATTATTTCACGCTACAAATAAGCAATATATGGAATCTGAATAGTGGAGGAAAATAATTTTATTTCTAGGATTTAATTCTTTGTGATTGTTATTAATTTTTTTTTAGCCATTTCAAATTTTTCGTGTCATAAATAATATTATTTCACGCTGCAAATAAGCAATATATGGAATCTGAATAGTGGAGGAAAATAATTTTATTTCTAGAATTTAATTCTTTGTGATTGTTATTAATTTTTTTTTTTAGTCTTTAATTTTTTATGGAATAAATGAAGAGATTTTTTTTTTCGATGCTTTTCAATGATTGGATTGGGTTGGGTTATACCCAACCCCCCCCCTAATATATTATAATATATTATATTATATAATTATAATATATTATATTATATAATCGTATATATTATATTATCGTATAATATATTATATTATATAATATATAATATATTATAATATATTATATATTATAATATATTATATTATATATATTATAACCCCCCCTATAATTATAACTGCATTTCATGCAGTTGAATCAGTATGACCCTTGGAACAGATGAGTTCGTGGACTATTTACGATCTAAAAATTACTTGTCGCCCATATGGTCGGTCTCGTCGTACATCTAATTTGCTATTAATACTTATCCTCACTATGGGTATCTGCCACAGTCGTTTTTTTTTTTACACACAGCGATGCCTTTTTCTTTCTCTTGTCTATACTAATCGTTAAATCTACCATTGTCAGATGAAAATTGATCAAAGTTTTTTTTTTAAAATAATTATTGGCGTGAGAAAAAAAACAATTCATGAAAAAGAAATTCTCATTTTCTTCTCTCTCTCTCTCTCTCTCTCTATAGGTCACGAGTGCTTATTAATAAAACGACTTATATCTACGATTCTCTCGCCTCAATTTTGTACTCGTCAGACTTCCAAGTAATGAGATTCGTCGATTACCAAGAAGAGAAGAAAAGTTATCAATTAGTTTCTTCCGGTGATACGCGAATAATAATAATAATATATTTTTGTATGATATTTTATATAAAAATATTATTGAGAATTTTTATAATTTATTAAAATATATTTTTGATCATTCACTTTTCTCTTCGTACAATAATATTTAACTAAAAATCAAATGGAAAAAAAAAAAAAAATGGAATCGATGAAAAATAATTTTTTTCATAAAAATTTAGTCAATATTTTCCAAATTATTACAGTTTTTAAGGTTTTTAAATAATAAAATTGGGTCTGATTAAGACGAAGATAGGCCATTAAAGTCCATCCCAAAATGTAATTTTCTGTAATCGTTTATTAATTTTTTCAACTCGCAAAGATCACTGACACTAATGAGAAAAATATTTTCAAAACACTTTCAAAAATCACTCACGAAAGTCATTATGATATTGGTGAGTGATTCTTTGATGACTAGAGTCCCAGTTGTAATATAATCCTAAAAACAAACCAGGAGGTGACTTAGAGATCTTTGGACCGGTTTACATTTTTTTTTTTTCCAGATCTCATAACACCATTATTCTGTGCCAAGCTATATGCTATATGTACTCAATTTTTGAGAGCGTACGTGAATTCTTCGATGTATTAAAACAGCTTTGAGTTAATGCCATACTAATACCCACGATACTTTTTTTTTTAATTTTGTGTATGTGTGTCTGTATTTTTTCACATGTGTACTGTGATGTGGCTAGCTGTGTATTATTTTTTCTCGTTAGTATCCATTCGTGGGCCTAACTGTGCTCGTTTTACTTACGATACAGGGGGAATTCTCGTGGCAAAAATCTTACGTAAAACTAAACGATGGGTTGTGTGTAGTTTTTATCGGTCGTCGTATCGACAACAGTGATTCACGAGGGGGATCGAGGCCGTTGCATAATACTAATCGGTATGCAAAGAGCAATACCATCATTATATATATATATATATATATATATATATATATATATATATATATATATATATATATATATCTTGTTGCGAGATGATACAGGGACGTTTGTATTCCGTAGTGGGATCGTTACTCAAGGATTGCCATGTCCTAAAATCACCAATGGCGAAATTTGTTACTTTTACTGAATTTATACATTTATAATAGGAAAAAAGTTTCCAGGCTCGTGTAACGAGTACCTCTGTCTTTCTATATACTGTATAAATTTTTTTTAAATATTTTAAACAATTTGTCTAGGTAGAATAAATAAATAAATAAATATTTTACTACTACTATTACTATTTTTTCTTCAAGGAAAAAAATATTTTTGTCAATTATTGACGTGGAAAAATCCGTTTGAATTTTTTTAAATCTTTTTTTGAAAAATGGGTTGGTAGTTCTTGATCAGTGGGACAAAATGTATACATCTCGATACCACGAGAAAAAAAATTGAAAGACAAAATTGTTTGCACTTTAACTAGAAATAAATTAATTTACTTAAATAGCTGTATCTTAAAATAAACTTAAACTTAAAATGTCAAAAAAAAAATGAAGAAATAATTATTTAAAAAATATGAGCCTAGCTCTATGAGCTATTTAAAAAAATTTAAGTTTTTGTTGCAGCAACAGTTCTGTCAATAATTCGTTTCACGGAAATTTTCTCCGTTTGAATATGCAATGTGAGTGGAAAATTGTTTAACGAACTCTACACTCGATTCTCACAAAATGTACACGTGATAGTGCCATATAATTTTATTTAAAAAAAAAAAACAAAAAATCGTTAAACATTTTGTCATTTAAAAATAAATAGATCACGAAAAATATTAAAAGTCAGTATTTCCAGAATAGTTTTTGCGAAAGAAAAAGCATGCAAAGAAAAGAAAAACATGAGAGCATCGTGGCCACATATTTTTTCATGGGGCCATCGTAATAGTCCCATTGATAAATTCCCTAAAATTCCAAAAATTTTAGAAAAACTTAAAATGTCAAAAAAAAAATGAATTTTTTCATGGGGCCATTGTAATAGTCCCATTGATAAATTCCCTAAAATTCCAAAAATTTTGGAAAAGCTTAAAATGTCAAAAAAAAATGAAGAAATAATTATTTAAAAAATATGAGCCGAGCTCTATGAGCTATTTTAAAAATTTTAAGTTTTTGTTGCAGCAACAGTTCTGTCAATAATTCGTTTCACGGAAATTTTCTCCGTTTGAATGTGCAATATAAGTGGAAAATTGTTTAACGAACTCTACACTCGATTCTCACAAAATGTACACGCGATAGAGTACCCGGTTCTAATGTCGATGAATGGGGATTTAACGAAAGAATTCTAAGAACCGGTCTGTGAGAGGCTGGTTATGCTCTTACCTGGTTCACCTATATCTACTTGTATATAATATCGTATATATCTCTTCTAAATATATATATATATATATATATATATATATATATATATAATACTATTAATAATTCGACGAATTATTTTTATTATTAAATAATAATAATTTATAAACTACTCAGAAAATATTATATAGAAAAACCGATGAGTTTTCGATAAGAGATATCGACTGGAATCTTTCGCGGACAGCGACCCTTAGGCTTTCCGCTCCCTTTATTCAACACGCCCGACACGAGAATTAAATCGATACTCGTCACTGTATATTTATACACCTAATAGCCCACGCGAGATTTCCCTACGAGCGACGATATCCCATAAAAATTTACATAACCAACCCAAGTTAAAAAATTGTACAAAAAATTCTACGAGTTTTTTTCTATCTGTAACTTTGAAATTTCCATTCAAATATTTAAATAACTTTGAAATTTCCATTCAAATATTTAAATATTCCAGAGGAAATTAATAAAATTTATGCAATGAAGTGAAGAATATAGGAAGAAAAAAAAACGTTTTTAAAAATTAAGCTATTCATTAAAACTTCATTAAATTTTTTTGGATGAATAAAAATTTTACTAACCAGCTGAATATATATATATATCGAAAAAATGCCTTTTAGTTTCTTTTTAAATTGTCACTTTCACAAGAAAGCATTTTGACACATTTTTTTATATTTTGTCGAATATTTTGTTAAATTTTTTAGATGGATAAAAATTTTACTAACCAGCTGAATATATATATATATATATCGAAAAAATGCCTTTTATTTCCTTATTAAATTGTCACTTGCACAAAAAAGCATTTTGTCACATTTTTCATATTTTGTCGAATATTTTGTTAAATTTTTTAGATGGATAAAAATTTTACTAACCAGCTGAATATATATATATATATATATCGAAAAAATGCCTTTTATTTCCTTATTAAATTGTCACTTGCACAAAAAAGCATTTTGTCACATTTTTCATATTTTGTCGAATATATATGTTTTCGGAGCACGTGGATCTCAAGTTTAGCTCAAATTAAGCTATAAGTTATAATTTTCATTAAAACTTCATTAAATTTTTTAGATGAATAAAAATTTTACTAACCAGCTGAATATATATATATATATATATTTTCGGAGCACGTGGATTTCAAGTTTAGCTCAAATTAAGGTATAAGTTATAATTTTCATTAAAACTTCATTAAATTTTTTAGATGAATAAAAATTTTACTAACCAGCTGAATATATATATATATATCGAAAAAATGCCTTTTATTTCCTTATTAAATTGTCACTTGCACAAAAAAGCATTTTGTCACATTTTTCATATTTTGTCGAATATATATGTTTTCGGAGCACGTGGATCTCAAGTTTTCACCGGTTGATCCCGATCGCACATACCCTCGCTTTTTTTTTTTTAATTTTTTCTTTGAGATTTTCCTTTTTTCTTGTTGTAAATTTTGTACAATGACGAAAAAATAATTATAAAACTTTTAGATCGAATTATTTGGCACTCGGAGACCTGTTGCACTCTTCGAACGGGGGAGATTGAAGATTTTTTTTTCCCAGTGACGCGATAAACACTTCGATGCGGCGTTGAAATAATAGGAGTGGGGGAAAAAACTTTTATAGTCCGTGACGCGTGCACACGGAGACGAAGAGCGCGAGCATGCGATTGCAACCGATCGACGAGCCGTAAAAGACTGGCCCGTGGAGCTGAAGCGAGAGCTGTGACACGAGACAAGCTTATAGTCGCTTTTCTCCCCCCACCCCTGCTGGACTATATAAATATAATATAAACAGTACGAACAGCTGATCTCTCCGCCTCATTTTCTTCAATTTTAACTTTTATCTATCTTATAATTTTGCCCCATTCTATTTTTCATTCATTCATTTTTTAAGAAAATTGAAACATTTTCTTAATTATTGTGGCACCGAGCCCAAAATTTTAAATACATTTTTCTTGGAGTTGAGTCGATGGAAATTATTAAATTTTTCTTCAATCGATTCAATCGATTTTTTCTTCAATCGATGCGAATGATGGCACACATGCAACTCGAAACGTTTCATGGAATTTCATTCAGCCATCTTGGAGAAAAAATGGAACTAAAATTTGAGGTTATAATGCAGAATAAATAAAGACGAGAATTTTTTTATTCTCAATATGAATTTTTCCATTAATTTTCAATGTTCAATCAACCCTTTATTATATTTCGTACGTGTAATTTCATTTTAATTTCACATATCAGAGAGTGAAAGGCTTCAAAAAGCCTCGTCGATGGTATCAAATATATTATTTTTTGTTGTAATAATTATGTACACATACAGAATTTTTGTACTTTTGTGCATTATGATAATCTTTATTATATAATTTTACACTTATCTTATTCTAATTCTTGTTCTAATTTACATGACTTACATTGTATCATGGATAATTGCCCACCAACAATTGACAAACCTTTTATAATATTCCCTGTTCCTGTATGCCTTGTTTCGGAGTCTTGAATTCTATACTCACCCGCCCTTTCATTCCAATAAAATTAATCATACATGACTAAAATTTCAATGAATTTTTTCTCGCGGGACAAATTTGTTTGCGAAATATATATATGATATGATAGTGCGTTTTAAAGTAATGCCAATGAAAAAATACGCGTCATCTATTGATATATTTATCAATTAAAGTAGCAGGTAATACTTATAAATAATTTTAACCCTTAAGTTAACTTAATAGCGTAATAAAATTTATCCTATGTATTATTCCAGGATATAATTTATCTTTTTACCAAATTTCATCCAAATCCGTTCAGCCGTTTCGGCGTGATTGAGTAACAAACATCCAAACTTTCGCATTTATAATATTAGTAAGATCGATCAACTTTTAAAACTATAAATCAGTCACACAGCTTCGGGTCACACATTTCAATATTTCAGCTACGTGTATTGTACAGAAGTTTACACCAAACTTATAATTGAACTTATCTACAATAAAATCATAAAAATATGATTATTTTTGAGAGCTTGCTTTATATTTCAATAATCCTAAAATAATTAACGCTTTCTTTTTTTTTTTTAATTTACATCAAGTGTGATCGATCATTCCGACATTCCAAGCTGAAACGTTCAGTTTCCCGGGATGGCGTGCTGGCCTTTCAGAGGTTCGATTCCCATGGTCCAGACGATACGATTATTCAGATCGATCGTGACTTGCTTACATTCTTGCTCATAAGTATTTGACGTGCTCACCAAACCACCAAATTCCATCGTTAAATTGTCTGAAACGAACCATAAACGATTAATCGATCGAGACTCCCTAAAATGATAAATCATCGAAAACCTCGTAACGCTCCATAAAATACTAACTCAAATTCCACTTCAGGCCAGTCGTCGATATTTTATCAATTTTACCCCCAAACGGCAAAAGTCCACACCAACTTTTTTCACGAGCCAAAATTTCAGGAATGATTATTCTATGTCTGCCAGGCGTCAGTAACCACGTAAGTGAATCATGCGAAACTTGAATCACCTGAGACAAAAATACTTGATAACGAAAATTCTAGAGACGAGAATCATTTCGTTTGAATCCTTTCGTACCTGAGTATCGTTAAATAAATCAGGAACCTTATAGAGTGTGTTGATGTTTCCAATAATGTGATCGAATCTTCCAGACGTTTCAACGATAACAAAGATTCCGTTCATCTATCGATAAGAGTACTTTTTTTTTTTTAATTCCAATTCAATATCTCAGTATAAAGATAAATTACTTTTTTTTTTATTGTTTTGGAAAGAGCAGACGGGAGGCTTAATTACTTTTATATTTTGAGATTTACAATGTTGCGCTAGTTCCATAAGAGCTTTGGTGTAGTCGGTGAGATTTTGATTCGGTGTTTTTATGACTTTGGAACCGATTCGCTGAAGCTTTTCTCTCGTTATTGGTGAAATACTGTCCATATCACCGGTTATTAATTTCGGGCTGTACTGATTACATTTTCCAGTATAAACGTCATTCGCTACATCACCGAGATATTCCATCCAACGATCTGTTCCACCGTCCACGGTCAATGTGACTTGCGCTGCGCAAGTTAATTTTCATGATGCAGCGAACTAACGTTTTATTAGGCTGGGCAATGATCAACTATAAATAGCGTTTAGGGTCGAGGTAATTAAGGACAAAACCTGCGATGTTATTCTATCTTCATGGGACCAGCTCTATACAGAGTCAGCTGTGTAAAAAAGAATCGACTCCATACAGTGGCGACTTTATACGAAAATTACTCTATGAAGGAAGGCAAGTCTATAAGAAAATTACGCTATGGGAAAACGACTCTATATAGAAATGACGATTAGCAAAGCAACTGAATATAGAAAAGTTATGTTATCGAGAACAGCACTATAAGAAAATTACTCTATTCGAAATCCACCCCATGGAAAAGGGATTCTATATTGAAATTATGCTCTATGTGAAAGCAACCCTGTAAAAAAAAATAAAACACTGTAGCTGTTAGCTTAACTGTGACGGCATTTTATGTCTGTTACGTTTTTCGCGAAGGGTACGGTGTAGGTCAGTCTGACAATGAAATAATCTCTCTCTCTCTCTCTATATATCTATATCTATCTATCTCTCTCTATCTCTCCGTCTGTTTCGGCGTATTTCGCGAAGAAGTGGGAATGTGTCGGGAACGCGGGGTAATGCGGAGCGTCTCCGTATTTTTTAGGCCAGCGCTTAGACATAAAATGCCAAAAATTGTTCCACGGAAAAATTACTCTATGGGAAACTTGGTATATGGGAAAATTACTGTATGGGAAGAAACTGTATAGGAAAATTACTCGATGAAAAAACGACTCTGTAGGAAAATTATCCTCTATGCTCAAGCATCTCTTTATGAAAAAGATCCTATGTAAAAGAAACTTTATATTAAGGTTATGGGCCAAATACATATATAGGTGCGGGAGAGATGGAATTAGTAGCGCTCATGGCGGAGCGAGACACCGAGAATCTGTCGTCACAACGTTTCTATGTGGCTCTGATCACTCTCGAAGCAGATTTTTATACATTTCTCTAATGAAGGAATGAAATAACCTCAAAAGGTTTATTTGACTGGGCAGGATGAAGAACAAACCTTTTTCCCACAAAGGAAACAATATGCTTTTCGACAAAGTAATCGGTCTGTCGAGCACGACAACTGCGTATTTGTAATTTGACGGACAAGTGAATAAATTCGTCGGTTCCCATAATGTCTCAGGACGTTCAACGGTATTTCGCATAACCAAAAAAAATGTTTTATAACTGAGTTTATGGTAGAAATAATTATTGAGGTTATGGTCGTCAGGACCACTAGCGAAAGAGTACCCAAGAGAGCCAGCCAGCTAATGATTTTTGCGTGTCCGTGAGGATCGGTCGGACGGCTCAGCCCTCTAGGTCACCTGGTAATGTTTATGGTGAACTCATTTGTGGAAATAATTGTCGTGTAGAAATTTTGGTAATTTTTTTATTGGATTAATATTGGGAACGAAGATTGAGGTCTCAATCTTCGTTGATATTGCAAAAAAAAAAAAAAAAGTAAAGTGTAGAATTGTTAGGGAGAGTTCAGTTGTTGGGTCAGCTTTCTCTTCTTGTGGCCGAAAAATGAACCATCTCAAAGTTCAACTTACAGTATAGTTCGTCGTTAAAAAAAAGAAAAAGATTAAGAGCCATGATCATCTTGATCGATCCAACCCTGGCCACAAACACTGGGAGGCAACATTTATTTCCCAGATTTCTTTAGTATTCAGTCGAAATACCTGGACGATAATAACAGAATGCTGTCTTATCGACCTGAAATTTCGGTCGGTAACAAATGCTCTCTTCTATTCACCTTAACATCTGATGGTAAATTAGAGCTTTATCGTTGCGTCAGCAATTTATCTCATCGTGATAAATTAGCGCTCCCAATTATCTCTTGATCGATGACGACCCTCAAAGGGGAAACTGCCCCATTTCTAATGTATGATCAGACGACTTTTTTCCATTAACTTTTAACCAGCGAGAAATAAAAAGAATCAAACTTCAAATATTAAAACAACTCGAGTCTTGCAAAGGCTAATCTAATTCATTTATTCCCTAATGAATTTCGAGATTCAATTGTTTGAATGTCTCTTATAAATAAAATATTTTTGCGCCGATTGTTCGTGACTAACAAAGGTGTCGGAATAGTTTCAAGTGATATCTTTATTTATTCATAAACTTCCAAGTATTTTTATTCGTTGACGATCCGAGCCACTTGTAATAACTATATATAGATGAAGTCGAGGCGATATCATGGAACGATATTTTTCTTTGCCAGGTAAGCTCAAGTAGCTTGTCATCCCGTGGGACGGTGTTTCAGGCGCAAGAGGGCGTTAGAGAGAGAGAGAGAGAGGGAGGGAGAAATAAAAAAAGACGTGGATATCCCTGTGGCTCGTAATCGTGAAAACTCCGGAATGAGTAGCTATGAATTATTCCGTAGACTTCATCCTTTTGCTCGTATACTCGTGCCGTTGCTCTCTACCGTCCTCTCGTCTACTATATATATATATAGTACTTGGAAATTTTTATACGCTACCTGATGTATGCCCGAGCTGAAAAAAAATGTACGAAAGCTTTTCGAGATAGTTGCGTTAAGTACGCTTTGTCAGTTCTCATTAAGGTTATTGTTAGATAAGAATTTATTTAACAAAAAAAAACGTTCTGATAATTTTAATTTCAATCTTACAATTATCAGAACGTTTTTTTTGTTAAATAAATTCTTATCTAACAAAAACCTTAAAGAAAAAAATCTAAAAATATGTAAATTTCAAGTGGTCACAATTTTTCGTCCCTCGGCTACAATTAAATTTATTTACAGCGTTTTGGAAAGCCCACAGGTAGTTGCAGGAGAATATGGTTTTTTTTATATACGATATTTTTATTAACGTAGCCATTGGAGCATTTTGAAAATCATCGTCATCGAGTCGAAGGGAAAAAATGAGCCCAAGTGAAGCTTAGTGGAAATGAGTTTTAGTTTACTAAAACAATTTTCTTTACAACGTTGAAAAAACAAGATTTTTCCAATTTCTTCACCCTTTATCGATTCAATTTTTCTTGGTGACCCTAAAACCACTAGATATTTTTTTCATTATTTAATACTTTTCATGATAATATCCGAAAAGTGTTTTTTTTTCTCCCCTAGAGAGGGGAGAAAAAAAAACACGTTATCAATAACAGATCGATTTATAAAATTTACATAAATAACATGTTATTACTATCAATTATTATACATTTTATATTTCATATTAAATAATTCGCCCTCGTACCACATAATTATGATCCGTTCCTTCAAATTTTCAAAGCCCAACGTCCAGTTTAAATTGCTGAAAAAATTGCTCACGTCAACCTTTGCAGAGAGCACCATAGCTACATGTCTTGAAAAGTCTCCCTCGCGTTTACCAGATTCTCCCACGAGACTCTGTTGGCACTTACCTTGAATTCGTAAATTTCATACCGTGAGCCCCCCGCCCCCACCCCCACCCCTCCCCCCTAACTATTTCCAGGCTGTATCAGCTGCTTCTATATCAGAGAATGCAATTTGTTTCGAGCTGCAACACACCATTTGGCAGCTCAACAACAGCCGGCCAACCGGGACAACGACGAACGATGAACAACGACCCAGAAGTGAGGACCGCAGTTCTCGAGGAATGCCGAATCACTGCAGATATATTGTATTCCCTCTTTCTTCTACTCTCACGTTCTGACAGCTAAAGAAATCCCAAAGAAATACCGACGAAATCCCTTCTCATCAATTTTTTCACATGTCCATGCATGTGACTCTGTCTGACTACAAGAGTCTTTTTCTACTGTAGGGAAAAAGTCACTGCTAGTCAGACCATCTCTGTTGTCCTGATATACATATATTTTGACGCGGTTCAACCGCGAATAAACTTCATCAATTGCAAATCATTTTATTTTTGTTAAATTATTATTATAATTATTACTATCATTATTGTTGTTGTTATTGTTATCATCATCATCGTGATCAGCCATCGACAAATTATTTTCCGTAAATACAAAATGATTATTCTTTCCATTTCCATAAATGATTTTTCCATTTTTCACCCCCGAAATTTCTTAATCTTAAAATTCTACAAGTGTGTTGTTCTCTCCAAAAAAAGGTCTGACTATAAGAGTCTTTTTCTACTGTAGGGAAAAAGTCACTGCTATTCAGACCATCTCTCTTGTCCTGATATATATTTTGACGCGGTTCAACCGCGAATAAACTTCATCAATTGCAAATCATTTTATTTTTGTTAAATTATTATTATAATTATTACTATCATTATTGTTGTTGTTATTGTTATCATCATCATCGTGATCAGCCATCGGCAAATTATTTTCCGTAAATACAAAATGATTATTCTTTCCATTTCCATAAATGATTTTTCCATTTTTCACCCCCGAAATTTCTTAATCTTAAAATTCTACAAGTGTGTTGTTCTCTCCAAAAAAAGGTCTGACTATAAGAGTCTTTTTCTACTGTAGGGAAAAAGTCGCTGCTATTCAGACCATCTCTCTTGTCCTGATATATATTTTGACGCGGTTCAACCGCGAATAAACTTCATCAATTGCAAATCATTATATTTTTGTTAAATTATTACTATCATTATTGTTATTGTTGTTGTTATTGTTATTGTTATCATCGTGATCAGCCATCGGCAAATTATTTTCCGTAAATACAAAATGATTATTCTTTCCATTTCCATAAATGATTTTTCCATTTTTCACCCCCGAAATTTCTTAATCTTAAAATTCTACAAGTGTGTTGTTCTCTCCAAAAAAAGGTCTGACTATAAGAGTCTTTTTCTACTGTAGGGAAAAAGTCGCTGCTATTCAGACCATCTCTCTTGTCCTGATATATATTTTGACGCGGTTCAACCGCGAATAAACTTCATCAATTGCAAATTATTTTATTTTTTTTAAATTATTACTATCATTATTGTTGTTGTTGTTATTGTTATTGTTATCATCGTGATCAGTCATCGGCAAATTATTTTCCGTAAATACAAAATGATTATTCTTTCCATTTTCATAAATGATTTTTCCATTTCTCACCCCCGAAATTTCTTAATCTTAAAATTCTACAAGTGTGTTGTTCTCTCCAAAAAAAGGTCTGACTACAAGAGTCTTTTTCTACTGTAGGGAAACAGTCGCTGCTATTCAGACCATCTCTCTTGTCCTGATATATATTTTGACGCGGTTCAACCGCGAATAAACTTCATCAATTGCAAATCATTATATTTTTGTTAAATTATTACTATCATTATTGTTATCGTTGTTGTTATTGTTATTGTTATCATCGTGATCAGCCATCGACAAATTATTTTCCGTAAATACAAAATGATGATTCTTTCACTAAAAAAAAAACCTGCTATTCATGATTTTGCATCACTCTCGAAGGCTGGGTTGAGTTCGAAAGAAAGTTTCGTGACCGGAGCGGTGAGATTGCTCACAATTTTCTACTCAGTTCTTGCCTCTGAATCATTATCAAATTTTTCGAATCAACTTCCTTAAATAATTTTTCCATTTCTCACCCCCAAAATTTCTCTACTCTTAAAATTCTACTAGTGTGTTGCTCCCTCCAAAAAAAAAGGTCGTAAAAAAGATTGTAAAGATATTGAGAAATAAATGAAGATGACGAGAGAGGGTGGATTTCACGACAATACTGAATTATAACTGCCCAGTTTATTAATCGCTCCGAACATTTGTCCTGCTTTGAATTGAAGGATTAATGGCTGTGGAGCATCACGATCGATTGATTTACGAGTTACAGCCGCACCTCCTTAAAAACCACCCCTTTCCCTGAAACCTTGAGGGGTGAGGTGCGCGGATGCGACACCTTCGTCTTTTGCCGCACCTTTCTCGAGAGATTTATATACAGGGTTCTCAGTCGCGTTACGAGATGAGACAAGCGGCTCGATTGCGCGCGCGTTCACCCCATACAAAGCTCAATTGGGGAGCGGAAGGGGTGAAAAGAGAGATGAGGGTGGTCCAGATCCTCTTTAACTTTGTTCCACACCGATTCTCACGCGCCCCACCCTCTCACTTTCACATTTTACGGCCCTCCATCTCCTTTCACCCCCACCGATTTACCATCAACCCTTTAATTCTCGTATATTACCCGGTCGCTTTTTTAAATTCGTTTTCCTTCTCTCGAGTTATATTCATCGGTTCTCTTTATCGATCTTTATTACAATCTATCCTTCGATTCAACCCCTCCGTTTTCACTCCTCCCCACCTCCCAATTTTCATCCAGAATATCTCGCCCTAGCTACCCCCGTAACCCTTCTCCTTTTCCCGCCACCCTCGCCCCTAACAAGGCAGCCCAGTGGCGCCATCGAGCGAGAGTAAAATTCACGTTTGTATAGGGGTAGCGTACAAGGGGGTGGTTTTGCAGGCAGTTGGGGCTGAGTTTGGTGGCACAACCCCCGTCAGTCGTGGGTGAAGTGCGCGCGAGAGCAGCCCGGTCACGAGAGCTGCTGCTGGTTCGAGAACGGCGTGGATCGCAAGTGCGTGTGGGGTTAGGTCAGTGTCCATCTCTGTCTCTCCTACTTTATTTTTCTTCTATCCCTTTTCATTCTTCAACCCCCCTTGACTTTTCGCGGAAGCACTTTTGGCTCATTAGGGTTGCGACCCTTATGGCACCTCTTGGGCTCACCCGCTCGTTATACACATTTATTATTTACACCTTGTACTGCGATATTTGTGTGCGTGCGTGCGTGCATGTCTGTGTGTCTGTATCTCTGTCTCTCTCTCTCTCTGGACGCGCCCGCGCGCGTGTGTGTAAGTGTGTGTGTGTGTGTGTGTGAGGACACGAAAAAAAAAACAGTTTGGACTCATCTTTGTCGGCTTGACCACTTGATAATTATTCTGGGACGGATTTAACAAAATAACAAAGAGAATATTCATTTATTATTGATGCAAGATAATTTTTTGGACCTTTGAATTTTCTTTGGTTGACTTCTTCATTCAAAAATGCAGTGAGGGAAAATTAAAAAGGTTTTTTTTTTTAATTGTCTGGAATAACATTTAGATATATTTCTGGTGGATTCCAGAAGTCTAAAATCATTTGATGGTGTAGAATTTTGAAAAAATGTCTACAAATGTTCGATGGATCATCACTGTGAGAGAGTTCGTACGAAAGCATAAAATCAATTGAGATTCTCAATTTTGCCATAGGGCTCTGATAAGTTTAATTTTGTGAGATGAATAGGACTCGTTCGAGTTGAAATCAAATTGTCAATATTATTTAATATTCATACCGGAGAATGAAAATAAACATCAAATCACACTAGCATTATGTATATACTATGTATATACTATGTATATATACTATGTATATACTATGTATATATACTATGTATATACTAGCATTATGTATATACTATGTATATTTTCTAAAAGTGAGAATATTCGAGAGTGATCTTAATAATTTTTAAATAATTCACGAATTAATTTAAGCAGCTGGCCGATACACGCGTGATGCTGATCAATACTTTTGCGATATTCTAAAAATATGCGTTCAAAAATAAGACGAAAGTTTTATTACTCGATCCAAAAGTTCAAATTTAAATTCAACAAGGTCAAAAGATCAAATTCATAACATTTTCGAGTAAAAATTAATTTGCCAAGATCTATGATACTTTGTCACGGTCTAGAAAGTAAAAAAAAAAATCAAATGACATTGACACAGTGCGATATGCTTTTTTGTAGTGATAATTGAAAGTTGATCATTTTAAAATCGTGATAAATTATTAATTTGCTGGTCTCGAGTGTACAAATCGATGATACTTTGTCACAGTTACTTTTAGAAAGTAAAAAAAAAATATCAAATGACATTGACACAGTGCGATATGCTTTTTTGTAGTGATAATTGAAAGTTGATCATTTTAAAATCGTGATAAATTATTAATTTACTGGTCTCGAGTGTACAAATCGATCGAGCTAGTTGCAGGATACACTTGTGATGTGGATTGATGTAGCTTCTGTGATATACAACAGAACATCTAATCCACATCCACACACTGAGACGGAGAGACCACGATGATGCTCTCGCCCTCGGACCTACTACGCGCTTTGGCACATGGCAGAGTTAGATGGCTGCTTTTGGCTGGATTGACAAGCCAGTCGCCACTTGAAAACACGATGGGGAGAGCGAGAGACCGAGAGAATTCAGTAGTGCGGAGATCAATGCCGAATTCGATCTCATTCGGATAATCCGGAATTCAGTTGGGGAAACGCGAACGTTCGATCCTATTCTGGTTATTCGCTGGAATAATCGTGGAATATTCATGTATGCTACGTATGGATGTTATAACCTGAATTTCGATTGATTTGGTCCATAACGGTCTCAGTCTATCTCATCTCTCCCCGGGGACAGTAATATGATAGGAATTGCGAAATGCATTTTGGTATCCATAGCCGGACTCTAAGGTGTATCAAGAAAATCCTCTTTGATCATTGATACGCTTATGAGTGACCTTAATACAAAACTAGTAATGGATGGATGTTCTTCCCTTGATAAGAAAGACAGGGATGGACCATCGTCGACATTCTTATACTGGAATTTTAGAATGGAAGAAAATAGTTTTGCAGTTTGATTTCATATTTTTGATGCTTTGATTTAGTAGTTGGTCCAAAAAATCACTCACCTACCAAAGGAAGTCAACAAAAATCAAAAGAAATTGAAGTAAATCTGATTGAAACAAAGGAATCAAAGGAAATCTGTGAAAGCCCCCCGATTACAAATACATAGTAGCGTTTGATTTCATATTTTTGATGCTTTGATTTAGTAGTTGTTCCAAAAAATCAATCACCTACCAAAGGAACTCAACAAAAATAAAAAGAAATTGAAGTAAATCTGATTGAAACAAAGGAATCAAAGGAAATCTGTGAAAGCCCCCCGATTACAAATACATAGTAGCGTTTGATTTCATATTTTTGATGCTTTGATTTAGTAGTTGTTCCAAAAAATCAATCACCTACCAAAGGAACTCAACAAAAATAAAAAAAAATTGAAGTAAATCTGATTGAAACAAAGGAATCAAAGGAAATCTGGGAAAGCCCCGATCACAAATACATAGTAGCGTTTGATTTCATATTTTTGATGCTTTGATTTAGTAGTTGTTCGAAAAAATGAATCACCTACCAAAGGAAGTCAACAAAAATCAAAAGAAATTGAAGTAAATCTGATTGACACAAAGGAATCAAAGGAAATCTGTGAAAGCCCCCCGATTACAAATACATAGTAGCGTTCTATTTGATTTAGCAAAAACGATAATGTGTTTTAAAAAGGTGAAATGCTTCAATGTGAATCATTAAAAATAAGTGATTGAATGACATCAAAGGAAACCTAGCAATAGGTCGATTAGATACGTTATCATAGTTGGATTTTAAAACAGACAGAGACATAGTTTTCCAAATTGATTGACGGACTTTTGGTGCTTTGATTTAATAGCTGATTAAGAAAATCAATGTTAATCCAAAAAGGCGAATGGAAAGTGGAAAGAAATTGATGTGAATCTGAAGGGATCAAAGAAATAAATGGAAATCTTTAGAAGCCCCGATTTCAAATTCATGCTGATGTTCCTTTTGATTCTGCAAAATCAATAAATTGCCCTCGAAGCTCGAAAGGCTTTGATATAATTTGGTCACAATCTATAGTCAAATTAAGTAACTGATTATCGTCAACTTAAATATACCCAATACATAAAATCTTGGCAATTATTCCATTTGATTCACCAACGAAAAAGAACCGTACCACGGTTGATATCTTCCGAAAACTCGGGTGAATTTGATTTAGTCAGATGGCCTCGATCCTCATTTATCCCATTGGTAAAACTTAACAGAGGTGCCTCTGTATAACTGCACGAGAATTCGATGCTCCAGAAGTTTATTCTTATCGCTCATCAGTGTCAGAGTTGGTCGAATCGGTTAAACCCGGCATACGGCGAAACTTTAACGATTTTTCACACACCCATACACGGGCAGATGTTATCCTCCTGGGTAAAGACAAATGACCCTCAGAATCCAATAAATTTAATGCCACAACTGCTTTATCTATAAATGCCTGTAACTATTTTCTCATAAAGTTAATTTAATATAAACTGATGGGGCTTAGGCTAATCGGTGAAAAAGAGATATTCCATAAATCAAATATTTGCATCAAACCCAAACTCATTAATTATCAAAGATCGTTATGGGTTCAAATGGAACGATTCGCAGGTCAAAAAAAAATTTCTGACTTTTTTTTCTTGACTGTTATCATTCCTTGATAAGAAGAGATCAATGAAAATTGCAATTGTGGTTTGAAGTTTTCTCTCGCGAGAGGACGCTCCAAAATGCTGTCCTTCCTCTGTCAAAGTCGATCAGAGAAAACAGATTTGGGTTTGGACAGTTCGATCACTGGAAGGCTAAAATTGTAACCGAAGCCCAAAGGGAATCTCGTGTGTAAACCTCGTGAGGGAAATTTCCGAAGCTTTTGTTTTTAAAGTGGCGTGTATATAGGGCAGTCTTGAGCTGCGTCACAAGTGTCGTAAATTTCTTGGTCCAATGTGAGAGCAGTGGCAACACAAGCTTCGTCGATTTCGTGATGTCGTAGGAACGTTTCACAAGGGAATCGTTCAATGTGTGCTCAGGTGATTCCCGAATGGGATGCTGGGGTGCTTTCTCCTCGATGTTCTGCTGTTTCAGGCGTTACTGAACTTCAGTTTCAGTTTCACGTCCAGTGAGAGAAAGTTTTGCATGGAGGCGACTCATTCGATTTGATGAAACCTTCAAAGTTTTGGGGTGTTATGCTGAAATTTATTAGTCGACGTTCAAGATACAGTAGAGGGTCGATTATTCTTAAGTTATTTACATTACAGTCCATCGATCATCATGATCGTTAAAATCTGTAAAATGTCAAACTGAGTGATGGCGAGACAGTAATTCACATTATTTCAATTTCATTAATGGATTCTTTTTTTTATAATAATTAAACGTAATCTATATTTTAATCTCATCTAACATCTCTCTATCCATTGAAGAGGCGGGTCGAGTCAGTTAATGTGAAATCGTGAACGGTGGGAAAAAAAAAAACGCCATAGGATTTGATTTTGGTATTCAAAAAGGTTTTTCCGTGGAGGGGCAGGAGACACATGCAGTGGGGTTGAGAGTGGTTAAAGGGCTCCACGATGCCCCCATCAATCGGTGAAACTATTCGCGTATGGTTGCTATCCGCGTTGGTGGTTCATGGTGCTGTTGCTGGTAATCCTGACGCTAAACGACTTTATGACGATTTACTATCGAACTACAATAAACTCGTTCGGCCGGTGGTCAATACATCGGACGTACTTCGCGTGTGCATCAAGCTCAAACTTTCACAGCTCATCGATGTGGTGAGTACAATTTTTTTTTTTTTCATTATAATTAAAACAATTGCATTGGAAGGTTAATAATTGAATTGACTATAATGTCGTAAGTTAATTATTTCAATGGGGCGTATAAATTTTTTTAAATGTTTTATTAGACTTAACTTCTCAAATATCAATCAATTAATCGATAAAATATAATGCTAAATAAATAAGTGAATAAATAATCTTAAAAATCATGCCAAAGATTTTATGTTGGAGCTATCAAAAATTTTCATCTACATATTGACAACATTGCAATGGAGTTTAATTTTTGTTTGCTTATACAAATATTCTTTTTGATGTATATCGTGTATCAACTTGATGCCTTTCGGTTTTAATCAGCGAGCCAATCGCTCGTTGAAACTGCTCCATTCACGACACCTGAATAGGTGGCAAGTGGTAAGGTTTTTGCTGCAATTGAAACCGATAAGAGCCCGGATCTGGTGTACGAACGGTGATCAAAATCGTGTATGAGAGCGAGCAGCTGCGGAAATCTATCAATGCCAATGGGCCCTTTGATAGAAAAAGAACGAAAAAAGCAATGAAAACCAGGAAACAAACAATTCCAATGCCACTTTAAACAATCCACGGATATTCGTTAATAAAAATCATCCATTCGAATGAAATAATATTCGTATAAATAACACAAAAATTATTTTTATAAAAATACATATTGTCTGAGAATTGGGCAATTTTCAGCTGGACAAATTAATTGTGAAAAAAATAATAATTTGATGCAATAAATTTATCAATATTTTAAATAAAATATATTTCAATTGAACAAACAAGTGATTTACCGGTAAATTCATGAAGAAAATTTTGAATTTTTTATAGGACAATCTTTGCTTATCTTTTTTATTTCTCATTTTATTTTAGGCTTCTCTTATCACTGCAGTAAAATTTGATAAATTGTACCAACACAGATTTCCTGATTCATTGAATTTCAAAATCCTTTTTCTTTTACGAAGTCTATTTTATGTTTGTAACCGGAACGAGAGACGGGATTTTTATCGTAGTGGTGCACCACTGGTTTTCAGGAGGTAATCGTGTGGCATTCATGGCGAGTCGTAAAAGACCAAAAGTTTCTTCCTGCTTATGTTGACGAAGAGAAAAAAAACGACGAGACAGCATCTTAAAAAAGTGATACGCGCTTTATTATCAAGAATTAATATTCCGTTCAGATTATATTTATTATAGCAGCCCCGGCTCCAATTGACTGCCCTACTGAAACATACTTAAAAAAAAAAATACAATGTTGTAATTAGAAACAATTTTCAAACATTTTAAATTTCCTCATGAAATTTTTATCTCTCACCCTTAAATCTCACCCTTTTCCAAAGCATTCTGAAGGTTCTTGAATATGCATGAGAGGATCTAAAATTGAGAAGGCTGTTTTCACCCTTCACCCGAAGTGTTTCCTTTTAATTATTATTTAGCAGGAAATTAATGGGCATCCTCTGTAAGCCCCTTTGACTTAAAATTCGATAGACATCCCCCTATTAGTTTCATTATAAAAAAATAGTGAAAGTTGTCCTCTTCTACTGTGAACTGATTGTTGGTGTTCAAGGGGTTAAATCACAGTGATATTTTACACGCATGCATATACAATACTAACTAAGTCACCTTTTTGGTTTCGAGGTTTATCCACCCTTAACGCTGGTGTTGCCCTCGTAACGAAAGGATTTACCCCCGTGGTCACACAAGGGATATTATGATATCGTTGAAAATTCGTGAAAACCAACCCAGAGGCTCACGAGAGCTTGTTACGAGGCTTAATTCAACCTACCCTGGGAATTATGGTGCTTTCCACTCATCGCAACTGGCCAAAGAGCTGGAGACATTTAACCACGAACCTCGTAAATCCTTCAAATCTCACACGATCTCTGTATACGATTTTCCGATTCTGACCTCTCGTCATGAAGTTCGACCTTCGATTGAATTTCATCAAATGGAAATTGAATGGGCTTTGATATATTGTACGAACTCTCGTTCAACTTCCACTCGACCGGAAGTGTCGAGTGCGGTCAACGAAACCGTGAGGTGAAGTTGAATGCCAACTCCAGCATATCGGCTCCTCATGTATAAATATATGGACTTTGTACATGGGGTTATCCGCTGGAAGTGGGATGATTTTTGGACGAGGGCCAGCAATTTTTACGCAGAGATAATTTTCATTTTGTTTTAATAATTGAAGGATTCAGCATTATGAATTAATAAATTATGAGAATGATGCCCAATTCATACGGATAAAATTCCCTTGATGAATTAAGTGTTTGAAATATTATTATTATCAACTATTTCATTGGTTTTATATATATAAAAATTGCCCGAGATCATTATAAGAATTGCCAAAATTATGTGGAAAGCTGTTTAGAGCTTTGCACGTATCTTGGAAAGCTCGGACTGTGTGATTATAGGCTTTATTATATTTGGCATACAAAATATCGGAACTGTGAATTTTCTGAAATTATAATTCTCTACAGCTGACTCTGCAAATGTTGGGAATTAATAGACGAAATTTTCCACCAGTGAATTTAATCCAAAAAAATCTGCTCTTGTAAAATAGATGACAATTACTCCTAAAAAAAAAATCGTAACAACCTAAAAATAAATAAAAAACTATAGGAGATTAAAAGTGACACGATTAAAAGTCAGTTAATTCTAAACCAGCTTCAAAAACGCTGACCCTCGACCCCAAAACTTGTTCCATTTTCCTGTAGAGTATTCCATATATATTTCACCCAGTAAGCTATTTCCGTGTATTGTAACACCGAGCACAAGTGGACCCTGATAACTCACGTGATCCGTGAGAGAATTTACGAGTTCACCCTCGATAATTTTCCCCGTCTATGTATATCGGGAACGCACGAATTGTGCAGTTTCGAGAGAGATTAACGTCGCTACTCTCTCTTTCTCTCTCTCTGCCCTGAAATATGGGGGTGCTACTGTGTGAGAACTCGAACCATTCTTCTCCACACCTCTTTGCGTATGCTTCTATTTTTCCTTCTATTCGATCTTATATCGATATACATATAACATATAGCTGTGTACATATATGACGGAGTGAATGCACAGAGAAAAGAAACGTAGTGTCTTTTGCGCACACACACACACACACACACTCACACACACCTTGCGGCGAAAACTCGATCGATGCGATTCTCTTTCCAAGTTCCTCCTTCTTCGAGAGCTTCTCGTGTATTGGCACGCGGCAAACTTTCCCCAAGCACTTCTTTGTTTGTTGTGCACAGCGAAAACTCCGTTAGTGCACGTATTTTCGTACGAATACTTATCGAAGAAGGCGTGATTTAAAGCCCCGCCCACGAAGCCACGCACCAATCGCGCAGTATCGCACGAAGATGGAGTGGGGGTAAAGTGGCGCAGGAGTCGTCAGTGCATAGTGGTGGGGATAACCGGGCAGCTGCGAGATGAAAGTGGGGAATTTCGTGCTATAAACGAGTAGGCACCAACGGAGCTTGCACTGTATATGAACATCTGGATGTATAGATATACTTACAGGTTATCTATATGTTCTGTGAGAGAGCGAGCCTTGGCGCAATCTGTGATCGGTAGATACGATAACGCCTCGCGGAGTTATCACGAGGTGAAATGATCTTCCACCCAATATCAAGGGCGCTGCAATATGGGCGGAAGTGCAGAAAACGTATGTCGTCTATCGAGAGAGAATATTTGAAAATATAAGGCTAAAAGCGTCCTTACACTGACAACTATCGTTCTAATTTTAAACAAAGTCAGAAAACTCAGAAAAACATTTGTTGTATAAAACTAATATCAGGTATAATGGAAGCCAGCCATGAGTTTACTCTCTTATCTTGTACTCTCTTTCGCTGTATCTACGAAAAGGGATGCGAAATTTTAAGAGAGTGGAACGTCGCGAGGACGAGTCTTGAGTATAAGAAGTATCTCTGCACGGAGCTTTATTTTATTCCTGCATCTTTCTGATATTTCTTATCTCATTTCTCCCCGTGAAAAAAAAAAACTATTCTTCAAGGGCTTTGACGCTGTCTGAAGTCTGAGACCATATAAATAAATGTAACAAAAATGAACGCAAGAATGTTTCGTCACGTTTTGTTTCTTCTCTGTCCATTTGTATGGATGAAAATTTGTTCGACGTACGTTTTTTTTTTTTCATTTTTTTGCTCTCGTTTTTTGGACTTTCTCGGGTCTTGTTTCGCGGGAGATTTTTATGTCAGAGGACGACAAAAATAGCGATGACGACGAGACGAGAAATAACAATACTGTAGGTATGTACGAAGTACGTTCGAGAGAGCGTGTGCCGAACCGTTTTCATCCCCCGGGGAATGGATTGGAAGTAGTTCTCTCGTGTCCGACAGAGAGTAGACAATTTCATAAACGAACATGGAAACCGCCGACATTCGCTATATACATATATATATATACATATACATAATTCGTCGAGAGTGTGAGCGAAGAAGGGTAAACTCTATCCGCAAATCAATTTTGACTTTGTCAGCAGTTTTGACGTAAAAATCCGTAAATTCAGTTTCCTGCGGCCATGGAAAAAATTATCCTGTTTTCCCTTTTTTTCACGTTACATCGCCCAGTTGTCTTAAATTGATGAACAAAAAAAGTTTCGTAAAAAGAAAATTGTATTTTTGCAGTTTTTCAATCTTTAAATGCTTAGAGCATTTATTAGAATAATTATACTTTTTTTAAAATTTTTTTATAACTTTTTTTAAAATTATTTTTAAAATATTTTTTACATTTTCTTACTTATTTTTTGAATGTCAAAACGTTCATATATCGATCGAAAATATTTAGACTCCGCCTCCTATAGTAAGAAGCCTCGGAAAAATTGAGGAAACATCGAGAAAACATTTTCTAGAATACGTATAGGGGTGATGTGAATAGCCCAGACACTCCGAGCAAACACACTTAGGACTTTTGGTATGCTACCCTCATTCGGGAGAGATCGTCATTAGGCTCCGATAACGTGAAACAC
This sequence comes from Dyspetes luteomarginatus, assembly GCA_963669185.1. Classification (NCBI taxonomy): domain Eukaryota; kingdom Metazoa; phylum Arthropoda; class Insecta; order Hymenoptera; family Ichneumonidae; genus Dyspetes; species Dyspetes luteomarginatus. Next base: position 1,232,920 of record OY769912.1, read on the forward strand.
CCTCGAAGGGTGAAGAACCACTCAGGTCTGTTCCCTTTTTCCTCATTCCTCACCCCTTTCATATCCTCTCATTCTATCACCTCTGGACATCTCGAGGGAATATGCTACAGATAATCCTGGAATTTGAAGCATCTGCGGAATTTCCGTTTACCTAACTCTTACTCTGGTACGATGGATTTCAGAGCTGGTGGAATTTTGTCAAGTTTTGTTCAAAGAAGAAAGACGAATTTAAAGGATTCATCGCGACTAGGTGGCAACTAATAAATTTGAGTCGAAAAATTACTGCAGTAAAATTCCATATCAATCAATACATAGAATTAAATACACAATGTTTTCCTCAGACCAGAAAATTCCGGGTTAAATTAATGATTTAGTTATGAATCATCTGAAAAAAAGAAATAGTAGATCTGCAAGTATAAAAAGTAATTTATTACCAATAAAAGCATTAAAAATCAGAAAAGTTCAACGAAATTAAGCGTCTGGTCGATGCTCTCCTTTTTTTTTTACTTTTCCCTCTCTTAAAAAGCGAGAGCATCGCGATTGGCCGCAGGGAAGAGATTCACGCTGATTGGTGTAGTCAGCCCACGGTCATGCGCGTAGCTCACTGTCTCCCCTCCAGTGCGGCACGTTATGCGGCACATAGTGGGGGAAATCCTAGAACTTCGAGCTGAGAATTGACAAACTTTACTCCACCAAAGTGAGTTAAATTGCAGGAACTTGAACTGTAGCGTTATAACGTATACGGTTCTCGGCAACTTCGTCGATACATTTGAATATAACGTTTCCTCCGCCGTCCGTTGGTATTATGAATTATGCAAAAGAGTCGTGATTGTACGATGCGGTAGACATCGTCTCCCATATTGGCACCAGGCTCATATCTGACGCTTTGCTGCCTCTTCTCTCTCTCTCTCATCATCAACAAACAATATATAACGATGTGACTTTGGGCTGATTTTAATATCATTCCCGAAATAAATGTGTACGATAAATATACGAGAGGATTATTCCAAAAAAATGTAATCAAAGCAAATTATTTCCTGTCATTATTTATTATTTCGATAAAGTACTCAGATTTTACTTAAAATCTATAAGAATTATTTTTTGCTAATTATTTCATTGTACCGATTTTCCAACAATTTTTAAAAATCCTGTTTGGAATATCAGAATTTTTTTCTTACACTTTTTTATTTAAAAAATTTACATTCCCATAATATTTTCGAGTATTGACTCTTCCATTTTTCTTTTCTCCAATCATTTACACACGCCTTGACTGTTTTTATGGTTATTCACGAGCATGCAAGTACTTTAAGCTTCGCTATGTATATTCGATTTTATATATATATATATATGGCTGCTGCTTGTTGCCGCTTCTCCTTTTGAGGTGCTTGTGTGTACCCTTTTACTTCTTCGTGCTGCCATACGAGCTACAATAGTGCAGAGCGTTGTAACTGGAAAATGGTGATAGGGTCTGTGAGAATACATAAATGTTAGATTCACAGTGTACCCCGTAGAGTACTTTGCTAACCCGCGGGCGTATTCCACGACCCGGCTTCTTCCTCACTGACGCTCACTTTACCGCACATACGTACTCGCCACGAAGCATTGGGTCGAGTGGCATAACGCGATCGTTGCTATTTATGGGCCATGTGTGAGTTTGTGTTTACGGTGCTAAAACATTGTCGAGAAGATTCATCACGAAAACCCACGGGAACTTAATATATTCGACCCTGATAACGTCAACACACGCGAAATATTGGAAAATGTATTTTATAGACCTTGATGGAATTTTTAATTCAGGACTTTTTCCTACTACGAGAAAAAATATAAATACCAAAAAAATTTGTTTATGCGACAAAAAAATTAGTTTTGGCAAGTTTGCTTTTTTATTGAATTGCGGGTTCAATAGGTTGAGAATTTTTATATATATACATTTTTTATAGAGTTTTTATTTATGTCATGCCAATTCGATTTTTGGCGACTTTGAAAATGCTCCCATAGTCAGTAAAATAAATATATGGGGATGAACCAGAAGGGCTAAATCTATGCGTAAAGTTTTCAAAACTCTATACAAAGCTCAAAATTCTTTGACGCCCAGCAAAAAAAAAAGTAGGGTCATTTGAAATTTTGAAGATTTTAGGGTTGAGGGAATTTTTTTTTTTTTTCTTTTCCTTATTTTTTCGGACTTTTCGGTGGAATAACAATTACACCGAACATTATTGAATATAAAAATTATTATTTTTCACGAAAGCGAAATATTTCTCTATAATACGAAGTTTTAACGTTGCAAAAAGTACAATCGCACTGTTGAACTCTCACTGTACTGGAAAGCCTCGAAAGCTTTGTGATACTCGAAGTGAACCTCGAGTGATTGAAATTGTGGAGTCTGCGGTGGCTCGCATTTCATTTATATGGCAGCCTGTACCATTTGTGGATTCAGCTGTCAGACGCACGTGCGCTACATGCGAGCTAACGCCAAACGTGAGAGAGAAAGTCACGAAAGAGATTAAAAGTTAGGGTGTGGTCGGTTTGAACTTGTAATCTGCTCGTAATCGTTTAATATCAAATCGTTATAATTATCTGATAGATCTGAAAGATAAGTAACCAACGGTTGACAACGACCTTGAATTAGACGACCTTGAACTCGACACCAACGGTTGACAACGAAAAGACATACGAACAGTTCGTGTGTCTTTTCGTTGTCAACCTTTGGTGTCGAGTTCAAGGTCGTCTAATTTATAGATGTCACATGGTTCCAAGCGGGCAGCGATGACTTTGGTCGTGGACTTTGTTACTATGAAGGTCGTGGGGACGATACACAATGGGAAGAGATTATTGAAAGGCTGCCCTACTACACAAAATTTGTGTGTTTGTTTATTTCGATCGGAAAAAAAAAAAACAATATTGGAAAAAGTGTTATCAAGGACACTGAATTTTTTAACCACTCGGAGTTTAACATCCCCAAATATTCTGGTATTGTCATCTGTCCCAAATATTTCCTCGCAATTACTGCAATGGGAGTTGGCAAAAATTGATGAATAAACAAATACGTGGTGTGCAATTTATCGTCCTATTCATACGAGTCGTTTTCATATTTCTATCGTATTGTTTCGTTTTGGTTACACCGTAAATTTGGAGCTTCCATATCCTGTGTCCAGTATTAATATTTATGCGTTGAGTACACGCTGTGCAAGCGAATGAATCATAAAAAGTTTTCCTTGGAGGATTTTATATTCGCACTTTTTTAAGTTGAGAATTTACTAAAAAATCAAAATAATATTTCTTTTTGTAAAAGTCGTTTCAAATGAACTTGAGAGATAGTAGTTCTCGAATAAATTTCAAAAATTTCCCTCATAAAATGGCAAATTTTATTTTCAGGAATTTTTTTATACTTGAATAAAAATAAAAATTGATTCGAATTTTTGCTAAACTCGTTTAAAGTGAAAATTTATTTTTAGGTGGATGGAGGAGGAAAGTATTGTAAAAATTTATAAACAACGAGGTGGTGACTTTTTAGAGCACATCGTCGGCTGACATGAACAATGGTCATGGTAAAAGTTTCGTTCTTCCCTCATCTCTCTATATCTCTTTTTCTCCTTGTCTTTCTCACCACTTCGTCCTCGTATACACCACGAATAATATTACCAAGTTGACATGCAGCCGCAACCGCGTGCACGTGACCTATTCGTAGCGTTTCCGGAACTGCAACGATTTGTCAGTTCACGAAGGGAAAATATACCGCGGTGTGGCTGGAAAAGTTTATTTCTACGCGAAACCCCGCGAGAACAGGTCGAGTGTGTCTTGAAAACTCACATTGCTCACTACTGAATTTCACACTGCTGGATATATTTATATGTGAAAACGGGACAATCGATCGAATTCCTAGTAGACTGGAGACAAATATGCGTCAATTATTTAACAACATAATTGCAATTGTTTAAAATAAAACTATTCAGTTTTTTGATGTTTAAAAAAAAACGTTTCTAATTTTTCAACACCCTGCTGCTCGTGTGTCCAAAAGACGGGGACTATGCGTTTCACTGTAGCTACTGATTCGGGGGAGAAGGCTTTCGTTGCCCTTCGATTTTTCGTTCGATTCGATTCGAAGGAATCAAATGCAATTCATGTTGCCTGTTAATTCGAGTGAGTCGAATGGAATTCAGGCATAGGAGGAAAAAACTTTGAGATTCCTTAGAACGAACCATTGAAACCATTTACCCGGAAAGTTATGCTAATCTAAAATGGTTGGAGAAAAATGAACAACATTCCCGGATAATATCAATAATGCTGGAGTAAATTGTCCCAAGAATATAATGGTTTGATGACACAACGCCCAAATATTAATTATATAATGCAAATTATTGTCAGGATCTTCCGTTAATTGACCCAACTTCCTGCACCGACCCTCCTGGTTCACCGGCATTGACCCTTGCATGACCCCTATCGACGAAACCCTGAATCATGCAACGAGTGTGTGGCTGGACGAAACAATGCCCATCACCAAAATGCCAACCCCGATTCGCCCATCAGGACTAATTATACCTGGTGGGACTAATTGCTCGGGGTATTAAACTCGTTAAGCCTGGGACGCTGACAGTTGTTATTGTGAGGAACATAGGACAAGGTATGGTGATTTACACCTCTCGTTCAACCTGATCAATCATCATTCATTTCCGACATTTGGCAGGAATCATTGGTTGCATTATTTACGTCAAAATTTTGATAGAGTGAATTTTTATTCACTCAATTCGATCGTCAATGTTTTCATAGCATGCAAAATGTCCATCCAATTGATTTAATTCATTGTTTGATCGCGCAAGCTCCATTTGTACCTGGAATCTTCATCCATCATCATTCCTTGCCATGAGAAAGCCTTGGGAGCCTTGGGATCCTTGGTACCCTAACTGGTCTGGTCTGTGTATAATGGTACGTCAGCCCGCGTTAATTAACTGTCGGATCGTCACGGTGTTGCATTACGCCTCGTAATGCAAGGATATGTGATTATCCTGCAGCTTTACGATGTATAGTCTTGTAGATGATACTTTGGAGCGTGAAAATTCGCTATGTCAACTGTAGCGCCAAATTCCTCAACGCTTTCCGTTAATTGGTACAGCGGAATGAACCCTTGCTAAGGGTTGTCGATTTTCCTAAGGAACGAAAACGAAGGTAGTTGATGATGCACCGACCAGACCCGTGGAAATCCCTGGAGTAATTCTGCTCTGTGGAATTTGTCACTTTGTTAATCAACTGTCCTTGGAGGCTGCGTCTAAGATCCCTTGGAATATGATTCATTCTTCGTTAATAACAATGATTACATTTGAATGTGTTCCTGGGGATTACAACCAGAAACATTTGAGCAGACAAACGTCGAATCACGATTCAGTCTCAATGACACTTCCTGTTGGTAAGTGGTTGGAATGTGAAATGGTAACACTTCCGATTCAACGTAAGTCTCAAGTTCATTTCGGCTATACCAGTGATTTGTTTCTTTTGGGATCATCATTCGTCCCATTACAAAGTTAACCCCAATAATCTTCAACTCCATATAGTCAGCCAGCCATTTGGCCATATATAACCAGTCAGCCCATGTCAGCCATAGATTAATTTAGGCCTACTTTATCACCCATAATATATTCCAGCGAGACGAATTCCTTCAACGTCGAATCACGATTCAGTCTCAATGACACTTCCTGTTGGTAAGTGGTTGGAATGTGAAATGGTAACACTTCCGATTCAACGTAAGTCTCAAGTTCATTTCGGCTATACCAGTGATTTGTTTCTTTTGGGATCATCATTCGTCCCATTACAAAGTTAACCCCAATAATCTTCAACTCCATATAGTCAGCCAGCCATTTGGCCATATATAACCAGTCAGCCCATGTCAGCCATAGATTAATTTAGGCCTACTTTATCACCCATAATATATTCCAGAGAGACGAATTCCTTCAACGTCGAATCACGATTCAGTCTCAATGACACTTCCTGTTGGTAAGTGGTTGGAATGTGAAATGGTAACACTTCCGATTCAACGTAAGTCTCAAGTTCATTTAGGCTATACCAGTGATTTGTTTCTTTTGGGATCATCATTCGTCCCATTACAAAGTTAACCCCAATAATCTGCAACTCCATATAGCCAGCCAACCATTTGGCCATATATAACCAGTCAGCCCATGTCAGCCATAGATTAATTTAGGCCTACTTTATCACCCATAATATATTCCAGAGAGACGAATTCCTTCAACGTCGAATCACGATTCAGTCTCAATGACACTTCCTGTTGGTAAGTGGTTGGAATGTGAAATGGTAACACTTCCGATTCAACGTAAGTCTCAAGTTCATTTAGGCTATACCAGTGATTTGTTTCTTTTGGGATCATCATTCGTCCCATTACAAAGTTAACCCCAATAATCTGCAACTCCATATAGCCAGCCAACCATTTGGCCATATATAACCAGTCAGCCCATGTCAGCCATAGATTAATTTAGGCCTACTTTATCACCCATAATATATTCCAGAGAGACGAATTCCTTCAACGTCGAATCACGATTCAGTCTCAATGACACTTCCTGTTGGTAAGTGGTTGGAATGTGAAATGGTAACACTTCCGATTCAACGTAAGTCTCAAGTTCATTTAGGCTATACCAGTGATTTGTTTCTTTTGGGATCATCATTCGTCCCATTACAAAGTTAACCCCAATAATCTGCAACTCCATATAGCCAGCCAACCATTTGGCCATATATAACCAGTCAGCCCATGTCAGCCATAGATTAATTTAGGCCTACTTTATCACCCATAATATATTCCAGAGAGACGAATTCCTTCAACGTCGAATCACGATTCAGTCTCAATGACACTTCCTGTTGGTAAGTGGTTGGAATGTGAAATGGTAACACTTCCGATTCAACGTAAGTCTCAAGTTCATTTAGGCTATACCAGTGATTTGTTTCTTTTGGGATCATCATTCGTCCCATTACAAAGTTAACCCCAATAATCTGCAACTCCATATAGCCAGCCAACCATTTGGCCATATATAACCAGTCAGCCCATGTCAGCCATAGATTAATTTAGGCCTACTTTATCACCCATAATATATTCCAGAGAGACGAATTCCTTCAACGTCGAATCACGATTCAGTCTCAATGACACTTCCTGTTGGTAAGTGGTTGGAATGTGAAATGGTAACACTTCCGATTCAACGTAAGTCTCAAGTTCATTTAGGCTATACCAGTGATTTGTTTCTTTTGGGATCATCATTCGTCCCATTACAAAGTTAACCCCAATAATCTGCAACTCCATATAGCCAGCCAACCATTTGGCCATATATAACCAGTCAGCCCATGTCAGCCATAGATTAATTTAGGCCTACTTTATCACCCATAATATATTCCAGAGAGACGAATTCCTTCAACGTCGAATCACGATTCAGTCTCAATGACACTTCCTGTTGGTAAGTGGTTGGAATGTGAAATGGTAACACTTCCGATTCAACGTAAGTCTCAAGTTCATTTAGGCTATACCAGTGATTTGTTTCTTTTGGGATCATCATTCGTCCCATTACAAAGTTAACCCCAATAATCTGCAACTCCATATAGCCAGCCAACCATTTGGCCATATATAACCAGTCAGCCCATGTCAGCCATAGATTAATTTAGGCCTACTTTATCACCCATAATATATTCCAGAGAGACGAATTCCTTCAACGTCGAATCACGATTCAGTCTCAATGACACTTCCTGTTGGTAAGTGGTTGGAATGTGAAATGGTAACACTTCCGATTCAACGTAAGTCTCAAGTTCATTTAGGCTATACCAGTGATTTGTTTCTTTTGGGATCATCATTCGTCCCATTACAAAGTTAACCCCAATAATCTGCAACTCCATATAGCCAGCCAACCATTTGGCCATATATAACCAGTCAGCCCATGTCAGCCATAGATTAATTTAGGCCTACTTTATCACCCATAATATATTCCAGAGAGACGAATTCATCGATCCGATGATGATGTTATTCAGTCCGGACGGTCAACAAGAGCAAATTTGCCCTCACACCCACAGGTAGAATTAGTGACTTGAGTTAGTTGGTCCCCTGTGAAGGCATAATCCTACTCATCATTCCATGTAACTACCTCTGTTTCTCATTCGGACTGCTTGCTCGTTGTACATGAGTCAAAGCTACGAGAGCGATTGGACAGAGAAATCAGGAAAATGAGAGAACGCCTGGGCCAAATTTCCTACATTTGCTATCATGTGTTTGCATCTGTCCATGGTACATAACGCTTTCAGTGTGTGGCTTACTTCATTCGCTTGACGAGTCGCAATCAACCGCCATTTGTACTCGTATCACGTTGCGCAAAAGGTGTACACACATACGAAGTTACATCTGACGAATGTCGAGACCACTCGCTGCTGGACGCTCGAACCTAGTTATGATTGGGATATTTATACACGCTTCGTAGTTATAGATTGATGCACGTATGTGAACTTTTTCATCATTCTCAGGTCTATTCTGGACTCAGTTAATGATCTTAACAGATTCCAAATCATAGCAGACCCTAATAAGGTTATTTAAATCGTGATGGATTCCTTTTTACGGTCGCAGCATTGTACAGAAAAAATAAATAATGGATCATGACTGAAGTTGAGCTGCTGGACCATAATTGTATTCTCTTCATTAGCTATTTCATCAAATTCTCTTCTGATCTCTTTCAATTTGATCCACCCCTATCCGATCCATCACGAACCAAAGAATTTGTTTATCCTGGCAGCTCGGTTGGTAACATGTTCCGCTCCGGAAGAAAGCAGTTGAATAGGAAAACGACGATATATAGGGTTGATCCTGGAGGGGTAACAGAGTCAAGCGATTCATCGATGTCATGGACGCTTCCTTTTGTGGGGCTACCAGGAGCCACCCTGTCATGGAATATATCATGGATAATCTTTTAGAGGGAACTCGCGCAGGGTTGTTTTTATGCTCCCCCAAAAAAGTGAATGCACCTTTCTTTTCTTCGTAGGAGAAAAAAGCCCTCTTCGTGGTGTCCGTAACAGAGATCGTGACTTATTAATCGTCCAGGATGAATTATTTCTCAGGGGCAGCTAATTCATGGTTCGATGTGGGGACGGAAGCAGCGAGATGGAAAAAGAAATAATATGTCGAGTCACGTTGAGGTTATACGTGTGGAGATTGATTCGGATATTTGATTCATTTATTTTATACCTCCTTATCTCCCTCGGGATGAGTGTCCCTCTGGCCTGGAGAGTTCCCGGTGGCTTTGCTTATTTCTAGTTTTGAATGCTCAGCCGGCTGGTTCCATGCTAGGAACAAGGATCTCTGAAAAGGGATATTTAAGTACCAAGGCAAATGGTATCAAAAACGATTTTGTATTTTGTATGGTTTTTGTGCTTTACTCGCTGAAAAAGGATAACAGATGGAAGGTCTGACGAGATATTAAGGACCATTAGGAAGATAGAATCCTTAATCGATAAATTCGATTTGTCTGGACGTTTATCAAATCAACCACCGACCATGTAATTCATGGTATGAATGGAAAATAAGAAAACTGATGTATTTCGAGTATTTTCACTCTGTGAAACTTTTTTTTTTGTATTTGATGTCCTATCCAGGTCCTTCACGCTTTCTCAGGAGTCTAGGGCTGAGTCTGGCCCTTCGAAAAGTTCCTTCGCAATCCGATTGGATGCTTTCAAAATTCTCTAACAGGAAATTTAATTATCCATGAAAAAAATATGCTTTTGTCTGATAAATATCACATTGACCGATTTATTTTTATCACGATGACTTTGGTTGACCTTCTACCGTATGTTTTTCCGTTCATCGCGTGATCGTTCGTCAAAGCAAGTCTGTTGTTGTGAGTAAATGGTCTGAAAAGCGATTTAAAGTCGTCCGGTGCAATCTGGAACGGTTATGCTGGTCTGCGAGACATCAAGAACGACCTTGGTCAATTGACTTTCAATGCGAGTGTTATTCCCATGGTGCTTAGTGGCCAAAAACAGTTCCAGTGCGGTTTTTTTTCCTGCCAACGGTCTAGGGGACCAGGAAAAAAAGTGGTGCTTGAGAGAGAAAGAGAGAAGAAGAAGGACGTAAGCGGTGCTTGAACGAAGTTCGATGGCCCTTCGCTGGTAACTGGTCGCTGTCTTTCATACCGCATGGTGGAAAGTGGTTGATGGGAGCTGGATACCAGCCAGAGGGAACAAAATATGCGGCTCGTACGCAAAAAAAAAAATCGTGAGAAGGATAATCGTCGCACGAGTGAGTCTCCTGAGTGATTATTTATGTGATTTTTACGGATGATGGAAAATGAGTTGATGGAAATGGTCCTTGTACAATCTAAGGGCTACAAACAAGCAAGGCGAGTGAGTTATCGGAAATTAGTTGAAATTAAAAGAAGGAAGCAGTTCATGGCGTCTATAGATAGTCGAAGACCGCTAAAACAATATAAAATTTACCATTAAATATTACACACCACTTTCTCCTCCTTCCAGTCTTTCCTCCTTCCAGTATTAACTTATATGTGCATAAAGGTAAGTTAGACCGTTAAAAATCGAATAATGTAAGTACGCGAATTTATTTAACCTCCATAAAATTGATTTGATGAACTGAAGCGTTGATTCAATTAAAAATCAGATTTTCCTCTGTAAATTCGTCTCTCGTTTAAGCGGTCTTTTTCTGTCTTTTGCGACGAACTTAAGGAACCCTTCAATCTCCCATTAATTTTTTCAAACATAATTTAACCAAGTTATCCACAATCTGATCTATCAATGTGAATCCTTTTTAGGCGATGTCAGACATACATAATATAACTTATATATATATATAAGACATACATATAACTTACAATAAAGGTCTCGTCATCACTGAACGTGAAAACTATTCGACTTTTCCGCTTAATGAGTCGTCATGTCGCCTTATATTCTCGTCTCATTGTGCCTTGTATCTCAGCTGTTACTTTCGTTCTAAGAGAAGCGAAAATAAACGTTTATTCTTGAGAGCGATGAAGGAAAATCGTAATTTTTCTCTCTCTTTTTTTACTACTTTGTTTCAACTAATTTACCATCTCATACCATCCATGTCACTCTCTCTTGCTCTAATCCTCAATTATTCTTCGTGTACCAAAGTTAATTATAGTTGAACCCATATTTTCTTATCTTATATCCATGGTCACGATAATGGTGTGAGAAGTTTTGAAAAGCCTCCTTCCTGCTACTCGCCTTTATCCAGGCCTTAGCATCCAGGAAAGACAAAGTTCTTGATGAAACAGAAAAAAGTTTTTAAAAAAATTAACCTCAAGCTCATTATTTCAGGGTGTTCTCATAGCTTGTAAAAAATATTACGGACCTTTGGGTTTAATAATAAATTGCACGAAACTTTTTTAATAAGCTGAAAATATATCTTGACTCGTAAAATATTTTAAAATAATTGAGTTGTTGGAAAAATAATCGACGCAGCATCATCGACGGAGTTTAATATTAATTATCGTCTATGATGATTTTTCGTATACTCAATTTTTTTTATTGGAAGAAGTGACTGGTATGAGAGTCTCCCTTTGCCGGATTGTCCTTTAGCCTGACTCGTAATGCGATTTCAATGTACTGGCTCTGGCTCTGGAAGCCTAAGGATATTTAGCAGATTAAGTTAGGAGTATAGTAAGCCCAGAAAGGACGAATTTGATATATAGGGCTGTAAATTCGTTGGCTCAAATCCCACGTGAATATTCAGACGAGGTTGGCTTCCGCTTTCCGGTGTTTCGCTCGGCTATAGGAAACCACTTATTTCCGTTAAAGGAAGGACAAAATTTTTGCCTTATTGCTCATATTACGGCGCATGATTTTTTCCCAATTTTTATCGCTTGTTTATATACGAAATCGTAATGTTGGAAAAATGAAATTAAAAGCGAGAGTTGGCCCGTGGATCAAAATGAAATTCTTGGAATATTTATATGACGATGAAAAAAATATGAATGGATTCACGATTCATAGAAAAACATTGATAATATTAATAGTAACTAAAAAGAAAAAAATAATATCATAAAAAAAAAAGTTAATAACTCAAAACTTTTCCACCATCGTCTAAATTATTTTAAAAAAATTCTACAGACTTATGAAGTCAGACCACATTTTTTTATTTAATAACGTCTCTCTCTCTCTCGGGCACACAAAAATATCTTAATTTAACGATTTTTTTTTGTTTCACGAAACGAAAACATGCTAGTAAAATATATAAAAAAAAAACAAGAAACATTAATTATTTTTCCAACGTTTCGTAAATAAAGGGGAAGATCCATCGGTCTCTTGGAAAACGGACGAGTGTCGATTAGAGGGTGAAAAAAATGAAGGAAAAAAAAAAAGTTAACACCAGGGGAATCGAGAGGGAAAAAACGATAAGTCTTGTGTAATTAAGGACTCGCTGATGTGCGAGATCGGCGAAGGATCTAATTAATGGTCGATGAGATATATAACACGCGACGCGAGATAAGGGAGACGAGAGAATTTCGAACTGATGAAAGTTTTGCAGGGCCTTATACAGGAAAATGGTCAGGCCCCTGTCTCGATTTCCAGTTGTGATGAACGAGTCTTTCCGTTGCCTGGTCGAGTCCTCTACGGGAACGATTAATTTCGCTTCGAGCATCTCGTCTATCCGAGAACGCAAAGCTTTCGTTCTCTCTCTCTCTCTCTCTCTCTCTCTCTCTCTCGCCACTCTTGCTGCCAACAGAAGTCTCATCGACCTCGGGGATCCCTAATGTTGAAATTGTTATAAAGAGTTTTAACCCTCTATATACCCCCAAATGACGAACCATTAAAATATTTTTCCCTGTAGCATTTATTTTTGGATTTTAAACCAAATTTCATTGGTATGCTATTTTTTCACATATATATTACAACATTTTTAAGAAGTACAATTTTTTCACATATATATTACAACATTTTTAAGAAGTAAAATTTTTTCACATATATATTACAACATTTTTAAGAAGTAAAAATTTTTTACATATATATTACATCATTTTTAAGAAGTAAAATTTTTTCACATATATATTACAACATGTTTAAGAAGTAACATTTTTTCACATATATATTTACAACATTTTTAAGAAGTAACATTTTTTCACATATATATTACAACATTTTTAAGAAGTAACATTTTTTCACATATATATTTACAACATTTTTAAGAAGTAAAAAGTGAATTAACTTTTTATTGCCATTTTTGGGAATTTCGAATGCGGTTAATATATATATTATGCAGACTAAGGAGTGGGAAATATTGAGCATCAAAATATTTCTGTCTACAGCATCGCCCTTTGGAGTTGAAATGGATTTTACTACTCGTTGGTTTTTTTTAGTAAAGGGTGGTCTGTAATTCTTTTATTCCTGATTTTTTTTTAATCCAGGATTTTTTATTTGCCGACCAGATTTAATACGGAGAGAGAGAGAGAGAGAGAGAGAGAGAGAGAGAACGTTCAATGGGAAAGCTTTGGAGTGACCTCTGCAACATTTTTTTCCCCTTCAAACGCCAGTAGGCTCGACTAACGCATTTCACTGGACCCTCTATTTCCTGATATTATAATACATCGTTAGATCTTGGTTATTTCCCTATTTTTTAATGGCGTTCTCAAGGAAAAAGGTTGAGAGAAACTTCAAAGTGACCTTTTTCAATCTATCGACTCTTTTTATACACATGCAGATCGAATGGATAGCTGTAATTTCGTTTCATTGAGGCAGCTGCAAGGATACTCTCCATCGACATTTATTTTTGCCTGATTAATGAAAATTTATATAAAAATGTATTATTAATTGTCAAATATGCATTAAAGAACAAATTACACATAATTAGATTTATTTTTTATAGCATTAGATTGAAATTTGATTCAATTGTAATAAATTTCATTCTGTGCAAATGAATATTATTTTTATGAAATTTATGCATTTTTTCTTGGTGTCTGAAGCAACATTTATGCAATTAGTGATTACCAATAAATAGGATAATTCTGTGCTCGGAGAAATAATGTGCCATTCGAGCATCAGCCCCGAGGGAAAAACTTGTTTTTGTCAGTAAATATATTATTCACGTATATAGGAAAATCGGACGGGAACATTTTCCAGTGTAATTAAATTTATGCCGATTGGCACAATGCTTGAAATATCTCTGGTTCTCGCATAAAGAGGCACTCGTAACGCGTTAAAATATCAAAGTTTAATCTCACGACATTTGTAATAATTCGCAACGATCTCAACGCTTGCTATTCGGTTGTTTAAAAAATTTATTAAATCCTAAACAAAAAAATAGGATTCCCTAAAATCGATAAAGTATTGTTGCAGCTTTATTCGTATTCTGATTGGCTGCTTCACAAGGGGCTGTTGTGAATAACTTCAGTCGCCATCTTGATGTATGAAATTTAACAGATCGTGAAATAAACTGTAGAGCGTAAAGTTCGTAGCCTCGTTAAATTAAAAATTGGATTTATTAATATAGGCAAAAAATGTTTCTAAAATAATGAAGTGATTGATTCTGAAAGCAATTAAATCAATATTTCCACGACAAGAAATTGACATGGCTATTAAAATAAATAAAAACTCTTTCAAAATGAATAATATTGAAACTATTAATTCATGAGAAAATTATTCTAAATGACTCGAAATGAGTGAAACATTTCCTACACGATAATAATTGAGAATAGATCTGTTGTAAAATAATAAAAAATGATTTTTCATTCAAACGGTTCGAACTATATTTTTTTTCAATTTTTGTTTTATTCATGGACCATTCCAGCGACCAAAAGCAGATAATAAATAGATGAAAGGGTCTCGATACTCATGACTCATCACGAGAAATGTGCAAATATCGAGAATATTTTTTTTTCCATCTTTTGTTCGTGAAATCGAAATGGCAGTGATAGAGATCGAAGTCTGGGCAGCCAACGATGCAGTCAGCCGAGACGAGAATCGTAGAGAATATGAAGCCTTAACAACAAAGGATTTGTTGATTACTGGTACAGTGGTCGAAAGACAATACTTCGTAATTGTGGGGGAGGGGGATTGTTTCAACAATAGAATGCACAACGAGAAGCGAGAAACCCTGCAAACTCACACCGAGAGAGAGAGAGAGAGACGAGAATAGCACGACAGGACACAATTCAGGATTGCCCATCGACGCTGTCTGCTGCGACCCTGTCAACGAGACGATGTACACTTGTGTTCATCCTGCTATGCTCCTGTCTTGAATTATCATGGTACAAGAAATGCCTCTGATGAATCGTAAACCACGAGTGCATGTAAATATAATTTCCCTAATTACTGGTCGTACAATTAACAATTAGGAGGTATCAGGAAATATTCAAGGATGAAATGTACCATTTAATAACTGATCTACAAAAAAAAAAATATATCGAAGCGAAAACTCTTCGAGTACGTAAATCAATCAGTGGGAATGTTGAAAAAAAATATTAATTTCAATCGAGCATTACAGACCCATGTCTAAAATCACTTTTTTGTTTTTTCATTATTTTAAGCACTTTCCTGGATTCGCATAAAATCGGTGATATAATTTATTAACAGATGAGAATTTTTTGCATCAAAACGCATTTTCCTTCAATTTTATATTCTTATTTTTACTTAAAGAAAAAAAAAAAGATTTTCAAAGCTTACTACGTGTGAAAAAAAATCAAATATACGTGGAATGCCACAGTAGAAGAGATACGTATTAAAATTTAAAAAAAAATGATTTATTTCACTTTGATAAATGTGAACGAGTGCTGGAGTTAGAAGCAAATCTGAGACTATAAAGTGCAAATTTATTCAGGTATTCCGGAGAATCAGTCCTATGTATATTCCATCAGAAATCTACATGGATGTCGAAAATTTCGAGTATAAAATAAAAATATATGTGTTTATGTACAAAATCCTGAACTTCTGTACACAAATAAATATATGTGTATTGATGTACCAAGGAGGATACGAAGTTGAACAAAAACGGGTTATTGTGTGAAGGCGGCAGCCTATAAACTTTATGTTATACCATTTTCCCTTCAAACTACCCCTCCCTCCACCTGCCCGTTCTAAAAAACGTCCGTAGAATCGACGCTACCGGATCTCAAGTTATTTGTGTGTTAATATATTTCACGGTTGGCGCATCGCCAATCCCGGTATACGGATCGACGATTCGATATACACATGCATTTTCGACGATTTTGGTATGCGAAAGTGCTGTAAAAGGACTCGTGAATTAATGCATAGTTTCTCTCTCTCTCTCTCTCTCTCTCTCTCTCTTTCTCTCTTTCTCTCTCTCTCTCTCTCTCTCTCTCTCTCTCTCTCTCTCTCTCTCTCTCTCTTTCTCTCTCTCTCTCTCTCTCTCTCTCTCTCTCTCTCTCTCTCTCTCTCTCTCTCTCTCTCTCTCTCTCTCTCTCTCTCTCTCTCTCTCTCTCTCACACACACACACACATACTCTCTATACGATATGTGAAGTAGAGGCGATAAAATTGATGGGTTAGTGTGTATATACACGAAGTGGGGTATATCATACCCCACCTCTCCATTGTGACATTGTACTCATTCGAGCTCTCAGTTCGGTTCCATTATATATGTATATATGAAAGAGAGAGAGAGAGAGAGAGAGAGAGAGAGCTTGCCAAACGTGCGTTTATGTATCTTTATAATGACCTGAACGGAATTGACTGGTGGTCAATTCCGTTCAGAAACTCCAAACCCAAACATAGTGCCATGGTCGTTTTAATTTTGAAATGAAACCTCTGTGATCTAATGAGCCTCGCGGGCTTTATTTCGCTACTTCAAGAGAATATGAGAGAAAGCGATATTTCTAGGGCGAGAAAGTGTGTGTGTGTGTGAGAGAGAGAGAGAGAGAGAGAGAGAGAGAGAGGGGAATGTAAAAACCTGCAAGGGACCTGCCTTAGAAAACGCGATAATAAATAAAAAATATTGATACTATTAATAATAATAATAATAATAATAACAAAAGCAACAATAATAATAAATTGTGGAGGTTTTCAAAAAAATGGTAATATTATTATTTAGATCGAAGCCTATGGAATGCTCCAAAGTTAGTTTCGTGACCTCGCAATGGATGCAGGGTCAATGGCGTCCGGATTATCCCATGCCCTTTCCTAATGGGCGTTTGGGTTCCTGTGGGGTAAAACGGGACAGACTCATAATTAACGTACCAGCTCGCGGGAAAGTGCTAGTACTTTGCACTATATACTACAAGCAATGTAACAAAACATGTATATAGCAAGGAAGAGCAAATGGA